>CM021109.1:380655868-381871761 GCA_007115665.2 Sequoiadendron giganteum | reverse complement strand
AGGTCCTCTGCCACCACCTAGAGATGGAGCAGTTTAGTTATCGCAGATGACAACTATAAGGTACGTAGAGGTAGGGAGGAAATAGGCCACATAGGCTCAGATTATTACACTTACTACAAAGAGAGACACAACTCGGTAGGATACCGATGGCTTCAGGGCAGAGCGAGACACCGAGATGGGACACCATCTTGTTGCAGAGACATAGTTGCAAGTTATTACCACTAAGAGGGATAGACTTAGGATAGAGTGTGATGCCCTCCATATAAATAAAGATTGGTTGATGATGGAGGCTACATATTATCCAACTCTATATGATGCCTTTGTACCTAGGGCTCAAAAGTGGGCACATTTTGGAGAGCCTAGTACCACTACAAGTGTCGCATCAAGTGGGAAGTTAGTTAGAGATTCACCAGTTATTCCCCACATCAAAGCGAGCATCAGTCTATATCCCCACCTCTTGTCGGGCAGTGGGATTATATGTTCTTAATCATTATGATATTCATTGTTTCAAAGACATTGTTGTAGACATTCTTTTATATGTATATTCATTGGCCCAATTGAGGCATCATACATATGTATTTTTTTGTATTATGATACCACACATGTTTATATGATGATGTACTTGACATTCTCATTTTTTATGATGATATATATGAGATATACATGTTTCAATTCAACTTCATTATGTGTTATTTGATGATCATGGATGATGATGTATATATTATTATGTTTATGTTATGATATGGTTGAATGGATGATCAATATATCTATATGATATATGATGTTTTATTATGTATATGATAGATGTATGATTTATACATGAGTCATGATGTTTTATTTCTTTATTATCATCATGGTATGTATTGATACAATTGTGAATAAAGGATGGATATGGGACTAATTATATTGTGATGTAGGATGGAGATGTTAATTTAGAAGAAATGTTAGATGATGGATAGAAATTTGATGTTGTTATTTATCGATGAATTGATTTTTGTTTACATAGAGGCTTTGTATCTTTAACAATCCTTTTTGATGTAGCAAATAAACATTATGCACCAGGGTATTGATAACAAAGGCGACTTTGTATCCATTGCATGGACTTTGACTGAATATACAAAGAATATTATTTCTCATACTAGACATACATAAACTTTGTTTAAAATATATGGTTGAGTTGTGTTAAAACTCTTCAAACTAGTTACATAGAGAGGTATGAAATACCTAACATGCAACTACTACACAAATTGTCTTAAAAAAGATTCAATACACTCAATAAAGAAAGTATTTGTCATGGTAGTATCACAAAAGAATCTTACAAGCAACAAACCAAAATGATGCTCATTTTCCCCCATTACTTATTTTCTAAATCCTTATTGACATCCTCAAGAGATCTTGAGAATGAGTCAATAAAAGAAATCATAAAGATAAGACTATAAAAAGATAAAATAATGTTGTGATATCACTTGCCATATATATTTTGAGGTTTTAGGCTATTATCTGTTATTGATCATGTTGGAAGAATGAAGAAGAACATATCATTATACATATTTTGTGTTGTCATTGATGTCACCATGTTATATGAGTTATAATTGCATCACCATAAGTTCAAGCTTGATTCGGTATTCTGAATCGGTATGCAAAAATATCCTTTAGTATTTTGGTCCACTATCCTCTATTGATGAATATCATACATTGCAGTTTTGGGAGATAGTTATTTGTTGCTAGAGGATTGTAAATTCATAATTTCATGTGTATAGGTGCTCGTATGGCGAGTTGGCATCATTCTATTGCTATATTTTGTTATTAGGTCTATCCCTGACCGACCCAATAAACAATTGATATTATAATGAATTAATTTTGTGTTGTCGATGTATTTTTGACATATCTTAGGTCCATGCTGAAATATTGTAGCATACTACATGCTTGAATTTTTTTTGGAAAAGTTTTGTACAATCTTGAAGCAAACAGTTAATCTTTTTGGTGAATGAAGGGTGCATCTAATTAGGCTAACCTAATTGATGCTTGCGGATGAGTCAGATATATATATATTGGATAGTTTTGAGATTGAAATATATAGATGAGATGTGAAGATGAATTAAGGTGAATATATATCTGTTGGTATATGAGTTTATTGAACATCAAATGAACTAAATCAACACTTTTTAGGTGTAACTTTATTAGTTCATATTTTGGTTGTAAGATATTGTATCTTTGTAGGTGTAAGTGTGAAATAAGTATGAGTAAGTAAAAACACTAAAACATTTCTTAATGAAACATTATATCAAGATTATTTTAGTTATTAACTAATTAAAAGAACATAAATTCTAAAGATTTGTTAAATCATAAAAGGCTCCCAGATTTGATAAGCACTTGTGATTGTTAAAATGCCAATCTAGAGAACGGAGTGATGTTAAATGAAATGATGAAATCCTATATGATGATATCTATTTGATAAAGGAAACTACTATAATCTATCTTAACATAAAACTATGATGATGAAACTACAGTAAAACTACTATGCAACTGTGATATGAATTCTACTGATGCTATGATGCTAAGATGCTATTGCTTGATTGATTTTCTTGCAGAGTAAGATTGCACAAAGACGGGATCTATTTCCTATTCAATGAGGTTGTATTTATAGATTCACGACAAAAAATTTGCATAGGGGCAGCACAACAAAGGCTTGGATTCAATCTAGAGGATTGAATGGTGAGAGATGGAGAAACTTGAGTTGATCATGGGAATGGTTCCTCCCCATGAAAACATTAGGAAAGATGATAGGAAGGATCCAAGGAAGAAGATTTGAGAGATTGATTCATATTTGTCTCCAATTTGTCTCCACGGCTTCTCGTGAATATCAGTTGAATTAATTAGATATGAAATATTTAATTTTATTGGTGAATGAATAGAGGAAATTTTCTTTATGCATTTTATTTGAATTATTCTGGTTTATTCAAATTAGCAAAAAGGGGAATAAATAATTTAATAAAACAAACTATAGAAGTTGTTTATTAAATTAATATGGAAGGGATATGATAATTAAATAACAAAGTATTTAACCTTGTTTAATTAATTAAGATTAACTGATGTGATAGGGGAATTTGATAATTAAATAAAAAAAATTATTTAATTTTGTTTATTTAATTAGGATGAAATAATAAAAGGATTAGAAGAATATTAATAAGAATTTAAATGTGAACTATATAAATAAATATTTCTATCTATTCAATAGTAGAAGAATTTAGGGTAATTAATCAAATAAATTGTATTTAATTAATTAGACTCTCCAGACCATTTTTAGGTGTATACATTTTGCCCCTCTTTGAAGTGATGTGTTTACACATTGCTTCAAAGAAATTTTTGTTGCTACTGCTAGTATCGATGAAAAAAAATTAGTATGCCGCAAACATTGATTTTCAGGTGATTGATGAATATATGCCCCCTTCAGAGATAAATTAATGATTTTTTTATTTTTTTGGATTTTTCAGAACTTTTCAAAAAAATTATGATTTTTCAATGATTTGATGAATATTTGATGAATATTTGTTGGTGAAATAATTTATCTCCCGATTAAAAATATAGAAAGTTTGGCCCTGGAGGAGTCGGAATTAATCTTCTCTTAAAAAATTTAAATAATCCCAACAAAATGCCACCTGCAATAACCTATAAAAGGTCAAAAAGGTCCTTTTCAAACTCATTTGTGCATTTGACTTTTGAAAACTTTGTGAGAGAGTCATATTTGAGCCACTTGGAGCAAGATGCCAATTCCTTACCACACCCACCGGTTCAAGCATGTGCGAAGCCATCAATGCCTTGCTACTTACAGACCTTCGGTATGTACCCATAAACCTCCTCGTATTTCGTGCATTCTCATTTTTCATGCTATTATATGCATTTTAATTTTTTTTTGTAGTTTAGCGCTTCAGCAACGCGTTGTAGCACTCCTAGGGTCTATTTTAGCGCTTCTGAGAGTTAGCACTTTTATTTGCTAGTTTAGCGCTTTGATATGATAGATTAGCATTTCAAAGACATTAGCGCTTTGATAGGATAGATTAGCACTTTGATAGGATAGATTAGAGCTTCAAAAACATTAGCGCTTTGAGAGGATAGATTAGCGCTTCAAAAACATTAGCGCTTTGGGCTACTACTTCGATGCTTTGACCACCCGAAATAGTGCTTTGAATGATATGGTGCTTTAATAGTCTATTCCAATGCTTTTGACTAATGAAATGGCACTTATGATATTTAGCACCTTGAATGCTTGTTTTAGCACATCCAATTCAAATTTGATAAAATTTGTCAAAATTTCCCTTGATTTTGTCGATTTTGATCATGTCAATCATTTGGTTTCAATATGATTTGATGATCTAAATAACCTTGATGATTTTCAACCTCATGATGAGTGATTGTGATGATTGATAGACAAGAATTATCCTCATGATAGGCAAGGAATAATTTCACATGTGATGAACCTCATGATATAATTTCAAATGTGACGAACCTCATGATAGGTGAGGTTGATTGTGATAAATTGACCTCATGTTAGGTGAGGTACAATTAAAGATTGATAATGATGACCTCATGTTAGGTGAGGTACAATTAAAGATTGATAATGATGACCTCATGATAGGTGAGGATTGATGATGCTTTCTCATGATTTTGATCAAAATTTGCACCAAGAGCTGATTAGATTTGATAGGATAATTGATATGTGATATTTTGACAAAGTGTACTGATTTTGAACATTTCATGATGATATGAGCCTTTGGATAACCTCTAGATACGAGAGTTTTCCATGGATGTTTGACTTGATTCCATAGCTTATGCTAGATGAGACATAGATTATTGTTCGATGTGGACTAGCTTCACTTCTTGACATGCCCTAGATTAGGATTAATTGGGGTCTCCTCACAGCATTAGCCAAGCGGTGGAATAGTGACCATAGCACCTTCCACCTACCCATTGGCAAGATGACAGTCACCCCAAATGATTTCTAGTAGATTTTACGAATACCATTTGTTGGGGAGATCGTAGTGTATGATTCACAAGAGGTGGGCAGGATAGATTATCTTCGTAGAGTTTTTCAAGATGATCATATTGTTGTTATGTGGATCCCATGGCGCAAGATGGTGGATGCATATGCCACCCTACCTTCAGTTCTTGCAAGATTCATTGGGGAGTTCCTTTGTCTTGATTGCAAGTCAAAGGGACTATATGTTGGATGGGGCCGCATACTTGAGAGCATGATCATGGATGGGACCATATATGCTTGGGGGATGTGCATGCTGGCACATCTATATCATGATTTACATTTAGTTGTATATTTGAGCGGGCATAACTTATCATCAAGAGCCACTTTGCTTTAGGTTTGGGCATGGGAGCATATTGTTGTCACACGACCACTTCCAGTACGAGATAGACCTTCCACCAAGCCACATGTTTTTCAGATACAAAGGACGACTTACCCAGTCTAGGATGGGTAAGTTGGAGCATTGGAAGTGTGTATTGGATGACCTAGATGTGGTGACATGGTGTCCATATCTAGATTGTGAGCATTGGGATGAGGATGATGAAGAGTTGGGTTATTTGTGTGACTCTATGTACTTGATTGGCAGGACCTACTTCATATTAGAGAGATTTTTATTGAGGAAGGTTTACAGATAGTATGGGATTATTCAGTGTGCTCCCCAGGGTGTTGCACATTATGCTCAACTTCAGAGTGACACAACATATTGGGAACCACATCTGTCTTATGATACTATAGTAGAGGGATATCATGCTCTACAACCTTCAACCTAGGACATGTGCCATGATATTGCAGAGACACCAGTGGCTGTGGAGTATGCATAGTATCTTGTATTGCATCCATGCCTGTAGATTACTATACTTGATGATCCAATGCCACTTCTTGCAGAAGAGGAGGTTGTTGTTGCAATTGGTCAGTGATGGAGGTGAGAGGAGGATGTGGAGGAGGAGCAGGTTGTTGATTTCAAGGTGGAGGAGGATGTCAATGAGGAGGAGGGTAGTGGTGAGGAGAGCAGTAGTGAGGAGGATAGTGATGAGAGTAGTAGTGATGATGGAGACAACAGAGGGGATGGTGGTAGAGGGGTTGTTGTAGGTAGCACAGGTCCATCTACTAGTGTACCTCATAAGAGGTGAGCAGTTGATACATCTACAGATCATCATACATAGATTGTCAGCTTACAGGTGCAGATACAGACTCTGCAAGGGCAGCTTGTTCAGGCTCAGGGTTTACTCACTCAGACCCAGACATAGTTGCAGACCCAGGCACAGGCTCATGCATAGGATATGACATAGGTACAAGGATAGTTGGAAGCTACACAGACACAAATCGCCACATTAATAGCAGAGCAGGATAGTGCTAGGCAGATCGCAGATTAGGCTTATACCACTGTTGATAGATTACAGCAGATAGCCGAGGGCACGACCGTGGTAGAATATATGAGAGATATTCTTTGTGTGGGTTGAGATGAAGATTTTTATAGAGGCCATTACCATGATGTAGTCCCTACTGAGCAGAGAGTTAGTTATGCCCCCTCGTGATCGAGTAGGACCCATTCCCGAACTATTAGTGAGGGTGTGACTCATCCGCCATGCAGAGATCTAGGAGGTCCCAGTCCATCTGGTGGAGGAGGTACTAGTCCATCTAGAGGAGGAGGTACTAGTCTTGAGATGCCTGCACCATCTGACAGTAGCAGATCTTAGCTGTCTGATGTAATTTTGTGATATATTTGAGACATGATGTATACTTCGGTTCAACCAGTTTTGATGATACATCTCTTTTATTTTAGACTTCATTTTATACTTGACATTGATGATTTATATGGTCTATATGATATGAAATATAATTTTATCGATCTATGATGTGTTCTATTATGATTCTATGATGGATTCATTTATTTCCCATACTCTACATGCCATGTGATGATTTTTAATGTTATTTATTTACATGTTATGGATGTATCATGTGATATGCTATGATTTATGATGTTCTATTTAATGTATGATGTATGATGTATGGCTTCATGATGTATGGATGTATGATGTATGATGTATGATGTACGATGTATGATGTATGATGTATGATGTATGATGTATGATGTATGACGTATGATGTATGATGTATGATGCATGATGTATGATGTATGATGCATTTTATATGATGATCGTCTATATACATGGATGTGGATGTAATGGTTTAAATAATTTATGATATGTGATGTAAATGGGATGTGTATGTTTTTATGTTGATGTAAATGACGCAAATAAATGAATGATAATGATGAATGACTAGAAATGCAATGATATGATGGTTGTATGATAAATGAAATGATGAATGATATGTTATATAAGAAACAATTGAAGGATTAATGAAATGCGATGAAATGATGTAATAAATGTATGATTAAAATGTATGATAATAAAATGTGAATGGATGATGCAATGATATGATGTTTGTATGATAAATGAAATGATGAACAATATGTTTGTATGATAAATGAAAAAATTGATGGATGACTGAAATGCGATGAAATGATGTAACAAATGTATGATAGTAATGTATGATAATAAAATGTCAATGGATGATGCAATGGTATGATGTTTTTATGATAAATGAAATGATGAATGATATGTTATATGAGAAATAATTGATGGATGACTGAAATGCAATGAAATGATTTATTTTTGAAATTTTCTTTTATAAATTTTATGCTATATGGAAAATATGATATGATGAATGCAAAACTTATTTGATTGAAATGTATGAATGATGATATGATAAATATAAATGCTTTCTAATATATGAAAAATGATGATGCAACTATATGGTTATGATGATGTTTTTGTTAATGTCAAGTATAATCAATCTATTAACAAATAAGATAATCATCAATTTGAATCCTTCATGAACTTTCGTAACAAACACTCTTCAAATGTAGAAACCATTATGAATGCAATCTAATTTTATCATGCAACTACATGTAAAATATTGGCATTTTAATAGTAATTTTATGCTTTGTATCATCATAGAACTTTAAAAATATTGAAAGTGAGTACAAGCATCAAAGGTATATTTTAGACCAATGACGACTTGAGTATTACTTTCATGATTTTTGATATTGCAAGTGAACACAAGCATCTAGGTATAATTAAACCGAGATGAACCGAGCATTTCTTACGTAAATAGACAAGGATTAATCATTTTAGTGTGTTAATTTTGAATGTCACCACTGATACATTTGTAGAGCACATCCCATGACAATTCACACATTAAATAATTAATTCACAAACAACAGACAAATGAAAATAAAATTCTTCTTCCTAGCTTCTCTAGTTCAATACATCATCGAGTTACTCCAAAGAAATGATAACAAATAATAAAAATATAATTTATCCAACCTTTACTTAAAGTGTTTCAACCATTAGTCAAATTAGATCATCCATCTTGATTTTATGATGTTTTTTTTTTAATTTCTGAGATTTCGAATCAAAACTAACCTAGTGACCTATCCTAAGGGCCTCAAGGGCTGATCAAAGATTAGCATTTCCTATGTTATATACGTAGAGACCATGTAGTTCGACTGACATAGATTTATGTTTTTGAATTTTTGAGACTAAATTTTTTTTTTGACTTTTTCTTGGATTTTCTGTTGTAATACAGACGTCTAATGTGTTTTCGATGGTGATTGATGTTCCATTTTTTTAAAATTGATGCTTTATTTCCCCTAGTGAGGTCCAAACATTGCCCCTAACCTAGGGTGAGACATGACTACTTGCAATGATATGATGGTGAATGTAAAGTGATGTTGAAAGTAACGACCATGACATACGTCCAATAGATGGAACAGTTGGTTAAAACACAAATAGCGCCTATTTCTAGGTTTTCACTATATGTTTTTATTTCACTTTTTCATATTTTTATGATTTTTTTTTTTGGTATTTTTCTCTTTTCTTATTTTTTGTATTTTTCAATCACCGAGATGCCTGTTTGCCAGGTTTTCGTCTAGGCAACCCTTTTTTAAAACTTTGAACCATGCACTAGGTGATTCGAGTGTAGAATTTTTTGAGATGGATGTTGTTGATAGGTTCATCAAACAAATCCCCTTCAGGTGTTGACAACTCATAGGCTCTTGATCCATAGACTGATATGATGACAAAGGGACCTAGCTAGTTAGGTTAAAATTTCCCTTTCTTTTCTCTGTCCTGTTGATTTCTAAGGTTTTCCTTTAGGACCAAATCACCAACCTGAAAGACTCTAGGCTTCACTCTATGATTGTAGCTCCTGGAAATTCTCTATTGATATGCCGTCAGATGATTGGAAGCTTGTTGATGAAGTTCATCCAATAGTTCTAGTTCTTGAAGTCTAGATACTCTATAATATTCATCTGAAATAATTCCCTTCAATGACACATAGAGTGATGGAATCTCCACCTCAATGGGTAGTATGGCCTCTAATCCATATACCAATGCATATGGTGTAGCTCATGTCAGTGTTTTGATGATGGTTCTATAGGTCCATAATGCAAGATTGAGCTGAACATGTCAACCACATCTAACATCGTTAACCATTTTCTTGAGTATTTTTAGAATTGTCTTGTTGGAGGCCTCTGCCTAGCCATTTCCCTAAGGATAGTACGATGTTGAGAAACAATGTTGGATATGAAATTTTCCACACATTTCTTGGACGTCCTAGTTCTTCAATGGTTGTCCATTATCAATGATAATGGACTAAGGTATGCCATACCGAAAAATTATGTAGTTTACTATGAAAGACAAGATGTGTTTTCTAGTGATTGTTGTTAGAAGAACCACTTCTATCCATTTTGTAAAGTATTATGTTGCTATGATTATGAATTTGTGCCCATTGGATGAAGATGGGTTTATCTTTCCTACTAGATCTAGTCCCCACTAACAATATGGCCATGTTGATGTGAATGGGTGTAATTCTTGAGCTGGTGCGTGAATTATATTACTATGGATCTGACACTTCTTAACAAACTGATAAGACTCCTTCTCCATGTTCGACCAGTAATACCCCAAACAAAGGAGCTTCTTTGCTAGAGTTATCCCACTTGAATGAGCTCCACAAATACCTTCATGAACCTCATGTAAGGGTGTCTCAGATTTGTTATGTTCTAAACACAGGAGAATATTACCATCTAGACCTCAACGGTAAAGCATGTTGGTGATTAAGGTATGTCGAGCGGATTGGAGGATGAAGTTGTTTTTTGGTTTCTAGAAAGATTGGGAGGAAGGATGTTGTCTTATAGGTAAGCATAGGTATTTCGATAGAGTGAGGATTCAATGATATCTAAATGGAATAGGGTTTGAGATTCAAGATTATCATAAGCAAGATTTGACACTTGTTCTACCATAAACTCATAACGACCACATTTTTATGGTAACTACAAAGAGAAGCAATTATCGCCATAGCATCTACCGCTTTGTTTTATGCCATTGGAATTTTCTCAAATTTGATATCCACAAAGTAATTTTTGAGATCATCAATCAATTTCTTATATGGCATCAACTTCTCATCTTTCATCTGATATTCATCATTGAATTGATAAATGACTAATTGTAAATCTCCATATACTTGTAGCTCTGTTACCTTCCATTCAATTGCCACCTTGACGCCAATGATTAGTGCCTCATATTCAGCTACATTATTGGTACATTTAAACATGAGTCTATAAGACCTTGGGATGGTGTGTCCTTGAGGTGTAACAAATAGTATTCCCATGCCAGATCCTCTTTGTGTGTATGACCCATCAAAATAAAGCCTCCATTGTTGTGTTATTACAGTTAGAATGTCTACATCAGGAAACTCCATTGTCATAGGACGATTATTAGTTAATGGAGCTTCGGCTAATTGTTCAGCAATAACTTGACCTTTGATGGCTCTCCTTTCCACATACCAGATATCAAATTCACTTAAAAGAATGACGCACTTGGCCAATCTACCTGTTAAAGTAGCCTTGATGAGTAGATATTTTAACGGGTCAATCTTTGCTATGAGCCTGACTATGTGAGTCAGCATGTAATGTCACAACTGTTGGGTAGAAAATACCACCACCAAAAAATATTTCTCGATGAAGGTGTAATTTATTTCATAGCCATTCAAAGTCCTACCAATGTAGTAAATGGATTGTTCCCTTCCTTCATAGTCTTCCCATGCCAACAGTGCTCCTAAAGAAATGTTTGTTGTTGCAATGTATAGTAGTAAAGGTCTACCTTCTGTAGATGGCATGAGAATAGGTGGAGACATCAGATATTGTTTTATTTGGTTGAAGGTCATTTCACACCCTTGATCCCATTTGAACAAGACATTTTTATGCAACAAGTGATTAAATGGATGACTTTTATCTTCTAACTGGGAGATAAATCTCCTGATTGATTGTAGCCTTCCTTGTAAAGACCTAAGTTGACTGATATTATTTGGTGGCTATATTTCCATTATTGCTTTGACCTTTGTAGGATCCACTTCGATACCCTTCTCTGACACTATGAATCCTATGAGTTTTGCTGATGTAACCCCAAAGACACATTTCTTAGGATTTAGTAGGACATTGAACTTCTCTAGCCTTGTGAATATTTTTCTTAGGATATCTAGATGTCCTTCTCTAGAATATGACTTTTCTAAGATATCATCCACGTAATCCTCCATAAAGGTATGCATCATATCATGGAAGATTGTAGTCATTGCACGTTGATATGTTGCCCCTGCATTCTTTAACCCAAAGGGCATGACAGTCAGCCAAAAAGTTCCCCATGGACATGTGAATACATTTTTCTCTTGATCATCTGGTGCTACCTTGATTTGGTTGTAGCCGAAGAAACCATCCATTATTGATAACATGGCATGTCTTCTTGTTAAGTCCACAATGATATCGATGTTAGGTAAGGGGAAATCATCTTTGGGACATGCCTTATTTAGATCTCTGAAATTTGTACATATTCTGATACTATTGTTCAACTTTGATACAAGCACAATATTTGATATCCATTCAGCATAATCGATAGACCTAATGAATCCTGCATCTAACAACTTCTTCAGCTCAACCTTTACCATCAAGGTGATATGTGGATGCATCTTCCTTAGTTTTTGTTTTATAGGTTTGATTCCAGATGGTATAGACAAATGATGCATTAAAATATTTGGATCTAAACCTAGCATATCAAAGTATGACCATGCAAAGTTAATGCTTCTTTCTTCAAATAACTTGATAAATTCAGGTCTGTCTTGTTTAGTCATAGATGCTACCAGATGCAAAATATTTTCTTTTTCTGTTGTGCCAATTTTTATAGATTGTGTAGGTTCCACCAATATTGATGACCTTTCATGATAATGTTCTGGAAGGGTGTCAAATCTCCCATCTTTCAGTGCCTTAGAGAGGTTTTAACCATCCAATGCGTTCTTTATTTTTACTTTTTCGATATCTAATGCTGCCATAGAATGGTTTTCACCATTAGATCCATTATTCCTATTTTCAATTTTGCAACTGGAAGATTTGACACCCTCCTATCTAACCATGTCATGAGATTTATGATTATAACTCATGTCAAGCTCATCCTAACAAAGGAATTTTACAATAGCATCGTCATTCTCAAAGATGGGTACATCAATAGGTTCACTTGGTTCCCAATCGATAAGTTCATGATGTATTAAGGGAAAAAAGTCATTAGATTGACTTTGGTCAACAAAATTAAGGGTTCAAATAGTTATGGTGTCAAGGTTGTCATTAGGGATGTTGAGGTCTATGATATTACTTTCCTCCAAATTATCTATCTCACTCGATGTATGTTCATCCTCACTTGAGTCATTGATATTTTATGATTCAAATACAAGTGGTCTAGTACCCGAGATCTGTCCCTCCTCACATGTGGGTGCATACTCTTTTATGACATCAATTTGTATATCTATGTATGATACATTAGAATAAAGATCCCATTCATATTCATTGGAATCCATTTCAGAACTATCTCTCATTTGAAGGATTCTCTCAACAACTTTCTTAGTCATTTCTTGTTTTGCTTCCTCTAAGTAACCTAGTCCTGTCTTATCCTTTGACTAAAGAGTGTCAGGTTGAATGGGTTCTATGATGCCTTCTTTTCATTTTCCAATAGTTCCTTGCCCTTATAACCCATTTTCTCTAAAATAGCCTTTCCTTTTCCATACTGATCTATTTTTATGCTGATATTTGCTGATGTTGATGCTTCTTCATCTTTGTATAACCAATTGAGGATGGCCTTGTCTTCTGATTCATCTTCTAAAGTACCGACTTTCACAAATATTTCTTCTAGAACCATGGTAGGTTGTGATGGTTGTCGTGTTATCATTGATGGTTGTCCATATGACCTTGGAGATGGCATTAATTGTGAAAGATTAAGAGACTGCTCAATAGAATATTGTCCCATGCCTTTGTCATTTAGCTGGACCTTTTCTTGAAATTGCTATGAGAGAGAATTCAGTGGACCCTTATTATCTGATAAAGTTGAATCAACAATGTTTGTATCCTTTGATTGACCCTTTTTCTCAACCCACTTAGATATAATATTTGGATGCTTTTCACCATCTAATGAACTAGAAGTTCTAGCTTCTCTATTGTGGGGTACAAAGGTGTCTTGAGATGTTTTGAGTGTGTTACAATGTTGAGGATTGTTGTAATCAGCTGATATAGTTACCTCTTGACCATTAACTGGAAATTTCAAACAATGGTGATAAGTTGAAGGTACCGCCTGCATTTCATGAATCCATGGATGTCCTAAGAGTATATTGTAGGTTAACTCTTTTTCTAGCACTTGGTAGGCTATATTCTTCACCATTGGTCCCACTTGAATAGGAAGCACAATCATTCCCTTAGAGGATCTCTCTTCTTCATCATAAGCCTTTATTGTCATTTTTCTTCGGGCATTAATAGCATTATTCGAATAACCTAGTGCACGGATTAACTTTAAAGTGAAAATGTTTAAAACAACTCCACCATCTATTAGGACATGTTTAACACGATGTTTGTGGATCAAAAATTCAATATGAAGGGCAGTGTTATGTGGATGATTAAGTGATACATCATCCTGTTCAAAGAATGATAGACAATGAGGCATAGTCAAATGTCCCACCATAGCTTGGAATTGACATACATCTAGACTATTGGGTACTATGGTGGCCATAAGAGCTTGGTCCAAAACCTCCTTATGGGATGGTGAGAGTTTAAGGAGTTATAGTATTGATATCTGTGTTGGTATTTTCTATAGTTTATCAACAATGTTGTATTGACTGGGTGGGGGAGTGGTGTTTTTAGATGCAACTCCTTTCAATATTACCTTGAATTTCCCCCTTGTTACATTAACCGATTGATATTCTTGTCTTTCCCTGATTTTTAAAAAAATTATTTGATTGTTAGATGTGTCTGTGTTCGGGATCAGATCTAGTGGTATAATTTCATTGGTTCCATTGTTATCAATTTGATTACCAGTGACAATATCATTTTCAACTCCAGAAATACAAAAGATCGTTCCATCGTAAACATAGTTGACAATTTTACCTTTACTATTTGTAGAAAAAGACTCTCCCTTTTTGTAATTTGGCAAAGGATCTTTAAATACAGTATGATCATTGTTGGTTTGATGTCCTACATATACCTTTTTTTTGTCAATCAAATCTTGGACTAGATGTTTTAACTCCATGCAATCATTTGTCTTATGTCCCTTGCTATTATGAGAGTTACAATAATCTGTGTCATTCCACCACGGTGGTTTTACTTTTGGATCCCAAAATCTTGCTTCACATGTGGTGATAAGACCATTTGCAATAAGTTCTCTCATTGTTGATTCTAGTGTTTGGCCTAATGGTGTGAATCTACGCCGGTTTGATGATTTCTGATATGTTTGCGGTTTAGATTCTCCATTGTTTAGATTATTATTTTGATTGACATTTTGTTTGATGTTTTGGTCACTATTTTGATTTGTCTTTGCAGTAGTGGCTGTCAAATTAAATATTGGTTTTGCATTTTGTATGTCATTTACAATATCATTGGTTCTAGTATTTCTACTCTTTTGCTAGAATTTAGGATTTTCATTGTTGCCATAGTGATTTGAGGAGTTTGTGTTATTTGAATTTTCATTGTAATGCTTTATCACCCCTCGTTTGACCAAAGCTTCTTCGATTTTAAGGCCATTTTCAATCACTTTTTCAAATGTGGGAGGACATTGTAGCTCAAGCCTATGGTTCATTTCATCAGTCACATTGTCAATGAATATTTCCATTTTCTCTTCCTCAGGTATAGAACAAGGATGCCTAGAAAATAATATTCGCCATCATTGTAGAAATGATAGGAATGTCTCGCCTTTGTTTTGCTTCATGTTGTAAAGATCCTTTATTGTGACATCATGTTGAATGTTAAAGGAATATTGTGATATAAACCTGTTGACCAACTCTACAAAAGTTCAAATCCCTACTTGTAGTTTAGAAAACCATTTCAGACATTGACCTCCTAATCTCCTTAGACATAACCTCATTAGGTAAGTTTCTTCTTGCGCAAAGTCTAAACTCATGGTTCTAAATTCCCTTACATGGTCAATTGGATTTGTTTTACCGTTGTATTTGTCGTATTTTGGGAATTCACAATGTCTAGGGAATGGTATCATCTCCACACTCGGGTGAAAAGGATAAGGACAAATGTCTTGTAATGCATATCTTTTTGTGGTTCCCTTTTGCATATCTTGAAGTTGTTGTTGCAAGTTTTTCATTTGATGTGTTAGGGAAACAACTTGATCTGTGTTTTGCATGTGTTGTGGTGTTTTGATTTCATTTTCTCTAGGTGTTTCTTTTAATCAATTGACATCAAAATCTTTTGGAAGTTTTGCACTTGATTCAACTAGCATTAAGAGGTATTTTTATATATCTTGTTCTAAGATCTTTTTCATAAATTTATGGAAGTTTGGATCTTGTTGTGTCGTTTGAATGTCCTCTTGGGTTATTTTGTTCTTGTCATTTTGGTGTAATCTATTTCAAGGATTTTCTTCAGCCATGGTGTTTGATGTTTCAACTTCTTTTTCTATTAGTTTGTCTTTGTAACCTTGTCAAGATTGGCATACAAGTGTTTGTTTTTCCCACTAAACTTCAAGATCTTCTACGTTTCGATGAGTGTCCAATGAATTTTAACACAGTCAAATAGGATGATATATCCTATTGATGAGACTAGGTTAAAAAATCTGATTACTATGCCTCATTTCATGATGGTAGGATGATAATATCCCGAAGAAGAAACTTAGCCTAATAACCAAGATTTTGGTTTGATTTGTGGACACTTTGTAGTTTGCAAGATCTGGGTTCAAGTTGAAAATAGTTTTAACCTGTAAGAACTTATTTGTTTCTGGTTTAAGACAATGTCTGGATCGAGAAGATGTTTCTCACTGATAAAAATATGAGTTTTAGATGTCAACAAATCTAACAGATGTGTCTGAAAACTCTACTTTTTTGGAAGCACTCAAACATAGTGCAAAAGCGCTAAAAAAGACTGTGGAAGCATTATTTTTAGAAGCGCTAAACTAGAGTGTGTATGTGCTATAACAGTTTGCAAAGGCGCTACTTTGTAGAAGCGTTAAAACATAGTGTGTAAGTGCTACTTTGGATAAAAAAGTGCTAAAAAAAACCTCAGAAGTGCTAAAACAGAGTGTGAAAGCGCTACTTTGGGTTTCCATAGTTTTTTCTAATTTTCCTTCTTGTGAAGAGATTGATTTTTGTTATTTTTGATACTTTGACAAGATAACTCCTCTAGTAACTTTCTGATGTTGGATGACAAGCCTAATGTTTCTAAGTTTTCTCTATTGTAAGAATTGTTTGGGCCTATTGGAATATTCTATCATTGGATGCGGGATGGAAGACTGACGAATAGGTTGACTATGATTATGTTTTTGTGACAAGGCTCTTCTTTGGAAAAAGGCTCGTGAATACAAAGGTTCTAAAGCATAATTGTCAGTATATCCTTTGGAAAAATCATACAAACCTATGGATGAAGGTTCTATGGTGAAGTAAGACTTTCCTACTTTGATATAAGAATTGCCTTCTTTCCAAGAGTTTCTTGTAACTGATTTGTTTCTTTGGTTGTTTGACTCTTTTTGTGAGGGATTTCTTGACAAACGTTGTGGATTTCCAATCCCTAATCATAAACTTCATTGTTTGGTTTTGTTTGACTCCTTTTGTGTTCTTCTGGATGATCTTTATCTAAGTTTAATGATTTGATAACACAACAAGCAATTGTAGAATAGTTGATTTCAAATCTAGAATCTAAATAGATAGTGTATGTTCCAAGAACCACGCATGGTCCTATTTTTACTGGTCTCTTTAACAAAAAAATAGTTCAAACATACTCACTCTTAAGGTCAAAAATTTCATCGTTATACTCAACAACCCACATCTTAAAATTATGTTGACTCGCATAACCATGTCACCCCCTAGAGGGCGCTTGTGTTTTTGTCATTTCCAAGTGTGTACTCAAGGTTAGATTTCTCGATCCCTTGAGAAAATGGTCCTTGGAAATTATATGGTGAGTGTCTTGGGGGAATATTTTTCCCTCCCCTTGCACTACAAGTATTACAATGTCTGGTTATTGACTCAACTAGATTCTACACTATGGTTCTTAGATAGGGTTTCCATGCGGTGTGACAAATGATAAACTCTCTCAAGAGACCTCCCAACCTTTAGAAAAAAGGCTTTGGGGATGGTTCTGTTGCACACTACCATCAAGTTGGAATTTCATCAACAACTCACATTTGATTAGAGTGGGTTGGAATCCTTGGCTTTACGCATTCCCACTTAGGTCGTTTCGGTAGGGTGGGTACTTTTCCCCACTACGACAGGCCTTCTAAAGGTTTTAACAAAAGCTTAAATTGCATGAAAATAAAGGATGAGTTTGGCATTTTGATCACCCAGTTAAGGGGAGAGCATAATCCTATTCACCACACAAGCATAGTAATCAAATGTTCAATTTTTAAGCCCAAAAAGATGATGTACTATTCTAGGTGAAGATTTTGCTTCACAAAAATCACGATGTTAATTTTAATTGATACCACAAATGTGTGATGACTATCCTAGGATTGATATATTTTAAACCAAGTGACTACCCTAGGATTGATTCTTTTTAGTCCAAATGCATCAAAATAAAATTATGGCCACAGTCGTGTCAGATCCAGACAAGAAATTACAAAAGCGCTGAAACAAAGAGTAGAAGCGCTATAGTTTAGATCAGATGTGCTAAAGTTTTCATCAAAAGTGCTACAAAATTTGGTAGAAGCTCCATAGAATTTAGCTGAAGTGCTATACAAATTTTGAAGAATAGTGGCCCACTATGCTGGGAATGTCCTACAAATGCGTTGAAAAAGACTGTGGAAGCACTATAGTTTTCTCCTCATAAGCGCTATAGTTTTTGTCGAAGTGCTGAAACAGACCTCTAAAGCGCTATAGTTTTCCTCGGAAGTGCTATAGTTTTCATCGGAAGCATCAAAAAATCTCTTGATCGCGCTAAAATGAACACGCTAGAATCCTGTACGACACTTTTCAAAGAAATTTTGTGAAATATGGGGTTATGCCCCACAGTGGGCACCAAATTGTAAGTGCGAAATAAGTATGAGTAAGTAAGAACACTAAAATACTTCTTAATGAAATATTATATCAAGATTCTATCAATAATTAACTAATTAAAAGAACATAAATTTGAAAGCATCTCATTGTTTCCTATCTCTAACGATTTATTAAATCACAGAAGGATCTCACATTTGATAAGCACTTGTGACTGTTAAAATTACAATTTAGAGAACAGAGTGATGCTAAATGCAATGATGAGATCCTATATTATGATATCTAATTGATAAAATAAATTTACTGTAATTTGTCTTAACATGAAATTATGATGATGAAACTACAGTAAAACTACTATGCAACCGTGATATGAATTCTACTGATGCTATGATGCTATTGCTTGATTGCTTGATTGCTTGATTGCTTAATTTATTTTCCTACAGAGTAAGATTGCACAAAGATGAGATCTATTTCCTATTGAATGAGGTTGTATTTATAGATTCACGACAACACATTTTCATAGGGGCAGCACAACAAAGGCTTGATTCTATCTGGAGGATTGAATGGTGAGAGATGGAGAAACTTGAGCTGATCATGGGAATGGTTCCTCCCCGTGAAAAAATCAGGCAAGATGATAGGAAGGATCATAGGAAGAATATTTGAGAGATTTATTCATATTTATCTCCAATTTGTCTCCACAGCTTCCCGTGAATATCAGTTGAATTAATTAGATATAAAATATCTAATTTTATTGGTGAGTGAATAGAGGAAATTTGCTTTATGCCTTTTATTTGAATTATTTTGGTTTATTCAAATTAGCAAAAAGGGGAATAAATAATTTAATAAAACAAACTATAGAATTTTTTTATTAAATTAATATGGAAGGGATATGATAATTAAATAACAAAGTATTTAACCTTGTTTAATTAATTAAGATTAAATGATGTGATAGGGGAATTTGATAATTAAATAAAACAAAGTTTTTTTTTTTAATTTAATTAGGATGAAATAATAAAAGGATTAGAAGAATTTTAATAAGAATTTAAACGTGAACTATATAAATAAATATTTTTATTTATTCAATAGTAGAGGAATTTAGGGTAATTAATCAAATAAGTTGTATTTAATTAATTAGAATCTCCAGATCATTTTTAGGTGTATACAATAGGCAGTGAACCTCTCATTTTGGAGAGTGAGTCCTGGAAGTGAGCCACTCTTTGTAATATATTATAACTGGTTAGATTATATTGTGAGCTAATCCTCATCGTGCTTTTTCCCAGTTTGGGTTTTCCACGTAAAAATCTTGGTGTTCATGTGTTGTGTGCTTTTATGTTCTACTAATGCTCTTGCTCATTCTTACTATTATATGCATTGGAGTATTTGGATGGTGTGTGCTCAATAAGTTTAAGAAGATATTGATTCCCCCCCACCTCTCAGTATCTTAGGTGTTCAACAATTGGTATCAAAGCTCAGTTCCTTTGAAGAAGCCTAACAAATTAAGGAAGATCTTAAAGATGGGACAAATGGATGATAAAGAAGAACTCCAGACAACTCTTGATGATCTTGAAAAATCTGAAAATGAAAATAGAGATCTAAAAGAAAATATTGATGAGGAAAATGATTGCATCAAGAAATTGAAAGAGCAATTGAAGAAATTCAAAGAAATACATAAAGAAGTAAGCGAACAATTAAAACAAGAAAGTGAAGAGATCACTGGATGGAAGGTGCAAGTGGAGGAAAATAAGATAATTGAAGATTGTCTGAATACAATGGTGCAAAGAAAGTCTGATGAATGCTCAAGGCTTGAACAAGAAGTGGTAAACCTGAGAGCAAATCTGGAAAAAACAAGATTCTATGAAGATATCTTCAAAACAAGCTCCACCAAGCTTGATGAATTGGTTGCAGGATAGAAGCCAACTAAAGACAAAGGTGGTTTGGTACTAGAAGCAGGTGAAAGCTCAAAGGCTATGCAGACCCCAAATAAAGTAGACAATAAAAAGACTCAAGATAAAGGAAAATGGACAAGAAATCAAAAAATCTTTGGTAGAAGACTTCCTATCAGATAGCCAAATTCTCAAAGGTATCCATCTTTCAATGGTGTTTTTTTTTCATGCAATAAATTTGGTCACAAGGAAATGGAGTGTAGAAGTAGAATAAACTGGTATGTTGGATTCTTCTTCGGACAATGTTTTGCATGCAATAAAGTTGGAGATAGAGCTAGTGAATGTAGAACTCAAATGATGAATTGGTTTAAAGGAGGTAAAATGAATCAATATTTTGTTGGATACTATTATGCATGTAATAAGTTTCGACACAAATAAAATCAGTGTAGATCAAGGATTAATGGAGGTCAAACAAAGCATAAAAATTGTTGTATTCTACAATTGCAGCAAGCCCAAACATATTTCAAAAGTATGCAAAAGTAAAAGATGAAATCAATTTGATCAGGTAAAGAAGAGTGAACCAGTGAAGAAAATTGAAAAGAATGATGTTTAGAAAGAAAGAACAAGATATGGAAGAAGAAAGAAGAACTAGTAACATCAAGTGAGTTTGTGCCCTCATTTGGTGAAGACAATCTCTTCGGCAATTAGACCTAGCATGGTCTTAGGGGGAGCATTAATAGAAAAATTATTTGACCCCCTGGATATTTGGTGTGCTAGATGTTGGCAGGAAGATATGTTGTGAAGAATGAATAAACAAATCTTATGTAAAAGGAACTAGAAGAAAATTTGTAGTCATGATCATTTGTGGAGGAAATTAGGGTTTTTTAATGCATTGAAGAAGGGTTTTTATCATCTTTTTGAAATCTACCACATTTAATGAGAATTAGGGTAGCTCATTGATCTATAAATTGAATTTGTAAGGTGTTTTTATCACTTGTGCAACTAAAGATAGTAGAGAGAAATTTGGATCAATATTGAGGCGATCTAAAGAGTGAGTTGAGAAAAACCCTAGTTCTGGTTCTCTTGAAGGAAAAAGGTATTTTACTCTTCTGGGTTGTTGTGGGTTTGTGTGAATCTTCTTTCTGAAATCATTAGAGCTTGGGTGTGAAAATATGGAAACCCCTATGTTTTTAAAATCATTAGAAAGACCTAGACCTTTCTACAAGAAGTATTCCATGAAGGTATTCTAAGACGACCCTCTGGGTGCCTTCTCTTTGATTCCTCATGGTGTCATGCCCACTAAAGACACTAGAATGCACATTCATGTTAAAAATAAGGAGTATAATCACAAAAAAATGATAGATATGTGGCACAATGAGATCACTAGAGATGATTTCTTGATAAAACCAGAGTATGCAAATATTGTTGTGAAGAAGTTTGATCAATGGAATTATTTTCCTAGCTTTAGTTCCACTCTTGATGACAAGTATGTTAAATCTTCTCTTAGTAGAACTCATGATAATTTTTTGAGGACTGATAGACCTCACCTAATAACCAAAGAATTGATCAAGGTTGTTCCCAGAATCTATGATACTAGACCCCTAACAATGTTGAAGTCTGTGAAAAATGAAGTGGTGATGGAACTCACCAGAGAAAACATTAACAGAAGAGCTCTTGCAAAAAAACCTATTAGCAATCCTACTGTGAAGTATGCACCCATAATGATCAATCATAAGATCTACTTCACAAATAGGGAAAACTCTATGTCTACTACAACTATATATACTAGATATGACATGACAAAAAATGGAGCAGAATATAATCTGTGTGAACTTCTTAGGCACCAATGTTTTGAGAATTTGAAGATCACAAAGGAGAAGAAATGTGCATTTAATTTTGGTTCCCTTATTTTTTGTCTATTGTTCTACTTTCTTAGGTGGCTTCTTGGAAGAGATGATGTGGTTATATTGGATAAATCAAGACCTATTGCACATCAAATTTTTGATTACATGCACAACTTGGGTTATCTGAAGAATCGAGACAATTCTTTGACAACATTCTTTTTTGTATTCAACAGAAACATGAATGAACGAGAAAGGATCCCAAGGAAAATTGTTGAAAAATACAAGGATGACATCATATTTCATGTCTCCTTGGATGGGTGCATGATTGAATTAGTTGAACCCTGGACTATCTAGATTCAACCATTGGGTTATGAAGTTACAAAGGATGAAGCAGAAGGCTATGTGCAAGTCTTATTGAAAATACCAAAAGATTCCATTGATCAAAGAGTGGGCACATATGCAAAAAAATCCATGGAAATGCACATGAAGCATAAGATTCCTGTGATAAGAAAGAATGTAGATAAACTACTTAAATTTTTTGGCTTCACCGATGAATAGATTGCACAAGGAAGAGTCTTGGGAGAGAAGATGACTAGAGAATCATTAGGTCTAAGGAGATCCGACATGACTACTCCTTCAAAACTAGTATCTACTCCTACATTAGTAAAGTTAGAGCCTAATGCTCTTGGTAAAGACAAAGGCTTGGATCCTTTTGAACCTACTACAAGATCAGGAAAAAGGAAAGAGAATCATGTGGTGGCACCATTCAAAAAAAGAAAAAAATAAAAGGAAACAAGGGAGAAAAACCTCAACATCACTGAAGAACAAGAAGAAGAGGAGGAAGACCCTATAGACAAATTGGTAAGAAAGAAGAGAGGGAACATTCCCTCTGGTGAAATTGCATCACAGGAAGCAAGTTTTCGAACAAAAATATATCATTATGTGTCATCCTACGAAGAGGAAGAAAAACATGATTTTGGTGTTCATGTGCACACCAAACCAAACTTGAAGAAGGTGAAGAAGTTAGAAGAGGCATCTCTAGACTAGGAAGAACAAAAATCCTCATCCGTAAGACCTAGTTCCCCTCTTAGTTTAGAGGCATTGGTTAACAACTTAGTACATTTTGAAGATATGTTGCAGCCTACAACAAAAAATCATACTCAAGTAGGTAGAGAGGACAGTAAAACATTGATGCTGGCTATTATTCAATATGTTATTACTTTGGAAGTTAACTGGGACTATGCTAAGTCCAATGTACCTAATAAATTGTGGGAGTCCCTCATGAAGAGAAGATCAAAGGCTGTTGAGTTGGAAGAAAAGATAAGAAATGAGGCATTTGAGGAAATCGGGTCTTCTGTTACTACAAATGATTTGGAAAGCATGAAGAAGGTATGTTGAAAGATGTTCTAGATGAAGAAAATGGTAAACACTTTGATGAAAAAATATTTAAAACAAATAAAGAAGATAAAGAAAGAAACTGTAGAAGTCATCAGGGCTATGGCTGAGAAATATGGTATGTTTGGTGCACTCCCATCCGATTCTACACCAAAATCAAGAGAAGAAGAGTCTATAGAGGTAAAGGAAGACATTCCTCCCAAAATAGGTAATACAAATATCCTTCCAAAAATAGGTGTTACAAATAATCCTTCAGAAATAAAGAATTAAAAGGAGAAAAAGATAAAGATAAAGATAAAGGTGAAAGGAATGAAGAAGAAATAGAAAAAGAAGAAGAGGAAAAAGTAGTAGAAGAAGAAAGAGTAGATGAAGAATAAATAAATGGGGAATTTGCTAGGAAGAATGAAGAAGAAATAAGGTAGGTTGTGGAATCACAAAGGTCCTCTAGAGAGTCCTCCTCCAATGACGATGTATTAAAAGTATTGTTATCCAAACAAATAAGGTTCTAGCCAGTAATTCCTCTAGAACTTCTATAACTCCCCTTGGTCCAAGGTAATATGGATTTGGAAAAGATATCTCCCATTCACAATTTGGTGTTAGGAGATGCATTGCATGCATCAGGAAGAAAATAAATTTTGGAAAAACACCAAAAGGGGACAAAACTCATTGATGATGCCCTTAAAACTTTGCAGGAGGCCACGCACAGTACTTTAATAGACACATCTATCACTTCGGTAGAAAAATTGAAACTTCTATTAGAGTCCTTTAAGGAATATGCCTCCAGACTTGGTGATAAGACCGTACAAGAAATTGAGGAGAAAATGGTAGAGAAAAGGATTTTAGAACTTCATGATAAGTGTGCTCCATCACACACCAATGTGGAAAAGTGCCAGGAAGTTGTGCATGCTTGTGAGTTTGAAGAAAATATTGCATTAGCTTATTGTATAAGGTGGTCAGATGCCACAGAGAATCAAAGATCTCATGGACTCCATTGAGTCCTAGTTGACAGTTGTTTCTAGTACTTACACTGCATCTAAAGATAGAGACATGTCAAATTGGAATGCTATCACTACTCACAGAGAGAAATTTTTTATGCTACAGAAGCAGAAGGAAGACATCATCAAAAAAATTAGTCTGCTAGGTGACCTATTGAGAATGGGATACTCTTTGATGGCCAATGCTTTGGAAAATGCAAAAAAACTTGACAAGATCAACCTGACTTCAAGCACACTGGATGATGCTGAAGAGAGCCTAATAGAGTTAAAATCTCTGAATAGAATGTTGACATCTGCTAAGAAGAGTTGGGAGAATGGAAAGTTAGAATGGCAAGGTATTCTCAAGGAGCTTAAAAGCTCACCTTCCTTTAGGTAATACTTTTTCATGTCTATACATTGTTGAGACAAAGTCCTAAGGGGAATTTAGGTTTTTCTCCTTTTGATCATACAATGTTCGAGACCATACCTATATATATATTCATATTTTTGGACCACCCTTTGTCCTTGATGTCAAAGGGGAAGATAATGTCATAAAGAGAAAAGGGGAGAGTGTGTTTCACATAGGACATTTGTGTATTATTTTGGAACATGTTGCCATCAATAACAAAGGGGGAGATTTTTGGAAGAATGAAGAAGAATATCTCATCATATAAATTTTGTGTTGTCATTGATGTCACCATGTTATATGAGTTATAATTACATCACCATAAGTTAAAGATTGATCTGGTATTCTGAACCGGTATGCAGAAATATCCTCCAATATTTTGGTCTGCAATCCTCCATTGATGAATACCATCCATTGCAGTTTTGGGAGATGGTTCTTGGTTGCTAGAAGATTATAAATTCAGAATTTCATGCGTACATGGGCTCGTATGGCGAGTTGGAATCATTTTTTTGTATTTTTTTTATTAGGTCTATCCCTGGATGACCTAATAAATAGTTAATGATAATGAATTAATTTTGTGTTGCAGATGTATTTGTGACCTATCTTAGGTCCATGTTGACATATTGTAGAATACTACATGCTTGAATTGTTTTTGGAATTTTTTTGTACAATCTTGAAGTTGACAGTTAATCTTTTTGGTGAATGAAGGGTGCATCTAATTAGGCCGACCTAATTGATGCTTGCAGATGAGTCAGATATATATATTGGATATTTTTGACATTGAAAGATATAGATGAGATGCAAAGATGAATCAAGGTGAATATATATCTATTGGTATGCGATTTTACTGAACACCAAAGGAACTAAATCAACACTTGTTAGGTGTAACTTTATTAGTTCATATTCTAGTTGTAAGCCATTGTATCTTTGTAGGAAGTGAGCCTCTCATTTTGGATAGCGATTCCTAGAAGTGGGTCACTCTTTATAATATCTTATAACTAGTTAGACTATATTGTGAGCTAATCCTCACCACGGTTTTTCCCATTTTTGGTTTTCCACGTAAAAATCTTGGTGTTCATGTGTTGTGTGATTTTAAGTTCTGCTAATGCTCTTTCTCATTCTTACTATTATTTGCATTGGATTATTTAGATGGTGTGTGTTCAATAAGTTTAAGAAGAAATTTATTCACCCCCCTCTCAGTATCTTGGGTGTTCAATAGATCATGTCTATTGTAGGAATGGATCTGTTAAGGCATATCTCAAGATGTTGTTGGTGAATTTGTCAAAAGATAGGTAGTTAACACTTTATCATTGTTTTTCATCTATTTGTAATCAAAGATTTTTGATTATTTGCTTGAAAGTTATAACTTTTGATGTTTGTTTTGTTTGTTTGTCTTGTTTTTCAAAGGGTGAAGATGTCGATTTTTTTATTATGTATGAAAGGTTTATTGCGGATTGTGATGATGGAGTTTAGGACCTTTTTGATTTTTCTAATTTTTATGATGCTTTTTTGTTTTTTTTAGGGGACTAACCTAGGGCCTCGAGGGTTCATCAAAGATAATAATTTCCTACATTGTACACACAAATGATAATAGTTCACTTGGTTTGATAAGAACATGTTTTTGATCTTTTTTATTTTTGTGAATATTTTTGGATTTTGAATTTTTTGACTAAGTTGAAAGAAAGCATGATAGATACCTAAGGGGACTGGCCTATGGCCTCGGGGGCTGCTAAGACTTTCCTATGTGGTACACGTAGAAACCATGTAGTTTGACTATTTTGACTCAAAGCATAACATGTTTTTAGGATTTTTTGATGTTTTTGACTTTTAATTTTAATTTTTGGTTGTTTTTTTTATATGTTTTTTATTTTTGGTAGTTTTCGTCCATGATGGGACGCACAAGGATCATTACCTATTTTGAGAAGTTTCCCCCAGTTCAATACAATACTACCATTCTCCAGGGGAGATAAATTTTTATGGTGCAACAAGGTTCAATACTTAATCAGTCACTAAGCCATGGTTGGACACATGTTTTATTATGGGATGAATGGGTGGATTCTTCAGATAACACAGATAGATAATGATGCAAGTGCTATTCAAATGTAGCACCTATTTTCTAGGTTTTCACTATGGTACCTATTTTAGAAGCGCCACAAAGTGGTTTTCACTTAAAGAACATGTTAGTTCTCTTTACTATTTTTCTTGCTTTTTGATTTTTTTTTATTTTTACCCTTTTTCCTAGGGTATTTTGACGTGCTTCATGTGTTTAAATTTTGAGGTGGCTATTTTTCACCAGTTCGGCTAAAGGTTATCCTTTAGGAGTAGCCAATTGATAGCCTCCTAAACCATAGCTTGTTGTGATGATGAATGGGCCTAACCAGTTGGGTTCGAACTTACCTTTACCATCTTGATTCAACTATACCTTATGATTTTCTTTGAGTGCCAAGTCACCATTCTGAAACTTTCTATTTTTCATTCTTTTATTGTAGCTTTGCTTAAGTTGATTTTGATAAACCTGAAGATGGTTTAACGTGCTCAAATGCATTTCATCTAGGAGTTCCAACTCATTTAATCTAGACACCTAATACTCTTCATTTTTGACCATGCCTTTTAGTGAGATTCACTGTGAAGGGATTTTGACTTCAATAGGTAAGACAACTTCAGATCTGTAGATCAAGGAAAATGGTGTGGCACTTGTAGGTTTTGGAATACTAGTTCAGTAAGCCCATAAGGTTAGGTTCAGTCTTATATGACAATCATGGCTGACATCATTAATATTCCTTTTTAGTATCTTTAGGATGGTTTTGTTAGATGCTTCAGCCTGACTATTTCCTTGGGGGTAATAGGGCATGGAGAATCTGTGCTAGATAGAGAACTTGGAACAAATATATTTGACATTTGGATTCTTGAATGGGGTCCCATTGTCTGTTATGATCATTTGGGGAATTCCATATCAACATATTAGATAATTCAGGATGAACTTTGATATATGTTTACTGGTGATGTAGATTAATGGAATCACTTCTATCCACTTGGTGAAGTACTTAGTTATGATAATAGTAAACTTATGCCCATTTGAGGAAGCAGGAGAGATCCTACCTACCAAGTCTAATCCCCACTATGAAAAAGGCCATGGTTTCGTGATAGGTCTTAGCTCTTATGTTGGTGTGTGAATTAGGTCACTCTGCTGCTGACATTGGAAACATTTTCTAGTGTATTCAATAGCTTCTCGCTCCAAAGAGGGCCAATAGTATCATGTTCTTAGTAAATTTTGTGCTAGGCTAGGTCCACTAAAGTGGGTCCCAAAAATGCTATCATGTACCTCTTTTAAGGTAGTTTATGCTTCTTTAGCATCAAGACACCAAAGTAAAGTACCATCTAAACTTTGATGATATAAGGTGTCTCCTAGTATTGTAAATCGGGAAGTCCTCTAGACAAAGGTTTTATTTTGAATGGTTTTCAAGTGAGGGGGTACGATACCATGTTGGATATAGTTAGATGTATCATGGTACCATAAAAAGTTGGGACCAACAACAACACACACTACTTATGATTTTGGGATGTTGAACGTTGGTACAAGTAGTTGCTCCCCAAGGAACTCATACTTGGAGATTTTTTGTGGGATATCAAGAAGTGAACCTATCATTTCCATTGCGTCAGCTACTCTATTGTTGATGTGAGGATCCTATTCAAAGGTGATAGTGATACACATTATTTGAATTTATCCACCATCCTTTTATATGGTAGTATCTTATCATCTTTTGTTTTACACTCATCATTCACTTTCTTGATTACCAATTGAGAGTCTCCAAAGACCTATAGTTCTTTTATCCTCCATTCAATAGCCATCTTGAGTCTTGTGATTAGGGATTCATACTCTAAGATATTATTTGTACATGTGAATAAATTTTATATGCCTTGGGTGTACTATCTCCCTATGGTGTGAGAAATAGGATACCTGCTCCAAAACTGTGTTGAGTGTGGGACACATCAAAATAAAAGGTCCAACGACTTTTTTATTTTATCAACAATATACTTTGATCTGGGAAGTCAGTTGTGAGACACTGGTGATCTTCTATTGGTGCTTTGACTAGTTGGTCTGCTATGATCCATCCTTTAATGGATCTCCTATCTACATACTCTATGTCGAACTCACTCAAAATCATTAACCATTTAGTAATTCTTCTTTTTAGAGGTGCTTTTTCTAATAGGTACTTTAGTGGTTCTACCTTTAAAATCAAATTTACTTGTCTATTTAAGATATAGTATCTCATATTTTGTGTCACAAATATGATGAAGAGACACTCTCTTTCTATGGGAAAGTATTTCAACTCATAGCCCACCAGTGTTCGACTGATGTAGTAGATCACCCTTTCTTTGTTATTATCACCTAGCTATGCTAAGAGAGCTCCCAATATTGCTTTTGTTGTGGATACATAGAGTATCATTTCTTTGTCTAAAATAGGTGGAATTAGTACATGAGGAGTAAGTAGATACTCTTTGACTTGCTGGAATGGTTGATCACATCTCCCATCCCACTTGAATGTGATATCTTTTCGTAATAGATGGGTGAATGAATGACATTTATCTGCCAGTTGCGTAATGAATCTCCTGATAGATTGTAGCTTCTTGTATAGGAGCAAATTTTCACCCCTAATGCAAATTCCCCTTCTACCCCTCTCCACTTTAGAAAACCAAACTCGGAGGCTTAATTCCACATAAGCCCACTACTTCCCATTCCACTTGGCACCCATTTTGAGTGTTGGTAGAGGCGCTCCTATCAGGGACACCTACACAGAATGTAGACATTCACGTGGCATGCTTATGTCCCTGGTAGATTCCCATGACTAGAGTCTGTGGAGACGTTACACTTCCTATTGGAATTCAAAGTGTAATGCCTCCCTTTGGCTAGTCAACCTAAATATGGTTGCTTATTGACCTCCTTTATTCATATTCTCCATTCATTCATCCATTTTCATCTCTTCACAATCTCTAGACTATCTTTACATAATCTCTCAGCACTCTAGCATTCATCCACAAGCATTGCAGCAACATTTCACACCCCGTAGCAACAATCTCTTCATTCCATCACTTCAATAGAGCAAGCATAGGATGACTCCATTTTAGCAGAGGCTCGAGTTCCTCCCATCTTTATCCTCCACTAGCCTTGAGCACTTTGGATAGAGGTGGTAAACTCCTCACTCATCTTCTCTATTGTTTGGTTGGGTTAGCACATTATTGTTTTGTAGTGTCTTTGGCATACTTTGCTTGTATTTACTTCTTTATCACATTATTTCTACATCATTGCAAACTTGGCTATCCTTGGAGGTGGAAACACCAAAATGGATGTCTGACTATGACAAACCCCTAAAAAACTCCCCAACATTTTCCCTTTTTTCTATGTGTAGGTGGAGAGATCTCATAGAAAGATAGCAAAAGGATTATTGTGTGAGATCATCTTTGTCATCCTTGCAGTAATATACTTCCTTTATCACATTCGTCTTTATGTTTCACATTTCATATTGTTATTTTGCACCTTTAGAAACTCTTAAACTAGGTTGTTAGTCCATTCTTTAGAGGTTAGACCTTGTATTCTCGATTTTATATCCATACGGATTCCAACACACCTAAGAGATGCCAATGCATCGTGCTTTCATTCTAGAACCACGCTTTTGTCCTTTGACAAAGAGCTATATAATACATAGAGTTGACCCTAAAAATTGACTCACCTAGTCTCCTTTCAACTCTCAAGTTTGTAGAGTGATTGAAGTACCTTATAGTCCTCATCATTCTCATCCCATCCATCCTAACACTCCTTTAAATTGAGCTAATTTAGGGTAGCCATACTGCTCTTGGCCTATTGTGACTTGGGGCTTGTAGTGGCTAGTCGCCCTCTCTTACACTTCCCTTCCAAACTTCTCAGTTGCTTCAATGTATTTGGTGAAAACAATTCTAATATGCATTTTAATTTCACAAGATCTACTTTAATTCCCCTTCTTGATACTATGTACCCTAGTATCTTTCTAAATGTTACTTTGAATACACACTTTTTCAGGTTGAGTCTCAAGTTATATTGTTCTAGCCTATCAAAAACTTTTTCAAGATTGATCAATTGGTCTTCTGTTTTGATGGACTTCACTAGTATGTCATACACATAGTCTTCCATAGTTGTATGCAACATATCATGGAATATTCTAGTCATCGCTTGATGATAATTTTCCCCTACATTTTTTAGACTAAATGGCATGAAATTGCAATAGAGGGTCCCCTAGGCACAAGTGAATTTTTTTTATGCTAATCATTAGGGGATATTTGTATCTTATTATACCAAGATAAACTATTTATTAATGATAACATCTCATGTCTTGTTGTTAGATCCACAATCATATCAATACTTGAAAGAGAGAAGTAATCTTTTAGGAAAGCTTTATTCAAGTCTCAACATTCTGTCTAGATCCTTATGCCCCCAGTGGGCTTTGACACTGGTACTAGATTTGATATCCAATTAGGATAATCGATTGGTCTGATGAATCCCGCATCTATTAATTTCTTCAGTTATACTTTCACCAATAGTGCTATTTGGGGATGCATTTTCCTTAGTTTCTGCTTGATAGGTTAGATCTAGGAAACATGACCAAGTGGTGTACACCTAATACTAGATCTAACCTGGCATGTCTGCATATGTCCATGCAAATTTTATCTTTCTTTCATTGATGAACGCTGTGAATTTCACTTTCTCTTTAGGATCAAGTGATGTTGCATGGTATGTGATCTTTAATTTCTCTTTTGTTCCAACATTGATAGATTTTGCTTCTTCCACTAGGAGTGTTGACTTCTCTTGATATTCAGATATAGGGAGATTGAATCCTCCATCCTCGGGTGCCTTAGATAGGTTTTCTTCTTTTCAAGATCTAATAGATCCACATTATGGTTTTCTCTAGGGAATCTCTTTTTACTCTTTACATTATCTTTTTAAAAATTACGACTAGAGGAAATGATCTTCCCACTGAAGTATTCTTCTCATTAAATTTCCATGATAAACCCTACTTTATGATCTCCTATTGGTATATCAATTCGAAGTCCCATAAACTCTGCAATTGCTTCATCTTTCTGGAATTGATCTAAAATAGGCGTATGATGGACATTGTTGGTCCCAATCTATCAATTATGGATAGTAAAAGGGTAGGCCATTATCATTATTTATAAATCTTACATAAGTAGTCGAAATGGTCAATATGGCTCTGAAATCATTCTCCCATGGGTATCTAGGTATTCTTCACTAGAGGTGAAAAATGAAGGAGAATACCATTCATACTCGTTAGAGCCTATTTCATAAGTATAGTCTTTAAATATAGGTTTGTTAAGTCAGATAGGTTATGCTAAGTATTTCAAATGAGTCCTCAATGGGTAAATCGTTCTCCATAAGATGGTAAATATATGATGTCTTAATGTTAGTAGAAGGAGATCCTTTCTTAAAAGAGGTGCGTCAAGTTTTTGGAGTAACCATGTCTATTGAATCATAGCCTAGTCCCATGTTCTTCTTTGTTTTCTCCACTATAATTGGTTCATGTCTGGCTTATTTATGTCACCCAAGACCACCTTTTCTAGTCTATCCCATATTTTTAGCTAACTGATAGCCTTTAATTCTAGGATCAATTAGAAGGGGTTGTAGTTGCTCTGGTTCTTTTTGGTCTTCTTTGTATTTCATTGATGAAAGGTCTTATTTGAATATTTCCTCATTATTGATATCTCCGCACTTGGTAAAGATAATGGGTTTTACTATCATTGTTACTACTTGAGTATTTTTGACCTATTTAGACCCTCCATAAATATTTGGTGTTGTGGGAAGCATTTCAATAAAAAAGCTTAACTGAAATGATAGTTCCCGTTACCTTTGTCAAGAACTTGAATCTTGGACTCAGATTTGGGTTTCTCATTGGATGAGGGCTTAGTTGAGGTTGATGATAGTGTTGATGGCTCGACATATGAGGAGTGAAATGTTATATCATTACTTGGAATACACTAGATTTTGTTGTATTTCTCCTCTAATTTTGCATAATAGTGGAAGAGTTCAGGATCAACATATAATGTAACCTCCTTTCCATCATGAGGAAATTTTAGACACTAGTGAAATTTAGATGGAACTGATTGTAGTGCATGAATCCATGGGCATCCTAGAAGAAGGTTATATGGTATCTCAAGGTCCAATACCTGACACATGGTTTATGTTGTTGTCAATCCTATCTATACAAGTAGCCTGATTGTCCCTTCTGAATTTCTTTCTAGGTCATCATAAGCCCTTATACTTATATTTTTTCCCTTGTTGATTACATTGTTAGAATACCCTAGATGTTTAAAAAAATTTAAGGTAAAAATGTTTAAACCTGCACCGTTATCTATCAATACTCTTTTGACCATGTGTTTGTGGACACCAACCTCTATATAGAGGGCTTGGTTTTGGAATGAATTTTGCAAAATGTATTTCTCAAAAAAGACTAAATGATGATTGGCCATGATTTTTCCAACCATGGATTAAAATTAATTAGGATTGAGGTCATTAGGGACTAATGCTTCCAATGCTTTCTCAAGTATTTTCATATGTGCAGGTGATAATTTCAATAGGTCTAAGATGGGGATCAAAGCGAGAGTCTTCTTCAGCTGTTCCACTATACTATTGTCATTTTATGGCTTAGTTGTGGGTTTAGGTGGGGCTCCTTGTATTGTGACTTTCCCTCGTCGGGTAGTTATGTTACATTTGGGGTCTCTTCCTTGTCTAGTTAACTCATTGACTCCGGTGTTATTTGCTTGGGAGAGGGTTCCTAGAACTATGTCACCATAGGTGTATTTAGCACTATGTAGATTTGGAGATCTGTGTTTCTAAGATGATGTTCTATATCCACTTCTCCCTTGTTGATCAAGTCTTACATTATGTGCTTGAGTCATGCAATTATTTTTTGTATGTCCTTTAATTTTTTGAAACTTGCATAAGTCCTCATTGTACCATGGTGTTTTGAAGCTTGGTTCTTCATAGTTTGGATGATCATTAACCTTGATGAGGTTTTGTTGCACTAGTTTGCACATGATTGTCTCAAGATGTTCTCCTAATATAGTGAATTTCCTCTTTGGTTGATCATATTACCCTTGTTTCCCTCCATGATTTGTCTATTGGTTAACTGCTTGATTATTTTGGGGATAGCTAAGTTGATTTTTTTGTGTGTTATTGGGAGCGTAGCTTGTTTGTGCAACTTGAGGTTTTTTTGTGGTGCATTAGGATTTTGTACATTCCATACCGTGCTAGCATCAACTACCCCATAATTGATAACATTTTTCTTTTTGGCCCAAATATTAGGATTTTCATTTGAACTAGAAGGATTATCTTTTGAGCTATTTAGTTTAAGGAATCCCTTGCTATGAGAGATCTCTCAATGTGTAGTCCCTTTTCAATAGTTTCTTTGAAGTCTATAGGGCATAGTATAGTGAGTTGGTAATTGATCTTTTCTTGGACATTTGAAACAAATATATCTACTAGTTCCTTGTTGGGAATAGGCCACTTGCACCTACTAGCTTTATGTCTCCATATTTGTAGGTAGGATGTAAATGATTCTCCTTGACTTTGTTTAATCTTGTATAGATACGTGATGGTGATTTATTGTTCTATATTGAATGAGAATTGGTTTATGAATTTGGTAGTCACTTCATCAAAACTTTTAATTCCTAGTGGTAAATGGGAGAACCATTCTATAGTGTCACCAGTAAGACTACGTGGAAAGAGCCTCATTAGGTAGAAATCATTGTTTTGCACTTTCGTGCAAGATATCGAGAAATATCGCACGTGTTCTACTGGACCACCCTTTCCTTTTTACTTGTCAAGCTTTGGTATTTCAAAATTCTTAGGTGAGGGGAGCATAGTAATGGAATGATAAAAAGGAAATGGAAATATATCATATAGGGTATAAGTCTTCTTTGGTTTTCCTATCTACATGTCTGATTATTTTTTATTTATTGCTTGTAGTTACATGTCAACCTCTGTTTTTGGTACATTTATTTGTAAATCCTGTGTGTAGTAGCCTTTTTGTCCAACAATGTTTTTTTGGTCATAAATTGGGTATGGTGGGGGTATTGAACCTTGCTAACCATGTTGGGAGAAAGGAGGGTTAAGTCATTATTATGGGGAAGGAGGATTAGGTCCTTGTTGGTTGTAAGGAGTGTTAAGTCCTTGTTGAATGTAAGGAGGGTTAGGTCTTTGTTGAATGTAAGGAGGGTTAGCTCCTTATTGTATGGAAGGAGGTTTAACTCCTTTTTGAATGTAAGGAGGGTTAGCTCCTTGTTGGATGGAAGGAGGGTTAACTCCTTGTTAAATGTAAGGATGGTTAGGTCCTTTCTATTTTTGTTGAGGAGGGTGTTGGCAAGAGACATTTCTAATATCATTTGGTGTTTCCATTGATGGAAAATCTAGTCTGTGATTAGATATGCACATCAGCATTTGATCATACCGACAGATAGATTGGAGACTTTCATGGAAGAATAGAGTACCCAACAGTCTTGTGCTCATCGATTCTTATAAATATTTTTTGTTATCATTTTGAGTTGCATATCTCACAGAATGTTGTTTGGTATATGGTCTCTGTTGCTATTGAATATTAGTGGCTCATATTGATCTTTGTGTGAGTTTGAAGATTCAGTTAGTCAATTTCTTGTTCATCAGTGCATGAAGGCTGACGCGATTGATATAACATGTCACATATGTTTAGAAAGTGCTTGTTTAAGTATTTTTGTATTTGAAAATGTTCATTTAGATCCTTACTATGTTGGAGTCAACTTTGGGTGGTGCACATCAAGAATAAAAGATGGATTGACCCAAAAACTTGAATATATGTTTACTTTTGTTTGAGCCGATAGTTAGCGAGTAAATTCTTAGTCGTAGATATATATATATATATATATATATATATATATGAGTTAAAATATATCATTTTGAGATAGATGCAAAGTGTGTATGTGCGATTTGTGAATATCAGAAGTGCAAAAGAGTGATTATGCATATTTTCACTTGTGAATTAGGGCAAGTTTGAGTAGAATAGAGCAGAAGGGCAGAATCAGTTAGAAGGAAAAAAGATCGATTATTGAGCCTAACCGAAATAGTAATCAAGCATTGGTAGATGCTATTACCTCAGTTCATTTTCTAGGATGGATTTAATCTGATTATCTTTGTAAGATAGTGAGTCTTCTTTGAGTAGTGAGCTCTAGGCAGTGTGCTATTGATGGTGTTATTATGCACTTCACAACACAAGTAACACGTAGGTGCATTACCTCTCTTGAAAGACAATTTTCCACAATCAAATTGCAGAACACTATCCCAAGGTCTCTCAGATGTCAGGTCATGATGATACTTGGAATATTTTAGTTGTTTATGTGATTTGCTGGAATCACAAGGTGGACTTACGGATGAGTTACAAAGCGGGGAAGTTGGATCTGCAAATGGAGTTCTTAAGATGGAAAAGTTGCTGAGTGTTTGTTGCAGGTTCAAACAGCAGTCTAGAACTCCATTTCAACATCAGATTTAGCTTTACAATGTGCAATGAACCTTGCCTAAGGTTACTTATTAAAAAAAAAGAAAAAGGGCAGGGAAGAGAAAAGGTTCGTGGATCTGAAACTACGAATGAACAGTGATCATGGAGGCTGATACAGTAGACAAACTCCCTAAACTGGGTTTTGCTTGGCCAAGAGAATCCTATAGTTACACAAAACCAGTGCAATCTTCTAAGGACTGCAGATTTTTAGTTTGCATACACACATCATGAACATGCAAATGAACTAAGTTGCAGCAATCAAATAAAGAAGTCCAAGCTAACTTTGCACAGCAGCTTGTCATCAACAAGTGCCAAAAGTATGGGCTGGAAATTCATCAAATACTGAAACAACAATCACCATTACCACTTCCATTCAAGAAAACTACAACTAAAACTAACTTGAAAGGTAGAACTATGCACACATAATGAGAAAACTCAAAAGGTAACACCCATAGATATGCAATGCTACTTTCTATTGTTGCAGGATATTTTTACAACAGCTCTCCAACACTTACAAATGAGGGGAAGACCCCTATTTATAGTTTACCAAAGCCCAAATGAATGGATATGATTGAGTTACATTGTGTGTCCTAGATTCAATTACATTAGGGCTTCACCTACCCCACAATATTCAGTAATTTAAAATACATCTTTGTCTTTTCCCTATCCTGTCCTGTAGTGGCCAGTCGCTGTAGCAATTTTGCCTTCTAGCTAATTTCCCTTTTATTGTAGCTGAAACTGACTGAAAGCTACCTTCTCCCAATGGAATTTCAGCATTCCTCATTGGATCATATGTTTTTGTCGATGGACCCATGGTAGGCTTCTTGAAACCAGAAATGAGAGGTCGAAATGCTGTTTTAGGAATGCAGTTTTGAAAACGACCGACAAAGCATGGAACTCCGGATGGTATTTCTCGGCTGCAAATTTGGAATTTGAAAGGTCAAGGGAGGATAAGACCCCATTTTAGCATCTGGGTCGAAGTTCGTTTTTGATTTGGAGTTGCGCTTGTACATTCCGGAAACTTGAGCCCAAAATGTTGTTCTGGAAATGCTATTTTGAAACGGTCGACAGAGCACAGAACTCCGGATGGTATTTCCCAGCTACAATTTTGGAATTTGAAAGTTCCAAGGAGGATAAGACCCCATTTTAGCATCTAGGTCGAAGTCCATTTTTTATTTGGAGTTGCGCTTGTACGTTCTGGAAACATGAGCTTGGAATGCTATTCTGGAAATGCTGTTTTGAAACGACCGACGGAGCACAAAACTCCGGATGGTATTTCCCGGCTGCAATTTTGGAATTTGAAAGTTCCAGGGAGGATAAGACCCCATTTTAGCATGTGGGTCGAAGTCCGTTTTTGATTTGGAGTTACGCTTGTACGTTTCGAAAACATGAGCCCAAAATGCTATTCTGGAAATGCTATTTCAAAACGGCCGATAGAGCACGGAACTCCGGATGGTACTTCCCGGCTGCAATTTTGGAATTTGAAAGGTCAAGGGAGGATAAGACCCCATTTTAGCATCTAGTTCAAAGTTTTTTTCTGATTTGGAGGTGCGCTTGTACGTTCCAGGAACATGAGGCCGGAATGCTGCTGTAGGAATGTTGTTTCAAAACGGCTGACAGAGCACGGAACTCCAAATGGTACTTTACAGCTGCAATTTTGGAATTTGAAAGGTTAGGGGAGGATAAGACCCCATTTTAGCATCTGGGTCAAAGTCCGTTTTTGATTTGGAGTTGCGCTTGTATGTTCCAGAAACATGAGTCCGGAATGCTGTTTTGAAACGACCGATAGAGCACGGAACTCCGGATGGTATTTCTCGGTTGCAATTTTGGAATTTGAAAGTTCCAAAGAGGATAAGATCCCATTTTAACATCTGGGTCAAAGTCCGTTTTTGATTTGGAGCTGCGCTTGTACGTTTCGGAAACATGAGCCCGAAAAGTTGTTTCAAAATGGCCGACAGAGCATGGAACTCCGAATGGTACTTCCTGGCTACAATTTTGGAATTTGAAAGGTCAAGGGAGGATAAGACCCCATTTTAGCATCTGGGTCAAAGTCCGTTTCTAATTTGGAGGTGCGCTTGTACGTTCCGGAAACATGAGGTCGGAATGTCGCTATAGGAATGCTGTTTCAAAACGGCTGACAGAGCACGGAACTCCGAATGGTACTTCCCAGCTTCAATTTTGGAATTTGAAAGGTCAAAGGAGGCTAATACCCAATTTTAACATCTGGGTTGAAGTCTGTTTCTGATTTGGAGGTGTGCCTGTATGTTCCGAAAACATGAGGCCAAAATGTCGCTGTAGGAATGCTATTGCAGGAAAACAGTTTTGGAATTTTCAAAACTTCCTGAAACTTAATAAAACCTTGTCAATTCACTTAGGTACCACAAAAACATCCAAAATCCATAGGAAATCTATCCCCAAAGTCAAAGAAAGTGAAGGAAAAAGCGAATCGAGCGAGCAAGAGGGCGAAGCCCGAAAAACCCAACACTTAGCAATTTTTATTTTAGTGGCAAAATATGGTTAGCCAAAAATGAGACTTTGAAGGGCACATTGACCAACTAGGACAGCAAAATGAGGGGCACGCAAAATGAGATGAGAGCAAAGAAGCCCGTTGGGAGCGAAAGAAGAGGGTCCCTGCCAACGGTGGGGCGTGTGTGCAAAATATGCACAACATGTGCCTAAATGCAAGTGCATTCCCCTATTGTAAACTTTCTTTTGAGTATACTCAGATCATATTATGGATTGGCCATCCACCATGCTTTTTCCCCTAATAGGGTTTCCACATAAAAATTCCTATGTTATGGTGTTGTGGTTGTTTACTTTATGTTCATGCATATTTTTTTTATTGAATGTTTTAAATGCTTGAAGGATCAGATTAGTAAAGTTAAAAAATTGTAGAACATTGATTCAGCCCCCCTCTCAATGTTCCTTGATTCCAACAATTGGTATCAGAGCCTAGTTTCTTGAAAGAAGTTTAATAGCTTGGTGAAGATAAATGAAAGCAATTCAATGGATTCAAGCACTCTTCAACAACAAATTTTGGTGGCCCTAGATGATCTTGATCACTCAAAATCTGAAGTTCAGAAATTGCAATAAAACCTCATAGATGCTAAGAAATTATTGAATCTTTAAAAGATAAAATCAACAAGTCCAAGGAGAATAGAAAGGGACTATGTGACCAGATTAAGAGGAATGACAGTAAGAGCATTTAAGATGAACAACTCAGTCAATCCCTGAAGGAAAAGATAGAAGAATGTGAAAAGCTTACCAAAGATAATGCAGTTCTAAAGCATGAGATGAAATATATTATGATGAGAATGACCAAGGAGGTTGAAGACAAAAAGAAAAATGAAGAGAAGCTTCCACAGTCCTTGAAAGAAAAATCTGAAGAATGTAACCTTTTGGACAATGAACTAGAAAAATCTAAAAATAATGAGGAAGCACTTGAAAAATAGATTGATGATATCAGATATGAACTTGGTACTACAAATGAATTCAAATAAAAGTTCAAGACTAGTTCATCCAAGCTTGATGAACTGATTAAAGTTTAGAGGATAGAAGGTGACAAGCGAGGTCTTGGATATGAGGAAGGAGAAAGTTCAGGATTTGGACAAAGGAGATTCGGGCAAGGAAATCAAATGAAAAAATATGGAAGGTATCCGATAAGACAACCTAATGCTCAGAGATTTAATGGTTACTATTTTAGTTGTAATATTTTTTGTCATATGGCTTCTTAGTGTAGAAGTAGAATGAAATCAAATGGTCAGTCATTCTTCGGTTAGTGCTTTAACTGCAACAAGTATGGTCATAAGTCAAATGAATTCAGAAACATGATGAAAAAATTTCATAGATTTGGGCATATTTCTAACCAGTGCAGATCAAGAGAAAATCAGTGGAACAACTAGTTTGGATAGAGAAATATTGTGTGTTATAACTGCAAAAAAAATCGTCACATTGCTAGATTATGTTGGAACAGAAAAGGTCTAGTAAATCAAAAGAAAAACATGCAGAAGGATGTTAAGGGAAAATGAAAAGTCACTACGGATGTGATCAGGTAGCAAATATAGAATTAGTGGAAGAAAAGTCCCTTTTTTGAAGGAAATGCTCTAGCACCAGAACCTGCTTCTAGTAATTCCTCTAGGAATTAGCTTTAGGCCTTTGGCCTAGGGGCAGCTGTCAAGAAAATCTCTTAACCCCCTAATCGATAATTGACATCGGATGTGGATAAGTACAGTAAGTGCATAGTTTCTCTATAGATGTTTTTGAACTCATTGGAGAGAGTATTATGTAGTATTGGAGGTCCACAAAATAATTATCTTTCATAGTCTATGAAAATAGGGTATCCAAATGAGTTAGGGTAAAAAAAATTTATTGTCACAAAAAGGGTTATGTGCGCAAGTGATAAAAAGTCATTTCTATCTTTCATTTTCCACTTTGCATTTTGAAGAAAAGAAGTTGGAGAGCTTTGAAGTGAACTTTGGCTAATTAAGGAAAAATTCAAGTGTAAAGGAGATTCAACAATCAAATTCCGATCCAAAGAAAAGGTATTTATCGACAAAACTTGAAAACTTATGAATTTGTGAAGATGAATACTCTATTGGTAGTTGACATCAAGGACAGATCCTGTCCCAAATTCAAATGGCATCCCTACAAATCTATTGAGATAGACCCATTAGGAGCATTTTTGTCTATGTCATAAGAAGTTTTACACATTGAATATATTAGGGCATATATCCACGTGAAAATTGAAGAGTTAGGAAACTCTCAGCTACTAAATTTATATAAAAATCACATTATAAGAGAAGAATTTTGTGTCAAGCCATAATTCAAAACCTTGGAAGAGAAGACATTTACATAGATTGTAAAATTTCCCATCTTTGAAGAGAATGAATGGGTCTGGTACATCTTGAGTTGAGTTCATGCAGAAGTCATGTGGTTAAATCAGCCTTTCAAGATAACAAAAGAGGTTATAAGTGTTGTTATAGGTTTAAGTTCCTCCAGTGGATTACCAATTCTGAAATCAGTGAAGAATCAAATGTTCACTGATGCAACCGGTTGCAAGTATGATAGAAGAGTGATGAAAATTGATGATATTGTTGATGTAGATGTCATATTTGCATCTATGGTTATTGGCTATAAAATCTATCATTCCAGTCAAGACAATTCTGTGTCCGACACAACCATTTATGTAGCCTATCATATGGTAAAGGAAAATGCAAACTATGATCTATAAGAGTTACTAAGAAGTCAGTTGATGGAAAATCTTGGGAAAATCAAGAAGGATAAGAAAAATTCCTTTAAGTATGGTACTTTTTTGTTATGCTTATTATTTTACTTCATGAATGAGGTTCCAGGATTTAGAAAGGTACATTGGAAAAAAGATAAACTAATAGCCGCTCAAATCAGATATCTCTTTCATAGATTTATAAACATTAAGACAAAGAAAGCCATTATCTAGGGATATTTCAAAAAATTTCAGAGTATGATGCATGCTAGAGAGAGGATTCTCACATTTATTATGGAGAAGTATAAAGATACTATATGCTTTATGGTTGATATTGATCAATGACTAATGGAAGCAGGTGATCCCAAAATAGTCTGGATCATGCCAATGGGATATGGGGTTGAGGAAAACATTTTAGAAATGTATGTTGAACACTTGTAGACTCATCTGAAGAAATATTTGGCAACTTTTTAGAAAAGGACATACATGTACAAAATGAACTCAGGAAACCTGTGTTAGTCAGAAGAGTTAGAAAAGAAGTATAAATCTTTACAGAAAGTATGGGCATATCCACATAAAAGGTAATATAAGCTAGAAGGAAAAGAGAAGAAGTTGAAGCAACAAAAGAGGTAGCAAAAAATGAATCTGCTAGTCTGACAACACCCTCTTCCAGAACTAGGTCAACAAGGAACTCTACACCCCTATCCACCCCTGTAGCAAAGACAACTCCTGTGCAAACTCAAGTAAAGACATCTAGTAAGGAAGGAAAAAGAAAGAAGGATAAAATAAAAAGAGTTTATGATGCAGTCTCTAAAGATGAAGAGATAGAATCTGATGAATGAGTTAGAGAAATCAAGCATCAAGGTGCTAAGGAAACAACACTTTCCAAAGACAAATCCTCTGGTGAAGAATTCAAAGCAAAGAAGAAGGCAAAAATTGACAAACTAGGTATGTCATTAGAAGAAGTTGAAAAATATTTGCTCAAGGATGGCAATCTTAAGCCACTTTGTAAATGGTATGAAACCTTTGATAAATCTGGTAAAAAACTCTTGAGGAGGCAACAATAAAGAATTTGAATATTTTCAATAAATTTCTTATTGAAATAATGCCTATCTTACCTAAAATATTATATGAGATTTTGGAAATGAGGAGAGTAAATGCTAGAACATAAGAACAAATGAGAGAAAGAATTCTTGTAGAATTATGTCTGGTGATATCTATGGAAGAAATGAAGGTGATCCTGAATAAAGCCAAAAAGGGATTCAAGAGAAAGACAAGGGTGAACAAGCTCATGATTGCTCCGACTGATGAAGTTGCAAAGGAAACTGAATAAATCTTGAGAAATATTTTTTTAAGTGATAGAATTGATGTTGTCACTAAAGAAACACATGATAAATATGTCTCATCTGGTCTAGAAGAAGAAGAAGAAGAAAAACTAGATACAACCGAGGATACTCAGATTCCTCTTGATATGGAAAATATAGAAATACCTATACAGATTGAGGCTCTTGAAATTGTATTAGTTGAGAAGGATGAGAAGATTGAGATTCCTGAAGAGAAGAAAGAATCTATAGCTGAGGAAACAATGGATGAGGAAAAGAAAGTTGATATAAAGGAAGTTCTAGTGGAAGCAAGAGATACTGCAGAGGCAGTGAATAAATTTCTGGTAGAACAACATGAATAATTTGATCCTAAATTGATTGAAGGTCCTATTGACCTATCCACTTTGTCCCCAATTCAGAAAATGAAGGTAGCATCATTTTCCCAGGTGAAGGATAGAGAAAAATTGTTGAGGTCTCACATTGAGGATAGTGAACTTTTAAACCTTGCATCTGGAGTTCTGGAGAAAATAATGCCTACTTATGTCAAATATCCATTTGGTTCCTCCTCTGATGAACTGAAGAAGCTCATTAACTTTGTAAGTACTCATTTCGAGTCACTTGAGAAGTTAGCCATGGTTAACGTTCAAAAGGAATTTGATGCCAAAAGATTCAATAGATTGAAAGAAATGATAGCTAAAGATAAAACTCTGTTAGCCACCTGTGTGAATAATGTTCAAAGTTCTCTATCTGAAAGTGGAAAGATCTATAAATCATGTTTGTCTTTGTCAAAATTTACTGAGAACAATGAGAAGAAGGTTAAGGATCTTGAAAAACAATTAAGTACTATTTCTGAAGCTTTTGATCCTTTAGCTGGTGGTGTTGGAAAACAAGAAGGTCAGGTGATATCTCTGCTTGACAAGATAAGGAGCTTGAAGCATGAAAATGATAGAATTGTGAAAAAAGCATGTGAACTTAGAGGCCTAATTGGTCTGAAGATTGATATAATGTCAAGTGCACTAAAGGAAGGTGATGATGCTATGGTAGTTAGTGATCCAACAAACATGGAGTCTACAGAGACACAATTCTATTTAGTCTGTGGTCACATAAATTTTTTGGAGAGTCTCAAAAGGGTTTGGGACATAAATTTGATCCTATTGAAGAAATATTTTGCAAATGTTTTAAAGTTTATGTAAGTTAAAGGAGCATCTTTGTATATATGTAGTCTACTCATAACAATTTTGTTTGATCTTTTTTGGTATGCAGATTCCTTCCTTTACCATTGATGTCAAAGGGGGAGATTAGTAGAGTGAAAATTGTATAAACATCTCAGGGGGAGAGTTGTCTTTTTGGAATTTTTAAGATGGCAGTGTAATTCATCTTGATACTGATCCAACACTTAGTCATTTTTCACTAAGTGTTGCCATCAATGCCAAAGGGGGAGATTGTTGGCAAGAGAGACTGCTAATATCATTTGGTGTTGTCATTGATGGAAACTCTATTCTATGATTAGATACACACATCATCATTTGATCATACCAGCAGATAGATTGAAGATATTAAAGGAAGAACAAAGCATCTGAGAGTCTTGTGTTCATCGATTCTTATGAAGATTTTTTGTTATAATTTTGAGTTGCGTATCTTAGAGAATTTTGTTTGGTATATGATCTATGCTGCTATTGAATATTAGTGGCTTGTATCAATCTGTGTGTGAGTTTGAAGATCTGGTTAGTCAATTTCTTGTTCATCAGTGCATGAAGGCCGACCTGATTGATATAACATGCCAAAAATGTTTGGAAAGTACTTGTTTAAGTATTTTTGTATTCAACAATGTTCATTTATATCCTTACTATGTTGGAGCCGACTTTGGGTGATGTGCATCAAGAATTAAATGTGGATTGAGCCGGCAACTTGAATATATGTTTACTTTTGTTTGAGCTAACAGTTAGCGAGTAAATTCTTAGTCACAGATATATAAAAGTTCAAATATATCATTTTGAGATAGATTTGAAGTGTCTATGTGCGATTTGTGAATATCAAAAGTGTAGAAGAGCGATTATGCATAGTTTCACTTATGCATTAGGGCGAGTTTGAGTAGAACAAAGAAGAAGCACAAAATCAATCAAAAGGACAAAAGATCGATTATTGAGCCTAACTGTAATTGTAATCAAGCATTGGTAGATGTGATTATCTCAGTTCATTTTCTCAGATGGATTTAATCTAATTACCTTTGTAAGACAATGAGTCTTCTTTGAGCAATGAGCTCTAGGCAGTGTGCCTGAATGCAAGTGCATTCCCCTATTGTAAAATTTCTTTTGAGTATACTTGGATCATATTTTGGATTGGTCATCCACTGTGTTTTTTCCCCTAACATGGTTTCCACATAAAAATTATCATGTTATGGTGTTGTGGTTGTTTACTTTATGTTCATGGATATTTCTTTTGATTGAATGTTTTAAATGCTTGAAGTATTAGATTAATAAAGTTAAAAATTGTAGAACACTGATTCACCCCCCCTCTCAGTGTTCCCTGATTCCAATAGAGGGGTACCTTGATAGTGTGTTGGTGATACACCTTTTTGGGATGAATTGTATTGAAGGTTACCTTGGTGCTGTGTTGGTGGGATGCCTTGATAGTGTGTTGGCGATATACCTTGTTGATGGAACAAACTGGAAAGGGTACCTTGTGGCACACCTTGTTGTTGGTACTATTGATTGGGAAGGGGACCATGTGGTCCACCTTGTTGATTGAAAAGGGTACCCTATGGCACACCTTGTTATTGGTATTTTTGATTGGGAAGGGGACCATGTGACCTACATTATTGATTGGAAAGGGTACTCTATGGCACCCTTTATTGTTGGTATTGGTTATTGGGAAGGGGACCATGTGACCCACCTTGTTGATTGGAAAGGGTAACCTATGGTACACATTGTTGTTGGTACTATTGATTGGGAAGGGGACCATGTGGTCCACCTTTTTTATTGGAAAGGGTACCTTATGACACACCTTGTTTTTGGTACTATCGATTGGGAAGGGGACCATGTGACCCACCTTGTTGATTAGAAAGGGTACCCTGTGGCACACCTTGTTGTTGGTATTATTGATTGGGAAGGGGACCATGTGGTCCACCTTGTTGATTGAAAAGGGTACCCTATGGCACACCTTGTTATTGGTATTGTTGATTGGGAAGGGGACCATGTGACCTACATTATTGATTGGAAAGGGTACTCTATGGCACCCCTTGTTGTTGGTATTGGTTATTGGGAAAGGGACCATGTGACCCACCTTGTTGATTGGAAAGGGTACCCTATGGTAAACCTTGTTGTTGGTCCTATTGATTGGGAAGGGCACCATTTGTTCCACCTTGTTGATTGGAAAGGGTACCTTATGGCACACCTTGTTTTTGGTATTGTTGATTGGGAAGGGGACGATGTGACCCACCTTGTTGATTAGAAAGGGTACACTACGACACACCTTGTTGTTGGTACTATTGATTGGGAAGGGGACCATCTAACCCACCTTATTGATTGGAAAGGGTACCCTATGGAACACCTTGTTGTTGGCACTGTTGATTGGGAAGGGGACCATGTGACCCACCTTGTTGATGATACTATTGTGGAAATTTCCCTTGTTGGCTTTGTATATTTTGGGAAGGGTCAATGTATGAAATGTTTTTGAGATGAAACTCCTTGATATTATTGGGACACTGTTGCTTGTTCAGTTTGGGAAGGTTTCTTGAACAAAGGGTTATCCATTGATTGATGATTTTCTTATGAGAGGATCAGTGGCATGTTTGGAATCTCCAATGGTTTGGGTATTTCTCTTACAACTGAGTTATCCCCTAAGGGAATGAGGTGAAGATATTTAAGACCTTCCACATGAATTATATAGGAAACTTAGCACCACTTTGTGCTAATTTGAAGAAATATGTATTTGGATCCTTTCTTTAGATTTTTTCCATTAGTTTGAGTGCCTTGGGATTGTTAGAATGTTGAAAGAATTCTTCATCGTTTATTTATTCCTCACTATCCACTTCCTCTATGAACATGCCCCTTGGGTTTTGGCTTGATCTATCCATCACTTCTTGTTGTCTATGGATTACATCCTCCTCACTTGGTGATTGGTTTGATGTTGCCTTGAATGTTGCTTCCTCTTGAGGAGTTACAAGGTCACTTCGTCTATAACCCCATGGGTCACTTCCATCATTTGTAGTTTTTGTTGGGGGAATGCTAGCACTAATTTTGTTGGCCTCCATATTTTTTCTATGTTGTGATCTCATAATTTTCATAAAAAAGTGCCAAGATTTTGTGAAAATTTGGCGAGTTCTAACTATGGAATAAAAGAATGCCTTGTTTTTGGGATTTTTTGTTTTAAAGAAATGAATTTGTGTTTGTTTTTTTGGATTTTTTGTTTTAAGGAAATGAAATTGCATTTTTTTTTTGGATTTTCTATTTTATAATTGTTTTAGGGAGCCAATATTTTCTATTGCCACATGGGAGGTGGTAATACAAGCCTTTTAGTTGCAAGATTGAATTTTTTCTCTTGTTTGTCTAGGATATTTGTTGTATTTCTCCACTAAGTTTGTATTTCTTTTGTTTCAAATATAAAGCTCCTCAAAATACTAATTATGTCTATTTTGGTACTTCAATTTGTGTAAAGTTTGGTTGTATGATAGGTGTCATAAGTTTTGGTTATTCAACTGGAGTAATTGAATGCTAAATGGTCATAAAGTGAAATGTTGAGAGTGTTGGTGTTTTTGATATGGTTTTGTGATTCTCAAGACCCTAAGGTTGGATCAATATTTCACTTATTTTTCTAGAGGATATGTTGCGAGAAATCTACTTGAACTAGCCTTGAGGTTCAAGCAAATGTTGATATCTTAGAAGTTTGAGTGAAGGAACGATCCAAGTTGTTTATTTTGATTTTGAATTCTAAAATTAGGATGAGGTGTTTGATTTTGCAAAATGGATGATGGAATAATGTGAATTATGACTTGTTTTAGGAGTCTAGTTGTTTCATTCTTCATAAATTTTGTAAGTTTCAGATTGGTTTTCTAATTATTACTAGAAAATAGAGAAAAAGCAGTAAGTTTGGAGCGAAAGTGGAAAACTATGTCAAAAGTGGCTAGATTTTATGCAAGTGTGTCCAGATCATAAAAGAAACTACACTGATTTTCTAAAAAGCAACCTCTATGTGTAATGTTTCTAATTGGTGAATTGTATAGGTGAAAGTGACCTTCTTGGGAAAAAGCAGCCTGATTTTTGTCAATTGCATTTGGAAATTTTTGTCAAGTGTGGCACATAAAATGTCAACTACATAAAGACTTAGATCAAATGCACACAATATGTCAAAAGCGAAAGATTTTCACCAGTAATTGTCATAAGACACAAAGAAAAATAGGCAGATTTTTGTCAATTACAACCAATTTTTGGGTCAAGTGTGGAAAAAGCATCAACATAAGTAGTATTCTATGTAGATTTATTTTTCCAGTTTCTGTGTTTGGCAACAACTTGGATAATTTTATAGTTTTGAATGATTTCGTTTGATCTGATTTGATATTTTGGCAAGCGATATCATGCAACACAATAATCAAAACTATTTGACCCTAAATTTCTACAACTTTAAGTATGTTTCCTTTCACAAAAGCTCAAAGTTCGTGAAAGTTGAAATGCTAAAAGCCATAGTTTCTAATGTTTACTTCATTCTTAATGCAAATTGAAATGTGAGCCTTGTTGGAAAAATAAGGATAGACAACTAAGAGGTGGGGTGAATCAGTTACCAAAATCAAACTTATACAACATTAATCAACCTTATATCACATATTTGATAATTAACAGTGCAAGCATTAAATCAAGAAACACATCAGAGACACATGAACACCAAGATTTTATATGTGGAAACCCTATTAAGGGAAAAACCACGGGGGATGTTAGTCCACAATATTATACCCTGTTAGAAGTATAATGAAGAATAAAAAGGATTTCACTTGCATTCAGGCACACTACCTAGAGCACATTGCTCAAAGGGAAGGCTCACTACCTTACATAGAGTAATCATATTAAATCCATCTGATGAATTTGAACTGAGAAATTAGCTTCTACAAAAGCTTGATTACAGTTTTGGTTAGGCACACAAAAAATTCTACAAACTCTTCCACCCTCTGCTCAATCTCTTCCACACTCTACTCTGAATGATTTGAACTTTATTCGCACATGTACATCACTTGTACACTTGAGCACTTGCCTCTAAATGAGGAAAAAAATCTCATATATATCCACTACATGGATTTACAACCATTATTCAGTCAGCCACAAATAAAGAATAAATTACAATTATCGATCTTCATACATGAATAAATTTCAATGTGCACCAACATAAGTCAGTCACAACATAGTGAGGACCAAAACAAACACCTCCAAACATGCCAAGCAATAAAATATTAATCCTCATGGATCTGCAACATGCTATCACCATCATTTCAGCCAAGAACATGAAAACTCGGGCACACATCGGAAAAATATCTGATCACGAACAATCCAATCAATGTGAAAGTACAAAAAGAATAGAGAGAAATCTAGAATCATCCATGAATGTCACAAGTACATGTGCAACACATGAAATTACCAAAATTTCATCCGCTTCAACCAAGAACACCATCTATAGAAACTGAAAAACTGTAGGCACACAAATCTTCATAACTTCCTTATAACTTGATGCAAACCTTTGAAACTTTTGGAAAACATACTAGAAAGCTTCAGAAACAAACTCTTTGAAGCACACCTTCAAATATTCAACATAGAGAACTTTTCGACATTCTAACCTTCTCAGCTCCACTGGCTACTTGTACTATATTTTTTACAACTTTCTCAATATCCTCAACATATATAGCCTTAAGCAACAATAATGCTAATAGTGTTGAAATCAATGACAAACCACATATTAGAAACATAACCACAACATCCAACAATCTCCCCCTTTTGCATTGATGGCAACACATGATGTGAAAAATAATACCATCAACCCAACTAACTCTTCTTCAATAATCTCCCCATGAGATTGTGCACTCTTTCTTGTTTCCTTCATTGCTCTTCTCTCCCACATTTTTCAAATTATTTATCTTCCCCTTTGACATCAATGGCAAAGGTACACATGCTCTGATCACAAATTTGAATCATCGAACTACTCCCCTTGAGTAGCAACCACCACAACATCAATACTGAATAAGATATGGCTATGAATTCACAAACTGATACAAATACCTGCATCTTAGTTTTGATCAGGAGGGGAAATCACCCCTAACTTGCCTCTAAGGTCATCAAAAGTATCCTTAGGCAATGGCTTGGTAAAGATATCTGTAATTTTATCTTTGGTAGGTATGTACTCCAATCTAACTTCTTTGTCACTTACTTTGTCTCTCAAGAAGTGATACTTGATGGATATATGCTTTTTCTTTGAATGCAACACTAGATTCTTAGAAATGTTAATGACACTTGAATTTTCATAGAATATGGCAATGGGTTCTTCATACTCAATTCTGACATCTCTCAACATTTGCTTCATCCACAATACTTGGGTACAACTGTTTGCAACAACAATGTATTCTTCCTCAGCAGTAGATAATGAAATTGAGTTATGCTTTTTGCTTAGCCAAGATACAAACTTCTTTCCTAAGAATAATGCACCACCACTGGTACTCTTTCTATCATCTACATCTCCTACCCAATCAGCACCAATAAAAGAACTTAGGATAAGATTATCATCCTTAGGATACCAAAGGCCAAGATCAACTGTCTCTTTTAGATATCTAAAAATTCTTTTCACAACAGTCACATCAGACTCTTTAGGATCAACTTGAAATATAGCAACCATGCACACAAAATTCATTATATCTGGCTTGGTCTAAGTTAAATAGAGTAATCCACCAATCATTGACCTGTATCTTGTCTAATTTTCTTTAGGAGAATCATCTTTCTATGTGATTTTGCATCCGATCACCATAGGTGTACCAACTAGTTTTGAATCTTCCATGCCAAAAAAATTTAGTAACTCTTTCACATACTTAGTCTAAGATATAAAAATTCCATCATCTAACTAAGTGATTTGCAATCCTAAAAATAATTTCAACTCTCCTATCATTGAAATTTCAAAATTTATTTTCATTTCATCAGAAAACTTCATACACAAATCATCATCACCTTCAAAAATAATATCATCAACAAAGACTTCAATGATCAACTCTTTGTTTTGATCCAACTTGAAATATAGATTGTTGTCAACAATACCTTTATTGAATCCAAGTTTCAACAAGTATTTATCCAATCTAGCATACCAAGCCCTAGGAGATTGCTTAAGCCCATATAGATCTTTCTTCAATTCGCATACCATGTCCTATTCATCAGTCAACTGAAATTAATTTGGTTGTTCAACATAAACTTCTTCTTCTAGTTCACCATTCAGAAATGTTGACTTTACATCCATCTAATAAACTTTGTAATTCTTGAAAGTAGCATAAGCAAGAAATAATATTATAGCTTCAATTCTAGCAACAAGAGCAAAAGTTTCTTCAAAATCAATACCTTCCATCTTTGAGTATCCTTTGCAAACCAATCTTTCTTTGTTTCTAGCCACATCACCTTGTTCATTCAGCTTATTCTGGAACACCCACTTGGTTCCAATCACATTTTTGTTCTGAGGTCTAGGTACAAGATCCCATGTATCATTTTTTTGTATCTGCATTAGTTCTTCTTTCATGGCTTCCATCCAATGTTCATCCTTGCATGCTTCATTGATATTTCTAGGCTCAACTTTAGAGATTAGACAATATTATTCCATAATTATTCTTATAGTTTGCACACCTTTGATTTTGTCTCCTATGATTTGACTATCAGAATGATTTCGCCTTACATATTTGGGAGTTTTGAGATTTTCTCTTACCTCTTGTCATTGTGTTCTTTCTTCTCCACTTCTACCAATTTCTGCTTCTTGACTCCCTTGGTTCACCGAAACAATTTGAATTTGATTATGTTCCCGATCATTACTTCCATTATTAGCATTATCATGTTGATCATTTGAATCATAATCACTAGATCTGGACAGTTTACCAATATCTTCATCAACCTTGACATTTACACTTTCAACCATTTTATTCAACCTTTCATTAAAGCACCAGTAAGCTTTTCTTTTAGTAGAGTATCCTAGAAATATTCCCTCATCACTTCTAGCATCAAACTTGCCTATATCATCATCTCTCTTGATATAGCATTTGCTTCCAAAATTTTTGAAATACTTGATAGTAGGCTTATAACCAAACCATAGCTCAAAAGGTGTCTTACCAAAATTACTATTGACATTCACCCTGTTAATGGTGTACACAATAATACTTATAGCTTCTCTCCAATAGAAATGAAGAACATTTTCTTCCAGCATCATGGTTCTAGCAGTGCCTAGAATGGTTATGTTATTTCTTTCAACAACTACATTTTGTTGAGGGGTCTAGGGAGCATATAGTTGTATTTGGATTCCATTCTCTTCACAAAAAGAATTGAATTCCCGTAAAGTGAATTCACCACCTCTGTTTGACCTTAGACATTTTATCTTTTGACCTGTCTCATTCTCTTCCATAGCTTTGAAACTTTTGAACTTTTCTAATGCTTCATGTTTTTCTCTTAAGAAAGCAACCCATATCATTCTAGAATAATCATCAATGAGAAACATAAAATACCTTTCACCTTGAAGGCTTCTGATTCTGGATGGACCACATAGATCAGTGTGTATAAAATCTAGTACTCCATTAGAGCTATACTATTTGCTCTGGAAATAATTTCTTGTTTTCTTTCCCATCTGACATTCCTTGCACATAGTGTTAGTAGGCTTCACTAACTTAGGAAAATATCTAACTTCTTGAGTAGAACTTATCTTGAAAATGTTATCAAATTTCACATGACACAACCTCTTATGCCATAACCAGCTTACATCAATTTGATAAATCAAACAACTTTCACTAGCAACACTCAAATGAAAGATATTACCTTTCATCTTTGTTCTTGAAGAAATCATATTTCCAAAACTTCCCCTTATTTTGCACTTACCATCCTTGAACTACAGATTGTAACCTTTGTCTACCATCTATCCAACACTCAAAAAGTTATGCTTTAATCCTTCTACATAAAGAACATAATCACTATTGTTCTTACCACCAAAAGAAATAGTGCCTCTGCCACGAATCACACCAAAAGTGTTGTCTTCAATTTTTGCTGCAAGAGCATTCTCATCATTCACATTACTAGCAGATTTAGTGGACACCTGACCATTTTCTTTGATAGCAATAAATACCCATTCATCTTCATTTCCAGTTTCTTTATCAGATTCTTCATTAGTTACACCTTAAACATAATAGCACTTTCTTTGAAATCTAGTGTTCTTAGGTTTGTACTTTGAAACTCTTTCAGGACATCTAGATGCAAAATGACCTATCTTACTAAAAAAAAAAAAATTTAATAGGTAACTTTCCTTCGTACTTACCATGACCTTGTGATTCTCTTTTCACAATCAATGCTTCCAGATCTTCCAATTCATTTTCTTCATCTTCAATCCGCTTCACCTCATCTTCATACCTAAATGTTCTCTTGGAACTCTCTCCTGAATCATATCCCTATTTTCTTTTTTTGGATACAGTAGCCTTGAAAGCAGATTCGGTCTTAGGAGTAGACTCACCGAATTCACAATTCAAATGCAACAAGTTTTCCAATCAGCATGTCTTTTGTAATATTTGTCACTGTCCTGAGTTCATCAATAGCATGATCTTTTGTCTTGTAGGAAGGGGGCACAGATCTAAGTATCTTAGCCACAATTGCATCATCATCCAAAGTTCCACCAACACATCTAGTGTCCATCACTAATTCATTTATCTTTTGCAAGAAGGAAAAGATGTTTTCATCTTCACTCATCTTCAAGCTCTCCCATTTTCCTTTTAGACTTTGTAGCTTTTCACTTTTCAGTAGTGCATCTCCTTCATACAATGTTTCCAAACTTTTCCAAATCTAGAATGTAGTCATCAATCCTAACACATTTGTCATCTCTGAATATGTCAAAGAACTTACCAATGTTTCTACTGCCCTGGTATTAATTTATGCTTGCTTGATCTCATCTTCAGAGGAAGGAACATTCTGAGGAATAGTATATGCACTTTGTATCATTTTCCAGAAAGGTTCACCAATGCACTTCAAATGACACTCCATCCTAACTTTCCATAGAGAGTTGTTTGTACCATTGAATCTAGGACTATCCTTATTGAATGATGCCATCTCAGATTACCTCAAGTTTTTAAGCTTCTTCAGAGGAACTAGCTCTGAGACCAATTGTTGGAAAAACAAGGATAAACAACTGAGGGGGGGTGAATCAGTTGTTACCAAAATCAAACTTATACAAAATTCATCAACCTTAGATCATAGATTTGATAATTAATAGTGCAAGCATTAAATCAACAACACATCAGAGACACATGAACACCAATATTTTATACATGGAAACCTTGTTAGGGGAAAAACCACGGTGGATGTTAGTCCAAAAGATTATACCCTGTTAGAATTATAATGAAGAATAAAAAGGAATGCACTTGCATTCAGGAACACTACCTAGAGAACACTGCTCAAAGGGAAGGCTCGCTGCCTTACAGTAATTAGATTAAATCCATCTGATGAAGTTGAACTGAGAAATTAGCTTCTACAAAAGCTTGATTACAGTTCTAGTTAGACGCACAAAAACTTCTACAAAATATTCTACCCTCTTCTCAATCTCTTCCACACTCTTCTTTGAATGATCTAATCTTTATTTGCACATGTAAATAACTTTTACACTTGAGCACTTGCCTCTAAATGAGGAAAACAATCTCATATATATATCCTCTACATAGATTTACAACCATTATTTAGGTGGCCACAAATAAAGAATAAATTACAACTGTCGGTCTTAATACATGAATAAATTTCAATGCACACCAACACAAGTCAGTCACAACATAGTGAGGACCAAAAAAAACACCTCCAAACATGCCAAGCAATAAAATATTAATCCTCATGGATCTGCAACATGCTATCACCATCATGTCGGTCAAGAACATGAAAAATCGAGCACACATCAGAAAAATCTCTGATCATGAACACTCCAATCAATGCGGATGTACATCAAGGATAAAGAATAGTCTAGACTCATCCATGAATGTCATAGGTACATGCACAACACATGAAATTACCAGAATTTCATCCGCTTCAACCAAGAACACCATCTATAGAAATTGAATAACTGTAGGCACATAGATCTTCATAACTTCTTCAAAACTTGATGTGAACCTTTGAAACTTTCATACAACATACTAGAAATCTTCAACAACAAAACCTTTGAAGCGCACCTTCAGATCTTCAACATACAAAAATTTTCAGCACTATGACCTTCTCAACTCCACTGGCTGCATGTACTATATTTTTACAATTTTCTCAATATCCTCGACATATATAGCCTTAAGCAACATTAATGCTAATAGTGTTGACATCAATGACAACCACATATCAGCAACATAACCACAACATCCAAGAAGCCTAAATATTCAAAAACCTTTAAGGATATTTTTTTAAGATGTCCTTAAGGAGTGCAAATAGAGGGTTCTTTTCAAAGGATATGCACTGAGTCAAAAGGGTTCAAAGTTTGATAACCATGTTTAATGCTTATCTTGATGTGTTCATTTTAATTCAAGCACAATGTTTGATGTTTCAAAGTAACCGAAATATTTTGGAAATTTTGTGAAAATAGTTTACACCCTAGGGATATACACATCCTTTTAGAATGGGCTTAACTCATGCCCTGAAGGGATGATTTTACATGCAACAAATTTAGAGTGTTTTAAGATTACCCATAAGTCAAACTTGGTAAGTAACTTGTCAGAATCAAAGTTCTGATGCACCACTTTCAAAGAATTTTTTGGATAAAAAGGTAGCCTCTAATATAGCGGTTCTTAGTAATAAACTATAAACATGGATATTTGAAACTCACCTTTTGTCCACTTAATGCTCTTTAGTTGTTCCCATTCCACTTAAGATGTGGGATTAGGTGCAGCATGTTGTCGGCCTAGATTGAAGCTACTTTCTTAAAAATTTGTAACCTTTGATATAGCTTTCCAGTAAATTTGTTTCAAGACCTTGCTTATGAATTCTCCAATGCAAAATGTGTCTCATAGAAATCCCCCTCTTTAAGGTAAATTTGAAATGCAACAATTAAAAAACTCAAAAATTCTTTTCATCACCCAAGATCGCCAAAAGACACGAGGGGAGAGGATAGACACTTCAATTTTCCACGCATGAAATACACAGTTATACACTTCATTGCAATGTTCTTTTTAAGCCCCTCGAGCAGCGCTATCCAAAATAAAGGAAATAAAATGTGTACAAGATAGCAATTTTTTTTATGTTCACCAAAATCAAAGTGTTTGAGATATCAACCAATGTAGATAACAGTGAGAAAGTAAAAAAAAATGATTTGTCCAATTTTTCATCACCAATTGAAGTGTTTCTAAAAGCCTCGTCTTAATTGGTCACCAAAAGGAAATCATGTGTTTTGTCAACATATTAAAAGTGTTGGTAAAAAAGATAAGCATTTTATTTTAGAGCACCAAAAAGAGGTGTTTGTTCTAATCTAGAAAGCTTTGGAAATTCTTTTTAAAGAACCAATTTAAAGTCTTGTTCTAGACTACAAAACTTTTGAACACCTATTTTAGAGCACTCAATTGAAATCTTATCCCAATCTAGAAAGATTTTTGAATATTCTTTTTAGAGCATCAAATTGAAAATGTGCAAGTTGTGGGATTCATTTAATGCACCAATTTACAATTTTTCTCTAATCTAGAAATATTTTTTGAATTTTATTTTTAGAGGACCAAACTAAAAACGTGCAAGTTGTGGGGTTTATTTTATGCACCAAATCAAAAGATTCCTAACTATACAAGCTTCTAATAAAATCTAAAAAACTTTAACTAATCGCCTTCCCTATAATATAATTGTTAGTTTGTTATTAGGTAAAAATTCATGCCATGCTCTTGTAAATCTTGCATAAAGAATGTTAACACATGTCAACATTCCAATCGAGAAAATGTTAATGTTAGAAATAAAAAATTGACTTACAGGTTTTAGATAAAATTTTGACAGAGAAAAAGCAATTTTTATAGCAAAAGCGGCCTTATCAGAAGTGACTGTGGCTAAAAAAATCAAAAGTGGCTTCTATTTGTCAAGCAAAAGTGGCTGAAAAAATCAAGTGTGGCCGTGTCACTCTAGCAAAAGTGCCAGAAATGACAAAAGTGGCCAGGACAAAATCGACTACGGTAGAAATGTGAAATTGACCGTGTGAATTTTTTGTAGCTCCTACATGAAAATTTTTTAATTGTGTTTCCAAGACCTGCAACGTTAAAATTCACTCATAAAACAATTAGTGCTAACGATCGTGGTCCCATCGGGCATGCCAGAATGTGTAAGGGGGAAATTGATATGATGTTAAGAGATCAAAACAATGCTTGAGTTCAAACTAATCTAATCCAAACAAAATCTAATATTCATACCCATTACTCACGAAATGAAATACAAAGAACAATGAATTCACAAAATCAATTGAAACAAAACAATAACAATGAATTCAATATAATGTAGCTTTCCAAATCTGTGTCGAAGTGTGCTCACAAAGATGTTGAATTATTTGTTGTATCAATGTGAAGCCTCCATTTGTGCGTGCAAAAGATTTAAGGTTGTGCAATGCCATTAATTGATGATGTGTGTAAAGCTTGTCAAAAGGTCGATTGTGATTTTGGAATTACTCCATTGTAAAAAAATTGTTAATTCTTTGATCATTTTTAGGAGAAATACAATTGTTATATAGAATTTATGTTTCAAAATGAATTCTTGAGATCACATAGTAGAATATCCTTATCAATGGTTTAAAATCAATAAGATGAATTAGATGGGAATAAACAGTGCCTTTTGATTACATAATCAGTATGATTGAAGAAATCAATTTGAGTGTTTAGTGGAATTGAGAAAATAGATTGAATAATTTGTGCATTTGAAAAATAGATGAATCAGTCAGGAATAGATCGATCAGCCAGCTAGATCGAGCAATCGAGGATTGTAATTTTCTCAATCATAAAAGTGGGCGACGATAATTAATTAAATGATTTGATTAATTAATCTTTTTGAGTTGAACGTGAAAATCATGTTCGAATTTTGCAAACAAAGTGGTATTTATTTGTTTTGACCTTTTTGATGATGTTTCGAATAATATATTTAATTGTTCAAGTTTAGGGGAAAGTTATTTAATTAAACTATTTTATTTTAATAATTTAATTGATTTAGGGGAATAAGGTAAATTAGCGAAATAATTAAAAATTGGATTTGATTTAATTAATCATGAGGAATAAAGTTAGATTAGGACTTTATTAAATAAATGAATTTTATTTAATTTGTCAAAAATGATGAAAAAGTGAATTAATTAATTAATGTATTATTATTCAATTAATAGAAGAAATTAGGGTTTTGATGCAATTGATGTGAAATGTAGTGATATTTAATGATAATGATGTCGATGATGAGAAAATGTTATTTAGGATGTGTGATAAGTGTTAGGTCATTTTTATATGTCTATAGTTATCAGGTTGATGAAATGCAAAAAATGTGAGACCGTTTCTATTGCGATATGGAAAAGGGAAAAAAGAAACATGCAATAAAATGGGACTAGTGTTACATGGAAAATAAAAAGGGTGGGCTTGGTTTAAAGGACTTTAAGAAATAAGGAATTCCTTAACAGTCAAATGGATTTGAAAATCCCTTGAAGGCAATGAGCCATGGAAAATATTAGTAAGGAACAATGTGCAAATAGTTGTACCTAAACAAGCTAAATCAGGGAAAAATATACCTCTGTGACTTGGTTCTTGGTAATTCCCCAATGTCCCTTGTTGGTTCTAATGTATTTAAGAGTATATGGAAATCCTACAAAACAAGAAAAGAACTCATATTAAATGAGAATTAAGTGGAGATGGATCTAAAGAAAATATTCCAAAGGTCAATATGGTGGAGTCTACACCACAAAAACAAGCCAATGGAGCTCCTTCAAGGTTGCTCTATAAAATCTTGGGATAAGAAAGGAATTTATACCTTCCAAAATATCTTAGATAAATGACTGTTAAAAGCTTTGAATACCCTCAATCTAGAATTAATCTTCCCCAAACTCAAAAAAAACCTATGAACTAATCAAAAAGTAGAACATTGACTCAAAAATACTTAAAATAGGCACAAACGAAATCAAATAGGATTTCTCATGGTTGGAAAATAATAAATTGAGCAAGATCAAAGAGAAAGAAATATATAACATAATCAATGATCCCCAAACTTGACTACATTTTTGAACATAAATTGGAATGTTAATCTAAACCAAAAACAATGGAAAAATATTTTTATCCAGTCATGGAACAATTCACTAGATCCTAAGAAAGCTTCTTTTAAATGGAGATTAATTCTTCAAAAAATTCCTAACTTTGATTCCAGAAATAATGTAAATATATACAATGTATGTAGAAAACCTAAGACTATAAAGAATTTTTTTTGAATTCTTTTTTGCAAAGGAAACTTGGAATTTATTTAAAATTGATTTGAAGGGTTGAGGAAATAATGAAAAAATTAAGCAAAAAATTTTAATGGGAAGAATAGAAGGATTAGGAAATCTAAATAATCTCTTTTGGCTGATTTGATCTACACAAATTTTATTACATGTTTGGAAAGATAGGAAAAATAAAAACTTCCAAGACATAAGGATAATTCTTACTAAGTTAGATAGAAGACTCACAACTCATAATGTTTTTATGTAGATTTCCATTACTTTAGAGGTGTCCAAAAGAAAATACAAGAAACTAATAGAAAGAGGAAAATCAGAAATCACCAAAGAGGTGTTGAGACATGCAAACTAGTTACTATATCACAAGGAATTTTATATACCAAAAAGATCAAAATACAAGATGGAGGTACGAAACACAAACAAAGGACAAATTAAAAAATAGGAAAAAGAGAGAGAAGTGGGAAAAAATTCCACATAAACAAAGGAAAGGATTTTAAAAATTGAGGTGGTGGCTTCTAATGATAGCATATCTATAACAAGACCACTCAATAAGTGGCATGATTGGGAGAACTCCAACGAGAGTGTCAACTACGGAGAATAATAAAAGTACATAATAGTATCTTAGCATATTAGAATTGTATAAAATGGAAAATGTAATAAGCCTTGTGTGGCTATTTTGAGATAGTACATGGCATATAGACTGATAAATACTATTGCAAAAAATTATAAAAGAAACATAGAACATATATGTAACTAATACCACACTAAAAGTTGATCAGCTAATGTAAATAGAAAATTTGATGTAATTTCTTTTTGTAAACTATATTGAATATACAGAAAATGCATTAGTATTAGTTAAATTTATCATGCAAAGAAAATTATTTTAGTTGAATCAAACATTCAAATAAATATTTTCAAAAATTTAAAAGGGACATTAACTAACTTTAGAAAACCCAAATGTCTCAATTTTCAATCTATGAAACTATAAGGATTTCTTAATCTAAGATAAAAGAAAATTAATTAATTTAATGAGAATCATAACAGATGGAAATGAAACAAACCAAAGTAACTTAAGGATTTATCTTGTATTTCTTCAATTGTATGATTTTTTTATTCATAATGAATTATTTTTATTAATCAAAATAAGAGATTACATTTACTACCTCTAGGGCATCCCAAATGATAGCATCTATTGTTGATTTTTTTTCAAAAGATTACATCACCTCTCAAGGTTACAAAACATCTTTACATACAAATATATGTCATATTAATGACAGACTGATACCATACTACTCTAGAAAATAGAAAAATCAGAGAAGTAACCCACATCTAACAAATTGAAACTATGAAGAGCTAGCATATAAAAAAAAAATACTTCTCCCTTCTTTGTACTTCACCCATATTTTTCAGCAATTGTTTGGAGAAAATTTGTAAACTCTTCCATCCAATCCCAACCCTGAAATAACTCTAAGTACAAAAAGAACTTCAAATACCTTGCTCCACACCCTACTTGTGTTCTATGAAACTCCAATTTCACCCCTTTGATATCCAAAATGAAGGGATATCTTTTGTCCCTTGCACATAGAACAAGCAACAAATAAAGGTCCCATGGACATGGAATCCCCTCACCCAATAATACCCATGCCAACACATCCTCCACCCCACCCAAATACTCTAGTTTGATGAGCAATATATCCATAGTCAGAATCACACCTTTGGACACTTGCAAGTCTGAGAGAGATGCCATAAAATGTGAGGCACAATCAAAGTTGACCTTGCAATGCTCACTAGCCTCCATAAATTCTTTTCCTAAGATTAATTTGATTGCCTCTAGTTTCAAATCACTGTCTATTTTAAAGACAAAACTAAGTCTTATCTCAATAACCATGCCCAAGAAGGCCATTTTCCTTCTTTATTACATTAGGAGGATGGGGGTACATCCATGGTGAAACCATTGCAACTACCATACAACTAATGATGTTGCAAAAAATTGAGCTCCCATCCATTTGCAATTCCTTCACACACATTTATCCATTACTCCCTAATGTATAATTAAATTATCTCGACTGGTTCATACTACATAAGTTTAATTTTGGAGTTCTTCGTAGTTTACACTAAATTTTGATTGCATGAAATTCAATTGGGAGTGGTGTTGAAGTGAAAGGTTTAAATATATGAGTTTTTCCTACTTATCCCATCTACCCCTAAATTTTCTAACCTATCAACTTCAACATTGGCCTCTCTGTAAACATGCAAAACCATTTTTTTTTTAAAATAACCCATCATTTATGAGGCTTTATCCATGAAAGATTGAAATCTCCAATGCAGTGTTCTTCTAGACTTGAATGCACTAATTACAAGTGAAGAATCACTCTCTATTTCTACATTTTTAGATTTAATTCTTGGAAATAGTGTAGACCTTGAATTAGAGCTTGAAACTTAGTCAATTTTTTTGTCCCTTCAAGTAGATATGTAGAAATCTCAGTCATTTTGTCTCCAACCTAATTTTGTATGATACAACCAATACCTAAGATATTGGGGTTCCTACTAGAGGTCCTGTCAAAATTCAACTTATACCATTGTTGTATTGGGGGTATCCAAACAACATTGTCCCTTGAATTCTTTGCCTCTTTTGACTCATTACTACCAAATGTAGGTATATTGAGTCCAAAAGAAGCCTACCTCATTTTAGAATCTCATACTATGAATTCCACCTTTTGAGGAATCCTACAAGTGAGGAAGAGGAAGAAGAGCCAATACCACATAATTTAATTAAGGGAAGCTAGTACATTTCACTATTGAATGTTGGTGGGAAAGAGGGTAGTGTAGATTTTATGGTGAGGAAGACTACAATGCGTTTAACTATGAAAAAGTGCACCAGCATTATAAAAATACACAATCTCAAGGCCCTAGTGACAAACAACAAGACAAATAAAAATAGAGGGGCTAGGCTCCTCTATAAAACACCTAAGAACCCTATAAAAGGGAGAAAAATGTGCCACAAGATGGGAAAAGACAAGGGATACACTATTAAGGAGAGTAGCACTAAAGAAGAATACCACACAAAATCTAGGCCGAAGAAAAAGGGGAAGGTAAAAGTAGTGGCTTGATAGGGTATCGACACCAAAAGGATAAATGTGGTAACCTCAGACGAAGAAAGATCTGAATAAGAAGGAAAATTTTTCACTACGAAAGAGTAGCATGATTAGATAGTGGAACAATCTAAAATAATCCTTGAACAAGATCAAGAAAGGAATAAATAGTATAATAACTACTTTATAGAGCAAGTAAAGGCACTTAAACAATTAGAAAAATTAGCAAGATAACAAGACCTTCTCACCAAATTGAAGCAATTAGTAAATATTAGAACAAAAAGAACATATCACAAGTTCTAAAAGTGGGAAAACACTACAAAACAAGAGCAATGATGATTGATATCCACGTTCACCACAAGAATATTACTAAGCTGATGGTCGATCTATGATCTGATGTCAACTTAATTCCCAAGGGAATTTGGGAGTATCTAGGCAGAGTGGTACTAGAGCATACTCCCTACAATATTGGACTAGTTGACAATATTAAAATGAAGACCCTAGGAACCTAGAGGAATGTCAAAGAGTGTGAAAGGGGTACAGAAAGTGGTCAACTTTGAAGTTGTTACTATGAATTAAACCTTTGATTCTTTTTATGCACTATTGAGATTGAGATGGTTTATGGAATCCTAGGGATAATAGATGCTAGAAAGGAAGAGATATCATTTGTGGATGACATAAGGGTGGTTCAGATACCCTTGGGTAAAAATCAAGAAGAATCCTATATAGAGGAAGTCAATACAAAAGCGTATGAGGACAATGTCATGACTATAAACACCATAACCATATTGACAACTCAAACTCTAGAAGAACCTAATTCAGGGGTATAAATTGAGGTGAATGAAATTGAAAGAAGTACCGAGAGATAGAGAGAGAGAGAGAGAGAGAGAGAGAGAGAGAGAGAGAGAGACAATACTATAGGAATGGATTTAGGATAACCAATAATTATACTATTAATGAAGAATCTTTGGTTCCCAAAGTAGGGATAACTTTAAGAAACCCCCCTCTCAACAAAGGTGTAAAATCTTGGCGAATCTTTCCTTTTATTTAAAAAAAATAGTAATTTTCCCTGGCAAATCTTATGCACATTATTAAAAAAATTGTAAAATCTTGGTGAATCTTAATGAATAATTGGTAAAAAAAATAATCATAGTGGAAAATCCTAGTGAATAATCACTAAAACAATTAATTATAATGGTGAATCTCTCCATTAAAAATTTGCATAATTGGTCGGCGCAGTTCCCCCATTTTTTAATTTTTTTTTAATATTGGAGTATGGACCCATGGGTGGCAGCCACCGGTGAGGTCAAGGGCCAATGCCCCTTGCGGGGGTCAAGGGGGTAGCGCCTCCTTATGGGGGTCGAGGGTTTGGGGAAAATGGCCCTAGTGCGCTCCTATCATGATATAGGCGGGGTCGAGGAGCAGAGCCCCTCCTCTTGTATTGATGTCGGCTATGCAAGATACACCTTTCTTGCTTTACTTTGTTGCATCACCATATGCTTTGGCTGCTCTGCTAGCTCGGTATGATGACACAGGAAGAGAGAGACCGGTCTACTACATTAGCCACATCCTTGTTGATTATGAAATCCATTATTCAACCATGGAGAACAATTCCTTTCTCTTGTATTCACTACAAAAAAGCTAAAGGACTACCTCCTCCATGCTGAAACGCATGTCATAGTGAAAATAGATCACTTAAGACACTTGTTCTCTAGAGCTTGCCCTACTGGGAGATTAGTGAAATGGGTTATGTTGCTCTTTGAGTTTGATATAAAATTTGTCACTCATAAATTGATAAAGGGCCAAGCGGTTGTTGATCAATTAGCGGATGCTCCCTCATCCCGCTCTTTTCCTGGGTTAGATTTATTTCTTGATGAAAATATTTTCACAATTAACTATTATCTCGAGTGGAAGATGTACTTTGATGGATCGAGGTGTCAAACTAAAAACTGGAGTGGCTATGGTCTTGATATCCCCCAAAGGTAAACCAGTCCCTCTATCCTTTTGATTAGATTTTCCTTGAACCAATAATATTGTTGAGTACGAAGCTCTGATTGTCAGCTTACATACCACAATTGTGCTAAATATTAAACATCTATGTATACTAGGTGACTCTGAACTCATTGTGAACTAGATTATAGGAAATTATCAGGCTAAACAAAGTAGATTATCTCGATACTAAGACCTCACTTTATCCTTTCTTAATCAGTTATCCTCTTTCACAATAAACAACATCCCTAAAAGAGAAAATAGACATGTTGATGCCATGGCCAGTGCTGCTACCTTGGTACCTTCAGAAGAAGATACAAAAGAATATCACTTTGTGATTCAGGTCATGAAAACCCTAGTGGTTTCCGATCAGCCTGAACCCAAGTCTTTGGCTTGTTTTCATGTAGAGTCGGGAGAGTGGTTCACTAGTATCTATAGTTACTTAAAAAATGGAAACTTTCTCGGTGATGCAATGAAAAATGATCGCACTCATATACAAAAGCTTTCAACACATTATGTCATTTTATTTGTTGTTCTTTATCAAAAATCTTATAACGGTTTGTTGTTAAGGTGTCTCACTAAGGTAGAAATACCTCTCGCCCTTAAAGAGGCCCACTCGGGTTCTAGGGGTGGACACTTTGATGTTAAAACCTTGGCAAGAAATCTGATACACATGGGGTACTACTGGAAAACAATGGAATAGGATTCCTTCAATTTTATCAAGAACTACCTTCAATGTCAACAACATAGTCATCTTATCCATGCTTCTGCTCAGGAGTTACAAATTAAAACTTCTCCTTGGTCATTTGCTAAATGGGGGTTGGATATCATAGGGAAAATATCACCTCCTTCTTCCAAAGGACATGCTTTTATCATTACTGTTATGGATTATTTCATGAAATGGGTCGAGGCTATTCTGCTCTGATCCACAAACATTGAGAATATTTGTAGTTTCCTCATAAATAATATCATTTTTTATTTTGGATTTCCCGCTACACAGGTTTCTACTAATGGCACACCATTCAAGAATAAGGAAGTAAATCAATTCTTGGAGAAATTTCATATTCAACACAAGTTTTCTACATTATATTATCCACAATCCAATGGTCAAGCAGAAGCTTCTAATAAAAATATTGAACTCATCCTTCATAAAATAATTGATAAACATAATAAGGATTGGCATATTTAATTAACATATTCCTTGTGGGATTATCACATGAGTGTCTGTATGACGACATGAACAATGCCTTATAACCTCGTGTAGGGTGCCGAAGCTATCATGCCTTTGGATTTGGAAATTCCATCCTTATAGGTTTCCCTTAGGGGTTAATTAACGATGAAACCTACCGAGCTAACCACTTGCATCATCTAGAGATGCTCGACAAGCTTCGACTATAGACCCTCGATCATATTAAATCTTAGCAGTGGTCGTTATCGAGACAATATAATCAAGGTGTGCTTCCTAGGACATTTAATCTAGGAGACCTAGTTCTATGTGAAAATTAGAGAAATGTAAATGCGCAACCTGATCAGAAAGGGAAGTTTATTCCTAATTGGTTAGGTCATTACATCATGATTTCTATGTATGGTTTGGGTGCCTATGGATAGAACACTTCTAAAAGAACCTATCAATGCGATGCATCTTCGTCGATATTATGCGTAGTATTCTAATGCGTCACATGTGTGGTGTTTTCCCTAAAATTTAGTAATACTACATATACTGACATTGCTCATTTTCACAATATAATTTTTTTTGTGTTTATGACATGACCATATGTGTGTGTGAAATAAAAAACATACATACATGTGTCTCGCTATGCTATGTATCCATACATCACATTACATCTTTTATAAAAAGTAATTAGATCATCATTGTATTTAATTAAAATGTAACTAAACATGTTTATTAAACCATGATTAACATCTAATGAAAACATCCATATAAGAAAATAACATCCATAGCATGAACACACATGAAAATGGAAAACATACACATAAACACAACCATGATATTGAAATTGATGTATATATATATCTCCAATGTTTGAATCAAAAGTCATGTACATGTATTAGGCCACTACTATAAAAAATGTTTGGCTGCTGAATATATGTCTATACAAAAGATCTACAAGAGTATATGTATATATGTATCTAGCTACAAAAATGATATATAAAAGAGGGATTCCTATTCCTGTGGGGCATGGGTTCCTGAGCCCTCTGGTTCTAGCCGCTCTGGTGCTCTGAGAGGGCGTTGCACAGTAGTCTGTGAATGGAATCAATGTGAATGTGACACAAAAATGGCCGCCTGCATCCCTCTCAGCTTCCCTTGTAGTGAACATATATCCATCTTTGCATGCACCAAATCCTGCTACAGTCGTTGGACATCTACCAGGATCACAACTACCGGCTGCACGTTGAGCTCATCAATGTGGCTTTGAAGAGTGTCACGTGCTACCTCAGTGGAATCACCCTCCTCACTGTCACATCTCGCTTGACGAGCACTTTCTACAACTCCCCCTATAGCTAATGACATTGTCCCTACATGGTTGTTTTCTCTATAGTAAGTTGTATGACCTTTGCACCCCACTTCGTCTATGTAGTCCTCAAGCATGCTACTAGCTTAAAAGTGGGGACATGCCTCCTTGTTGATGGTGGTCGATAAGCCTCAAGGAAAAACCCCTAGATTAGCATGGAAAGGGCCACCTCTTAAGACACTAATATATAAGCCCAGTCCATCCCTACGTATCCTCTGCAACCACAGAAAGAGAAATAGGAATCAGTATCACATGGAATATATAGATATATCATAAGAAAATAGATCAAAATCATAAACATGTAAATAATGTACTATGTGTACCTGGATCCCTAGCTGCCATGTGGGATTGGGGTGTGGGTCGACACTAGGTCTTGCACCATTGGTATCGGCAACCAACCCTAGTGACACTAGAGTTGTTATGGCTAGCGTAGTGCAAACAAGAGGCGCTAATGAGATGGGGGTAGCTGTGGGAGGATCTGATTTGCTCCATCACCTCAGCTTTGCAGACACCGCCTCCTCCTCCTATGCCTACTCCTCCTCTGTGCTGCCCTATTGGTGGCCTCTCCTCCTATTCTATGGGGGCAGGTGGGGCAAGTCCTCTTATGGGCTTGGGTCCCCTCTCAGGGAACCCTCACCAAAAATTGGAGCAAGATGATGCCTCTCCCACCGCCGCATAAAATCTGCTGCCACCCCGACAATATCTGTTGCCACCATGGCTGATAGATCATGATCGGTCTCCTTGTCATCTAAGGGGATGATGTATGTGATGGTGGGGAAAGAGTGATCTCCCACCCTTACTGCACTAAGGTGTGCCCTGGTGTAAGTGGGAACATTTGAATACGACCATGCTGCTGCATGACCTGACTCTAGTAGTAAGGTACAATGACAAAATCATGGCGACCAATCAAAAAATGGTCTTGCTATAGGTTCCTTAGGAACCTGCCATCATCGACCCACCTGAAGTGTCAGTAGGGCCTCCACCTAACCTCTCCCATGATAATAGTTTCAAACTATAGCTGCCAAAACTATAAATCTCCGAAGCACCACTAGCCAATCATGGCATACCAATGGGCCATGGGAATCTAATACGACTATTGCTGGAGAAAACTAACTAGCTAGGTGTACATGATGTGGGTGAAGGCCCACACCTAAAAAAGTGTGCACACTGTGAGTCTATGGTACTCATAGTGCACATACCACCTAAGCTCCTAGTAAAGGTGCACCAACATGCTACACCCCTAGGAAAAAATAGTATGTTGCTCTACCATCTCTCTAATAGTATGGATGAGGCCCCCGTGAAGGTGTGAGCCTTTCTCATCTATGGTGATGTGGAAGATGACTATAACAACCATCACATGGTGTAGCAATGACATAGTGGTCCTCTCCTGGTCGTACCAGTGCGTATAGATGTGACTTGTTTGATCATCATCATTTGTCCTCCCCATGCAGTAGAGGATTCCTTTGCTCTGCTCCTGCACCAATCGGGTGTCATCTATGGCCACCGACCACCTGCGGATAGGTAGCTTGAGGATCTAATAGATATCCTTGAGAGTAATAGTCATATCTCTATAGGGTAGGTGGAAAGATGACGTAGTGGCATCCCATCACTCCATCAGAGTGGTGAGAATCTCTGGCATGGTGAGCACGTGCCAGAGACCGACCCACTCCAGATGTGTGATGTTGTCCTCAAAAATGTGGTCCCTCTACTCAAAAACGAGTTAGAATGATCACCCTCTGGGATGCTCTTGGATCTTTAGGTACTCCTTCACAAAAAAGTAAAAAATTATAAGTCAGACACATCATCAAAACAAGAAAAATTGTTGAAGACGGATGTGTGTTGTGCATACGTCTACGTGTTGCGTATGTGTCTCGGACCACCATGGTTTCCTGGAGGATGCTAGCATGTCCTTGGGATGATAGCACAAACCAAAGACTACAACACGTTTCACAAACAACAACACGTATCGAGGATGCATGCGAATTTTTTTGGATGCCTACGCACCTCTCCAAATAAAAATATGCAAAAAAATGACCAAATCACACAAACAATGAGGCTTAGAGAACTACCTGGTCCATGTTGTGGCCCTCGGTGATGTCCTCATGTGACTACTCCAATCTCAACACCTCGTACTCTCTCCTACTCAACATTTTTTTGAATTTTCTCTCACAAAATTCAACAATCAACTCATAGTGAATAGTGAAAATGACCCTTCTAGGGGCCCACCTAGGTAAATATAGGCCCCTCGGGGCCAATTTTTCCTAGAGCTTGTGGCTCCCCAGTTTCTCCTAACTTTACCCCACCATGCTAGGGAAAAACTTAGGAGGGGGAATATAGTCACCTCTTCACCATATTTTTCCTTCGAATCAACGACTTTTCTTGATCATTCTTCTCTCTGTGGTAGTTTCTTCTGATTTTTCAAAGCTAACTCAATTTTTTGTTTTGCAGTATACAGTTTTGAATAATTTTTCGCAATCATGGTGTTACTACTTGTTGAGCTTGGAAGTTGGGGGCATCCTCAATACTGGTTAGCTTGACCTTGGTGACCTCTGCAGTCCCTTTCTCTTGGCATGCAATTTTGTAAAAGTCAAAATTTGGGTGAAATTTTTATTCTCTACTTTAGTGGGGCTGATTTTTTTTCAAAATTGAGCGCCCTAAAGTGGGGACAAAATGTAATGTCACAGAATTGCACCTAGGGGAAATTCCACATTTTTGCATCTTGCCTGGCATTTATGACACCTTTGAAACATTAATGAAAAAATCCCATGAGTCATAATTTTACGATCTTGACTCCATGATGACACATGGCAAAATGACAGAAGCCTGACAAGGTGTTTCTTGAAAATCTAGGCCTTGGATGCCTCTGTGGTGCACGAACGTCCATGCAGTGCACTGACGACCTAACAATTTTCTGAGTTTGAAACAATGAATCTAGAACCCTGGCCCCTATGACATGTGTCATGGTGGTTAGATCTCAGATGAAATGGCTCGGTGCCACCCTTGCATGCTTAAAAATCCCCTTTTGGGTCTCATTTTTGGGTTAGAAGTCATCAATTGAAGCACTATCACTACTTGCTCTAATCTTGGGTAAACTCCATCCTTGAATGGCAACATCTCATATAAGTGAAGCCATGTTGTACTGAGTTACCTCCAACAACTACCATCTCTCAAGTAGCTACAACTCTCACGCAAGCACATAGCAGTGCGCTTGTGTGCTCTAGAAGAGGGTCTTGACCCATGGGTAATGCTCTCTCCCTATCACTCTTTCTTACTAGCTCATTTACTACCTTGTGGTGTGGTATCTACTCTAAAGCAGGTTTCTCTTTCACCACGTATCTCATTTATTTTCGTTACTCTTTTCCAAACCTAGCTATCTATGGAGGTGGGAACACCAAAATGGGGGTCTAACTGAGGAAGACCCCTATACAACCCCCAACCTTTTCCCTTTGATATTTTATGTGTAGGTTATGAAGTGAAGTTTCGAGGAAAGATTCAAATGCATGATAAACGATAATCTTATTTCAAGTTCCTTTATGTTTTTCCTTAGATTCTATCTTTTTGTTGGTCATTTGGCTTCACACGCTTTTTGACCTGAGCCTAGAAGTGAGATTCAGTTTTACCCACTTGACATCCTGAGTTCCTCATGGCTTAGGATGCCAATGCATCTTCTAGATGATAGCACATCATGTTGGCATCCTAAAACTGTGCTGATGTATTTTGGCTGAGAGCTCTCTAGCTAGAGCTAGAAATATCGAAGTCTTATTCTCTCGAGGTCTGGGATTACTTTCCTTCCTTCACAGTTCTATCAATTCATCCAAGTTGAGGTGTATAAGTGCGATTCATTACTTGGTGATCTCTTGAGAAGAAAGAGACCTGTGAGAAGTGAATCCCTCTTATATCACACTCCTTAGATACATTAATCAACCCAATAAAGGGGTGGAGGAAGCTATAAAAGGATTCTTGGAAGAGATAACTATCACAATTAAGGAGAATAGGGCAAAGGCATTGAGTTGGGATGAATAAATGAAGGAGAAAGCAATCTCCTCAATTATCCTAGACATTACTATTGGAATGTGGCAACTAATCATGTAAGTACTATACACTCGTAACAAGAAAAGGGAGGGGCATTGCTCCGAAAAAAATTATTAACACGTCAAGGTTTTTCCTATTGACACGTCAATATTTTTTTCCCATTGACATGTCAAGGTTTTCCTATTAACATGTCAAATGAATAAGACCTTGTAAAACCCTAATTGTAGAAGGTTCCAAAAGGCTTGTTATAAGCAACTGGGATGTATGTTGTGATAAGGTGTTCACGAGATTGTAATTTGTTTTGAACTAGATAATAAAATCATTGGATGGTTAATTTTTTGTGGATGTAGCCCATATTGGGTGAACCACGTTAAATTTTGTGTTTATCTCTTTTGTGTTATTCTTCATTGTTATTTCTAGTTTATTTAATCTGCATATAATTATTAATGTTTATTGCTCCAATCTATCTCAACCCTAACAACTGGTATCCAAGTCGTGTGCATTTCAATCAATTGGAAAGAAACATCTAGATTTGAGTGGGAGCAATGGAAGAAGGAAAATTCAAGGTTGAGAAGTTCAACAAATAGAATTATCAATTATGGAAGATGTAGTTGGAAAATTATTTGTATCAAAAGGATCTATGGTGGCCATTGGAAGGAAAATCAAAGAAATAAGTTGCTATGTTTGATGAAGAATTGGAAATTCTGGATAGAAAGGCAATGAGAACCATTTGGTTGTGCCTAGCACCATCTATGGCATTCAATATAATAGAAGCAAAGACAACAGAGGATTTGATGGAAACTTTGGATAAATTTTTATGAAAAACCCTCACCCTCAAATATGGTATTTCTCATGAAGTGTTTGTTAAATCTGAAAATGATTGAAGGTGGATCTATGATCAATCATTTAAATGAATTTAATATGATTACTAGCCAGATAACTTCTGTAAAAGTGTTTTTTTATGAAGAGATGAGGGCTCTCTTTGATTTATGTTCTTTTTCAAAAACTTGGAATAACTCGGTAATGGTTGTATGTAACTTTATATCTGATTCAAACACATTGAAATTTGATGATGTTTTTGGTGTTATCCTTAGCAAGGAAATGCGATGAAAAAGAACATGTGATATTTCAACATCAAGTAATGCTTTGACTATAGAGAATAGGAGAAGAAAAGAGGAGAGAGGAAAAATCCCAACAAATCATGGGAAGTCAAAGAAAGGTAGATCTAAATCCAGAGGAAGAATGGATTGTTAGCATAGTGGAAAGCCAAGACAGTTGAAGAAGGATTCTTGGTCTTGAAAGAGAAAACAAGGAGATGGAAAACATGATGATAGTAAGGAAGCTAATGTTTCAAGTGATAAATTGTACGATGCTTTAATTCCATGTCTAGATAATGCTAATGATTCTTGGGTAATAGATTCAAGGGCTTCAGTTAATGCCACACCTCATTGAAATTTTTTTGTAGATTATGTTCAAGGTGATTTTGGACAAGTATATTTGGGTGATGATGAACCCTATAAGATTTTTGGAAAAGGAAAGATAAAAATCAAGTTGCAGAATGGAAATGAATGGTTGCTACATTAGGTAAGGCATGTTCCAAATTTGAGAAGGAATTTAATTTTTGTAGGACAACTAGGTAGTGAAGGTTGCATAGTTACCTTTTTAGACAAAGTCTAGAAGGTCACTAAAGGTGCATTAGTAGTAGCTAAAGGTGAAAAGGTAGGCACATTATATTTGTGTTTTGGTAATACTAATTCTAACTTAGCTGCTACAAAAATAGTTGCTATTGAGACAATTATAGCACTTTCTACAGGGATAGAAACAAAATTGTGGCACCATAGACTTGGGCACATGAGTCAAAAAGGGATGAAGATCCTCCACTCCAAAAAGTTGCTACTAGGTCTAAAGCAGATTGACTTGGAGTTCTGCGAAAAATGGGTTTATGGAAAACAAAAAAGAGTTTTATTTCTCAAATTTGGGAAAGAGAAGAAGAGTGAAAAATTAGAACTTGTGCATTAAAACATATAGGGACCAGTTCAGGTATCTTCTCTTGGTGGCTCTTGCTATTATCTTACTTTTATTGACTATGCAACTAGGAAAAAATGGGTGTATTTCCTAAAACAAAAATCAAAAGTATTTGAAACTTTTAAAAAGTGGAAAGATTTGGTTGAGAATGAGATAAGAAAAATTTTGAAGTGTCAAATTTGATAATGGAGGAAAGTATTGCAGCAGAGAATTTGAAAATTATTGTTCATAGAATCGAATTCATAGGTAGAAAATAGTTCCTAAAACCCCACAAGAAAATGGTGTGTTTGAGAGGATGGATAGGACTATTATGCAGTATGCAAGAAGCATGGGATTGCATGTTAGACTACCCTTACAATTTTGGGTAGATGTTGTACATACTATTTTTTATTTAATAAATAGTGACCTTGAACTCCTTTGAATGGTGGAATTCCAGAGGAGGCATGGATGGGTAAAAAGGTAAACTATTCATTTCTGAAAACCTTTGGTTGTGAAGATTTTTTCCATGTTGATATTGAAAATAGAACCAAGCTTGAGGCTAAGTCTAAAAAATGTACCTTCATTAGATATGGCGTAGATGAATTTGGTTGTCGATTATGGAATTATGAAAAATCATAAAACCATTACGAGAAAATATATTTTATTCAATGAGAAGGTTATGTATAACGATCAACTACAAGAAAATAAGCATGAATAGGACAGAAAAGGAATATGTGGTGTTGGATGAGATTCCAAAAAATAAAATGCCAGTGGTACCTGATGCTTAGCAACAAGTTATCCCACACTCCTGCAAGTGTTAGTGATGCAGAGAAGGAGTGGATGGTATCAACACAATATCAATCAAAAAAACCTTGAAATTCGATAGCCTTAACACATCAAACAAAGTGGATTTCTTCAAAAACTACCCCTAGACCTTGTAGAACAACAAACCGGCCTTTTCTTGCATAACTTGAAGGGAACAACTCAAACCCGAAACCCAAAAACTGTTTTGGATACCCTTTTTGACATTTGAAAACTTATCAAATTTATAGGTATGATTACTATTACCAAAATTTTCACTACAACTCATTTTAGTTGAGCTAAGATTGATTGTTTCATTTAGAGGTGAAAGGTACACATTTTTTATGTTGATATTTCATTTGAGTGAATTCAACTTATTATGCAGTAAATCATAACAAAAAAATTCATAAAATATTGCATAGTAATGTTGCTTTTAGTCATCATGAAGTTGAAAAGATACATCATAGCATAAAACATTTTGTTTGGTCTTTAAAAACTAGAAAAGTTTTTAAATGTCCCACACAAGCCATGGGAATAACTGAATTGATTTAACTCAAATTGAATTGATTATATCTAATAATGAAATATTGTTGGGGATACGGATTCAGTTTTGTCATCAAGATATGCATCGAAGATAAAAGTGCCTTAGTGATTTCATTAAAAATCACAACAAAGACACAACCAACAATGCCATAAAGTGGAAATAGGCACAGTTGATCCCCCATTGATCCCCTAAGAGAAATGGATGTAAACAAATAACAAATTCAACACAAACAAATAACCATGAAAGACAAAACTATGAACATAGATATATGTGGGGAAAACATTTTCAAGTAAAAAACTCCACCTCCAAAACATTCAACTCACTTGTATTATTCAGTAAAAAAAAAGGTTACAATACAAACACAGAGCTATGCTCTTCAGGATATTACATCTTGTCCATCTGGAGAAAGAATACAAGCAACAAAAAATAGAATCATCACATAGTTACAATGTCCTCATGACATACTATGTAGATTCCCTTTAGCTCCTCTCAAAAGACTATCACAGCTAGCCTCATGGCCAACCCAGCCACTAGGCCTCACAGGTTCACATTATACCAGATCTGAGAGTCAAAGTGTTCACTGTAGAACAGCTTGAACACTCTCATCCTCTCTCTGTTATCGCTCATTATCAATCTCGAACTGCACACCAGATTAAATATAATCTTGCACTGTTTGCATACCTGTTCAGCCCATCCCTGCTAGCAACAGTCATCCAGAATAATAACTATCATACCTGCAAGAGCACAACCTTTCCCTGATAACATGCATTGCACCTTTAGCTGCATTGAGCCACACAAACATTAAAACTGGTCACAGACAAGTCCGTCAACCTTCCATCAATAATACAACTCAATCGCAATTAGGAAATAACTCTCTGGCCAACCAGATCAAAAAGATCTTCCACATGTCGCCATCACATTCGTTGTCACAGTTTGATTTTTCGTCCAACTCGGTCAAGCTCGGTCAATCGAGCTCCGAGCCCATTTTCCTTCTACTGTATTACCGCCGAGTCCAATTGACCTAGCCGCAGTATGGTGGTGAGCTCACCCCGCCATCTACCACACTACTGCTGCCTTGTCCGTCTCACCTCGCGGTATGGAACTAAGCCATGTGAGCTCCCTCGAGCTTTGGCCCAAGACTTCATCGAGCTCAGCCTTTTCCTTTGTGACTAGCCAACCAGATGTTGCCAAACTACCATGTGTCACCCTATCATTTGCCAACCATTCTAACACTGAGTCCAACTCGGTCAAACTCAGACCCGAGCTCATCTGAGCTCCTACAGTGCTACTGTAGCCTTGACCAACACGCCTCATGGTATGGCGTTAAACCTGATCGAGCTCTCCTTCGAACTCTACCGCGCTACCGCTAGGCTTGGCTTTTCCCATCATGGTATGGTGGTAACCACCAACTAGACCATTGGTGGTCTTACCACGGCCACCACGGTCAGCCATTACACTGGTCGTGATATGGTGGTAACCGCCAGCCAGGCTGTTGGTGGTCTTACTACGGCCACTGTGGTTAGCCAAAGCACTGGCCGTGGTATGGCAGTAACCACCAACCAGGCCACTCGAGGTCTTACCGCGGCCATTGCAGTCAGCCAAAGTACTGGCCATGGTATGGCGGTAACCGCTAGCCAGGCCATAGGCAACTGACCGCCAGTAGTTTACCACGCCCATTGTGGCTTAGAAAACAATTCGTGCGGTAGGGCGGTAACCGCCACTCTGAACTATCAATGTCACCACCAAAGCCACCACGGTATGGCGCTAAACACCATAAACAAGAAGAAACCACCAAGGCCGATAGAGAAACAAGCTAGAAAGCTAAGGCAAAAACCCAAAAATCTCCCACTTGATGCAAGCTTTCAGGCTTCCTCCAAAAAACCCGAACAAGGACCAAACCAATCTCTCACGCTCCAATTAAGACCTCTACAATGACATCAGAGAGATGTCCACCATCACAGGTAACAATTCCAAACACAAGAATATGCCAAGGTGTAAAAGCACCAATCTCAGGAACAAGAACATCTGACCCTCAAGGCGGCAAAGGCAAAACAACAGCAAACAACAAGGCAAACACAAAAACCATTCTCCAGAACAAGAGACCAATTAGCTCAAACAACAACCATAAAACTGAATACCCTCATCTTACTGATTGAACCCATGTGATTGAAAACCAGGACCCACATCTCATGCTAAAACATCCAACCACCCATACCTTAAATGTATGACCAACAGTGAACTCATGCCATCATAAAACCACCTATCTTAGCAGCAATCAAGCACCCTGTGTCAACCAGTCAAAAGACCAAACACGTCTAGGTACTCCCACTACAAGGGTACTATCTAGATGGATGCAAACAAAGCACCATCATAAGTCCACCAAACCCTACATAAAGAAATGTAGCCATGTAGTTCCAAGAAACATCCACATTGATCTGCAACACCTGCAACCACCTGCTGCAAGGAACATATCTCTCAACTATCTTCCACAGTTCTTCCAAACTCCTCCAAAACTGACTGAAGAAATAAACACCACGGCTTCACAAATATCTAAAGTCAAATGAACAAAAAGGGAAGACCAAGACCAGATTAGAGAGAAACAACAATTCAGCAAAGATGCTCTTCTACAAACACTTCTATATGCCAGTTGTGACAAGAATGATCTTCTTCACATCCCAAAGGAAAAGCCTTAACAAAATCCAACAAAACCATGGATGTAAGCACCTCAAAGAAGACCAGACTTACCCATATAACCATCTCCTGTCAGTCCTCAAAAGCACAAGGAGATAAACAATGCTATCCATCTTCCATTATGAATCCTCTAGAATCTTAAAAGAACTCAAGATTCATATCATGAAAGATAAAGCATAACACACAACTGAAAAGTATAATGGGAAACTACCTTTCATGGGAACACTACTGAGCAAACCAAGGAGAAAAGAAAACATGCTCATCCAAGATATAAAAGTCACTATGACTTACCCAAGAGCATTCTCCTTCAAGGTCATTGTTGAATTCACATTCAACCAAGGTGCAGGCTTCACGGACTTTTAGCTATAACAGCAGCATTCTCATAAGAATTCCAACCTCACCTTATTCTCCATGCATCCATGAGTACCAACCAACTTGTCATCTCGTGCTAACTCTAAACTGCAACATTGCAATAAACATGAAGTTCTCTAGCATATGACCAAGGTACTTAAAGCAAAGAGAAACCCCAAACCACTTTCAAAGCTCCAAACCTAGAACAGGAACTTATCATGACACCATGATCTATGCATCCCCATTAGGAGATACCATGCTTCAAGTGAAATGTCCATGGTCTTCAAGAGAAAAGAAACATGCCAAAACTCTAATGCATAGGTAAGAGTATACCATGACATAAAGCAAACAACTCTAAACCAAAACCAACATCACCTGTCAAGCACCACCAACATCTCAGCCAAAGACTACCAAGGTCCTTCATGGCTCCAAGATGCTGCACAATTTCAAATAGTGACCATGCAGATACGAAAGAACTCTTCTACAACAACAAGATCTAAGAGTCCTTAAGAAGCATCTGCAACACCAAAGAAGATCACCAGTCACTGCTAAAGCTCCCACTGAACTGTGACGCCGAGCTTTCCAAGCACCATGACCAACCACACCATCACTATCAAAATCATACACTAGCCAGTGTACCCATCTCTCCATGACATCATGATTCACATGCTTCATATCCCCACCACTGACTATTCAGGTACTCAAACGTGATTCCTCCTCTTATCTCAAAACAGCCACACCAATGCTCAAGTGACCACAGACAAGGTCAGCTAATAGATCTACACTACACAGTTACAACCTTATGGATATAGACAGTCCAATTCCGAGTTGTCACACAACAAACATGTAGGTAAGGGAAGCCCACAACATTGCACAACTCATGGATGCAACCAAATGTAAACCCTGCAAATCTATCATTGCACTGGAAACTACAAAACTGAGATAACCAAAGAGAACAACCAAAGCAGACAAGCATGACCCAAACACCAGATCAACAACAAATCTGATTTGCTAGTCACGTCCACAACTCAAGCACCATAGTCTAGGAAACCATCAAAGCATACCACAATAATGTTGAAAGAGAAACTCATACCAACACTCCCATGTAAAGAAGACATCACACCTCCTCAAAGACATGTTGAACTACAACTATATCATCCAGTCACACCCCAGAAGCTAGGATCTAGAAGATAGCAAACAACAGCTCCACACAAACACAAGTTTTCATTGACCATGCAAAACCTGCAAAACCATAATGTTTCCAAAACACCCACACATCTCCATCTTCATTGCTCATCTGGATGACTCAAGAGTCTGCACACAACCATCATAGTTAACCAGAATAATGAAAAGAAACATGAACATGCGTCATAGAATTTTTAGGAAAATCTACACAAAACCTTTAGAGCCAAAGACATGAATTTGAACCATGCAAGTGCAAGAAACAGGGACACAGGAACAACAAGTCCATTTCAGACCAGTTCCAACACCACAGTCATGCACAAGCAAAAGAGAACCAGGCTATCCAGAAGTTGTAGACCACTAAGGTCACTTCATAGCCTCTCCATAGCTGATCAGCAACAAATCAAGTCCATACCACTAGGGAGCCTCTCACACAGACATCCAGTATGAACACCACGCTTCACTGCCACTTAGCCATGAACACATCTCACGCCCTTTGCATTAGGAACTTTGCTGCAATCCAAGAGCTACAAACCATGCTGCAACAACATGACCAACTCCATTCATCTCCAACATCTTTCAAAATTGTGTGTTGAATCAATGAAGCACACACTTCCACTCATCGAAGGATCAATTACCAACCGATTTCTCCAGAATTCCTCAAGCTTGTCAAGCTAGGAAATCTTCACAGGAGAAATACCCAGAACTTCAGCAACTAGGAGAAGACTTTGATACCACTGGTTGGTATCATCAAGCCATGAACTCCTTCAAACATGCTTTGATACCACTTGTTGGTATCACGAGCAACAAGCTACTAGATTTGATACCACTTGTCGGGGATACGGATTCGGTTTTTTCATCAAGATATGCATCTAAGACAACAATGCTTTAGTGATTTCATTCAAAATCACAACAAAGACACAACCAACAATTCCATGTAGTGGAAATAGGAACATTTGATCCCCCATTGATCCTCTGAGAGAAATGGATGCAAACAAATAACAGATTCAATACAAACAGATAGCCATGAAAGAGAAAACTATGAACACTCAAATATACGTGGGGAAAACTTTTTCAGGTAAAAAACCCCACCTCCAAAACATTCAGCTCACTTGTATTATTTAGTAACAAAAAGTTTACAATACAAACACAGAGCTATGCTCTTCAGGATATTACATCTTGTCCATCTAGAGAAAGAATATAGGCAACACAAAATAGAATCATCACATAGTTACAATGTCCTCATGACATATTGTGTAGATTCCCTTAAGCTCCTCTCAAAAGACTATCATAGCCAGCCTCATGGCCAACCCAGCCACTAGGCCTCACAGGTTCACATTATACCAGATACGAGAGTCAAAGTGTTCATTGTAGAACAACTTGAACACTCTCAACCTCTCTCTGTTATCGCTCATTATCAATCTCGAACTGCACACCAGATTAAATATAATCTTGCATTGTGTGCATACCTGTTTAGCCCATCCCTACCAACAATGGTCATCTAGGATAATAACTATCCTACCTACAAGAGCACGACCATTCCTTGATAATGTGCATTGCACCTTTAGCTGCATCGAGCCACACAAACATTAAAACTGGTCGCAGACAAGTCCGTCAAGCTTCCATCAATAATATAGCTCAATCATAATCAGGAAATAACTCTCTGGCCAACCAAATAAAAAATATCTTCCACGTGCTGCCATCACATTCGCTGTCATAGTTTGACTATCAGTCCAGCTCGGTCAAGCTCAGTCAACCGAGCTTCGAGCCTATTTTCCTTCTACCGCGTTATCGTCGAGTCCAGTCGACCTAGCTGCGGTATGGCGGTGAGCTCACCCGAGCTCACCCCACCATCTACTGCACTACTGCTGCCCTATCCATCTCGACTCACGATATGGCGGTAAGCCATCTGAGCTCCCTCAAGCTCTGGCCCAAGACTTCACCGAGCTCAACCTTTTCCTTTGTCATTAGCCAACCAGATGTTGCCAAACAGCCATGTGTCACCCTGTCATTTGCCAATCGTTCTGACGTCGAGTCTAACTCGGTCAAACTTAGACCCAAGCTCATCTGAGCTCCTACTGTGCTACCACAGCCCTGACCAACACACCTTGTGGTATGGTGGTAAACCTGATCGAGCTCACCTTCAGACTCCACCGTGCTACTACTGGGCTTGGCTTTGCCCATCACGGCATGGTGGTAACCACCAACCAGACTGCTAGCGGTCTTACTGCAGCCACCGCGGTCAGCCATTACACTAGCTGCAGTATGGCAGTAACCACCAGCTAGGCTACTGGCGGTCTTACCACAGCCACCACTGTCAGCCAAGGCACTGGCCACGGTATGGCAGCAAATCGCCAACCAGGTCGTAGGCAACCGACCGCCAGTGGTTTACCGCGCCCACCATGGCTTAGAAAACAAGCCGCATGGTAGGGTAGTAACCGCCACTCTGAACTACCAAAGCCACCATGGTATGGTGGTGAACACCATAAATAAGAAGAAATCGCCAAGGCCGGTGGAGAAACAAGCCAAAAAGCTAAGGCAAAAACCCAACAAATATAAGCTATACATTTGAAGAAGAAGATAGAGAGAAGAAAGTGTGAAGAGAAATATATCCATTATTTCCTTTTAGGCTCATTGTTGATTTGATCCTCTTCTTGAGTGCCATCAGCTCCCCTCATGCTTCAAAAACAATTCAACCTACAAAAATTGGAAAAAACAGTCCTGTTAGAGCTTCATATATAAGCCTAATCACACTTCCCATCTACAAAAATATAGCCTACATCCATTACTAGATATAACCAACACAATCAAATCAATTCAAACATCAGATGTTCAAAGCTAAATCATCAAAGATAATGAACTCATAACCATTGGAAACATTTTGTTTCCTAACATGTTTGTTCACTATGTAGGAATAGGTTCATTATGTTTGTGATCATTTTTCATTAGATATGTGGAGAAAAATGGGCTCACATAAGGGTTGAGCCCAACATATCAAGACACTTTGTCATCAATATATGAGAGTCATGAAATATTCAAAATAGTCATCAAGAGGGATTTCTATAACCGAGTGAAATTCATAAAGCGGCCTTTAATTCAACATGATGAAAATAGATTGACTAGAGCATCTTATTGCTCATCATTAAAAGAATAACCAAAAACATGTCAAGATATCATCAACTTCATTTTTATCTTGTTTCAGCTCTACCTTGCATTCACTTTTGCATTTCAATGAGGTATGGAGCCCCTTTATGCTGAAGGGAAAACAAGGTATCAAATCATTTAAACTACTTCTAACAACTATTGGAGTACATTCATAGTCTGTAAGAGACTTAGAGAAACAAGTCTGTATTCAACAAAAATTAAGCATCATATCAAGAACAATTATAAAAGTTTTGTTGTCACAAAAGGATCTCATAGCAGTAGCCTTCAAATCACTATGGTGGAAATAGATAGAACAAAGTCTTCATTCACTCTTCATTTAAAAGAGTTGTCAAACACTATGGGAGATGAAAACTTGGATGATGCATGTGCTAATTGAACAAGCAGTGTGAAATTCAAGAGGATTAGGTAAAAAGGAGAAATATATCTAAATGTTCAAATGTATTTAGGAACACCAAAATGAGCCATATCAGTATACAACAATTTCTAGATTATAAGATAAGCTATTAATGAGTGTTGATATAGTAACACTACCTCATTAGGAGTTTCATTCAATAAACATGTATATGCATTAAAGAGTGCAAAAGGATAACATAGAGCAACAATTTTCAAGCATTTCATCATTTGCCTCTATGATGAAAAGGATATGAAAATTTAGTGAAGCACTTGAGATGACACATGATAGAAATATAGTCATTTCTAAACAAAACTTCCCTAGATGATATGAAAGAGATTAATATCAACATACATGATAATTCTTTAAAAAACTTCATTTCAATGTAATATTGCATTTATAAACAACAATATAAAGCACTGTTACATTGTGAAAATCAAAAGAGGAGGCTAAGGGAAACATTTTTAGGCAAAGTAAGGTAATTCTTGTCAATCAATGATGAAATATGAAACTATTATGTGCTTCTGAGCTTTTGATTCAAAGAGGAACTCCATCAATTATAAATTTTGCATCACTTTCATAAACCTGTGAAGAGCATTTATAGAGGATAGAGCCAAGTATTTACACATAATACTAGAATGTATTGTTCCAATGAGTTCCTTTATATTATGTTGTTATAATTTATAGGTTGTTCCATGAAATTTCAAAAAAAGACCCCTTGACAATGAGACAAAGTACATTGGTTTTGGCCTACAAGATTACAGTATTGTGCATAGTATGACAGAGTGAGAGTGACATAAGCTATAGTTTTGAAAAGTGATCTTTATGTGAAGCGTATTAAGCAAAGGGTCTTGACACAAATGAATGAATTGAGGTACAGTCAACTTCAAAGAGCAATAGTTCATCTAATAAGAGGTACATCATGTAGTCAAGAGGGTAGTCACTATAAAAGGCAGCAAAGATATAAATCTATAATATCTCAAAAAGATCAAGGGCATGGTTATTTTTTATACAGAAAATAGAGAAGGTCTTGATAAGGAAATATAATGGAGTTATTTTAAGCCTCAAGGAAGCATGAATAGGAGGGGTTGTGTTGGAAGTCCCTTGTTTGGTGAGCCCAATATCAAAACAATGAATTTCAATAGGTCTATGAAATACCATGAAAGAATGTTTCTTAAGATGCTAAGAAATATTTTTATTTTTAGTAATTCCTATATCCTTACAAATATATGGAGGTTTCTAGCTGAATTGAAAGATAAAGTCAAAATTGTAGTGCTAGAAAAGGAGACAATGGTAAGAACCATGCAATATTTTGAAGCTTGAAGAGAATATCATGGAAATCTTATGGTAACCTTTTCTAAAGGAGAAAACATATGATCGTAGAAAATACTGACATGCAAGTGTTTTTTATTTAACTAGAAGCTTACCATGATGAGTCAAAAATTTGAAGTAGAATGTCAAAGGAACTATAGTTGTTCCCTCAAGGGGGTTATTCAATCTAGTATAAATGGGTCATGGCCGCAATCATTAATCTCTAATGAATCCACTAGAAGGTAAAAAGGAAGAATAACCTGGGGTTTTGAGAAATTTTTATAGTGAGCCATGAAAACATAGATGAAACCCTCAACAGGAAAGCACGGGAGCTTCAGAGTTCAAGATATACAGAAAATGAGAAATAATCATCATTTTTAGCTCGAATGGAGCATTCTTTGTCGAGAGAAAGCAAGAAATGATAAATGGAAGCCATACCTCAAGCTTACTACCGACACTTCACAAGTTGGAAGCTTTCAGAACCATGAAAAAAGCTTTAGAGATCCTTCAAATGCCAGCCATAGAACAAGAGACCATCAACAGAGGATCGCACAGATAGGAAGACATCAAAGATAATGAAGAGGCTATGGTTGAAAGGCTAGTAAAAGCCCTTGAAACATAGAAAAATGTCTAGACTAGTAAAAAAGAAATAGCTTACCAACGCACCAACCTTGTCCCAGTGCCTGAATATGAAAACTCCATGCAATCTCCAAGAAGTCATGGCAAAAAATCTCAAAAAATCTAGCTTGAGAACATACTTGGTGACAGTGCAATAGAGTGTTTCCAAGGACAAATGTGAGAAATGAAGATTAGGCTTTTTGAAGTGATAATTTTACTCGATACCCTAACCTAATGATGGGTATTCTTGACTTGTGTTTTAAAATAAAATCATTTCATTGAAAATTCCCATGGCCTTCACTTTATTTCAATGTGCTTAATGTGTTCGGTGATAGGTAATGATAAAATATGGAAAGTATGAATATGCATGGAGGGGAGACATAAGGAGAATGTGATTTTCTTGCAAAATTATACATATTATTTTCCCATTTTAATTTATATTGCAAAGTTGTGTTAAAATGTTATTAAAACAATACCATTAATTATTTTAATGTTTTTTGAAACAAACTATTGTAAAAAGGGGGAAAAATACTAAAAAAAATTCACTCACATGCATGTAAGGTGGGGAGATTGCATGATTTTTTAGACTTCCATGCATGGAGGGGTTTGAGTTGTAGTTTCAGTTCGAGTTCCCATTGCAGTGCTATATTGAATTAACTGATCATGCAAATCAGTTGAACTAAGGGTTATTTTCATGCACCTTGGAGAGCTTCAGTTCAGTTTTCTTTGAATTTCAGTCAAACTGGAGTGCTTTCTTGAGTACCTTTTGATCATGCATGATATGAGTGGAATTTTATAGCGTATTCAGTGCAATTTACCTCAGTGTCAAGCCCTCTTATCGAGGCTTTTTATTTTTTCTCATGAGAGGACACTTCGGGATATTTTTTTTCACTTTCAATTCACATGGAGTTTCATCTCTTAGATGCTTTATGCATGCCATACTTTGTATATATTGGAAAACATTATTCTTTTTGCTTAGTTCTTATTTTTCATCTCTTTTGGCATACCTTTTGCAAAGAGACTAAGATTTGTAACTCAACTTTTTACATTAATACAGTTTTATAGCTTTACAGGTTACCTTAGTTTGCCATTGTGCAAAGTCTTTCCTTTATGGTATAATAGAAACAAAGAGACCTTCACAATTTCTGGTTTTTTTCTTTGCTTAAATAATCTGATGTAGGTTTGATGTGTTTTATTTCCAGAGACCTTCAAATTTTTGTCTTGTTTATTCATGCATATATACAATTGCAGATTATCACAGGTCATTAATTGTGCTTAGAATTTTATTCTTTCTCCTAATTCATGAGAATTCAATTCTCCTTAATAGGAAAAGAACAAACATAGCCTTTTAGTGAATTATTAATGTCTTTAAAGTGCTCAAATTGGGTTGTGTTAAAAAAAAAAATTGAGAATATTAATTGTGAAAAAAGGTTTGCATATTAGAATTTTTCCAGTGCGTCATCTCTTAGAAGTAACATATAGTCATAATTTCATTCAGTTTCATTGTTAAATCTTTCTCCCTTTCCTCACACAGTTTTAGATTCTAGGAGATTCGAAGGGAGCCAACCCATAACCTGGAGATCTATCCACATCATAGGATACCCACAACCTAGGGCATTCCAATGTTACACAGGATTGTAGAACTTTAGAAGGTTTTTCCTTTCGGGTGCAGTCCTGTTGATAACAATTTTTGGCACGCTCGCGGGGACTCTGAAGTTCACTTCAGAGCAAGAATTTCATTGATAAAGCTACTATTCTGGTATACACAACAGTGTTTCTTGCCTTACAGAAGGTTACAAATATACCTAGCGACTCCCAACTCAAGATTTACAAGAAGATTAGTGTAGACAACCTATGACAAGCATTCAGATGAGAATAAGTTCTTCACCTTTCAAATATTTACATCTTTCATCTCCAAAGAGAAGAGGAAGAACATAAAAAAGAACACCCAGTCAGCCTTCTAGGAATCAATTGATCTCCTAGTTTTAGACCAAAAATATTGCTTTCATCACCTAGAAGAAGAGGTGGACTAGCTAGAAGACAACCAGTAACTCATTCAACTTCTCCTAGTTTCAGAATATTAATTTCACCTTCAAGGAGCCCAATCCAAGCAGTTACAACTTCTGTGTAGATATTTCTAATAGTATGTCTTGTGCCAATACTTCAGGCTCTTAATCTCAGAGTCCCAGTAGCTTCGATGATCAGGGATCATGCATTTGTACCATTTAATGGGGGTATCCCATTAAACTTGGCTCAACATAATTACATTCCAGTATCAACACTCAAAATCCTACTTTTTTTCATGGGTGAAGATCAAACTACACTCATAAATCATATAAGATATGTGGCTTCGTTATGTGCCATTCATCATGTAACTGAAGAGAACGTTGCAATCAAACTTCTGGTAGCATCATTCAAAGGTAAAGCACTTCAATGGTTCAAAGGTTTAGCTGTAAATTTTATCACTACATGGGATAATTTGGGGGATAAGATGAACAAACAGTTTCAACAAAAATTTGATCATCTATCTCTAGTGGAACAAAAAATGACTATAAAGAGAGCTCCACAAGAACATATGACACATTTCAAATTTTGATTCCAGAAGACTTGAAACTGAATTCCAACAACGGTAAGGCCAACACCCAATCGTGCATTTCTTATTATCTTAGATCATTAAATAGTGATATTATTGTGATGATACAATCAATGGGTGGATTAAGATTACTAGTAGCATATGACATTGCTATTAGAACATAAAACAACCTTATACAGGTTGGTAAATTTGCACCTAGGCCCCCTATGCCGATATTTCCAGATATACTCATTTATATACCTCCCATTGTCCCACTTCCAATTGATCTAGCCTTAGGCTATCAACCAGTTGTTCAGAATAATTCTTTTCCAATAAAATCAGATTTACAAGAGCTTAGGGGTACTCAATAGGAGATGGAAAATTTATTGCAGATAGTTAGTAATAACTTGGTTAGTCTTAAGAGGCAACAAGGTTAGAATTTCAGGCCTTACCAAGCACCATTCCAGCCTAACAGACCACTTTATCAGGAAGATAATCAGGGACAGTGAAGGAATTTCAATCCCAGGCTACCGTACAACCAAAATGCTACTAACCCTTCAAAAGATCGTGTACCTATGCAAAACAACTTAGCACAATACTATGTGTGGTGTTATCCATGTAATCAACCTCATAATCAAGCCACATGCATGAATGGAGTAATCAATCAGGCTCTAATGGTACAGAGTAATTATGTTGCAGAAAATACAAAAAAAGAAAGCAATGATCAATAGGATGATCAAACACAGTAGAATGATCTAGATGTTGCCATGATGAACTAGCAAGGGAATGAGTTTTGTGGAGTAAATCAAATACAAGGATAGAATCAGTCAGTTACCTCTATTAAAGCCAATTCAAGGTCAAAAAAGAGAGCTATTTACTTGAGACAACAAGTTGTTTCCAATAAACAACAACCAAAAAAAGACAAACAACAAGCTAATAAAGGAAAAAAACAAGTTGTTTAACATAAAAATAAAACATCTACAACTCAAAATGAGCAGCCACAACCCTCCTCTTCGCAGAATGTCTAGATTTTACCAACAAGACAACTTGAGCCTAATAAAGAGCAGTGACAACAAGCTGAACCTGTTAAGGAATAGATGAAAACTCAATCACAGCTAGCACTAGTGCAAAAAGAAGCTATTGTTCCTTGTTGATGTAAAAGTTTGCAGATAACAGCCTTATGAGAAACTTAGCTATTGGGGGACTTATGCATGTAGCTAAGTGACCTCTAGGGTTTTATCAAAGTCGGCTCTTAATTTTTTAGGGGGGGGAGGAAAAGGGTAAGAAGATGAATGTAAAATAAACAAACCTAAGCTAAGGCGATGCGCTAGATCAGAAAGGAATTAATTAAGCACAATGCTAAGACAAAGTATTGAATAGTAACTAGTGTTTATCAAATAGATGATTCCCAACACTGCAAACATAAGAACATCAAACCATTTGCATGATATAACCCATACAACATAAGCTAACACAAAAGAGTGGCAACATGATTTGTATTATATTAAGTTGCATAAAGATTACAAAATCTTGAAACAGACATTCATATATTTTAGAAAATACAAGCACAATTTAATGTCCTATTAAATAAATGAAAATAGAAAGACTGAATTGAATGGAACATTCTGCGAGTTCAAGTTCAATAGCAAACACTAAAAAGGCTAATTCTGAGTGCTCGGGAAAATTTTATCCATTTAACAACAACCCATAAAATGAAGAAAAGACTACTTAAATAAGCCAGTCCACCGCTTGAGGACCCCAACAAGAAAGATGCTTCCGCGAAGCCATCAATGATCAATATTTTCTTGAGCTGACACCAATAGAAAGATCATCCAATAGCATGCCAACAAGCACATCTTGAAGAGACATGGGCCATGCAGCAGAAGAAGAGAACACGCGACATCAAAATGGAGACCGATGCACAAGCGTCGAACCCGAGATAATGAATGCACGAATGAGCACCGCGTGGAAAACCTTCCAGTGAAGGAAACTACAGTGTGGGCTCGACTCGGGAAGAAAAAAGTGGAGGCCGTGTGTCAAATAAATAGAGCCCGAAAAAAGGAAGGCAAGACAACCCAAAAGAAAGCTCCGATAGGACACCACGTGGTGACTGCCAAGAAGCTGCGAGTGATACCAAAATAAAAAGGTGAAGCCACGGAATAAAGAGATACCATGAAGGAAAAAGTGGTGTGTGAATAAATATTCATAGTTTGGCGGCTCACGGGGACATTTCACCCACAGAAGGAAGAACCCCAGAATCTCTAGTCTCGCAGACCAATCCAACTCCTTTACAATCGCTCACAGTGAGAGAGGGCAGCCTGAAGGAACGTCCAGACTTCATTTGACGGTGCAAAGAGAGTGCCTAGATTTTCATGTGCCATGTTCACATCAATAATTTCCTTAAAAGGAAATCCACCAGATACATTTCCCTCTGATTCAAGCTAGAAGAAGATTTGTGCTAGCTGATGTACCATGTTTTCAATATTTGTGGCAGTCAGAGATTGATCAAAGGATTGGAAAATTGAAAAATCCTGCTTCTTCTCCTCAATCTTCTCAATGATGTGCTCAATGCCTGCCATTGTTTGATCAATCACGATGGGCGATGGAAGCCCTTGCTAAGTTAGACAGGAAATTTTTTCCTGAATATCATAGGTAATTTGATTTAGCCTTGCTCTGCACTCTCTGACATGTTGGATGACCTCATGCATAGAGATGAGAATATTTATACCCATGGCCACCACTGTTCAGTCCTTGATCCCCACACTAGTCAACGCCTCATCGGAAGCTATATACAATTTTCCTAACAACCGCCTGGCCTCTGAAACTTTATGAGAAGTCATTTCCTGCACCCGTTGCATCATTTCACTAACTCCACATAGATTGGTAGCCTGTGCCATAAATTTGAGAGTGGGCTGCAATGTAAGGCATAGTGTTTCAACCTTATCCCAGTATGATGCATGTAGCTCTTTGGCTATCTCCACTGAGTTCATTTGGGATGTAGGAGGCTGAGATCTCAAAAGGTCAAATTCAGCAACCTTGCTACTCAAATTCACCCTCAATTCCATAACGCTTCCCTCTAGGGCCGATAACTGATTCTTGAGAGTAGAAACCTCCTTCTCCTTTTCCCCCAAAGCTAACTCGGCCTACCTTTTCTTTTTGGTTTCCTACTCCAATACAACATTCATTTCATTTACCTCCTCATTGGTACTCTGTTAGAGTTGTTTCAAACCATCACTCAACTGCCTCAATTCATCATGGAGGTCCACTTTCGTTGCTTGGAATTGCTCAATTTCTCTTCACAGGGTCGGAACAACTTTCGCACCCAAGGCCTGAATCTCAATGACTTTGTTCTCAAATTCATTCCTTTTACTCTATAGGTGATTTATTTTGACTTCCTAAGCCTTATGCTTGTTTGACCAGATCTCTACTTTTCCTTTCAGCTCCTTTATTTGTTCATCCTTCTTCTTCATCCAGCGATTGAGCTTGAGGAAATCAGTTGTCACCACCCTTTGAGTTTCCTCCATTAACTCAACCTTATCCTATAGACGAGCCTGGTACAAGTCAAGCCCTATGACATTTACAAAATAATCACTTGGCTACATTTCCCCAAGTAGCTTGATAACATTGGGTGTGACATTTGCAAACATCAACAAATTTTGGCTTTCGTTGAACAAAATCTTCAAAAGGGGTTCTACAATTCTGCCTGTGTCCTTTTCCCTTCTTTTTTGAATTTGGCTAGCTTGGGCACCCTTGCTTACATCTACCTATGAGAAATATTCCTAGGATGAAATACCCAATCCACCAGCAAAAGGAGACTTCTATTAGGAAAGACAGTGTACTCAATGTATCGGTGGATTTGTTAGGCCTAGTAACAGTTGTTGGGGAAAATGGTGAGATAAATTGACAACCTAGAGATGGTGAAAACATGATGGGAAAAAGGAGTGAGGAATTATTTTCTTGATGTTGAGGCCTCGGAGATACAAATTTCTGACTCATAGGATCAAGATATGTTACCATTACTTGTGCTTCATGGGCGGTAGACATAGCAGGAGATAGAAGGGGACCCCTAGGGGAATTAATGTTGACTTGCCCTAGGTAACCAATGATAGGAACAACTAGCATGAATGACATGGCAGGGGTAGACGCGAAGGAGACCGAAGAGATAGAAGAGAGAGAAGAAGGGGGGGAAAATATATGGGTTCCCGAAGACTTGTAGCAAATACAACCACCTCTTCACCCTCAGACTCTTCTCCTCTTCCTGATTCCTCTATTCATGGCCTCTTCTCCTCTAGGGAATCGTCTAGGTCCAAAATAACCTTTTGATGGCATCTGGAAGATCTCAGCCTCTTCATGCCTAATCTAGAGGAGCCAGTAGGCTCTGATAGCTATGTATTTGAGGATTCTTCATTTTGTGACTATTGTACACTAACTGTCTCTCCTCGTGCAGGATCTTCTTCAACTATGGGAGCCTTTTGGGCTACCTCTTCTTCATGCTTCGGAGCTGCACTTTCTGCCTCACAGAACCTCTCAGAACTCGAAGGGTTACAAGAGTCCTCGCTGTCTAAATGCTCACAACACTAGATATTATCAAACTGGTTGTCTAAGTCAACCTCCTGAAAAAGCTCATTAGTCCTTTTTATTTCTTACCTATAAATCCATAAATCTTTAATCATTTCAAGCTTCCAATGGAGCCTATTTAATTGGTTGCAAAGAAATTGATTTATTTTGTGGCTGGGGTTGGGCTTCGCCATTATGTCATAAAAATTCAGCCAAGGTGGTCGACCCAAGCTAAAAGGGATGTACTCAAGGCCGACGTATAATCTCTCATTTCCCTCATCTGCATTTCTTTGAGGGTCCCAAAATGACCAAGGTTGGTGAGGGATCCTAATGCCTATCTCTACCAAATTACCTTCTGGATTATAGTGCCATGTGTCACAGATAACCATTAATCCAAGGTAACCCAACTTAGAGTACAAAACTTTGGAGCTATTTACCTTTGATATCTTCTTTTTGACCAACGATATGGAGCCAAACATGACTGGAAGCATCAAATGGGAAGTCAGATGCTTTCTTGCTCAATAATCATTCTCAATATTGCACAGCTGCTTAAAAACCTCCAAGGCCAATACCCTATTTGAAACAAAATGCAGGAGTCAGAAAGGCTCCCAGACAAAACCCTATATATAGAGCATTATGAAATTTGTACCAAAGAACCAATCACAAGGTGGTACAATCCCTTTCATCCATGATATTTGGCTCTACGCCAAGCAACCAGACATATTGCCTCCATTATGATCCAAAGATCTTAAATTTGGGGCTAGGAATGCATCTAAAAATGCGTAATAATCCAAAAAAATCGAGAGGACAGGAGTCGAGGTTGAAACTAGCCTTCTAGCGCCATTTTCATCAAATACTGCCAAGGGCAGATATTGCAGGAAAAAATCCAAGTTCTGATGCAGAATCATGTAGGTCAAGAAATAAGAATACCTGAACTTGGAACCAGGTTCAAACTCCCTCAGCTGTCGGCACATCCCTTCTACAATGACCTTTGCAAATTCCATCAGCGGAGCCTAGGTATTCTTTTTTAGCATAAAGCTGAGACTCATCTAGAATTCTGAGACTTCCTTATCCATATCCAATCCACATACCAATTCCAACATAGAGAAGATAGAGGCTAAACCTACTTTAAAAGCAGCCAGACTAAGAGGGAAGCTAGGAGGGATGGATTTATATGATGGCTTACCCATTTTGGCATTTAAAAATTGTTGCACCAACCTAAGCGTCCTCTAGTAATTTTGTAGTCTGGAAATATCAAAATCCTCAACACCCTCAAGAAAATTAAAAGGAATGCACAACATATCCTAGAGGACCTAGTGACAGATTACCACCTTGAAATTTTGGTCACTTATAATTCTTGTCCGGGCGTCAAAAATTTTAGCGTAGGCCACCACAATCTCTGGACAATGGTATACCAAAGGAACCATGTACTAAGGGAGCCCACAATTCCACAATCGGCTATGAAAAGGATCACTAATCTTTTTCATTTTTTTAAATGTAGCCTCTCTTAAGCTTTTGGGGTTCTAAGATAACTCTGGATCTTGAATGTTATCCCAATCTTTTGATACCAAGGCCTGGTTTCTAGGAGAAACCATGCTTAACACTTTCTAGTGCACCAATTGAGTGTAGGTCCATGAAGGCTTTGCTGGAATACCTGGGGTTGCATAAGAATCTTGGGCATAAATATTGATGCAAGGTGCCTGCATTATTTGTTCTTCAATGATTTCGGTGCCTACGACCTGAGTTGAGCTCTCTACAATTTCAGCCATTTTACTTGTGTCTTCAAAGAACTCAGCAAACTCTGCAACTTAGTTTTTGAAAACCCTTCTCTATCTTTGCAAATGACTCAGGCGGTTACACACTTTGTCAACCTTGCACAATTAATGCCCTCTGCATGCTCCTATCTGTCTTTCTGATTTTTGAGAATATCATATTAGCAAGGGTACATGCTATCTTTTCACATAAGTTATGCCATGCACCACTAACCCCTTTCATGCATACGAAGAGACCACCAACTTTCCAAAAGACTCTACACATTTAAGAGATATGAATTCACATACGGTGGCTCTTAATTTTTCTTGGAAAAAGCACAAAATCAGCATTGCCATATCTTTCCGCAATCCTTTGCATTTAATGATTACTTGATTGTAATCAGGAACACCAACCAACGAATTCATCCTAAAATATTTGATTTGATTCAACCAGGATGGAAACATTCTATATGTCAACAACTGTCTCCCTCTCATCCCTTTTTCAAAAACTCAAATTGAACAAGTTGTAACTGCATTTGATTATCTCCATTATTTTGCACACTACAATATTGCCTGTTTAGGCTCCTCATACCATTTGTTTCTGACCTAATCGTACCTTGCTCAATTAGGGAGGCCTCTAACCATATATAAAAAGGACCCTTGGCACTTTTGGCAATCCATACTTACACTTAGAATTTTTAGCAATTGGCCCTAGGACATCGTTGGTAATTTTATTATTTGGTGAGAGTAGCAGTAGGTATGGAAACACCAATTAGGCTCATCTGCAAGAAGACCAAAGCTGCTTTTGTAGGAAAAATTAGGTGCAAGCGTCTGAAACGCATGACTGGCATGAAGAAGCTTATGTATGTGAAAGCCATAAAGTGGGTGCTAGGTAAAGATTGCATGGAATATGAAGACTAGTATAGAGTGAATACTAGTATCAGCTCCCACTTTGTAGCTTCCCTGTTAGACATTGGTGTTTCTAAGAGGAAGATTATGAAGCTGACAAAGCAGGTATTCCCCAATGCTACATTAGGGGGTTGGAGAATGTAGTGAGAGCTGCCAAGATCGATCATGGAATTCCATTTGTTCGCAACCTACATCGACTTATCGAAGAAGGAGGACCTATGCCAACTAGGCCCTTTTTGTGTGGCTTTGAGCTTGAAACTCATGAGGAACATCGCCACAAATTTCATGTCGCCTACCATTTTCTGATGAGGATGCACAATGTCGAACCTTTCCATGAGGTGCAATGGTATGAGAATTTTGATAGGTTGGTGTTTCCTCATTGTGTACCACCTACTGCCATCGCTGGACCCTCGAATGCCTAAAGAGACGTCAAGAAGATCCTTCCTTTTTTTCTTTTGTATTTGAAACATTCTCTCCAACACTTGTTAGTGACAATATATATATATATGTATTTTGGAACATAGCTAAGGTCCCCATTAAGTCAGCATGTATACGAATGTAAATGTCTCTATAATTAATAAAATATATGTATTTTCCTATATTCTGTCTCCTTTCCTCATTTTATTTTAAATACTTGCATCAATGTGGTTGTTGATCTAAGAAAGCACTGAGAATAACCCGGAACTAACAAAGCAAGGAAAATATATACATATTTACACAGTTACTACAAAATTCAAACTAATTGAATTTTTTGAGGTGTATTCCATTAACTGGAATACCCAAGGCCTTGCCCTCCATTGTTTCTAACTCAAACAAGTTGCATTGCTTGCATTGTGTGATTTTGAATGGTCCTTCCTAGAGAATATCAAACTTGCCATGTTGACCAGGCTTTGCTCTGTAGTCGTTAAACTTGAGAACCAAGTCTCCACATTTCAGACCATGGTCAGACGTTTTCTTGTTGAACCATTTCTTTACCACCTACTGGTGGTTGGTCATTGCCTCAAGAGAGTTCTCTCGTTTCTCCTGAACTTCAAGTAATTCTGAAAACCACACCTCCATTGCTACATTTTGTTCAATCTCAAGAGACTTGAGTGGTTGGATTGCAGGGATTTCCATAGAGATTGGCAATAGCACCTCCTTCCCATATATTATCTCATGAGGATATTTTTCAATATTTGCTTGGGCATGATACGGTATGCCCATAGTGTTGTCTGGAGGTGTTTATGCCACTCCCTTTTATGTTTAGAACCTATTCTCTTGATCATCCTCATGAGGTTCTTGTTTGTAGATTCAACAAGGACATTCCCTTGTGGGTAGTAGTTACAAGATGTCTTTAGGAAGACTCCATACTTTAGTGCGAATTGGCTAATTTTGGAGCCGAGAAAAGCATTAGCATTATCTGATATAATTATCTTTGGTGGGCCAAACCTAGCTACCAGTTCCTCCAGGAAATTCACGATTTTTTCCTCTATTGCATTCTTCAATGGTATAGCCTCAGTCCATCTGGTGAAATAGTCATTTTCCATTAGGATCCACCTATGTTCAACTGATGAAAATGGATTGATCATGCCAATGAAGTCAAGACCCCATTGAGAAAATGGCTCTTTGACTACAAATGGTTTCAGTGGCATCGCAACATTTTTCCTTTTTCCAACAAAAAATTGACACTCGTTGCAAGACTTCACCAATGAATACAAGTCCTTAAATAATGTAGGCCAGAAATAACCAACATATAATCTTGATTGTAGTAGTTTTTGCTGAAAAATATCCTTTGGCTGGGCCACTGTGGTACTACTCCAATATCTTTTTTGATTTCTCTTGTATTACACATCTTAACAAGATTCCATTGAAGTTTCTCTTGAAAATAACTCCCTCCAATAGTACATAACCATTATTTTGAAGTTGATAAAAATTCCTTTTAAATGAGGGGATGTCAAGTGGATACCTTCCTATTTGCATAAAATTAATTCTGGCGTCCAGCCAATCATCTCTGAAACTCTCTTCATTTAGCAGCACGGGTTTCAGTACTTCAGACTCAGTAATTGCTTCATTATTTTCAGCCAAATATTTGCACAGACCCTTCCCCTTCATAGTCTTGACTGGCTTTATCTCAATGTCATACTCAAGAATCTTGGTTATCCAATTAGCCCACTTCTCAGTGATTTCACCTTCCATAATATATTCTTGCACACTAGGGTCCGACACACAAAAAATCACCTTGTTGCACGATATGAGGTGGTAGAACTTCTTCAGTCCCTTTAGAATAGCAAAAGCTTGTTTCTCCACAAAGTTGTAATTCACCTCATAATCTTTCAAAGTGCATGAATAAAAGGAAATAGGTGATTCCTTTTTATCTTCATCATCCTTTTGCATCATGACAGTAGCGATACTCATGCTACCACCAAAGACGTACATAAGGACAAATCTAGATTAACCAACATGGGAGTAGAAGAGATGACCTCTTTAATCCATTTGAAATCTTTTCTAGATTTCGCTATCCATTTTTGAATCTGGTCTTTTTTCAACATCAAGGTGATGGGCCAAATGATCCCTATGAAGTCTGCTATGAATCGGCTGATGAAGTTAACCTTGCCCAAAAAATATTGAACTCCTTTTTTGTTGATAGGTAGAGGGAGTTTCTTGATCACTTTAACCCTTTCTAGATCAATGGAAATACCTTCCTTCGAGATGACATAACCCAATAGCTTCCCTTGTGGGACCCCAAACACACATTTCTTCAGGTTCAAAGAAATCCCGAACCCTTGGCATTTCTGGAAGACAAGCTCGATATGATCAAAATGATCCTCGGTAAATTTTGAGAACACCATCAAGTCATCAAGATAAATAAGAATGATCTTATGTATCAAATCTATGAAGGCAATGTCCATAGCTCATTGGAAAGTGGCTCCAACATTTGAAAGTTTGAATGGAATTTTAACATAAGCGTATGTCCCCCACTTAGTAGTAAATGTCATTTTGTGTTAGTCCTCCTCTTTCACACGAATCTGATTATAGCCGAAGAAACCATCTAGCATTGAAAACATCTCAGAACCAACAAATGTTTGTAGAATTACCTCCATGGAAGGCAAGGGGTAGTGGTCATTTAGGGATGCTCTATTTAGGTCTCAGAAGTCAATGCACAACTGTATATCATCGTTCTTCTTCCGGACCAACACCACGTTAGACACCCAAGTGTTGTGTTTGATCGGGAACACTATCCGAGATGCAATCAACTTATTTAATTCTTGTGACATTAGCGACTTGATCTTTGGATTTACTGGCCTCTACCTTTGATGCACAGGTTTTGCTCCTTCTAGTAGCTCAATGGTGTGTTGGATAATCCTAGGATCATATCCCTTAAGATCATCATATGACCATGCTACCACACTCGGATACTCCTCGCAAAAATGTTTCAACCTTTCTTTATTCTTCTGTGAGACTCCTTTTCTGACCTTAAGCTGATTATCTTCTCTAATGTGCAAATTGATATAGTTGCCTTTATCAACTACAAGCTTTATCTTGCCTTTCCTTGCGTCATCAGAATCAAAAACTCTCGAGAGTAACTAGACCCCTAGGGAGCTTGTTTGATTTTAGCTGGATTACTTGATCCTCATAGGCCTCAGTGATCTTCGGCTGTAATTGATCAAAAAATTCTCCAAACAACTAGAGAAATGATGTGATATGAGCATCACTATCTAAAACTTTCCATTCTTGACCATTATTTGGGACTGTAGGCTGCATGATCACTCACATTGAATGTTTGTTGTTAATTAACTCAAAATTTGGATCAACTGAGATCTGATAGTTGTCATTCTATCTTATTTGGAGTTATTCTCTCTAGGTACGGCTTGGATGTTGAATGCTTTGAAGCCTTCAATCAGATCCCAGACCCTGTGTCGGTATGATCACATACAAACATTCTTGGCATCGGATAGCCCTCAGATTTGGTTGACCATCAATTCTGAATCTCCAAACACCCCTATTTGCTTTGCACCCATTCATTCCGCTAAGCTCAAGCCATCAACAAGGCCTTCATATTCTCCTTCATTATTTGATCATGTGAGCTAGAAATGGTAAGACCTTAAGGTATTTTATTTGGATGGAGATATTAAACATATTCCTACGTCAGCTCCTACTTTGCATCTTGCTCCATCAAAGTGCAAGGTCCATAACTTTGAGGATGCTTCACCTCCAGACTCTTTAGGAACTCTGGGCATTACCTGGTCCTCTTCTCCATCCAGGAGTTTCTTGCTTCTTCTTCTTCAAGGAGTTTGACATTGAGCATCTCTCCAGAAGTGATTGAGGTATGTACTACCTCAAAATTGATCATGGCTTCATCAAGCACATGTTCAGAATGCCAAGATTCTAAAAACAACTTCATCTTAGCTCCATGCTTGGTTCTTAGGATCAGGTGTGACCAATCCAATGCTAGATAACCTCCAACATTTATAGTGAATTCTTGGGAGAGACATATCCCAAACAGAGGAGGGATGTCAATGAGCACAGTATCTTGATTCACAGTAATGTTGGGACAAGAAAATGATATCTTAGGAAATCCTTTGATTACTTTGATGGTTTCAACCTTGTTCCCATCGAGTTGCATGAATCCCTTCTTCAGAGGCTCGTATTTGAGTCCCAGAGCTTTAGCTACTTGCTTAGGCATGATGGTGGTGCTAGCACTAGAGTCAATCATACAATTATGCAATAGTTTGTTATTAATGATAAGTGTTACAAAGAAAGGCTTGGGTTTAAGCTTACTCTCTTTTTTGACTTGCTTTTCTTATGGTTAATTTTCTAGAACTCTATCCAGGTCTAGCTTGGATGTCTTATCTTCTGAGGGTTGCTCAAGAATCTTCATGTCTTCTTCTCCTATAATAGAAGCTTTTGCTCTAGGATGGCTAGGATATCCCACAAAGAAACATTAGCAGAGGATTTATTTAATTGTTCCACCACATTGAATGCTATTCATGACTGATGAGTTATGGTAGCTTGCTCCTTTTCCCTTGCAGCCAGTGCATCTAGTTGTTTGGCAATAGTCGGGTGGCCATGGGAGCTCTTGCTTTCAGAGGAGGTGGATTCATGGGACTGGGAACAACCACCTTAGACTGCTACAGAACTAATGATAAATTTTTTGATGGAATGGGAGTTGCATTAGGTGACCCTTCAGTCTACAAAGATGTGAATTCTCTAGTGAGCCTTCGCTTGGAATGAGTATTGTAGTCCAACTATACTTGCAACATTTGGGTTACCGAAATATCATTTGGGAATGTCGAGTCCTCTCCTTCCATCCAAGAAAAGAGTGCCTGGTCCAAAGATATTTCTAGCTCCTACTCTATAGACATTCCTTGCATTTGAGCAGTGAGAAATGCATTGTCCATTTGTTGAGAGGCATGTGTATGACCTCTATGATTAGGCGTGATGCCTAGACTTCATTGCTCTGCTATTCTCTGTTGTAAATTCCCTCGCGGACAATTCCGGGGAATATGTGCATCATTGCAAGGGAAGCACCATGAATTAGTCTCCTCGGCAAGATTGTTTTGTCCTACTACTAGCTCCTTGCTTGAACAAGGATGGACGATCTGCATCAACATAGTCACAAGGACGATCTGATTGTTCTGTTCAGCTTGGGTATTGTTGTGTGATCTACCCTGCCACTGGCTCAGCTGGAAAGGAGCCTTCCTGCCTTGGTAGTTTTGGTAAGTAGGATTTTGGTAGCTATATTGTTGCCGCTTCATACTAGTTAATTCATTTGGCATGGTTTTCATATGCTCCTTCATTTCATTTACTTCAGCCGCCAGGGGGCTAGGCACTGGAGCCATGCTCGGCGTCGTTCCTGGGTACACATACATAGACTAGGGAGTTGCAAGAATGTTGCTTGAAGCTACCTCTCATTTTGCTATGATCGATTCTGGGAATAATGGAATGATAGGTCTTGGTGCCAATTTTTTGGTAGAAATAAGATTGTTCTCCGCAATGAAGGCAAGGTATGCATCGGGTAGGGTATTTCAGCCAAGAGCTTGTAGCATCATAGAAATATCAACATTTATAGACTTTAAATAGAACATGAATGCCGAAACTGGAGGTGGTTGACTAGCGACAAGAACTCTCTGCCAAGTCAAATGAAACTAAGCATTTAAATCAGTCAAAGCTTCATGGGGAGCTCACTTTATATGAGCCAACTGGTGATATAGTGAAGATCTATCGCCACTATTTGAGAAGCACTCGTAGAAAGGATCTTTGAGCTGATCCCAAGTGGCAACTGTATTAGCTAGAAGAGTATGATACCAATCCAACGCTTTCCCTCTAAAAGAGGTAGTGAGAAATCACAAAGCCACATTCTCATTGGTAATGCCATGCACCAGATGTACATTAGCTACATCTTTCAAGTGCTCCATCAGATTTTTTGAATCATCCCTAGAGAACTTAGGGACAACCTTTAAATTGGAAGTTGGGATTGGAGCCCACACTGTAGGGGGCACAGGTGATATCAAAGGACTACCAACATCCCAGGCTACATAATTTCTAGCAGCCATTGGTGCAAGAGACAGAGGAGAAGAGGGAGGTGAAGTATTAGCCTGTCGACCTCTCTCCTAGACTGAAACCAATGGTGGAACAAGTAGGCTAGGGATTCTTGCAGTTTGAGACCTAGTGATGGGCCTATGGCTCATACACTCCTATTGATCAAGTGAACGTGTTAGTTTGTGCCCCATCGGGCGTGCTAGAAAAAAGAACTGTTGATGCAAAAGTTTGCAAGCAGCAGCCTTATGGGAAACTTAGCTATTGGGGGACTTATGCACGTAGCTAAGTGATCTCTGGGGTTTTATCAAAGTCGGCTCTTAATTTTTATGGGGGGGAGGAAAAGGGTAAGAAGATGAATGTAAAATAAACAAACCTAAGCTAAGGCAATGCACCAGATCATAAAGGAATTAATTAAGCATGATGCTAAGATAAAGGCTCAAATAGTAACTAGTGTTTATCAAATAGATGATTCCCAACACTGCAAACATAAGAACATCAAACCATTTGCATGATATAACCCATACAACATAAGCTAACACAAAAGAGTAGAAACATGATTTGTATTATATTAAGTTGCATAAATATTACAAAATATTGAAATAGACGTTCATATATTTTAAAAAATACAAGCACAGTTTAATGTTCTATTAAATGCATGAAAACAAAAAGGCCGAATTGGATGGGATAGAATGTGAGTTCAAGTTCAATAGAAAACACTACAAAGGCTAATCCCCAATGCTCAGGAAATTTTTATCCATCTAACAACCCATAAAATGAAGAAAAGACTACTTAAATAAGCCAGTCCACCGCTTGAGGACCCCAACAAGAAAGATGCTTCTAGAAACCCATCAACGATCAAGATTTTCTTGAGCTAACACCAACAGAAAGATCATCCAGCAGCATGCTAGTAGGCATGTATTGAAGAGACATGGGCCACATAGCAGAAAAAGAAGAGAACACATGGCATCAAAACGGAGACCGATGCATAAGCGTCAAACCCAAGATAACAAATGCACGAACGAGCATCACGTGGAAACCTCCCAGCGAAGGAAACTACAGTGTGGGCCCGACTCAAGAAGAACCAAGTGGAGGCCACATGTCAAAAAAACAGAGCCCAACAAAAGGAAGGTGAGATGACCCAAAAGAAATCTTTGATAGGACACCACGTGGTGACTACCAAGAAGCTGTGAGTGATACCAAAATAAAAAGGCGAAGCCAAGGAATAGAGAGAAACCGTAAAGGAAAAAGCAATGTGTGAATAAATATTCAAATTCCTAAAGTACGGGAGAAGGTTAGTGGTACTTCTTTTAATATCATTGATCATATGAAAAAGGCTATTGTTAGCATCACCATGTTGGATGCTTTACACCTTCCTGGGTAGAAAGAAAGCTTGCAATAGGCTCTAGCTAAGATATCCATTTCTTATGAGTCTGGTAAGGAGCTACCTAGAGTTCTTTCCAATAGTTCAAAAAATAAGAAAGAACTACCAGCTCAAGAGGTAAAGTTGCCACTCTTTAATGTCAATCTGATTATTGTTGATAGCGTAATACATAATTGCATGATAGACTCGGGAGAAAGCAACTCCATTATTCCTAAACAATTGGTAGATAAGTTGGGACTAAGTTATGAACCTTTGTCAAAAGGGGTAGTCCAACTAGATGGTACAACCATAAAGTCTATTGGAGTGATTAAAGGTCTTCCTCTCACACCACATGCTTGTCTGAACTTTTCAATTCCACAAGACATCTTTGTCATTGACTTACCTCCCTAATTTTCCATTTTCCTTTCTAGAGATTTTATAGCAAAGTTAGGAGGTTATGTGTCATCAGACTGGTCTCACATGTTTTTCAAGACTAGGTATGGTACCATAGTAACTGTTAAATCAGAGCCATAGGCTAAAGACCAAATTGAGCCTTATGTTGCAAATCTCATAAACACAAACTTAGTTTTCCATGATTAGGAGGATCAAACCATGACCCCCGACCCCACTATACCTATAGAGGGAATACCCGACATAAATTTAGATGAGTGGAAAACCAAGAATCATGAGGTTGATCCATTCAGTCACAAGGATGAAGTGGGTTTGGTCATTTATATGATTCAGGAGCCTAATGTAACTATTCCAAATTTGGTCAAAAGTAAAAAATGGCCAAATCAGCAAATGAATCAAGTATGGAAGCTGTATTTTGATGGTTCAAGAAGTAAATTAGGTGCTGGTCAAGGAGCTATTTTGATTTCACCTGAAGGAGAGAGGTATTATTCTACTTTTCACTTTTCTTTTAGTTGTTCAAATAAACAATTGAGTATGAAGTGTTAATTCATGGCCTAGAATGGGCCAAAAAGAAAGGAATCAAGTGTTTACAAGTATTTGGTGATTTTGAGCTGATCACAAATCAAGTAATAAATTTGAATATAATGTAAGGAAACTCAGGTGCGGAAACAGCTTCCTACACTAATCTCTTAAGGAAAGTATGGTGCAAATTCGTTTTAAACCCTTACAATTTCAGATTCGTTAATCTACTTAACAAAGATATTGCAGCAATATACCATACATACAGAAAATGAAGAATGACACAATGATTTACCCTGGGGAAAACCTTTCGGTAAAAAACCCCAGCACTCCAAAACCTGCACAATGTATTATCTTCAACACAACGGTTACAACACACTTGCAATGCAAGTTCTTTCAGGAGATTTCCAACACTTGAAGACAAAATGCGGCAGCATCAAAACGTTCCAACAATACACTCACATCACACATCTTCGCAACCCTAAAAAATGCTTATATCATGCGCTTCCCTTTTTAGGGCAACATAGCTCTTACGTGTCATAGGAATCCGTCATAACCGTTTCAGCCATGATCTCCTTACACACAATTCAAGATGCCGACACATTAAGTGGAGTGACACATCAACATGCAAACTAGACATGTACACTCACACTTAATTACATTATTTGCAAGAAATACATTTTACAAAACAAATAATAAGAATAGGAATTATCCAAGGTTGAGACACCTTATTCCTAACATATAACCAAAAATGGTTTGCTAAAGTTGTACAAACACAAAACTTGGGATTTAATAGAAGAATTTGATGCATTTAATCTACAATCTATTCTACAAAATCTGAATAAAGAAGCAGATAAGCTTGCTTCTATTGGATCACAATTTGATATACTAGATAACATACACAATATCAAGGTACAACAATATGTTAAAGTGGTAGTAAGACCATATGTACATGATAATAACTTTAATTGGCAAGTTTTTGATAGCGATGAGAAAATAATCAGCTTTTTGGTGGAAGAGGCAGAGTTTTCTTTTGGAAACCAGCAGAAGTTTGAACAACAATATGAAAATTATATTTTACAATTGAAGTCTAATAAGCTGCAAAAGAGTTTGGTAACCCTTGAATCAATCTTTAACACTGATGATCAGGTTAGAAAAGATAAATCCAACATCATGGTGAATTAGGAGCACTACCAACCAATTGAGATATTCAAAGACAAGCTTCTCAAGCTTGGAAAAAATTGTACAAAGGAGGAAAACCAAGCCTTTGTCTTTCTTTTCCAAGAATTCAGTGAAATTTTCACTTGGGAATATGGATATCTGAAGGGTTTTTACCTTGAATTAGCTCAACATACCATTGAGCTGGAACCCAATGCAAAACTAGTGAGATAGAAGCAGAGGCCCCTGAATCCGAAGTTGGAACACTTGATAAAAATAGAATTAAACAAGTTGATTGAAGGTAGGATTATATTTCCTATTAAGCACACCTCTTGGGTTTCAAATTTGTTTCTTGTTAGTAAAAATAATGGAGAGATAAGGTTGTGTGTTGATTTCCGTGATCTAAATAGAGCTTCACTCAAAGATCACTATTTGTTGCCTTCAATGGAGCAGATATTGCAGGTTGTTTCAAGATCAGAAAGGTTCTCATTGTTGGATGGTTACTCAGGATATAACCAGATCTTGGTTAAGGAAGAAGACCAATATAAAACAACCTTTATTACCAAGTTGGGTACTTCGGCTTATAAAAATATGCCCTCCGTATTGTCTAATGCAGGGGAAACATTTCAAAGAGTGATGGATATGGCTTTCCAAGACCTTATTAATAAATTTGTTCTTGCATACTTAGATGATATAACTGTGTTTTCAAAGAAATATGATGAAAATTTTTCTCATCTTAGGAAGATCTTTGAAAGATGTAGAGAGTACGGGTTATCATTAAACCCCAAAAAGAGCATTTTTGCAGTTCACGAGTCTAGGTCACATTTTTTTGAAGAAAAAAATCATCATTAACCTAGAAAGAGTTATAGCCATCTTAGCTTTACCACTACCTACCCATAAGAAAGGCTGCAGAGCTTTCTAGGCAGGATTAACTTCGTCAGGAGATTCATACCTAACATTGGAGCTTTGTTACAGCTACTTACAGCCATACTGAGAAACAACATTCCATTTCACTGGACTAAGGAAGGAAAGAATAGTTTTGAAGAGATCAAAGAGGCACTTGCAACAACCCCAAGACTTATCAATCCTAATTTTGACAAATATTTTATCTTGTATGCATTTGGAAGTGTTGATACCATCGCTGCCATGCTATGTCAACAAAATGAAGAAGGTTTAGAGCAGCTAGTGGCCTTTTTCAGCCAAGTTTTGTATGACTACGAAGCTAGGTATTAATTCATTGAGAAGTATTTATTAGTTGTAGTCAGAAGCCTTAAAAAATTTAGGCATATGCTTGAAAATAATAAAATTCAGCTAATGGTTGCTCATTCCATTGTTAAGGATTTCTTACTTAGCAAAGATAGTAATGGTAAAAGAGTAGGTTGGATCACGAAAGTTATGGAATACGATATTGAAATTAATTTACCAAACTTGTCAGAGGCAAAGGCCTATGTGAGTAGCTTGTTGGTGATCAAGAAAATAGCATACCTGTCAAACAACAAGCCAAAACACCCTTCAACAATGAAGAGCAAGCTATCGTTCTGGATACACCAGCAAACTAGATTTAGCAAATGGTCTATTATCTACACATAGGTGACTATCCTGAAGGCTTGGACAAGTCAAAATGAAGGTATTACAAAATTTAAGCCATTCCCTTCACTGTAATTGATGGTATTTTGTACAAAAGAAATTATAATGGTGTCTTACTCAGATTTGTAGAACCAAAATAGATTGAAAATGTTTTGCAAGAATTTCATGATGGGCCCACAAGAGGTCACTTTGTACCTAGAACTACAGCCCTAAAAATAATAAGAGTTGGTTATTATTGGCCTAATTTTTTCAAAGATACACATGCTTGGCTCATAAAATGTAATGAATGTGTGGTCTTTGTAGGAAAACAAAAGCTTGTAGCTTTGCCATTACATCCAATACAAGTGGAGCAACCTTTTGGCAAGTGGGGATTAGATTTAATTGGTCCCATAAATCCACCTTCGAGTGTTGGACATAAGTGGATACTTATAGCAACTGACTACTTTACGAAGTTGACTAAAGTAGTTGCATTGAAGGAGATAAATGAGACATCTGTTTTGAACTTCTATAAAGACATAGTTTCCAGGTTTGGTACACCAAATTCAATTATTTTTTATAATGATTTAGCATTCACATATTTGAAAGTTTCAGATTGGTCAGTAAAGCATAATATTTTTTTTAATACTTCTTCAAACTATTACCCTCAGGGTAATGGACAAGCAGAGTCAATTAATAAGAACTTGATTAAAATCATAAAGAAGACAATCAAGGATAATCAGAGAACTTGCCATGAAAAGTTGAAGCTAGCTCTTTGGTTTGATAGGGTTACACCTAAGAGAGCAATAGGTAACTCACCTTACATTCTAACTTATGGTAAAGAGGCCAAAATACCTATCTCAGTTGAGCTACCTAAGTTAAGTATGATCAAAGGACAGGAATTGTTTGATGAAGAAACTATGGAAATTAGGCTAGCATAGCTAATGGAGTTAGAAGAAATAAGGAATGAATCATTAAGTAATTTGGAGGTACATCAGTCTTAGATGAAAAGGACATTTGATAGAAAGGTAGTCCCAAGGATATTCAAAGTAGGAGATCTAGTTTTAAAATGGGATGAGCTCAAGAGAAATATTGGTAAACACACAAAATTTGATGCCATGTGGGATGGTCCCTACATTATCACTGAATGCAAACAACATAATACATTCCAACTCTCAAATCTAGATGGAGAGGTGCTACCAATCCCTGTCAACGAGATTCACCTCAAATAGTGCTACTCGGCATCAAAGTTCGTAGTTGTACATAGTAGAGTAGTTTCACTTTCATTTTTTCTTTCAATAAGTTCCCCATGGCACATTTCATTTCAGTATTGTTTTCTTTCAATAAGTGCAAATGTTGCACCTATTTTTTGACTCCATCTTAAACAAAGTCATGATTAGTTTCTTTCCATTTTGTTTGTTGTTGCTGTCTATTTCTCAAAAGCTGAGTTACAAGATTTTATGAGTCAAAGGAAAACAAAAATGGACTCCATGCCCAATGGATATGCAAGGCAATTGATCTGGAATTCTTATCAGGAAAGCACACAACATAAATCGTCAGAATGTTACCAAAATTTTCACTACAGCTCAATTTGGTTGAGCTAAGATTGATTGTTTCATTTAGAGGTGAAAGGTACACATTTTTTATGTTGATAGTTCATTTGAGTGAACTCGGCTTATTATGCAATAAATCATAACACAAAAATTTATAAAATATTGCATAGTAATGTTGTTTTTATTCATCATGAAGTAGAACAGATACATCATAGCATAAACCATTTTTGTTTGGTGTTTAAAAACCAAAAAAGTGTTTAAATGTCCCACACGAGCTGTGGGAATAACTTAATTGATTTAATTCAAATTGAATTTGATTATATCTAATAATGAAATGTAAGTTATACATTTGAAGAATAAAATAGAGAGAAGGTGTGAAGATAAATATATCCATCATTTCCTTTTAGGCTTATTGTTGAGTTGACCCTCTTCTCAATTGCCATCAACTCCCCCCGCGCTTCAAAGCCAATTCAACCTACAAAAATTGGAAAAAATTGTCCTATTAGAGTTTCAGATATAAGCCTAATCACACTTCCCATCCACAAAAATATAGCCTACAACCATTACTAGATACAACCAACACAATCAAATCAATTCAAACATCAGATGTTCAAAGCCAGATCATCAAAGATAATGAGCTCATAACCACCAGAAACATTGTTTTTCCTAATATGTTTGTTCATTGTGCAGGAACAGGTTCATTATGTTCATGATCAATTTTCATTAGATATCTGGAGCAAAATGGGCTCCCATAAGGGTTGATCCCAGCATATTAGGAGGAAACTCTCTCATCAATACATGAGAGCCATCAAATATTCAAAACAATCATCAACAAGGATAGCTATAATAGAGTGAAATTCATAAAGCAACCTTTAATTCAACATGATGAAAATAGCTTGAGCAAAGCATCTTATTTCTCATCATTAAAGGAATAACCAAAAACATGTCAAGAGATCATCAAATTCATTGTTATCTTATTTCAGCTCTACCTTGCATTCACTTTTGCATTTCAATGAGGTATTGAGACCATTCATGTTGAAGAGAAAATAAGGCATCAATTCATTTAAACTGCTTCTAACAACTATTGAAGTACATTCATAGTCTGTAAGAGACTTAGAGAAACAAGTCTATATTCAACAAAAATGGAGCATCATATCAAGAACAATTATGAAATAGGATTGTTGTCACAAAAGGAGCTCATAGCAGCAACCTTCAAATCACTATGGTGGAAACAAATAGAACAAATTCTTCATTCACTCTTTATTTAAAAGAGTTACCAAACACTAAGGGATATGCAAACTTGGATCATGCATGTGCTACTTGAACAAGCAAGGTGAAATTCAAGAGGCTTAGGGAAAAGGACATATATATCTAAATGTTCAAATGTATTTAGGAACACCAAAGTGATCCATATCAATATACAACAATTTCCAGATTATAAGATAAGCCATTCATGAGTGTTGATTTAGTAATGCTACCTCATCAGGAGTTTCATTCAATAAACATTGATATGCATTAAAGAGTGCAAAAGGATAACATAGATCAACAGTTTTCAAGCATTTCCTCATTTTCCTCTATGATGAAAAGGATATGAAAATTCAGTGAAGCATTTGAGATGACACATGATATCAATATAGTCATTTCTAAACAAAACTATCCTAGATGATATGAAAGAGACTAATATCAACATACATGATAATTCTTTAAAAAACAGCTTCATTTCAATGTAATATTGCATTTATAAACAACAATATACAACACTGTTACATTGTGAAAATCAAAAGAGGAGGTTAAAGGCAATAGTTTTCAGGCAAAGTAAGGTAATTATTGTCAATCAATGATGACATTTGAATCTATTTTGTGCTTCTGAGCTTTTGATTCAAAGAGGAACTCCATCAATTGTAAATTTTGCATCACTTTGATAAACCTATGCAGAGCATTTATAGAGGAAAAATCTAAGTATTTACATAGAATACCAGAATGTATTGTTACAATGAGTTCCTTTATATTATGTTGTTGTAATTTACAATTTGTTCCATGAAATTCTAGAAAAAGACCCCTTGACAATGAGACAAAGGACATTGGTTTTGGCCTACAAGACATAATTGTTCATAGTATGATAGAGTGAGAGTGACATAAGCTATAGTTTTGAAAATTGATCTTTATGTGGAGCGTATTAAGCAAAGGGTCTTGAAAAAAATGAATGAATTGAGATACAGTCAAATTCAAAGAGAAATAGTTCATCGAATAAGAGGTACATCATGTATTCAAGAGGGTCATCACTCTAAAAGGCAACAAAGATAGAAATCTACAAGATCTCAAAAAGATCAAGGGAATGGTTATTTTTTATACTGAAAATAGAGAAAGTCTTGATAAGGAAATATGATGGAATTATGTTAAGCCTCAAGGAAGCACAAATAGGAGGGGTTGTGTTGAAAGTCCCTTATTTTGTGAGCCCAATAGAAAAACAATGAATTTCAATAGGTCTATGAAATACCATGAAAGAAGGTTTCTTAAGCTGCTAATAAATATTTTTATTTTTAGTAATTCCTATATCCTTACGAATATTTGGAGGTTTCTAGTTGAATTGATAGATAAATTCAAAACTGTAGTGCTAGAAAATGAGACAACGGTAAGAACCATGCAATATTTTTGAAGCTTGATGAGAATATCATGGAAATCTTATGGTAACCTTTTCTAAAGGAGAAAACATATGATCTAGAAAATAGTGGCATGCAAGTGTTTTTTTTAACTAGAAGCTTTCCATGATGAGTCATAAATCCGAAGTAGAATGTCAAAGGAACTATAGTTGTTCCCTCAAGGGGGTTATTCAATCTGGTATAAATGGGTCATGGCCACATCCATTAATCTTTAATGATCCCACTGGAAGGGGAAAAGGAAGAATAACCTAGGGTTTTGAGAGCTTTTTATAGTCGGAAATGAAAACATAGATGAAACCCTCAACAGGAAAGCATAGGAGCTTCAAAGTTCAAGATATATAGAAAAATGACAAATAATCATCATTGTTAGCTCGAATGGAGCATGCTTTGCTGAGAGAAAGCAAGAAATGATAAATGGAAGTCATACCTCAAGCTTACTATCGACTCTTCACAAGTTGGAAGCTTTCAAAACCATGAAAAAAGCTTTAGAGATCCTTCAGATGAAGGCCATAGAACAAGAGACCATAAAAAGAGGATCACAAAGATAGGAAGATATCAAAGATAATGAAGAGGCCTCGGTTGTAAGGCTAGTAAAAGCCCTTGAAACGCAGCAAAATGTCCAGTCTGCTAAAAAATACCTAGCTTACCAATGCACCAACGTTGTCCCTGAGCCTAAATATGCAAACTCCATGCAATCTTCAAGAAGTCATGGTAGACAATCTCAGAAAACCTAGCTCGAGAACAGACTTGGTGGTAGTACAGCAGAGTGTTGCCAAGGAAGAATGAGAGAAATGAAGATTAGGGTTTTTGAAGTGATAATTTTACTTGATACCTTAACCTAATGATGGGTATTTTTGACTTGTGTTTTAATATAAAATCATTTCATTCAAAATTCATGTGGCCTTGACTTTATGTCAATGTACTTAATGTGGTTGGTGATAGGTAATGATAAAATATGCAAAGTATGAATATGCATGGAGGGGAGACATAAGAAGAATGTGATTTTCTTGCAAAATTATATATATTATTTTCTCCTTTTAATCTATATTGTAAAGTTGTGTTCAAATGTTATTAAAACAATACCATTAATTGTTTAAATGATTTTTGAAACAAACTATTGTAAAAAGGGGAAAAAATACTAAAAAAAAAATTTGCTCACATGCATGTAAGGTGGGGAGATTGTATGATTTTTAGACTTCCATGTATGGAGGGGTTTGAGTTGTAGTTGCAGTTGTTTCAGTTTCAGTTCCCATTGTAGTGATATATTAATTAACTAATCATGAAAATTAGTTGAACTGAAGGTTATTTCCATGCACCTTGGACAACTTCAGTTCAGTTTTCTTTGACTTTTAGTCAAACTAGAGTGATTTCTTGAGTACCTTTTCATGCAAAGTATGAATATGCATGGAGGGGAGACATAGGGAGAATGTGATTTTCTTGCAAAATTATACATATTATTTTCCCCTTTTAATTTATATTGTAAAGTTGTGTTCAAATGTTATTAAAACAATACCATTAATTGTTTTAATGATTTTTGAAACAAACTATTGTAAAAAGGGGGGAAAATACTAAAACAAATCACTCACATGCATGTAAGGTGGGGATATTGCATTATTTTTTAGACTTCCACGCATGGAGGGGTTTGAGTTGCAGTTGCAATTGTTTTAGTTTGAGCTCCCATTGGAGTGCTATATTGAATTAACTGATCATGCAAATCAGTTGAACTAAGGGTTATTTTCATGCACCTTGGAGAGCTTCAGTTCAGTTTTTTTTACTTTCAGTCAAACTAGAGTGCTTTCTTGAGTACCTTTTGATCATGCATGATATGAGTGGAAGTTTGCAGTTTATTCAGTGCAATTTACCTTAGTGTCGGGCCCTCTTATTGAGGATTTTTATTTTTGCTCGTGAGAGGACACTTCGGGATATTTTTTTTCACTTTCATTTCACATGGAGTTTCATCTCTTAGATCCTTTATGCATGCCATACTTTTTATATATTGGAAAAAGTTATTATTTTTCATTAGTTCTTTTTTTTCATCTCTTTTGGCATACCTTTTGCAGCGAGACTAAGATTTGTAACTCATCTTTTTACATTAATACAGTTTAACAGCTTTATAGGTTACCTTAGTTTGTCATTTTGAAAATTCTTTCCTTTATAGTATAATAGAAACAAAGAGACCTTCACAATTTGTGGTGTTTTACATTGTTTAAATAATTTGATGCAAGTTTGAAGTGTTTTATTTCTAGAGACCTTCAAATTTTTGTCTTCTTTATTCATGCATATATACAATTACAGTTTATCATAGGTCATTAATTATGCTTAGAATTTTATTCTTTCTCCTAATTTGTGAGAACTCAATTCTCCTTAATAGGAAAAGAACAAACATAGCCTTTTAGTTCATTATTAATGTGTTTAAAGTGCTCAAATTAGGTTGTGTTAACAAATTTTCTAAGAATATTAGTTGTGAAAAAAAGTTTGCATATTAGAATTTTTCCAGTGCATCATCTCTTAGAAGTAACATATAATCATAATTTCATTCAGTTTCATTGTTAAATCTATCTCCCTTTCCTCACACAGTTTTAGATTCTAGGAGTTTCGAAGGGAGCCAGGCCATAACCTAGAGGTCTATCCACATCGTAGCATATCCACAGCCTAGGAAATTCCAATGTTACACAGGATTACAGAACTTGAGAAGCTTTTTCATGTTGGGTGAAATCATATTGATAACAATTACCTTGGAACAAAACCTTCAAAAATTGACTACTACACTGCAAAATAGGCCTAAATAGGCTTGTTTAGGTAGGTCAAAACAAAATTTTCAATCCCCAAGTTTCAATTCTTCAAACCAACACCTCCAATAGGTCTTACATGGTCTACCTCAACATACCACATCACTTTAAACAACTTTTCAAAATATTTTCTACAAACCCTAACTCCTATGCCTTTCCTATGCCAAAATAAGAGGTTTTATGGGTTGGGGCATCACCCAATTTGCACAAAACACCATTTGCTACTCCTGAAACATTGTGAACACTAAAAAAACCCTATCCCCACCTAGTCTACTAAGTTTAAGGCCTATTCATTGGTGGAATGGAGAGAAATCTATTATTTCCTATCAAGGCACACTCTAGTGAGGGTTTCAAACATTTTTTTGTAAATCTTCCCTAACTTACTCAAATCTTGGTAGAATCAAATGAAGAAGATATAATATTCAATTCCACATCAAATCCAATGAATCTTAGACCATCTATAGGCTACAGATTATATTGTTATTCAAATTCATTTTTTATAACTTTAGAACCTTCAAACCACGTTCACAAGGCTTATTTAAGCTTTGAAAAACCAAACCCAACCGATTACAACTTCCTTAAAATCCCATATGATTCAAATTCCCTAAAACCAAAAAATGCAAAAAATTGCTTGTGCAACATTTTTGCAACTCTAGCAAAATAGACAACTTATAACAACCTTGACCTAAATGACTCAAAAACATAACAAATGGTCTTTAAAAGACCTTATTACACCATGACAACTCAAAACCAAACAAAAAACTAATACCTTCTCACCTTCCAACATGAGGACTATGGTGCCCATGCACCATACTCCCAAGGAAAAATGAACTCAAGTCCCCTTGACGATAGTGCTGCAATAGTAAATTCATGCTTGATCATGTCATTCTCTGACCCCCAAGTGACATCTCCATTTGGTAAACCTTTCCATTGGACCAAATACTAGAAAAAGGCATTGTCCTTTGTGTTTTTGAACTCTTTGGCACCTAAGACAAATTCCAACTTCAAAGACCTATTTGATAGATAACCCTTGACTTCTTCACCTAAATTTTTTGTTGAACCTACATCAGTACCTGCAATCATACCTCCCCCATCCTTGTAATGAGATTCCTTCTTATTCACTTTAATTTTGTGCTTGGACTTTTCCACATTCCCATCTAGTTTACCCTTGACCTCTACACCTGTGTTTCTCATCTCTTCCATCTACTGTGGTGCCCCTATAACTGTTGCTTGATTAGGTATACCAACCTTTGACATGAAAGAAATGAAAGGACTAACATTGCCCTTTGAAAGCAACGAATGGAACACCCCTCCTAGCATCATCATAGAAACATACTTCTTAAGCCAATATTGAATCTATAAAATCAATTCATTCTTGACCTTCAACATAGAAGATCTTGACACAAACTCAATATCATTTCCCTCCAAAATAAAATCATTCTTCATGTTTGTTGTCATAATATCTCTAGGTTTAGGAGTGGCTGCAAGGTTTCTATACTAATCTTCTTCTACTTTGATGAACTCCTTCCTACCTACCATCATCACATTAGCTCCCTTACTTTGTCCTTTTCCCTCCTTTTTCAATGGTGTAAAAGTATAGTGTTGTACATTTTTCGCGCACACGCCCCACTGAAAGTAGGGACCCTCTTTCTTGGTCTTTTGATTTTCACTTTTGGTGTCTTGGCCCTTCAATTTTGAGGATTCTCTCACTTGGGAATGTGCTTGGATGCCTATCTTGCTCGCATATGAGGCCCCCTTTTGATCTATATTGAAAACCTTAAGTCTTGGGCTCATTCCGAGTTTTTCACTATTTTCAGGAAAATCCACTCTTGGCGGAATTTCCTTGTTTCCTTCAAAACTCGGTGACAACTGCTTTTCATTGAAAATCCAAAGATTTTGGTCTTTCACAAAATTTCGTTGTGACTGGATTTCTCCAAGGGTCTATTGCTTTGTCGGGTTCTCGGGTTTGGTTTGACTTGTCTTATCGATTGCATTAATGCTCGATTGTACAACTCATGCGGCGGTGTTAAATCGACTTTTGGGAAGTTTTGTGCCATTTGAGTTTCATCATTTTCTTCCTATTGGTTTGGAGTGCTTGATCCTGAGTGTTGTTGTTGGATTGTGCATTTGGAATTGGGTTCAATTGTTGCAGTTGAATTTTTTGAATGCCATTTACATTCTGCTCAGAATTTGAGGTTTCTTGTCGACTTCCTTTGTTTTGATTTCTCTATCATCATGGTATGTACATGGTGCTTTCTCTCTTTTATGATTGAAATGAATTACTTTATGATTTGTGCATACATGCTGTGAGTCAGAATGTTGGTATGGTATGGTTTTGCGATTGATGTTTGGGTTTCTGGTTTTTATTTGGGGCGCTTTCATGTTGTTCATATTGCTATGCTTTTGCGCGTTGAATGTGCGTGCTTCTTTGGAATTTTGGGTTTTCTTGGGGTTTGAGTTCATGCCAGTTTTAGCATTATGTATTTCGAAGCTGGGGGGATTTCCCATTTTGTTCGAGTGTCATTCCCAGGTGAGTATTTTGATCTTGTCTTTCAACTTTATACCAGGGTAGCTTTCCTATATAGGCCACAACAAACCTTCTGTAAACCCTTGCAAGCAAGCAAGTTGAGCCCAAGCTTATTTTGTACGCTCATGGTAGAGGTTTAAGGTTTCATCCCTAAAGAATAACCAATCCCTCTGGATTTACTATGAGGTGGGTTTCAAATTCAAGGATGATCTATAGGAGGTCTAGAATGAGCTAGTTTCAAGCTCTAGATCCTCAAATTTGTGATCGTTCGATCAATTTGAGTGAGGTCGAGAGAAAATGTAGGTATTCGGGTTCTCAGAGTCTTCATGGAATTCCTTATCTGCTAGAATTCCCCGATTTCCTGTTTTCTCTTTGTTTTTCTGAAATATGCATTGATTTGGATTTATGCCTTCCTTTGCGGATTTTTGCTACCTTCGTATTTCTCTAGATTATCCGTTGCTTGGTCATTTTCTCAAAATTGGGCCTAAATGGTGAAAATTGCATTGACTTCGCTGGAATCCGCACCCTTAGGATTTTCTCGAATGTTCTTGACTCTGTCATTTTCCCAGAATTCTTAAATTGTTGCCATTCTCAGGGATTTCCATCTTAGGCGGATTTTCCCGAGGTCTTGCTGAAAATGAAGAATCAAGAGATTGCATGAAGGGTTGCTTGGTGATTATGAATTTGATGATTGATTTAATTTGTTCTAAAGTGTATCATGTGATTTCTTGGTTAAATTAATTGATCAAATAATGGACTGGATGCTTGTATGCTCATTTCGTTGGATTCCGCCTAGTTCAGATTTTCCCAAAATTCCTCTCCAGCCTGGATTCTGCGAGGGGGCTAAAAACCCGAACTTTCAGATGGTTAATTTTATGTGGGTTTTGAAAATTTTGCTTATCATGGGTCTTGTATTGAGGAATGAGTTTATCATTTTTGATGGATTTAGTTGAACTTTATGCTATGATGGATCTTATTTTGGTGTCTTTATTACATGCAGGCATAATCAGGTCAGGTTGTTGCTGGGCAGAGCAAGGGAAAGGTGATGGATCCAAATGCTAAAGGTTCAACTATCTTTGAGGCAGAGAGAGTTAAAATGGACACAAAGAGTAGAATCCCAGAAAGCAAGTTGACTTCCATTTGGTCAGGGATCACTAATACGATTGTTGGAATGTGGGATTATGAAGAATTCAAGGTAGGGATGGCAACACAGAACCTCCCTTTGTTAGCCAGAAGGACATTGGAGTCTGGGTTGGCACATGTGGCTGGATTTCCTTCTATGGTCTAGTTTTATTAGTTGGTTCTTGAATGTGCTAGGCACTATGACACGGGTACACAAAGGATAGTTGGATTTCAATGAAGAGTTGTGGCAAATTTTGACCTTATATCTATAGCTTAGACCTTTCAGATGCCTAATCGGTCTCATGTTGTTACCTTCGATATGGATTTAGCGAAGAAACATTATGAGGAGAATGTCATCAAGTCCCAACAGGTTATCAATTCTTGGTTGGAGAAACCCAAGTCCCACTTCTCCAAGCTACCCAAGCATCTGGTCAGACACAAGTTTAGGAAGGAATACTATGTTGCTATCACACTCCTCAACAGAGTAGTAGGATTGAAAAATGCAGGAGTGTTTGAGAATTGGATGTTCCATGTCATTGCACGGTTGGAGCAAGGTATAGATTACCATTGGGCAAGCATTATAAGTGCAATGATACATGAGTAGATGTGCAATGTCTTGCAGACAGAGACCTTCACAATGACCTCCTATTTGGTATATGCACTTGCAAGGTTTCACCCATACAAGGGACTGAGCACCAGAGGTGTTTTTGGGCAAGATGTAATTTATGAAGTATATCCACAACTACACTTGGGTGGCAGAAGATATAGGAGTGTGAATGATGCATTCACCATGTACATCACTAGGCTACTACAGGGCACTGAGTATCTTCAGATTTCAGACAGGGCAAAGGAATTAATCAAGAGGTTTGGAGCCTGGTTTATCCAATTTCCCACCTTTTCATACATAAGAATTGATGGTTGTCAGAGGGCTCCATACAGACTCCCAAGGTACCCTACAGACCATGTTATACTTCTGGAGGTCACAAGACAGATATGTGAATTTTATGTAATTGTAAAGGGGGAGAAGCATAAGACTGGATTTGGTAATGACTTCCCTTTGAGGATAGGCACTAGTGAAGTATTCCCTTCTATCCACTCAGCCCATGCTTCCAAAGAAGAAATGAGCACTCTTGGTCTCTCCTTCCATTCCAAAAGAGCTAGGTTTTATATAACTAGTGAGGCATAGAAGAAGGATACTAGAGAATACAGTTGCAAGGATGACATGAAGGAATATTGGGCCAACATTAGTAATGAATTTTAAGTCAGAAAGAATAAGTTCTCTAGGCTGCCAATGAGCTTAGTACGGTTGTACAACATAAAGGTTTTTCCTGCTTAGGTTGAGGAGGATGGGAATTTTATTCAAGGCCATATCTTTGAGGCTGTGAAGGACAAGCCAGTTGGAGAGGTTGATTGGCTAGAGGATGAAAACACATAATTATAACAAATCATGGCTCCAGACACCAAGTTATGCCTCAAGAAAAAGATGTTGGAATTCGAAAGTGAAGGTGTGCAGTGCACCTATGAATTAATGGGAGACTTGGAGTCTCACTCTACTTCTGAAGAGTCACATGAATAGGACCCCAAAGGTAAAACCAAGATGGGCTCTCCTTTCAAAATTAAAATCAAAGATGTTCATGCAGAAGAGGTGGGAGAAGCAAGGAAACAGAGAAATCCCATAGCCCAGAAGAGGATGCATGTCTCAAAGAAGAAGGGGGTTGAGAAAGATGAAGAGGAAAAAGAAGAAGTAGATGCCAATATCCCTTTACCTAAGAAAAGGAGACTTGTGAGGTTTTCACAAAAGGAAAAGAAAACTTCTAAGGTAGATAAAGAGGCTGAGCCACCTATGGTGGAGGTAGAGAGCTCGGGAGAGAAGACATAGGTGTATATTAGGAGGTCAAGGACTCCTTCCCCCAAAGATGCTGCACCAAAAGGAAGTATTCCTATGACTGCTCCTATCACTGAACATGAAGGCATCCCTCCTCTCCATGAGACTAGCAATATTCCAGATGAACCTAAAGATATTGAAGATCCTAAGGACCTTGATGAGGAAGGATTCCAGGAAGGTGATCTCTACAACACTTAGGTAGAGATAGATAAGGTTATACAGTCTCCTTTGATAGCTGGTGAAGTTTTTCCTGCAGGGGATGAGGAAGAAAGACCTTCTATAGAGGAAGAAGTTCCACTTAGGACTCCTTCACCAGTCTAGGAGAAGGAAGAGCATAGTGCAGATAAAGATGATGCAATTGAGAAGACTTCTGAGGAGCCAAGCATGGAGAAGGGTGCACCCAATTTTCAACAGGAACATGATGGACAAGATAAGGTATAGTCAGAATTCACTGTTCTAGGCTAGTTAGATAGAGAGTTGAAAAGTAAGCAGATAGTAGTGGATGACACTCCTCCCAATTGGGATGACCTGCTAGCTAATATCGGAAAGTGAAAGACCAAGAAGAAATCAAGAGTCATTTCCAAGATTGAGAGGGATGATGCGAATAATAGGGTAGTCCACATTGCTACCCCTGCTCTTGACAAGGATAGAGATGGTGTGACTGGGAAGGATTACAGTGTGTAGACTATCAATCTTAGGCATGCTTCCACGGAGCAAGACATTGAGGAGTATGAAGGCTCCAGTGTTGTGATCCTTGGCCGATTGAGGAAAGAGGCACAAACTAAAGCTGAATTAGAAAAATAAAATGAGAAACTCAAGAGATATTTGCAAGAGTTGATGAAACCCTTGCAATCCATTGGTGCTTCCTCATCTGTTGCAGGTTTTCTACCCCAGGAGACAATATCAGAGCTAGAAAGGATAAAGAGAACCACACATGCTACAGCCGGTTGGTTGTAGGGAGTGCAGATCAAGGGAGATAATTCCATCAAGGATATCCTGTCGACTAGAGGGGACGCAATGAGATCCCTGGATTGGTTGAAGAATGTGTTAGCTCAGGATAAGGAAGATACATACCTCCTGCTACAAAAGACAAAGACTATCATGGAGCACACCGAGGACCAATTGTTAAAGGATGGACTTCTTCCTTCCTCAAGAGTTGCAGAACCTCGGGAATGGTTTGAAATTCAGCAGATGAGAGAAAAGTCCTTGAGGAAAATATACAAATAGGGAAGACAGATTAAGGACACTTTGACTGGTACCTACGATAAGTGTATCTCTTTCTTTGAAGTAATGACAGTTAGAAAGAAGTTTTATCTAAAGCATCTTAGCTTGGAGTAGTTAAGAAAATGATGGCGAGATGCCTATTCTCCAATCAATGAGGGCCCTATTACCAAACATCAGCTAGATGATGTTGCAACTTACATTGCAGCCATTGATAGGTATAAAACAAATAAGGTTGATTGGGATAATATAGTGAAGGAGTCAAGAGATGACATCAAATTCCTTGAGAGGAGAATTAGGTTTTTGCATGTGCCACCCATTGCCGAATTGGACAAAGTATTACTGGCAGTACATGATAAAGTGGAGCATGCTAAAGACAAAGGGTTGAAGTAGTTAATGCAAGGCTACATCGAAATTTGTGCTTCTCGACTATTTTCTCCTCTTCCTTCACATGCATTGGATCGATTTTTCGGAGACCCCTAGCCAACTTGGATGAAATTGGTGCAAATTTCACATTTCATATTATTTTTGAGTATCTTTTGGCTGACCTATTGTGTGGCATTTATCATTGTAAACCCTAATTTGGCCGACATATCCTGGGGATGCTCTATAAGTTTGGCGTTATGCCTAATTTGTAGGGGTAGAAGTTAGAAGAATTTCACATTAGAGAAAATTATAAGAACAAGAATTAGAGTTAGAGTTTAGTTTATCTTCAAGAAAGTGTTCTAACAGAAGAATGGAATTGTTGCCACTTTGGGTGATTTAATACAAGCAAAGACATTGTGATTTGGTTTCTTTCTTGTGTTGAGTTTTATCTGGCATGGTTCTTGATGTTCTATCTTTAAAATTGCTTAATTAATTTGATGTTAGATGGTTTGGTAATGCTTAGGCTTTATGCTTGAAGTTTTTGCAGCAATCTCTTGTCCATACTTTTTACAGTTAGCTTATTGTTAGCTGCTTTGAAAAGTTAGCCTAGACTTAAAACCGTTCTTAGTTTAATTATGAATGTTTGTTCATTTCAATTGCAATGGGGTTGTCTTGAATGAATATGCATGATTTGAAAATCTTTAACACCTTAGAAGATTGCACTATTTTTGTAAGATTGCAGATTTATTTGGGTTAAACAGGAAGTAGTTTTTGAGAGGTTGGTCCATTTTGAGCATCTTATCTTTTGCATTGTTAATCCTAGGGTTAGAATCAGTCTTGGAATTACCTCTAGAACCCTTATCTTTTGTTATTTTTTTTATTATCTGGGTTAATTTTAGGTCTTGAAGTTTCAATATATTGCTAGATCTGATAAATTTGAGTCCATTATTTGCTTGTAGTAAGGTCCCTTTGTGATTACCAGTATTTTCACATTATCTCTGAGTTGTTTTATTTGCATTGTCAAGACCTGAAATTAGAAACCTTGGGGTTATCTCTTGAGGCTTACTGATAGAGATTTAACTTTCAAGAGAGATAGGATATCATATTCAATCTGAGTTGTTGTTGTGCAAAAAAAACCATCAACATATAGGAAACTCCATATTTTTATATCTCATAGGTATTCCTCCATCCATCATATATAGCATTCCTACCAAATTGCCAAGGCCTCCCTAGCATCAAATCGTACATATCCATAGGTATGTCACATAGAATTTTGTCCTTATATCCTCCTATATTGAACTCCACCCAAATTTATTCATTTACCAAAACAGATTGACCCTCATTAAACCAAAAGACTTTGTAAGGAGTAGCATGTGGTATCCTAGGAAACTTGAGTTTTTCAACCATCTCAACTAAAACCATATTAGATGTACTTCCTGAATCAATTGAAAATTTATAAACCTTACCCAATCACTTACATGTTGTCTTGAAAAGAGCCTTTATTTGTGGTGGATCCTTCTCTATTGATGCCTTGATGATATTTCTTCTTACCATGAGTGATTCCCCAACCTCTAGAGCAGCATGCTATGATGGAGAGATTACATTCTCATTTTAATCTTCTTGCACCAATTGAGCTATTCTTTCTCCTCCATGTGAAGTAGAGGATTGACCTTCATTGCACTACAATTCTTGATCTCCAAACTTGTTGCATTAGTAACACCTTGTGAATCCTTGTGAACCTCTCCCTTTATCTCCAAATTTGCCTCTAAATCTTGATCTTCCTCCTCTAAATCCACCTCTTTGATTTGCATCTTGGTCTTGTAATTTTATTGCATCTTCTTGGCTCTCATATGACTGCCTTGGGTTAGAAACTAAACCTCTTCCTCTGGAATTGCTGCCTCTACCCCTGTTTGACTTGTCTTTCCTTCTCTTTAGCTTTTCTTTAGCCCTAATTGCCATTTGATAGCATTCCTCAACAGCTCTTGTATTTACCAAATTTAACTCATCTTTAATGTAGAATCTTAACCTACTAAGATATCTAGCTACCTTCTCCACATCATCCTCCATGTGAACCACTCTTATAGTTATCTTATTAAACTCTTCAATTTAGGCTTTGACATGCATTTCTCTTTGTTTCAAACCTTGATGTTTCTTGTACATTTGAATTGCATAATCAGCTAGTAAGAACTTACACTTAAGCTTAACCACCATTCTATCCTAAGAAAAAAAATTTGACTTTCCTTTCTTCCTCCTTTTAGTTTACTCATAATCCCACCATAGTAGGGCATGACCCTTCAATTTTTGTTTTTGCTATCTTGACCCTTTGTCCCGGCTCAAATACATCTTCACATTCAAAGTAATAATCAAGTGCTACAATCCAATCCAAAAGCTCTTCATCATTCAAGTTCCCTCTATACATTGGTAAATAAATCTTCACCTTGTGTTTATCTTGCTTGACTACTCTCAATAGCTTGGCCATCTTCTACTCATCAGGATCCAATTCCTCTTCTTCTTCTTCTTGGGATTCTCCTCTTCCCCTTCTTCTCCATGGTCACTCACATCACCCATGACCATACCTCTCCTCTGACCTGTTTCAAAAACCTCAAGCCTTTCTATCATCCTATCTTGGAGTTCCTTCAATCTCCTAATCTCTCTTGCAGTCTTCTCTTCTATTTCATTCATTTTTCTCACCATAGTGTTATCTTTTGGAGGCATATTGTTCTATTTTTCATTTCAACCTTTCCATTTTATAGACCTACCTATACTCTAATACCAATTTTATTCAAATCATGGTTGGATGGTATCAACACAATCTCAATCAAACAAACCTTGCAATTCAAGAGCCTTAACACATCAACAAAGTGTATTACTTCACAAACTACGCCTAGACCTTGTAGGATTTTCTTGCATAACTTGAATGGAAAAACTAAAACCCACAACCCAAAATATTTTTTGGATACCCTTTTTGACATTTGAAAACATATCAATTTTTTAGGTATGATTACTTTGGAACAAAACCTTCAAAAATTGATTGCTACGCTGCAAAATAGGCTTAAATAGGCTTGTTTAGGTAGGTCAAAACAATAGTTTCAATCCCCATGCTTCAATTCTTCAAAAAAACACCTCAAATATTTCTAACATGGTCTACCTAAACATTCCACATCACTTTAAACAACTTTTCAAAATATTTTCTACAAACCCTAACTCCTATGCCTTTCCTATGCCAAAAACAAGAGGTTTTATGGGTTAGGGCATCACCCAATTTGCACAAAATGCCACCCACTTCCCCTGAAACATTTTGAACACTGAAAAATCCCTATCTCCATTCATTCCACTTTATTTAAGGCCTATTCATTTATGTAATGGAGATAAATCCATATGATTTCCTATCAAGGCACACCTTAGTGAGGGTTTCAAATAGTTTTTAGTAAATCTGCCCTAACTTACTCAAATCTTGGTAAAATTAAATGAAATCAAATGCAGAAGATATAAGATTCAATTGCACATCAAATAAAATGAATCTTATACCATCTCCATGCCATACAAGGTCATACTATTCTATGTAGCAACAAATTATTCTCTTAGAACGCAGAAACAGAGTATATTGTTATTGAAATTCAATTTTTACAACTTTAGAACCTTCAAACCATGTTCACAAAGCTTATTTAAGATTTCAAAAACCAAACCCAACTAATTAAAACTACCCTTCAAAGCCCAACAAATTCAACTTCCCTAAAACCAAAAAATGCAAAAATTGTTTGTGCAATATTTTTGTAACTTTTGCAAAATAGATAAATTTTAACAACCTACACCCAAATGACTCAAAAACATAAAAAATGGTCTTTAAAAGACCTTATTAAACCATGAAAACTTTAAATCAAACAAAAACATAACACCTAATCACCTTCCAACATGAAGACTATGGTGCCCCTACACCATACTCCCCAGGAAAAATGAACTCAAGTCCCCTTGAGGAAAGTGCTGCAACAGTAAATTCATGCTTGATCATGTCATTCTCTGACCCCCAAGTGACATCTCCATTTGGTAAACCTTTCCAATGGACCAAATACTGGAAAAATGCATTGTCCTTTGTGTTTTTGAACTCTTTGGCACCTAAGATAGATTCCAACTTCAAAGACCTATTTGATAGATGATCCTTGACTTCTTCACCTGAAAATTTTGTTGAGCTTGCATCAGTACCTACAACCATACCTCCTCCATCCTTGTAATGAGCTTCCTTCTTCACTTCAATTTTTTTCTTGAACTTTTCCACAATCCCATGTAGTTTACCCTTGACATCTACACATTCGCTTCTCATCTCTTCCATATGTTGTGGTGCCCCTATAACTATTGCTTGATCAAGTATACCAACCTCTAACATGAAAGAAATGAAAGGACTAAAATCCACCTTTGAAAGAAACGAATGGGCTAGCATCATCATAGCAACATACTTTTTAAGCCAATCTTGATTCTCCAAAATCAATTCATCCTTGACCTTCAACACAATAGATCTTGATACCAACTCAATATAATTTCCCTCCAAAATCAAGTCACTCTTCATGTTTGTTGTCAAAATATCTCTAGGTTTAGGATTGGTTTCAAAGTTCTTATCCTCCTCTTCTTCTACTTTGATGAACTCTTTCCTACCTACCATCATCATATTAGCTCCCTTAGTTTTTCCTTTGTCCTCCTCTTTCAATGGTGTCAAAGTATAGGAAACTCCATCTTTTTCTATCTCATAGGTATTCCTCCTTCCATCATACATAGCATGCATATCAAATTTCCAAGGCCTCCCTAGTAGAAAATGACAAACATCCATAGGTAATATGTCACATAGAATTTTTTCCTTATATCCTCCTATATTTAACTCCACCCAACTTTGTTCGTTTACCAAAACTGATTGACCCTGATTCAACCAAAAGACTTTGCAAGGAGTAGCTTGTCATATCCTAGGCAACTTGATTTTTTCAACCATATTATTTTTACTTCTTGAATCAATTACAAATTTACAAACCTTACCCAAGAACATACATTTTTTCTTGAAAATAGTATTCCTTTGTGATGGCTCCTTCTCTACTGATGCCTTGATGAGAGTTCTTCTTACCATGAGTGATTCCCTAACCTCTAGAGTAACATGCTATGATGGAGAGTTTACACTCTCATTATCATCTTCTTGCACCAATTGAGATCTTCTTTCTCTTCCATGTGAAGTAGAGGCTTGACCTTCATTGCACTACCATTCTTGATGTCCAAACTTGTTGCATTGGTAACACCTTCCTGTGAGTCTTGTGAACCTCTCCCTTAACCTCCAAATCTACTTTTAAAGTATGATCTTCCTCTAAATCCACCTCTTTGATATCCAACTTGGTCTTGGAATTTTCTCGCATCTTATTGGCCCTCATATGACTTCCTTGGATTAGAAAATGAACCTCTTCCTCTGGAATTTCAACCTCTACCCCTGTTTGACTTGTCTTGCCTTCTCTTTAGCTTTTCTTCAGCCCTAATTTCCATTCAATAGCATTTCTCAACCATTCTTGGATTTTCAAAAGTTAACTCATCTTGAATGTTGAATATTAACCCACTAAGATATCCAGCTACCTTCTCCACATCATCCTTCATGTTACCAACTCTTATACTTATCTTATAAAACTCTTCAGTATAGACTTTGACATCCATCTCTCTTTGTTTTAGACCCTGAAGTTTCTTGTACATTTGAATTGCATAATTAGTTGGTAAGAACTTATCCTTAAGCTTATCCACCATTTTGTCCTAAGAAACAATTTTTGACTTTCCTTTCTTCCTCCTTTTAGTTTTCTCATAATCCCACCATATTAGGGAATGACCCTTCAATTTTTTTTTTGCTATCTTGACCCTGTGTTCCTCAGGTACATCTTCACATTCAAAGTAATTATCAAGTGCTACAATCCAATCCAAAATCTCTTCATCATTCAAGTTCCCTCCATACATTGGTAAATCAATATTCACCTAATTTTTATCTTCCTTGATTGCCCTCAGTATCTTGGCCATCTTCTGCTCATCAAGATCTAATTCATCTTCTTCTTCTTCTTAGGGATTCTCCTCTTCCCCTTCTTTTTCATTGTCACTCACATCACCCATGACCATACCTCTCCTCTGAAATGTTTCAACAACCTCAAGCCTTTCTATCATCCCATCTTGGAGTTCCTTCAATCTCTTAATATCTCTTTCAATCTTCTCTTCTATTTCATTCATTTTTCTCGCCATAGTATTACCTTTTGGAGGCATCTTGTTGTCTTTTTAACTTCAACCTTTCCCTTTTACAAACCTACCTATGCTCTGATACCAATTTGATGTAGAGAAGGGGTGGATGGTATCAACACAATCTCAATCAAAAAAACCTTGCAATTCAAGAGCCTTAACACATTAAACAAAGTGGTTTTCTTCACAAACTACCCCTAGACCTTGTAGGACAACAAATTGGCCTTTTCTTGCATAACTTGAAGGGAAAAAATAAAAACCACAACCCAAAATATGTTTTGGATACAATTTTTGACATTTGAACACATATCAAATTTGAAGGTATGATTACTTTGGAACAAAACCTTCAAAAATTGATTGTTACACTGCAAAATGGGCCTAAATAGGCTTGTTTAGGTAGGTCAAAACAAAAGTTTCAATCCCCATGCTTCAATTGTTCAAACCAACACCTCCAACAGGTCTTACATGGTTTGACTCAACATTCCACATCACTTTAAACAAATTTTCAAAAGATTTTCTACAAACCCTAACTTATATGCCTTTCCTATGCCAAAAAGAAGAGGTTTTGTGGGCAAGGGCATCACCCAATTTGCACAAAACACCATCCCCTACCCCTGCAACATTGCAAAAATTAAAAAAACCCTATCCCCATCCATTCCATTGATTTTAAGGCCTATTCATTGGTGGAATGTATTGACGGCCAAATTGACACAACAACATTTAAACAAAATATCCCTATCCTATTTCTCCTAAAAAAGAAAGATAACATATAGTAATCTAACTCCCAAGGTCCTGGTAGTTGGTTCTCAACTGATTTTTTTTTACTGAGCTGTCAATGAGGCTGTAATATTCAAGGGGTCGTCTACTGTTTAATGAGCTTCTTGATTGTTGCAAGATCAAACTTCTATCTAAACCTACTCTAACAGGGGGGTATAAAAAAAGGGAAAAAGATAGAACAGGGACACAAGAGATAAAAGAATCTTGATTCATTCAACTAATCAGACTTGTTAGTTTCCAAGGAATTCCTTAACTAAAATTGCAAAACCAATTAACCTGTAATCAATACACAACTATTCATTCACATTGCAAATTTCATTAGAAGATTTCAGATCACCATTCGAACCAAAAAGAAAAAGATAGAACTCCATTCCTTGAAAACTTTCCAAATCAAATTATTAATAAACAAACACATTCTAGAGCACAACCTAAAGTGGGTTTAAGTCTGGATGCTCCTACTATTGCAAAACAGATAAGTGGCATTTACAAATCTGGAAAGATTGCCAATGTACATAAACCAATATATTTGAGTTAACCCAGCTAAAACTAAAATTAAATAAAATTGTATCATCTACTCTACTGCTAACTCTAAATCAGCTAATCTATAAAAAAACTTCTCTCCCTTTTCCTAAGTGTCTCACCCTCTACAATGAGCTCTTTTTGACAATTAATAGCTCACTCATTCCACAATTTTTGCTAAACTCCAACATCAAAAGTTGTAGCTTTTGAAAACATGCAATTAATTCACCCAACAACTTTTAGTTTTAGCTCTTTGTTTGATCTGGGTTGATTTTAGTTAGTTTCAGTTGAAACTCCATCCTTCAATCTAGCTTCAATTAATAGCTGCATCCTTTAGTTACAACTATGGGTTCTCCTTTTCACATAATATAGAAAAATATCCTTTCCCATAAATAAACTCAAGTGGGCCCACCATATGTTTAGTTTACGGCCAGTTCAAAGATCTTTCAGAAAACCATCCTCCTTTGCACATCAGATTTGCAAATCATCTTGATTTGCAATTTATTCCAATCCTTGTAAAGTACCTACAAATAATAAAAGAAATCCATTAATTCATAATGTTAATTAATTAAATTTCCAAATTATTTTGATTGAATACATATAAACTTCAAAAATAATTTTCCTTAAATCAAAATAATAACCAAATTCCACTTTTCAATTAATGTTATTTTGAAACAAATTAACAACAAAATAATATTCTTCGTGGATTTGAAATCTTGAATGATATACAACTTTTAGTGCTTCAAAACTTGCTCACATGTCTATCAAGGCAGTTGCTTCAAAATTTTCAGAGCCTCATCAACAAATCATTTTGTATTTTGTCGATCTTCTCCATACATCCATCCCTTGAGGCATTGTGCAAAACACTTTATGTACATTGTCTTGGCCTCCACAATTGCGCGCACGTTTACCAATGATTCCTGGTGTAGATTCATTTTATGGGAATCTCTTAATTCTGATGTTCATAAGGAATTTTATCATATAATTTGTGTACCTACATTGAGGGAAATTGCAATTACACCATTTGATGAAACTCCTCGAAGATTATGCCTTAATAAATATTCAAACCCGATTCCAAGCTATGGTACTCTTAACTAATAATTTTCCTGCATATCCAACAATAACGACGTTCCAAAAGATAATGCCTATTTGGAGTATCTATCTGACATTTTGAATACTATTATGGGCATCACGACACCTCTGGTATACTGTCAAACAACGCACACTCCTTTCCCTGACGTTCTGGAGACTATTGCCAAACATGTCCTTGGGCTACATCCATGCTTTCACATTATGCATGCATGCCTACCAAGGTCGTGACCCTTACAATATCAGACATAATTCCTCAAATTTTTGGTGCTTTGATGGATGTCAAAATCCTATTCCAAGGCTCCCACTTTCATGCCATCTTAGGGGCCACGGCTTACACTAGCCACTTGCATTTTTTTGCAAAGTTTCTAAATCCTTTTACATGTGTCCATTTCATGCATTTACTGCAATCAATTCACTCCATGAGATGACATTCCTTTTGAGGCAATTTGTAGAACAGACCACGCCTTCCCTATGCGTTCATTTCACTCATTTTGAGCCATATTTTGCAATCATTTCTTGAGGCATACTATCAAACACTTTACACACCATGTCAATGCTTCCATTTCTAATTCTACAAATATTTCATTCCATGAGATGAGGTCTCTTGCATGCATTCGATGCCTTCACATTTTGTAGGAATTTTTGACAAAGAGGGTGTCGACAATAGTTGTGGAATTCCACTTTCCAATTGCTAATTGCATTTGCTCAGAAATTTTTTGATTTCAATTTCATCATTCCATTTTGTGCATCGCCTACCAAGGTAGTTACAAAATACATCAATCAAAACCATATACTAGCGCTGACAAGGATGATGTTGACAAAGGTAATGGAATTTGGCTTCACAACTTCTAATTGCATTTCCCTTTGAAATTTTCAAAAGTATTTTCAATAGATCTATTTTGAGCATATCTTGCAAATATGGCCTCCATGAGATGATATCTTCGTGGAGCATTCTACAAACAATTCGCGCCTCCTTTATGTTTCCCTCTAGCATGCAGATCTATAATCAATGTATTCCATGAGATGGAATCTCTTTGAGGGTTTTTTGTTCAAATGGTTCATGTGCCCTCTCTATTTCACTATCTTGCATTCTCTTTGTTTCAAAAATCCCATAATTACATTTTGAGAAACCACATTTCTATTGGGGCACTCTCAGCAAATTCATTTTGTGAAAATATTGCTATCATTTAAAGTTTTGTGAGAGGTGATCTTCTTGAATGCATTTTATCAGACCATTCACATGCCCTATTTTATGTTCTCACCATAGTCTTATGCACCAGCTTGAAAGTCTTCTTAAGTTGATTCATCAAATCTATTTTGTAAACCAAACCTCTTTTGTGTCCTGTAATCATACATTCTCATAAGACTGCCTCTTGAGGTGGGATCGAAATTGGATGAGTGCAGGAGCGAAGAAAACTCGAGCACCTTTCATGCCTGTGTGGGAAGTTAGAGCAGAAGCAAGACAAAAATCAGTGTGGGGGCGAAACAAGTTCAGTGGTGTGGGGTTTTCATTTTGATTGGCAGGATCAGAATCATTTCGCACCTTGACCCTTCCAGTAATGGTCTGTCAGGATCGAGATCAAGTCTGGTCGGGAAGCAAAAGTAGAGCAGGAGCAGGAACTGAGTGGAGCGGGAGCCGGAACTGAGCATTTCATCATTTTTTTTTGTGTGTCAAGTTCACTTTCAATTCCAAGCCCGCTTAAGCTGTGAGATCGAAACAAATTCAGGTACAAGAACAATATCTTTCCCCTTTAGCACCTAATTTCATTCCACCTCCGCCAAGGAATTTTATTTCATTTTTTATTTTTTGTTTATTATTTTACTTATTATTATTATATATTTATAAAATTTTAATTTTAAATATTTTAAAATTTAGAAAAGAAAAAGACTTAATTTTGGAAGTTTAAATTATTTATTTAATTAGATTAAAATTTATAAATCTTTTTAGAATTAAGAGATTTATTTTATTTAAAATTCAAAATTTATTTCTTTCCTTTATTTTTTTAACAAAAATTGATCTTTATTATTTTTGGGATTTTTGAATTTTATATATATATTTTTTTGTATTTTTGAATTTTATATATATTCTTTATTTTTGAAGATTTGAAGAGCAGACACTAAATAAAAGACAAAAATGAACAAACGACAAAGATGAGAATTAACAAACGACACAACTGGGACGATGACTAAAAGACGACAAACGAGACGAAGCAAAAACAAGTTGGGGAACAAGATGGGGACAGAGACGAGACGAGACGGGATGGGAACCTGAATGATACCCAAAGGCGAAGTGGGGAATTGGGATCGGGATAGGACCAGGAACAGGAACCTTGGAAAATTTTATGTTCCGGTTCCGATAGCTGAATCCGATAAAAAAAAAGAAAATGAAAAGAAGAAAAAGAAAAGGGGGTCCCCAACTTTGCCAAGAAAAATTTGGGGTGTGTATGCAAGGCATAACAAATGGTGACTTGGTTGGGAAAATTTACAAAGAATTTTAAAACTCAGAACCCTCCAAATACCCAAAATCTTTGGTTCATGTTTATTCAGGGCGATCTAAGAAGTGCAAACATAATCAAACCAATACACGATAAAGGTCTGAGAAAAAACTAAAATTTATCTATGTGTGCAAATGATTCATTCCCCTCCATAAGAGTTGTCATGATCAAAGTGGAGAAGACTCTACCCAAGCTACATAGTTATGAGTTACCTTTCTAATGTGCAATGACATCCTGAGCATAGCTCTGCTGCCAGACAAGCGTCTATAGCCTTGGTAGAGATACCTCTGGTTCTCTCTAAGCATCACTCTACTACTAGCCAGGCATCTATAGCCCCGATGAGATACTCGAATCACCCTTGGTGATTAAGTTCACTTCAGACTTTCCCTCTTTTCTCTTTTCTCAGATGCTAATTATTTTGAAGTATAATTTCTCATTTCTCTCAATCCTTAAGCAATGAAGCCTAAGTAGTAGGTTGAGAACCATAGTGGACATCATGAAAGAAATGTAACCCTTTAGAGTTTTCACTTGGAATAGAGCTACCCCACCCAATGTAAACTAACTGATGGATTTCTTAAGATGTGTAGATCATGATAGACTTTCAAAAAATCCCCAAAACTGCATAATGTACCAAGTTTTAACTCATGCTAGCATTCCCTAGTTTGAGATGGATGAAGGTAAATCAAAGTTTTCAAAGCTACTGACTGATCAAGTGTTCAAAAATATAGATAGAAAATTCTCATCAGATTCACCTTTCAGCATAACTTGCATAAAATAACTCAGCTTCTACTGTCAATGGGAGGAACCCCCACCAGATGAAAGAAAAGAAACAAATCAAAAGAGAAGAGTAGAATAAATGAATACACAGACAGACATGACAATCCAGAAAAACCAAAAAAAAATTGAGAACAAAAACAACAAACAAACAACAAAAGACCAAAAACAATAGAGAAACAGACAAACCCAGAAACGAAACAAAAACAAGAAGACACAGAAAAAGAAAAACATCAAAACAAAAGAAAACAAACCGAAACAAACAATAGAAAACAAAACCAAAAGAAAAATAACTAAACTAAAAACTAACATTGATCAAACCTAATCCTAAACTAACTCTAAAACCGAGCTTTACAAACACAAAACTGTGAAAATTTGTGCATCCACTTGACCGATTTTTCATTATGTGCAGAAATCTTAACTTATTAGGTACGGTTCTGAACCTAGAAAATTTATCTTTATACTCAGAAATGTAAATTTTATGTTCATTAAATTCATTTTGAGGGTATAAAGTTCAAAATATTAACAATTATGGGTTCTCATTCTTGTCATGATTTACCCACAAACACATTTTACTGTCCCCAAAGTCATAATTAAACTAAAAATCATCAAAACATAGAGGGTAATGAAAAGACACCACCTGATTTAAAATATCTTTAGTTGCTAGTGTAGACTCATGTTGTACGAATTCCTTGTCACAAGGTCTCAACTCATGAAACACTGTTCCATTTCACTCTAGTACATGCATGTCAATATAAAGGACATCCATTAGCAATGCATCATTAGTATTTAAGATATGCAAACCGGGTTTGAAAATCTAAGGTCTATTCTTATCACAATCAAGACTAGTTTTAAATAGAATACTAGTGTATTTAATTTCATCAGGACTGTCAACTTCAATCATGTTTTCTAAAGTACATGCATCACCAATTAAAGGATTAGCTTCGTCAACCTTTAAGATAATTTGTTCAAAAAAATTCCTACCTAACTCAATAATTTTTTTTAGACAACAAGAAATCAGAGCAACTTACCCTAGGATGTGAACCAAAAAGAAGAATCCCACATGGATCACCTGAAGTGAGATTTATTTTGCAGATTGAATATCTATTTACCAAAATTTCAGTATTCATCTCGGGTACGGAGTCACTAATTTTCTTGGTCTCCCAAGAAGAACTAAGCAACAAATCACCCATGTCATCAACTTGCAAGGTCTTCAAACCCACCTATTCCTGAGATGAAGCATTACTATCAGCATTCTCCTCAAATATGTCACCCAAAAGAGTTTTAAAATCAACATCCCATTCATCATCATTAATTCCAGAGATGGTTGAACAATGATTTTCTTTGAACAACTCATTTGAATGCATGAGGTTAAATCCAGGAAAACATTTTTTTAGTTCATGTTTCTGTGTATTATCAACAAGAATGTGCAAATCAGTGTCAAACTCATCACTGTTAAGATTGAATTCAATAGTGCATGGTAAGCAAGGATTTTCTTCAAAAATCACATTTGAATAAACATAATCAAAACCAAGAAAATGCTCTCTCATTTCATTCTCTTCATCATGTTGAAGAGATTTAATCTTCAGACCAGCCTCTTGACAATCTTCTTGATATTATTTTGATATTCTTTGGAGTCGCCATTTGTTAAATCCTTGTTGTAACCAACCACTAATTTCATCAATGTCAATATTTTGATTAGCAGTGAGATCCAATTTATTTTCCTGACAAGGGTAAGTCTGATCTAAATGATTATTAGGAAGTCCTTTGATAACTTGAACATCCATTTGATCTTTCTCTTTTGACGAATCAACATAGCATTCAACTTTTTGTCCTTCACCACAAGATTCATTTGCAGCCTCATTCGTAGTCATGTTGTTCTTAGTTTCTATATTTTCATCATTCAAATTAGCAGATTCATTTTCCTGTGTTACCTCATCAAGAGATGTTTCTCCCTTATTGGTCATCATGAAAGAAACTATGAATGCATCGATAAACTCATTTTCCATATCGAGCGAATCTCCATGAGGTAGAGAAGCTTCATTAGTTGTTGAATCCATCTTGCTGCAAGGATCAAGTTCATCAAATGATGGAAAGGAGTTCATTATATTCTCACAGTTACTCTCATCATTGCGAACAGAGTTATTATCATTTTCATGTGTACTAATTGTTTCATCTCCCTCATCGAGGGGATACGTACTCCAAGGATCTTCCATAAGTATTCCTTCAACTGTTTGAAGTATAATTCCATCCTACCAAGGAAAACATGACAATCCATCTGAGAATGTTGATTTGTTTGATGTATCCTACATCCATTTGGCCTAATAAGTTTGGATAGCTTCAGATCTCCTAATTCTTCCAATTTCTCCCTTACTCGATTTTGCATACGTGGGATATCTATCCAACATGAACCATGCTCTTTTGTCCATCCCTCATCTTGTTTTTTCTCATCTTGGTCAAAAGATTTATTCAAAGGGTTGGAAAGAGATTCTTTAGTTGTTGATTTTTCATGACAACGGTTTTTTGTTAATACCTCATCTCTTTCAATACCATTTGTAGTATTAACATTTCCAATGAAACTGGATTCTAATATGAGATTTCCATCATGCTCTGACTTTACATCCGTTTCATACTCTTTATCAAATAAAACATTAAATTGATATACTTTCTCATCAAATCTTTCGCTTATAAGTTCATTATGATGTGAAGGACTATGCTTAGGAATCTGACTGAAAAGAGACGATGTAGTCACAACTTCATTGAGAAGTGGCATACTTACTTCTGTGGTTGGATTTTGCAGAGGTAGGTTCTTCTAGTGGCCTTGCATAGGATTGACTTGATATGGAGCATTGGAAAACTTAGTGCTTGGAAGATTAGGAAGGTTATAACTGCTTGGTGAGGATTATTGCATCTGGGTAGGGATGGTAGGTAAACCTATGCAAGGCTGCAAAGGATGGAAATTTTCAAGCACAAGAGGATTATAAACCTGATTTTGGCTACCTGAATTTCTCGTGTCATGTCCAGATTGTGCCAATAAGAGAGCTTTGTTCAATGCATCATGTAGGGGTGTAGCCTCACCGCAACGTCTATTTTTTATTGTAAATGGAGGGTTCAAACCCCAATAATAATGTTCTATTAGGATATTATCATCAATAAACAAATTTAAATCTTGAATCCTTTGATACATAAAAAAGAACCTGTGATTGAATTGGTAAATGGGTTCTAGTGGTATCCTTTTTGTAGCTGCAAATTCATGTGATGGGTGTGGTGCATTTGCATAAGGGTCAAATTGATCCAGGAATAAGATTTATAATTCTATCCATGAACAAATGGAATTTGATGGTAGATTAACACACCATTGCTTCGTTGTACCTTGAAGTGTTTTGACAAACAATTGGCAAATGATATACTCGGGCTGAATCTGGAGAAAAGAAACTAAATCCTTGGAAATATTGACATGTTTAGAAGCATTTTGTCCACTGCTAGGGAAAAATAAAGGAAGCCTATCATACATGTGTTCATGTATTTCATGAATAAATCTAGATATACACAAAGGGCTACCCATTAGAGCTGGGATTTTCAAGATCTAACCCACTCCCATACGACAAACCAAAATTTCTCAAGTGACCCTCCTTCTAGCACAAGCTCTGTTGATGGCCAAATTGACATAGCAACATTTAAATAGAATATCTCTATCTTATTTCTCTTGAAAAAGAAAGATAACATATATTAATCTAACTCCCAAGGTCCTGGTAGTTGGTTCTCAACTACATTGTTTTTACTAAGCAGTCAATGAGGTTGTAATGTTCAAGGGGCCTGCTAGTTATTGAACTTCTTGATTGCTGCGGGATCAAACTTATATCTAAACCTACTCTAACAGGGGGTATAAAAAAAGGGAAAAAGATAGATCAGGGACACAAAAGATAAAATAATGTTGATTCATTCAACTAATCAGGCCTGTTACTTTCCAAGGAATTCCTAAACTAAAAATACAAAACCAATTAACCTGTAATAAATACACAACTATTCATTCATAGTGCAAATTTCATCAGCATATTTTAGATCACCATTCGAACCAAAAAGAAAAAGATAGAACTCCATTCCTTGAAAACTTTCCAAATCAAATGATCAATAAAACAAAAACATTCTAGAGCACAACCTAAAGTAGGTTTAAGTCTGGATGCTCCTACTATTGCAAAATAGAATAAGCAACATTTACAACTCTAGAAAGATCAACATTTACAACTCTGGCAAGATCACTAGTGTACAAAAACCAATATCTTTGAGTTAACCTAGCTAAAACTAAAATTGCAGAAAATTGTATCATCTACTCTACTACTAACTGTAAATCAGCTAATCTGTAAAAAAAACTTCTCTCCCTTTTCCTATGTGTCTCACCCTCTACAATGAGCTCCATTTGACAATTAATAGCTCACTCATTCCACAATTTCTGCTAAACTCCAACATCAAAAGTTGTAGCTTTTGAAAACATGCAATTAATTCACCCAACAACTTTTAGTTTTAGCTCTTTGTTTGATCTGGGTTGATTTTAGTTAGTTTCAGTTGAAACTCCATCCTTCAATCTGGTTTCAGTTAACAGCTGCATCCTTCAGTTACAACTCTGAGTTCTCCTTTTTGCATAATATAGAAAAATATCCTTTCCCATAAATAAACTCAAGTGGGCCCTCCATATGTTTAGTTTACAACCAGTTCAAAGATCTTTCAGAAAACCTTCCTCCTTTGCATGTCAGATTTGCAAATCATCTTGATTTGCAATTTATTCCAATCCTTGTAAAGTACCTGCAAATAATAAAATACATCCATTAATTCATAATGTTAATTAATTAAATTTCTAGATTATTTTGATTGAATACATATAAACTTCAAAAAGAATTTTCCTTCAATCAAAATAATAACCAAATTCCACTTTTCAATTAATGTTATTTTGAAACAAAATAACATCAAAATAATATTCTCCGTGGATTTGAAATATTGAATGATATACAACTTTCAGTGCTTCAAAACTTACACACATGTCTATCAAGGTAGTTGCTTCAAAATTTTCAGAGCCTCATCAACAAATCATTCTATATTTTGATCGATCTGCTCCATGCATCCATCCCCTAAGGCATTCTTCAAAACACTTTATGTACATTGCCTTGGCCTCCACACTTGCGCACATGTTTTACCAATGACTCCTGGTGTAGATTCATTTTATGAGAATCTCTTAGTTCTGATGTTCATAAGGCATTTTATCATATAATTTGCGTACCTACATTGAGGGAAATTGCAATTACACCATTTGATGAAACACCTCGAAGACTATACCTTAATAGATCTTCAAACCCAGTTCCAATTTATGGTACTCTTAACTAATTTTTTTCCTACATATCCAACAATAATGACATTCCAAAAGATAACGCCCATTTGGAGTATCTATCTGATATTTTGAATACTATTCTATGCATCACGACACCTCTAGTATACTGTCAAACAATGCATGCTCCTTTCCCTGGTGTTCTAGAGACTATTGCCAAACATGTCATTGGATCATGTCCATGCTTTCACATTTTGCATGCATGCCTACCAAGGTCGCGACCCTTACAATATTAGACAAAATTCCTCAATCTTTGGTGCTTTGATGGATGTCAAAATCCTATTCCAAGGCTCCCACTTTCGTGCCATCTTAGGGGTCGCGACTTACACTAGCCACTTGCATTTTGCCGAAAAGTTTCTAAAACCTTTTCAATGTGTCTATTTCATGCATTTCTTGCAATCAATTCACTCCATAAGATGATGTTCCTTTTGAGGCATTCTATAGAACAATCCGTGCCTTCCCTATGCATTCATTTCACTCATTTTGAGCCATATTCTACAATCATTTCTTGAGGCATACTATCAAACACTTTACACACCATGTCAATGCTTCCATTTCTAATTCTTCAAACATTGTATTCCATGAGATGAGGTCTCTTGCATGCATTCGATGCCTTCACATTTTGTAGGCATTTCTGACAAAGAGGGTGCTAGCAACAGTTGTGGAATTCCACTTTCCAACTGCGAATTGCATTTGCTCTGAAAGTTTCTGATTGACTTTTCATCATTCCATTTTGTGCATAACCTACCAAGGCAGTTGCAAAATACGTCAATCAAAACCATAGACTGGCACCGACAGGGATGATGTTGACAAAGGTAATGGAATTTGGCTTCACAACTACTAATTGCATTTCCCTTCGAAAGTTTCAAAAGTCTTTTCAACAGATCTATTTTCAGCATATCCCGCAAATATGGCCTTCATGAGATGATATCTCCATGGAGCATTCTGCAAACAATTCACTCCTCCTCTATGCTTCCCTCTAGTGTGTAGATCTGTAATCACTGTATTCCGTGAGATGGAATTTATTCGAGGGTTTTATGTTCAAACGGTTCACATTCCCTCTCTATTTCACTATCTTGCATTCTCTTTGTTTCAAAACCCCCATCATTACATTCTAAGAGACCACGTTTCTATTGGGGCACTCTCAGCAAATTCATTTTGTGCAAATCTTTCTATCATTTAAAGTTTTGTGAGAGGGGATCTTCTTGAATGTGTTTTACCAAACCATTCATGTGCCCTATTTTATGTTCTCACCATAGTCTTATGCACCAGCTTGAAAGTCTTCTTAAGACGATTCATCAAATCTATTTTGTACGCCAAACTTCTTTTGTGTCCTGTAATCATAAATTATCATGAGATTACTTCTTGAGGTGGGATCGGAATTGGATGAGTGCAGGATCAGGGAAAACTCGAGCACCTTTCATGCCTGTGTGGGAAGCGAGTGCGAAAGCGGGACAAAAATCAGTGCGGGGGTGGAACAAGTTCAGTGGTGTGGGGTTTTCATTTTGACTGGCGGGATCATAATCATTTCGCACCTTGACCCTTCCAGTAATGGTCTTTCGGGCTCGAGATCAAGTCTAGTTGGGAAGTGAAAGCAGAGAAGGAGCAAGAACTGAGTAGAGTAGGAGCCGGAACTGAGCATTTCATCATTTTTTTTTGTGTGTCAGGTTCACTTTCAGTTTTGAGCCCGCTTAAGCTATAGAATCAAAACAAATTCGAGCACAAGAACAATATTTTTCCCCTTTAGCGCCTAATTTCATTTTGCCTTTGCCAAGGAATTTTATTTCATTTTTTCATTTTTTGTTTATTATTTTAATTATTATTATTATATATTTATAAACTTTTAATTTTAAATCATTTTAAATTTAGAAAAAGAAAAAGACTTAATTTTAAAAGTTTAAATTATATATTTAATTAGATTAAACTTTATAAATCTTTTTAGAATTAAGAGATTTAATTTATTTAAAATTCAAAATTTATTTCTTTCCTTTATTTTTTTAAATTTTCCGATCTTTATTATTTTTGAGATTTTTGAATTTTATATATTTTTTTTTATATTTTTGAATTTTATATTTTTTTTTTATTTTTGAAGATTCGAAGAGTAGACGGCAAGAAAAAGATAAAAATGAACAAATGACAAAGATGAAAAATGAACAAACGACATGACGAGACAACACAATGATGAAAAGACGACAAACGAAACGAAACAAAAACGGGTCGAGGAACAAGATGGGGACAGAAATGAGACGAGACACGATGGGAACCCGAATGATACCCGAAGGTGAAGCGGGGAACCGAGATCGAGATGGGACCAGGAACAGGAACCTTGGAAAAGTTTATGTTTTGGTTCCGATATCCGAATCCGACTAAAACAAAGAAAACAAAAAGAAGAAAAAGAAAAGGGGGTCCCCAACTTTTCCAAGAAAAATTTGGGGCATGTATGCAAGGCATAATAGAATGGAGATAAATCCATTATTTCCTGTCAAGGCACACCCTAGTGAGGGTTTCAAACTTGATTTTTAGTAAATCTACCCTAACTTACTCAAATCTTGGTGAAATCAAATGATAAAGATAGAAGATTCAATTCCACATCAAATCCAATGAAGCTTAGACCATTTCCAAGTCGTACAAGGCTATACTATTCTATGTAGCAACAAATTATGCTCTTAGAATGCAGAAAACAAATTATATTTTTATTCAAGTTCAATTTTTTCAACTACAAAACCTTCAAAACACGTTCAAAAGGATTATTTAATATTTCACAAACCAAACCCAATTGATTACAACTTCCCTTCAAATTCCATCTGAATCAACTTCCCTAAAACCAAAAAATGCAAAAATTGCTTGTGCAACATTTTTGCAACTTTTGCAAAATAGACAACTTTTAACAACCTATATTCAAGTGACTCAAAAACATAACAAATGGTATTTAAAAGACCTTATTACACCATGAAAACTCAAAACCAAAAAAAAACCTAACACCTAATCACCTTCCAACATGAAGACTATGGTTCCCTTGCACCAGTGAGATGTTCCACAAGGATAACTAGACCCCCAAAAAGATTTTCTCCATCATTATATTCTATATTATTAACTAATTTTGGTGAACCAAAAGGTTATGAAGAAGAAAGGTAGGTAGATACCAAAAAGCAGTGGGAGCTAGGCATGGAAGAGGAAATGGATTCCTTGTTGTAGAATCAGACTTGGGACTTAGTCCAATTGCTTGCAGGTAAAAGAGCATTTCCAAATAAATGGGTTTATAGGTTGAAGGAATATGGAGGCAAGAAAAGATTAAGGTCAGAATCATGGTAAATGTTTTGCAAAAAAAAAGGTATAGATTTTGATGAAATATTTTCTCTAGTTGTAAAGATGTCTTCTATTAGAACTATTCTAAGTCTTGTGGCTACGAAAAACTTGCATCTTGAACAACTATATGTGAAAACAACATTTATCCATGGGGACTTGGAAGAGAAAATATACATGTAGTAACCATAGGGATATGAGGTCAAGGGTAACGAGGAATTTTTGTGCAAGTTGAAGAAGAATTTGTATGGCCTGAAGCAAGCACCTTGGCAATGGTATTTTAAATTTGATATTTTTATGGTTGAACAAGGTTACCAAAGATGTCGTTCTAATTATTGTGTTCATTTTAAGAAATTGGGTAATGGCAACTATATTATCTTGTTGCTTTATGTTGACGACATTCTTGTTGTTGGGTCTAACATGAAACATATTAATGAACTGAAGCAAAAATTATCAAACTCATTTGATATGAAGGATTTGGGTGTAGCAAAAGAAATACTTGATATGAGGATCACACGGGACAAGACAAACAAAAAAAAATTTTGGTCTCAAAGTGAGTACGTAGAGAAGGTGTTGAAATTTTTTAACATGCAAAATGCAAAAGCAGTTAGTACACCTTTGCCTAGTCATTTTAAGTTGACTAAGGAGATGTGACTAAAGACACAAGAGGAGGAAAACAAAATGTCTAAGATACCATATGCATCAGCAGTTGATAGCTCGATGTATGCAATGGTATGTACAAGGCAAGATGTTGCACATGCAGCGGGAGTTGTGAGCAAGTATATGAGCAATCCAATAATGGAACATTGGATTATAGTAAAACGTATTCTTTGATAATTAAGAGGTACTACTTCAAAGAAACTATGTTTTGGAGGAAAAAATTCTACTCTAAAAGGATATGTTGACTCTGATCTAGCAGGTGATATTGATTGTAGGAGGATTAAAATAGGGTATGTTTTTACAGTAGGATGTACTCAATCAGTTGGATTTCATGGCAACAAAAGGTTGTTTTTCTTTCAACCATTGAAGCTGAGTATGTTGATGCTATAGAAGATAGCAAGGAGATGATTTGGTTACAATGTTTTTTGGACGAATTGGTACAATGATAAGAATATAGATGTTGATGGTGAAAATGACACAAACAATGTATAAACAGAATATTTCTACTATATTTCTCCTGAAAAAGAAAGACAACATATAGTAGCCTAACTCCCAAGGTCCTGGTAGTTGGTTCTCAATTGTCTAGTGTCACTCAATCAGTTCATGCAACTATAATGTTCAAGGGGCCTGTGTTGGTAACAAAAGATTCAAGCAATGACTCATTGTATCAAACCGTTCTTCTAAATAAAGGGGGTTTCAAACAAATGAAAAAGATAGATCAAAGGGTAAACCAGTAAATATGATTCAAATTTATCTAGCATCTGGACATATACCTTCAATAATGAATGTTTTCTAACATATCACAAAACCAAAGCATGACACAACTTACAGAATAAACTATACCATTGCATGCATCTAAGGTGCTTAATTTAATACCACTATTCGAAAATCACAACTATCTCCTAGATTTCAAAAGAACACACATCCATTCATTGCCAAGGTCATAGATCAACAAACTTTAATAACTTCAATTCAATGATAATCTAACAAGATAATCCTTAAATCTGGTTTCTTCTAATGACTTTCATCACATAAGAAACTAGCATGCTTCAGCACAATCACTGGCATTCAGATAGATTATAACTTATCAACCTTATCAAGTAAAACTCCATTCTAACACCATATTGCGTAAACTTGTAATTTTATTAACTGTAAAGTATCTAGTAACAATGTATCTCAGTAATCACAACAAAATTTTATCTCCTAATATCAAGTAAGCCAATTCTATTCTTAATTACCCGACCTTTACAATATGATACCCACAGGGTATTTATAGATATACAAAATTCAAACTTCACTTCCATTTTAAGTCATCCACCCTTTTAGGAATAAAACTTTCTTGGAAACTCAAATCGATTTGATCTTGAGTTCTTAAATTAGACATTTGGTTAGACTGGAGAATAGAAAATCAAAAAAAGAAACATGTCATGCACCTCAAAACTGTTAGTGTTGCATGCAACATGCAAAGAAGAAGGAAATCATGCATGCAAGAGATTTATGCATGTGAAGCTAGATCTGCAATGAACTCATCATAACTGGCAAAGACTTGTTGTAATATATCTATTTCTGGCCCATCAACCCAGCTGTCCTCAAACATAATTTGCTCCAACTCTTCTGTAGCAAACCCTCTCATACCTTTTATCTTTGTCAACTCTCTTCTAGCAGCTTTTATTTCTTCCTTGACATCCATCAGTCGATCTATCATCAAATATTCACCATCATCTCCTTCCTGCATGAGTCCTCTAAATCTTTCACCCCATTTCTCTTTGATTTCACTTAAAGGCATGCCTTCCTTGGTTAATACATTTACATCTACAATGATAGCAATGATTGCTTCCAACTCCTCAAACTATTCAGTCAGATTATTAACAGCCTCTTGAACCTCACTCCTATGTTTACACAAGAAATATGCTTTGAATCGGAGTATACGAGAGGTTTTTCCAACAAAATCTTTATTATCTTCCTCAAGTATTGACTATTCAAGAAGAGTAGTTAAAGGCAATGTATTAACTTTCTCCAATTTCTGACTATACTCTTTATACTCCTCTTCTTGTTTCTGTGATGCTTCAATATATTGCTGTATTTCTCTTATCAACTCCTTTGTGCTTTTGTAAACCTCAAAACCCTCAGCCAAAACTTCACCTACTTCTTGATTCAACTTGTCCACCCATCTGTCTACCATCTCCACTTTGCCTCTTACCTGCACCAAATCATCTACCTCCTTTTTGTTTAACAAAATTGAAGTCTCAATGGCCATTACCTGTTGTGATCTCGGAGAGGAGACACTTTTTAAAAATGAATGCAATTGATCCAACTGAGCCTTAATCTCATCTTTCTTTTGTTTATCTTTTATCATTCTTGACTTGGTTGTTGAAGCCACCACATCAATTAGGTTCATCTGCTGATTCCTAGTGGGCCTTCCCAAGTTGACAGTACTCAACTGATAATCTGTTAGTTGCATGTCCCCTATCTCCTTTTCTATCATTGGTATGGAACACTCAGCAACAATCTCTCCCTTGTCCATGAGTCTGGTAGAGTGTAGGATCTTGGCCTTCTTTTTAGGCCTCTCTTGTTCAATCTCCTTCATCATATCCTCCCAATTGAGAGTTTGTGAAGGTGTTACCATTCTTTTCTGCAGGTCCAATTTTAGCCAAGTGGGAGCACATGGAGCAGTAGTCATCATACAAGAAGAAGAGGCAATAGTAGTATAAGGTGGCTGCACATTCACTTGGGGTTGAGAATCAACCCTTGATTTCTCTTGTTGTTCTTGCACTATATGGATCTGTACAAGCCTTTCAGCCTCCTCCCTATCTTTTTGTTCATGTATCTTTTTATCTTCCTCTTCTTTCTTCAACCTCTCTTCCTCCAATCAATCTCTCTCCATTTTTTCCCTTTCTAATATTTCCTTTTCCAACCTTTCTTTCTCTAGAGCTTCCTTTTCCAGTTTCTCTTTCTCTAAAGCCTCTGGTCTTTCTCTCTCTAGTCTTTCTGCCTCCAAAGCCTTAGCTTTTCTGCCTTTGCTTCTTCTTCTTTTCAGTGAGCATCTTCTGCAAGTTTTAACTTAGCAACCAAGACTTCTTTCTCCCTCCGGTTTCTTGCCTTCTCTTCTTCAAGGTCATGAATCTTTTGTATTAGTTCCAACTTGTCGTTCTCTTCTTTAACCTTGAGTTCATGTTCTTGTTGCCTTTTTGTCCCTCTACTTCATCAGTTGTTGCCTTAGCTTCAATTTGTTTGGATTTTAATTGTTGCTGGTGTAGTATAGCATCAGCTTGTGCCTTGGCATCAATTTCCTTTTGTTTCTTGAATTCCGCAGCCCTTGCATCAGAATCCTTTTTTGCCTCTTCAAACAATTTCCATTGATCCTCTGGTGTCAAAACCTACTCAGTATCCTCCTCTAGAGGCATATTTTCTTGCATATCTTTTTCTGACTCAGTCTTATCTAAATTTGTTCCAACATCATGAACCTCCTTCTCCACTTCTTTTCCCTTTGCAGTTTTAGCCATACTATGAAGAGCTCCCTTTTGAATTTATTTATTCTGCTTCTTTGCAAGTGGGACTTGTGCAGATGATTCACCTAATGTAGGTGTTGAAACAGTCGATCCCTTTTGAACATCCCCTTCTTGTGTTTCCTCTTCATCATCTACCGCCTCAAGTTCTATCTCTTTGATGTCTGGGGGAAAGAACTCCAAAGGCTCTTTAGGAGGTGTCTTCCTTTTGATACTTTTGTATCCCTTGCCCTTTTTAGGGGCTGGTCCTTGAGGAGTTTTGGTTCTTAGAACTAACCATTGCACACTCCTATCCAATATTGTCCTTCCAATCTGCTTAATATCAATGGTTTCCTCACTATCCCAGTCAATTGGATCCAGACTCTTGGTGCCAATGTTCAAAGCTTCATAGGATGGATTCAATACAATTCCATCATCCACCAATGTGTCAGGAATGTTATCTTTAACACCAAGCTCTGACATGAGTGAGATAGACAATCTTTCATAATTCTTCTTTCTTAGATCATACTCATCTTGTTGGTCACTCCAGAAGTCTTCTAACAAATTGAAATACTTGTCAAACACAGAAGGCAACAAGGCATACATCTTACCCTTTAGATCAAAGTACCTACGAGTTGTGCATAAACCTAACTTCAATTGTATCAATTCACTATAGACCACCTTTGCTCCTACCAAGTGCTGACAGCCATACTCACCCAACTTCATGGGGAACTTGTGACATCTTGTTTTATGCTTTATTGCAAACCGAGCATTAACTCCAAGAGCTTGATATACAAAATCCATTAGCACTATCCTATTATTGCAACACCTTGAAAGCAGATGTGGATGGCCTTCAAAACCAGCTAACCTGAAATATGTGAATTTGGGGTATTGAATGTACCAACATCCCCATTCAGCAATGAATGCCATGCCTTCTTGACTCAACCTGTACCCTGCATCTCCATTCAATTGGTTGATGACTACATATATGAATGCATCATTGACTCTTCTAAACTGAGTCTCAGCAACCTAAAGAGACAACTGGTCATAATGCTCCCACACTTTCTTCTATTCATCGAAGACTCCCATTATTCCCACTCTATGTAAACTCAGAAAGATACCCAACCTTGCTGTTGCATAGACAATGTAAGAAGTCATAAAGAAGCATTTAGTTTGCCTGACGCTAGTTAGTTGATTATGAATAGAATTTGACACAATCATCGGCCAATCAAACTGTTGGGCTCCATTTAAGATTGTTTGGATGAAAGGAAACATCCACTCCTTGAATCAAAATGTATCTCTTCCCAAAAACTCTAGACAGCATCATGATTAAATCTGATACCTCCTTATAGAAATCTGCCCTCTTTGGCTGGTCCGCAAGCTTGCTTAAAGACTTATTTTCTGTCTTCAACCACTTTTTGTTCAAATGAGACTTATTGGAGTGCTTATACTTACTATATTTCTCCAAGGCTTCTGCCTCATCCAACTGTACGAAGTTCTTAGGATTCGGGACATTGAATATACTTTGCAATGCTTGAGGAGTACGATCAATAATCACATTGTTTTGGGAATCCATGCACTATCTGGTAATAGGATTGTAGGCACTGGATGTTGTTAAGATCAACTCTGGGCATTGGATTGACAAAGGAAACAAAGTGATATGAGCCAAACTAGACTCAACAATCCTCTTCATTCTAGGCATCGCATCCTCATTGAATGTTTCAGCATATGCCTCCTCAAAGTTGTACTAGCCCAAGTTTGTGTCAGTGATGTCTGACTAGTCGGATTCCACTTTGCTTACTCTCACAATAGGACTCCTATGATTATACCTCAAGGTATAAGGCAATTGTTCAGGCTTGATTTTCTTTGGTTTAGGCACTGCCTTTGATGTTCCTATAGGCCGATTCCTTTGAGCAGCTTCTCCTGATGTTCCTGACATTTTCTAGCTTTCCTACCACAAAAACCTCTAATTAGATCTTTGAATATCATCATAAAACATACTTTAAAACCATACCCTTCATGTATACATCAGAGGCGGAACCAAGCCGAAACATATTCTAAACAATCTCTTTTAACACACTATCGGGATCGGAGTCGAAACTAGAATGGTAACTCTACTAACAAGAAGCGGGCTCGGAGTCAAAAATGAAAATGTGATCGGAACCGAAACTAGAACCGGAATGGAAACAAATTTGGTTTTCCTTAGATTTTCTATTTTATATTCTTATTTCATTCCGATTCCGCTCCTATCTTGGTTATTGTTATTTTGAAAGAAGGCTTCTCACTATAAACGAAGCCGAAGACGGGATGGAAATGGAATCGATACCTTTTGGAAAACATAATTTTTTCAAGTTCAAAATCGATTGCGATCCCGCTTCCGCCCAGGCTGACCATGACGTCATAAAAAACTTCATCAATTTAATGCAGAACTTCATGGTTTCAAACTAGGCGATTTTCAAAACGACATGGGGCTAACATGGAACTCGATAGAACCATCCCCATATGACCAGGGGCGACTATTTTTTTAGGGCATCATATTTTAATGCTTTCAAATGTGATCAAAGAAATGCACAAAACCCTAACCTAGAAAACACGATAAAACTAGGGCATGAATTTAACCCTTCCTATTTTACCAAATTGAATGCATGACAAAACCTAAGTAAAAACGAGATTCAACTAACCCTAATTTACCATAAAAATCTACATTTAATCTACCTCACTGTAAATCCCTAATTTAACTAATGCCATTTAAAACCTCAATTTAATCTAACTTACTGCAAATCAAAATAGCACTACGCGATCACGAGTAAAACCTGAAAGCGACCATGCCCTAAAACACAAAGAACCAAAAACAAAAGAAAAAGAAATGAAGAATTAACCTGACCAACAAATAAAGCAAGAACCTACTCAAACAAACATACCAAGAACCATGAATTCGTTAAAATGAAATGATTCAAAGCACGAGCAAACACAAAAATGCAACAGTAAATAAATGAAGAACAACAACAATAAGAAATCCTACCTCGAACGCCAATGAATAGATAAAACACCTGAAGCAATCGGCAAGCAACTATCTCTCGATCAATCGGTTTACTCGCACAAGAATTCACTGCAACTCCTATTCGCTCTTTAATCTTTTTAAAATAATGATAATAATAATACATGAATCCCTAATGAAGGTTAAAAATGATAATTTTTACCTACGCAAGTAGCTATCATTAATGCATTAAATGCAATTGGGTGGAGTTAGAACTGAAAGAGAACCAACACTTCACTACAGTGCGACTTCAGTCAAAAATTCAATGAGCCAGAAGTGGCGGGGGCAGAATCGGAATGGAAACTAATTTAGAAACTTAAGAAATTTCCTAACTTCATTCCCATTCCAGGTCCGGTTCCGCCGATAAAGCAGAAAACAAAACCCAACTCAAGAATAAAACAAAAAGACTGTAATAAAGAAACCTAACAAAAATACTTAGAGTAAACCAAAGTTCAAAAAGCGGAGGCAGAGGCGGGATGGATTTGGATTTTACAATTTTCAATAAACGCAAACTTAACGCCCACTCTAGTTCTAGCTCCGATGAAGACAAAACAAAAGCCCAAAAGAAAGACTGTTGGGATGGGGCCCAAAACAAGTTTTGATTGAAGTTTCATAACCCAATTTGGTTCCGGCTCCGATTCCGACAGACTAAACCAAAATAAACAAAGTGTTGAAAGCAAAAGACTCTAGACTTTGTTTGAAAAACAACAAGAGATAAAAATAAACAAAGGGGGACCCATTTTGACCAAGGAAAAAGATGGGGTGGTTATGCAAGGCATAACAAATGGTGACTCGGCTGGAAAAATGGTTTACCCATTTTCAAGATACCCAAAGAAAATTTCAGTCATCCTAAAACTACTTGGTTTATGAAGCATACTAACTTGAATAAGATCAGATATGCGTAGGATATGTTTGAGCTAGAATCTCATATGTATGTGCTCATGAGTTATTTCTGAATCTGAGTGTGTGCCTATTTTGTGCATCATTCTTTGCAAGTACTTTCTCTGTTTGTAAACAACTATACCTTAAGATTCAAGCTACATAGGTTGAGTCCTGTATCTATCGTGCAGTAAAATCTTGGGAATTGCTCTGCTGCCATACAGGCGTCCATATCCCTGACGGAGATACCTCTAGCTCTCTCAAAGCATTGCTCTATTTCCAGCCAGGCGTCCATAGCCCCGATAAAGATACTTGATGAACCATTTGATATTGAGTTTTCCATTTCTTTCTTTCTTTCTTTTTTTTTATTATTATTTTTTTTTAAACCTTGCTTGTGGAAATATTTTATGCACCTTGCTCAATACTCCAGACATAATGAATCTGAAACATGGGTTGAGAACTACTATGGATTTCATGATAGTTTTGGAATCAGATTTTTCACTTGAATCAAAGAGTAGAGCCACTCTAGAACATATAGGTACCTACTCATGCAGATGTTTTTCTAATTTGGTGACAGATATTTGATCACAATTCATGAGATATTCATAGTATATCTTCTATCCTTAATAACTTTTCCAACCCAAACTAGAATGGTCATAAAACATAAGTTTCAGAACAAAATCCTTTTCAATGGTTATGATGAAAATACCTAAACCAATTTCTCTCCTAGTACCAATAGTATACTTTGAATAACAACCCCCTTAATCTGAGATGAGAAAGATGAGGATCCCCAATGAAACAAGACAAAACAAAACAAACAAAACAAACAAACAAAGAAAACAACAACAACAACAAAAACTAAAAACTAAAAACTAAAAACAAAACCTAAATAGAAACTTAGTTACATATGATACAGTATAATACAATTTCCTTTTAAAACATCATACCTTCTATGCACCAAAATAGTGCTTGAGAAACTGACCATTAACTGGTAATGGAACAGGCTCTCTTGTTAAGGTACTCAAATGAAAAGCATTCTCGCCTAATATTTCAGCCACTTGATAAAGACCTAACCAAAGTCTATCAAACTTCTGGTGATCTCCCTTCTTTTCTCTAGCCTTATCCCATAATAACACAAGATCTAATATTCTAAAGGCTTTTATCTTGGCTCTTTTGTCAAACCAACGATTGACAACAACCTAATGTTTAGAGAATTGCTGCAAAACAACATCTCTTTGTTCTTCCATGTTTAATAAATTAAGTAGTCTAACCTCAATCCTATCATCCTTGGAGTAAAACTCCTACATAAACTTCAGAACAAGTATTTGTAAATGAATGGGAAAGATTGGATCTTGGCCATAAACTAACTTAAAAGGTGAATTCCCTAGGGCTGCTTTGATTCTGGTTCGATCTGCCCATAAGGAAAATCTCAACTGGATGTGCCAGTCCTTAGGGTTACTTTCTAACAACTTTCTTATAACTTCCAACAAGTTCTTATTTGTGGACTTAGCCACTCCATTCCCCTGAGGGTAATAATTGGAAGAATATTTCAACACAATCTTATGTTCATAAGACCATGAAATGAACACAGCAGAAGAAAAAGGAGGGCCATTATCACATACCAAAGCAAATGGAACTCCAAACCTAGTTGTGATGTTCTCAGTTAGAAACTTGATGACCACCTTTGTGGTACTATTCTTGCAAGGTTGTGCCTCAGTCCATCGTGTGCAGTAGTCAGTCACAGTCAAGATGAATTTATGACCTGCAAAATAATTTGGATTAATTACACCTACAAAATCAAGTGCCCATTGGGAAAATGGCCTTACCTCATATACCGGTTGCAAGGGCATTGCAGGATTTCTTTCTCTAGATGCAGAAGTTTGGCATACATGACAAGTCCTACAGTGTTGATGTGCATCTCTAAACACATAAGGCCAATAATAGCCTGATCTTAAAATCTGATGAGCCAAAGCATCAGCAGACCCATGCCCTATTCCATGCCTCCCATGAAACTCAGAAATAGCATGTTTTGCTTCTTGTTGATCCAAACAACGTAGGTAAATTCCATGAAAATTCTTTCTGCAAATGGATCCCCCTTTGAGCATGTAATGAGCACTCTTCATCCTCAATGCTCTCCTCTGAGTAGCATTCATTCCTTCTGAACTTTTGTTATTGAGGAGGAAGAAAACTAAATTTGTATACCAAGGATCCTTTGTAAATGATTGGACAGTGTATTGTTGGCAAGTTATACTTCTGTCTACTTCAGCCATTGCTTTTGACAATCCTTGTCCCCGAACGAGTTTCATCGGGTGAATTTCTAAGTCAAACTCCTGTAAGATTGCCATCCATTTTCCTCTTTGTTCCCCTAATTCACTTTGCATCGAAGAGATTTCACAGTTGGATCTGGAACTATGGCCATCACTTGAATTCGAATTATATAATGCCTGAACTTCTTCACTGCTCGTACCAATGCAAAGGCTTGTTTTTCTAATGGTGAATACCTTACTTCTACATTCTTAAATGGAGAGCTCATAAAAGCAATAGGTCTCTCCTCATTCTCTTCTCTTCTCTGTGTTAAAACTATTGCACATGAATGTTCAGAAGCAAAAGAATAAATGTAGAAGGGTTTTAGATAATTTGGGCTTGTCAAAATAGGTGCCTCAGATATAGATTGTTTGATCTGCATAAAAGTAGACTTAGCCTCTTCACTCCACTCAATCTTAGCATCCTTCTTCATCATTTCATTGAGGGGTTTGACAATCTCTACAAACCCTATTATAATTTTCCTAACAAAATTGATCCTCCCAAAGAAAGACCTCATTTCCTTTTGACTTCCTAGCTTTCTCAGTTTCAAGATGGCCTCTACTCAATCAAGATCTATGGATATCCCCTCCTCAGAAATAATGTGACCCAAGAGCTTCCCTTCAGATACTCCAAATACACACTTCTTTGGGTTGAGATAAACACCATAACTTATACATTTCTTTAGCACCTTTTCCAAGTCAGCAGCATGATCTTCTCTATTCTTAGAGAAGATGTTCAAATCATCAAAATAGATGATTATACATTTCCCTATCAGATCTTTAAAAGCTACATCCATCGCCCTTTGAAAAGTAGCACCAGCATTGATGAGACCATAAGGCATTCTTCTGTAGGCAAATGTGCCCCATTTCATAGTGAAAGCAGTCTTCATCCTATCCTCATGACTTACAAGGACCTGATTGTATCTTGAATACCCATCCAAGAAAGACATCATCTGAGATCCATTAACCTTTTGCAATACTTCATCAAGGGAAGGTAATGGATAGTTGTCCTTCTCAGAAGCCTTGTTTAAATTCCTGAAATCCACACATAATCTAATTTCACCATTCTTCTTCCTTACAGGAACTAGATTAGCCACCCAAGTAGAGTGTCTAACTGGAAAGATTGTTCTTGCAGCCAAAAGTTTATGCACTTCTTTCTGAATTCGAGGCTCAATTGATGCATTGATCGAGCGTTGCTTTTGGTGAAATGGCTTAGCTTCTGGCTTGAGAGGAATTGTATGTGTGATCACAGATGTATCAAAAGTTTTCAAGTCATCATAGCTCCAAGCAATAGCTTCAATATTCTACTTCAAGACTTTGATCAATTCATCCTTAATTTCCTGAGGACAAGTCTTCCCTATAAGAATGTTCCTTTCTGGGCCTGAGTGAGTCAAATTAACAGATTCATACTTACCTCCCTCGCTCTCTATAGGCACTCTTTGATAAGCTTGTGAATCTGAATCAAATATTCTTTCTAATTCTATCATCCCTTTTGGGATGTTATTGCTCTTTAAATCCAATATCCCTTCTGGAGTATTATTTTCCGAATCCCAATCTCCCTGATCTCTGTCAGATTCATCAATTATCTGCCCTTCAAAAACATCAAAATTTGCCAAAAAGGCCAATATATGCTGATCATCATTAAATACCTGAAAGTGTTTAACATTATCGGGAGCAGTTGGGACCAAAATAAACTCCACTGAAAACCTCTTAAGATTTGAGTCTTGCATAGGCTCTAATGTACTAGCAGCAACAGCAAGAGCATCTAAAATTTGATTAGCTTCCCTTGGGATGAGAGTAATCCCAAAGGCATCAAAATCTTCAATTAAATTCCAAACCCTGTTTCTATATGCAGCCAATCTTTTGTTATGGCATATGTATTGGCTACGTACCTGTTTCACAATTACCTCAGAATCTCCCATCGCTGTAAGAGCAATAACCTTCTTCTTATGAGAAAACATAATCCCATGAGCAAGTGCTTCATACTCTGCCACATTATTCGTGCATCCAAACTGCAATCTGTAAGAAGCAAAATAAGTCTTTCCTTTTGGATTAGTAGGTTCAATCCTTGCTCCACTTCTTGCTTTAGATTTAGAACCATCAAATTTAAGAGTCCATAACTGATCTTTGGTTGGAAGTTCTTTCTTTTTAGAAGTAACAGGGAATGACTCACTTGAGAAATGTGATGACTTGGACTTTTGCTGATCATCAACAATTATCTTGGGGCTAGGCTCAGTTGAAGACTCTTCTATGTTTTCAATTTGTTCAACAACTTCTTCCCGAATGATTTCTTGAGTTAATTTGCCATCCAATTCATCTTTCATCAACACCTTGGTCATTGGTAAAGCATCTGGAGCAGGTGCATTGAAATGAAACTGAAATACTCCTACTTCTTCTTGATCTTGAGAACCTAAAACCTGACTCTGCTCCACTGGTAAGGAACCTTCCTCTTGAGAAAGGTTAGCCCAAGTAAGAATAGTAGCATCCTTAACTTTGAAGGAGAACTCACAGATAGGAGTCTCAGATTTCTCCTGACATTTTTGTTGGGGCTGATCCACATAACTTATAATATCCAAGCATGAATGACATGTCAATTTCGAATGGTTATGATAGTGAATCCTACACCAATTAGGGAGCAGTAAAGTACTCAAGTTAGTGCCTCCTCCTAAAACCAGCCTATCTTGTTGCAAATTTCTTATTAGAACCTACTGGTTGATGCAGATCATGGAATCACTATGTTCTAAGGGAAAATTATCCTCAGGATTAATTACAGATAAAGTAAGGACTTCCTCTTGTTTGTAAACACCTATCTCAGTCTCAAAATATGCTACTTCATTGGAAGCATCATACTCTGTAATCATGTGTTTGATTCTAGGTTCACTCTCAATCCTTATCTATGTTGGTACCCCCTTCCATGGCAACCACATATGAGAGAAATCCAAGGAGAGATATCCTCCAATAATTTTCATTAGCTCCCTGCTTAAGAGCATACCATATGTTTCTGGGATATTAGCAACTTGGATGTCTATGTAGGTCTAGATCCTTGGATCTGATCCAACCTGAACATGCATATTTTTCAACTCACCTACAACGTTGACCTCTGTTTTGTCTAATTGAATGACTTTCTTATTGGTCGGGATAGGAATTAATCCTAATTTTTTTCATATTGAAAAGGGCATGACATTACTCGATGCTCCAGAGTCCAATAAAAAATTGTGCAAGTTCTTTCCAAAAATCCTTAAACTTAAAAGAAAAGGTGGGGTACTGGTCTTACCTTTATACATAACTGCATTTGTTTCCTTTGTTGGAGTCACTTTACCTTTTCCTTTTAAGTGATTTGTTTCTTCCAAAGCTTTCAATACCACCTCTCTTTGAGCTGGGCACCACTTCATGATATCAAAGAATGACAAGGATGTCTTTTGTCTCTACAATTCTACAATAAAGTCAAATTCAGAATCATTCCTTCCTTGATATTTAGGAAAAGGAGGTGGATTGCCTCTATTCTAAAGGTCAAAAGGTCCCTTCAGTGGAGGTGGATTGTTATCTGCATTCTGATTTGGTGGAACTATGTTGTTCGGGGGTGCAGATGTAGTGAATGGCCCCTTATTCCTTAGAAAGTGACCACCCTTAGATTGGAAAGCTTGAGCATCATAGACATCTTCCTCTAGCTCATTATCCCCTTGCATGGGAAATTGGTATTTCTCTTCAACCGTTTCATAAGTCATGGTTGTACTGACTGGCCCATTGTCCTGATTGGAATTTCTTACCGGAGTATGGGCATCAGCCTATGCAATTTTCACAATTTTCTCCATTTCTGGGCAATTGACCTCAAAATGTGTTGTTGTATCATGCAGCCTACACCAATTGGTCATAAAATTCAAATCAGCAACATTAGCAGTATGTGGTCTTTCCTCACCTGATTGATAATTATGAGGAACTCCCCCATTGTTAGGTCTAGTATTCCACTGTTTATTATTGTTGTTGTTGTTGAACCTTTGATTATATCCTCTATTCTGATTTTGATAATTATGGTTTGAGGAGTTATGATTCTGGAAGTTCCTATTGGTGTTCTGTAATTTCCCTGATAGTTATAACCTCCCTGATTGTTGTAATTCTGGTTTTGATTATGGGGATGGTTTTTCCTGAGCTGTGCCATGTCATTTGACATTTGAGAGAGAGTCTTCTTGAGAGAATCTAACTCACTTGTGAGTTGAACAGTTTATCCATTCTACACATTTTGGACTATGGATGGGGAACGGACATAGGTTGATCCTCCCACTTGTTGTGGTTGATTTTGAGGTTGTTGTTGTTGAGGTTGATGGGAGGAATCTTGTATGCCATTGCCAAAGAAGGGCATAGTGGGTGGAGCTTGCAACTCAGATATAGGTCCATATTGGGAATAAGACATCCCTGGGACAGTGTTGTATAACGGTGGATTAGGCATCTGATAATTCATGAGAGGCAGAGCTGCTCCTAAACCTCTAGATTGCACACTTATCTGCTATTGCAATTTGATAGCCAGATGATAAATCTTAGACAGCGAGTCAATCTCACCAGGTTGATAAGTTCTTTGCAAGAACAAGTCAATCAAAGGATCAACAGCTCTCAAATATGCCTGTATGGCCATATCCTCTGGCACTAAGTAAGGCTCTTGTAGCCTACGATACATCCTTCGGAACTTAGTGTTGAACAAGGGTAATGGTTCATGATGTTCCTTTCTTATGGTGGCAAACTGGTGATATAATATTACAGGGTCTAAATAAAGCCTGAATTGATTAATAAAAGCATTTTCTAAATCTGTCCAACCCAGAATAGATCCCTGGGGCAGATTTAAATACCAATTATATGCCATATCTCCTAAATAGGAAGGAAACAATCTACATAACACATCTTGATGAGCAACTTGAGCTCATGTGCAAGCATTTTTGAATGCTTGTATATGTTCCTCAGCACTTCTCGATTCTCCATGCATGTATTTCGGACAGAACCTCTCTAGGTTCTTTGGTAAATCATGGAATCCCCCAGGAATAGTCCCTAATGGGGAGGGATTATTCACAAAGTAAGCCATCGGTGGGATTGGTTGGGCAAGTGGTGATATAGGCCAAATTAGTGGCAACACAGGCCTAATTGGAGGTGGCGATGTAGGTCGAACTGGTGGTGGTGTAGGTGGATTTGGAGGAAATCCAGGTGGAGTAAGTGGTGGTGGCAGTGTAGGTGTAGTGTTCTTTAATCAGCTTGATAACTAGGAATATGAATTCCTCAACTTAGGGATTGGACATCACAACAAGCAGCTATAATTTGTTAAATAACCTCATTTACTTATCAACCCGAGGATGTAGACTTGAAATGGGACAAAAAAATATATGCACTAACCACCCTTCCAGACATGCATGATCTCTAAAATGCTAAAACTCTAAATTCTGGAATTACTTTACTGAATAGCTTGTTGGAAACAAAAACTGACAGGTTAGACTACTATGTTTCTAGTGGCTATAGGAACAGTCAATAGTGATGTATTTCTGTTGCTGCAAGAACAGACACATTTAACTTTTACAAAAGAAAGTACAGCTATCCTAACCTACAGAATGAAAGTACAGGCAATTTCCTAAGTGGGCCCCCTTAGGTCATGCCAAAGTAATCAACAGATTAGGTGAAAAGCTCCATAAACTTTATTGAGTTAAAGTGAACAAGTACATAGCACAATCCTTCTTAACTGTATTTCTGATACTGAAAAATGTATTACAAATGACAAGATCTTCCAACCCATTCTCTGAAGAAGAATGGGCTATTTATTGAAAACTAATCCTAACTACTAACCAACCTTCCCTTATAAATCGAGAGGTATTTATTACATCCAACTAACTTGATTAAAGAGGCAAATGACAATGCAAGGACCAAGTCAAATTGGTTTGGCAGACTTAAAGCGCCATCATCCTGGATTTGAGCAACAGCAGGACACCTGGCCTAGATTCCTAGAACATTCTTCTTGCTTGGCGGATAAGTTTGAAATTGTCTCCCCATCTTTCGCTGTTGAACCAGTCTTTGTAGATTTGGCCTTCTACTCTTCAAGTGGATTTTAAATTCCTTCCTCTAATCGTGGCACCTGCAAAATAACTCACCATCTTTCCTAGAGAAGTAGGTTAGCTCAACACGTTCATCTTTAAGACAGTCCATTACTTCATTCATTCATTCATTAAGTATTAAACTAAGGAAAACATCATTTCAGACATGGCTGCAGGAAATTTGGTAGTAGAGGTTGCAGGAAGGTTTTATGATTACAAAAAGCCATAAAGTATTTATCAAACTAACAAAACATTAAAGATAATAATCATGGAACTCTTTATCATAATATACTCATCATATTTGAGTCATAAAAAGTTCTATGTTCTATCAAATAATCAGACTGAATGTTTGATTTAGCATAATAAAAACATAAAAGTATTTATAAAAATATGATCAAAATGCGCCAAAAACTTGGCTCATCAGTAGGTATCAAAACCCTACGAGCATTAGGTCTGGGTCTAATCAGGGTTTGCAATTCTTGTAATGGTTCAGGATTAGTAGAAGATCTAAGAATCCTTTTGTATTTGTCTAGTGAGAACGACCCTATGCGAGCCAACTTATTCTTTTAGGCCCTCCTTCTAGTGCCAATTTTTGTTGATGGTCAAAATGACACAAACAACATATAAAAAGAATATTTCTACTCTATTTCTCTTGAAAAAGAAAGACAACATATAGTAGCCTAACTCCCAAGGTCCTGGTAGTTGGTTCTCAACTGTCTGGTGTCACTCTATCGATTCATGCAACTATAATGTTCAAGGGGTCTATGCTAGTAACAAAAGATTCACGCAATGACTCATTGTATCAAACCGTTCTTGTAAATAAAGGGGGTTTCAAAAAAAAGAAAAAGATAGATCAAAGGGTAAACCAATAAATATGAATCAAATTTATCTAGCATCCGGACATATACCTTCAAAAATGAATGTTTTCTAACAGATCACAAAACCAAAGCATGACACAATTTACAGAATAAACTATACCATTGCATGCATCTAAGGTGCTTAATTTAATACCACTATTCGCATATCACAACTATCTCCTAGATTTCAAAAGAACACACATCCATTCATTGCCAAGGTCATAGATCAACAAACTTTAATAACTTCAATTCAATGATAATCTAACAAGATAATCCTTAAATCTGGTTTCTTCTAATGACTTTCATCACATAAGAAACTAGCATGCTTCAGCACAATCACTGGCATTTAGATAGATTATAACTTATTATCCTTATCAAGTAAAACTCCATTCTAACACCATATTGCGTAAACTTGTAATTTCATTAATTGTAAAGTATCTAGTAACAATGTATCTCAGTAATCACTACAAAATTATATTTCCTAATAACGGGTAAGCCAATTCTATTCTTAATTAGCCGACCTTTACAATATGATACCCATAGGGTATTTATAGATATACAAAATTCGAACTTCACTTCTATTTTAAGTCATCCACCCTTTTAGGAATAAAACTTTCTTGGAAACTCAGATCGATTTGATCTTGATTTCTTACATTAGACATTTGGTTAGACTGGAGAATAGAAAAACCAAAAAAGAAACATGCCATATGCCTCAAAACTGTCAGTGCTACATGCAACATGCAAAGAAGAAGGAAATCGTGCATGCAAGAGATTTATGCATGTGAAGCTGGATCTGCAATGAACTCATCATAACTAGAAAAGACTTGTTGTAATATATCTATTTCTGGCCCATCAACCCAACTGTCCTCAAACTTAATTCACTCGAACTCTTCTGCAGCAAACCCTTTCATACTTTTATCTTTGTCAACTCTCTTCTAGCAGCTTTTATTTCTTCCTTGACATCCATCAGCCGATCTATCATCAAATAATCGCCATCATCTCCTTTCTGCATGAGTCCTTTAAATCTTTCATCCCATTTCTCTTTGATCTAACTCAAAGGCATGCCTTCCTTGGTTAATACATTTACATCTACAATGATAGAAATGACTGCTTCCAACTCCTCAAACTATTCAGTCATATTATTAACAGCCTCTTGAACCTCACTCCTGTGTTTACACCAGAAATCTGCTCTGAATCGGAGTATACGAGAGGTTTTTCCAATAAAATATTTATTATCTTCCTCAAGTATTGACTATTCAAGAAGAGTAGTTAAAGGCAATGTATTAACTTTCTCCAATTTTTTACTATACTCTTTATACTCCTCTTCTTGTTTCTCCGATGCTTCAATATATTGCTACATTTCTCTTATCAACTCCTTCATGCTTTTGTAAACCTCAAAACCCTAAACCAAAACTTCACCTACTTCCTGATTCAACTTGTCCACCCATCTGTCTACCATCTCTGCTTTGCCTCTTACCTACACCAAATCATCTACCTCCTTTTTGCTTAACAAAATTGGAGTCTCAATGGCCGTTACCTGTTGTGATCTCGGAGAGGAGACACTTTTTAAAAATGAATGCAATTGATCCAACTTAGCCTTAAGCTCATCTTTCTTTTGTTTATCTTTTATCATTCTTGACTTGGTGTTGAAGCCACCACATCAATTAGGTTCATCTGCTAATTCCTAGTGGGCCTTCCCAAGTTGACAGTACTCAACTGATAATCTATTAGCTGCATGTCCCCTATCTCCTTTTTTGTCATTGGTATGGCACACTCAGCAACAATCTCTCCCTTGTTCATGAGTCTGGTAGAGTGTAGGATCTTGGCCTTCTTTTTAGGCCTCTCTTGTTCAATATCCTTCATCATATCCTCCCAATTGAGAGGTTGTGAAGGTCTTACCATTCTTTTCTGCAGGTCCAATTTTAGCCAAGTGGGAGCACATGGAGTAGTAGCCATCATAGAAGAAGAGGCAATAGTAGTATAAGGTGGCAACACATTCACTTGGGGTTGAGAATGAAGCCTTGATTTCTCTTGTTGTTCTTGCACTATATGCTTTTGTACAAGCCTTTCAGCCTCCTCCCTATCTTTTTCTTCCTGTATCTTCTTATCTTCCTCTTCTTTCTTCAACCTCTCTTCCTCCAATCGATCTCTCTCCACTTTTTCCCTTTCTAATCTTTCCTTTTCCAACCTTTCTTTCTCTAGAGCTTCCTTTTCCAATTTCTCTTTCTCTAAAGCCTCTAGTCTTTCTCTCCCTAGTCTTTCTGCCACCAAAGCCTTAAGCTTTTCTGCCTTTGCTTCTTCTTCTTTTCGGTGAGCTTCTTCTGCGAGTTTTAACTTAGCAACAAAGACTTCTTTCTCCCTCCGGTTTCTTGCCTTCTCTTCTTCAAGGTCATGAATCTTTTGTATTAGTTCCAACTTGTCATTCTCTTCTTTAACCTTGAGTTCATGTTCTTGTTGCCTTTTCTATCTCTCTACTTCATCAGCTGTTGCCTTAGCTTCAATTTGTTTGGCTTTTAATTATTCCTGGTGCAGTATAGGATCAGCTTGTGCCTTGGCATCAATTTCCTTTTGTTTCTCTAATGTCATAGCCCTTGCATCAGAATCCTTTTTCACCTCTTCAAACAACATCCATTGATCCTCTGGTGTCAAAACCTACTCAGTATCCTCCTCTAGAGGCATATTTTCTTGCATATCTTTTTTTGACTCGATCTTATTTGAATCTATTCCAACATCATGAACCTCCTTCTCCACTTCTTTTCGCTTTGCAGTTTCAGCCATACTATGAAGAGCACCCTTTTGAATTTCATTACTCTGCTTCTTTGCAAGTGGGACCTATGTAGACGATTCACCTAATGTAGGTGTTGAAACAGTCGATCCCTTTTGAACATCCCCTTCTTGTGTTTCCTCTTCATCATCTACCGCCTCAAGTTCTATCTCTTTGATGTCTGGGGGAAAGAACTCCAAAGGCTCTTTAGGAGGTTTCTTCCTTTTGATCTTTTTGTATCCCTTACCCTTTTTAGGGGCTGGTCCTTGAGGAGTTTTGGTTCTTAGACCTAACCATTACACACTCCTATCCAATACTGTCCTTCCAATCTGCTTAATATCAATGGTTTCCTCATTGTCCTAATCAATTAGATCCAAACTCTTGGTGCCAATGTTCAAAGCTTCATAGGATGGATCCAATACAATTCCATCATCCACCAATGTGTCAAGAATGTTATCTTTAACACCAAGCTCTGACATGAGTGAGATAGACAGTCTTTCATAATTCTTCTTTCTTAGATCATACTCATCTTGTCGGTCACTCAAGAAGTATTCTAACGAATTGAAATGCTTGTCAAACACATAAGGCAACAAGGCATACATCTTACCCTTTGGATCAAAGTACCTATGAGTTGTGTATAAACCTAACTTCAATTTTATCAATTCACTACAGACCACCTTTGCTCCTACCAAGTGCTGATAGCCATACTCACCCAACTTCATGGGGAACTTGTGACATCCTGTTTTATGCTTTATTCCAAATTGAGCATTAACTCCAAGAGCCTGATATGCAAACTCCATTAGCACTATCCTATTATTGCAACACCTTGGAAGTAGATGTGGATGGCCTTCAAAACGAGCTAACCTAAAATATGTGAATTTGGGGTATTGAATGTACCAACATCCCCATTCAGCAATGAATGCCATGGCTTCTTGACTCGACCTGTACCCTGCATCTCCATTCAATTGGTTGATGACTACATATATGAATGCATCATTGACTCTTATGAATTGAGTCTTAGCATTCTGAAGAGACAACTGGTCATAATGCTCCCACACTTTCTTTTGTCCATCGAAGACTCCCATTATTCCCACTCTGTTTAAACTCGGAAAGATACCCAACCTTGCTGCTGCATAGACAATGTAAGAAGTCATAAAGAAGCATTTAGTTTTCCTAGCGCTAGTTAGTTGATTATGAATAGCATTTGAAACAATCATCGGCCAATCAAACTGATGGGCTCCATTTAAGATTGTCTGGATGAAAGGAAACATCCACTCCTTGAACCGAAATGTATCTCTCTTCCCAAAAACTCTAGACAGCATCATGATTAAATCTGATACCTCCTTATAGAAATCTGCCCTCTTTGGTTGGTCCACAAGCTTGCTTAGAGACTTCTTTTTTGTCTTCAACCACTTTTTGTTCAAATGAGACTTATTGGAGTCCTTATACTTACTATATTTCTCCAAGGCCTCTGCCTCATCCAACTGTACCAAGTTCTTAGGATCCGAGACATTGAATATAATTTGCAATGCTTGAGGAGTAAGATCAATAATCACATTGTTTTGGGAATCCATGCACTGTTTGGTAACAGGATTGTAGGCACTGGCTGCTATTAAGATCAACTCTGGGTATTGGATTGACAAAGGAAACAAAGTGATATGAGCCAAACCAGACTCAACAATCCTCTTCATTCTAGGCGTTGCATCCTCATTGAATGTTTCAGCATATGCCTCCTCAAAGTTGTACTAGCCCAAGTTTGTGTCAGTGATGTCTGACCAGTCGGATTCCACTTTGCTTACTCTCACAACAGGACTCCTATGATTATACCTCAAGGTATAAGGCAATTTTTTAGGCTTGATTTTCTTTTGTTTAGGCGCTGCCTTTGATGTTCCTGCAGGTTGATTCCTTTGAGCAGCTCCCCCTGATGTTCCCGACATTTTCTAGCTTTCCTTCCATAAAAACCTCTAATTAGATCTCTGAATATCATCATAAAACATACTTTAAAACCATACCTTTCATGTATACATCAGAAGCGAAACCAGGTAGAAACATATTCTAAACAGTCTCTTTTAACACACTGTTGGGATCGGAGTCAAAACTGGAATGGTAACTCTACTAACAAGCGGGCTCAGAGTCAAAAATGAAAATGTGATTGGAACCGGAACTGGAACCGGAATGGAAACAAACTTGGTTTTCCTTAGATTTTCTATTTCATATTCTTATTTCGTTCTGATTCCGCTCCCGTCTAGGTTATCGCTATTTTGAAAGAAGGCTTCTCACTATAAGCGGAGCCAGAGACGGGATGGAAATGGAATCGATACCTTTTGGAAAACATAATTTTTTCAAGTTCAAAATCGATTCTGATCCCGCTTTCGCCCAGGTTGAGCATGACATCATAAACGACTTCATCAATTTAATGTAGAACTTCATGGTTTCAAACTAGGCGATTTTCAAAATGACATGTGGCTAACCTGGAACTTGATAGAACCATCCCCATATGACCAGGGGCAACTATTTTTTTAGGGCATCATATTTTAATCCTTTCGAATGTGATCACAGAAATGCACAAAAAACCCTAACCTAGAAAACACGATAAAACTAGGGCATGAATTTAACCCTTCCTATTTTACCAAATTGAATGCATGACAAAACCCTAATTAAAAATGAGATTCAACTAACCCTAATTTACCATAAAAATCTACATTTAATCTACCTCACTGTAAATCCCTAATTTAACTAACGCCATTTAAAACCTCAATTTAATCTAACTTACTACAAATCAAAATAGCACGACGTGATCATGACTAAAATGTGAAAGCGACCGTGCCCTAAAACAAAAAGAACCAAAAACAAAAGCAAAAGAAATGAAGAATTAACCAGACCAACAAATAAAGCAAGAACCTACTCAAACAAACGTACCAAGAACCACGAATTCATTAAAATGAAATGATTCAAAGCACGAGCAAACACAAAAATGCAACAATAAATAAACGAAGAACAACAACAATAAGAAACCCTACCTCGAACACCAATAAATAGACAAAACACTTGAAGCAATCGGCAAGCAACTGTATCTCGATCAATCGGTTCACTCGCACAAGACTTCACTGCAACTCCTGTTCGCTCTTTAATCTTTTTAGAATAATGATAACAATAATACACGAATCCCTAATGAAGGTTAAAAATGAGAATTTCTACCTATGTAGACGACTGTCATTAATGTATTAAATGCAATTGGGCAGAGTCAGAACTGAAAGAGAACCAACACTTCACTACAGTGTGACTTCAGTCAAAAATTCAACGAGCCAAAAGCAGCGGGGGCAGAATCGGAATGGAAACTGATTCAAAAACTTAAGAAATTTCCTAACTTCGTTCCCGTTCCGGGTCCACTTCTGTCGATAAAGCAGAAAACAAAACCCAACTCAAGAATAAAACAAAAAGATCGTAATAAAGAAACCTAACAAAAATACTTAGAGTAAAACAAAAGTTCAAAAAGCGGAGGTGGAGACGGGATGGATTTTGATTTTGAAATTTTCAATAAACGCCAACTTAACGCCCACTTCAATTCTGGATCCGATGAAGACAAAACAAAAGCCCAAAAGAAAGACTATCGGGATGGGGCCCGAAACAAGTTTTGATTGAAGTTTTAGAACCCAATTTGGTTTCGGCTCCGATTCCGACAGACTAAACCAAAATAAACAAAGTGTTGAAAGAAAAAGACTGCAGACTTTGTTTGAAAAACAACAAGAAATAAAAATAAACAAAGGGGGACCCATTTTGACCAAGGCAAAAGATGGGGTGGTTATGCAAGGTATAACAATAGCCCTTTGTACAATGATAGCTAGAGTGTCATTCATATTGCTAAGAACTTAACTATGCATTCAAAAACTAAGCACATAGAACTCAAATACCACTTCATTTGGTCAGTTTTGGAGGATGGACAATTGAAGCTGGAGAGAATTCACACAAGTGAGAATCCTACAGATATGTTGAAAAAGGTAGTTACACAAGAGAAACTAATTTCCTCATCAGTTTCCATTTTCCTTCACAAATGATAATGGTGGACATAAGAAACTAGCCAGACCTATAATCTAGTGGGAGCAACAAGTGCAATAGTATCATCCAAGATCAGTCTCCAAGTGGGAGATTTTTTGGTGTGGAGCTTGATTAGTCTCCAAGTGGGAGATTGTTGGTATGTGGTGACTAATCATGCAAGTATTGTACACTCGTAACAAGAAATGGGGTTCAGGGCATCACCCCAAAAAAATTTGTTAACACATCAAATATTTTTCCTATTGACATGTCAAGGTTTTTTTCCCATTGATACATCAAGGTTTTCTCGTTAACATGTCAAATAAAAAAATACTTTGTAAAACCCTAATTTTAGAAGGTTCCAAAATGCTTTTTATAAGTGGTTGGGATGTATGCTGTGGTAAGGTGCTCATGAGATTGTAATTTATTTTTCACTAGATAATAAAATCATTGGGTGGCTAAGTTTTTATGTATGTAGCACATATTGGGTGAACCACGTCAATTTTGTCTTAATCTCTTTTGTGTTACTCTTCATTGTTATTTCTAGGTATTTAATCTATATATAATGCTAATTTTTATTGCTCCAATCTTCTTGAACCCTAAAGATTATTGAGGATCAAAATAAAGTCTTGGCACAAGCATAAGCACAAGAGCTCTACATAAAATCAAGGGTTGCAAACTCATAGAGGGGAATTTAGAGGATGCATAGGCTATCCAAAAGGAGATAGAATAAATTACTTGGAAGCTCTAAAAGGAAATGAAAAATAATGAAGAGCAATTCAAGGGCCCAACTCCAGAGGATGAAACTTCTAGAGATATATAAACCAATCTGAGAGATAATAGGGAGAAAAAAGAAGAGAATGTGGATGGTTCTAGAGAAGAATAAGACAAGAACAAAGAGGATTCTAGAGAAGTATTCACCCCCTCAGATACTATCTCCACAATTAAAAAAAATTGGCACATAAATAATAGATTCAAATTGTGTCATCTATGTAGCTACTACAAGTACCACTAGTAGGGTTAGAAGTTAATTTATCTGGAATATCACCCCTACAAAAGATACAATTAGACGACATCTTCCATGTGATCACTCGAGAATAATTGTTGAACGAGCATGTCCAACATGTTGAAAAATTAGAGGATGCAGTGCTCAACCTATAGAATGTCATCCCCCATCTTTCATGGGACACTTGACTCCTGCTACCACAATAAATGAAGTAGCTAGTAGATAAACTGTGAGAAATGTTTCCTTCGTGAATTCCAACATCATCAAAGAGGCCCAAGAAGAGATGGTAAGAAATTAAATAAAGGATTTTACAAAGAGATTTTCTATTGCATGCTCCCAACTCAAATAGCAAATAAAAAAATCAGAGATAGTATTTAAGAGGCCAAGGTGAAATACCAATTTTGTTTACAATGGCCCAATACAATAAAGAACCTCCATAACCAAATGATTCAACTTGAAGACTAGATTTTCCAACTCGCATATGATCCTCTACAAGACCCAATCAGAGAAATAAGGGATCGAGTGGAGAATCTTCATATTTAGCTACAACAACTCCACACTCAAAGGGAACTAGTAAAAGAACAAATACAAAATATGAGGGAGACTATCAGTAGAAAGTTAAGATTACTCCAGCTTGTTTTGAAGGAAGCCAAATAGATAACAACAAACATTTCAATCCCTCCTAATCTTTGGGAAGCAAAGTTCACACTAGCACAAATATAGGGACAAATGGGTACCTTAATCAGAGCACATGCACATTGGAATTCCACCTTGGCTAGATTGAAGATACAATACCAACAACTCCTTCCCAACTGAGCATCATTTCTTGAGGACAAGACATCATTTTAAAAGGGGGATGATGTTAGTATGTCAAGGGTGACAATAGAATATATCACAAGCTACTGGAAGAGGTTCACAGTACAAGGAAAATGCATTAGGTATAGCTAGGAGTCATGTCCCTTCAAGGGAATGTATGTATATATAAAGTAAAAATATACAAATAGAGATAGGAGATGATGAGATAGAACTATAGAAAGATATAATATCGGAGCAAAGACTAAGACCTACCTTTTTGTACTTGTTATGATATAATATAAAGGATTTATAAGGATTACATATGTGTGTGATGGATGTATGAATATTTTCTTTGATATTATGATGGTATTGTCGCAAGAATGAAGGTGTTATCATTGATTTCAATTGTTCAATTGGTTATCAACTAGTTTTTGTTGTCATTGATGTCATGGATGAAGGTTATTGGTTGTATATGTCAAGGATATTGAGAAAATTGTAATGAAGAAAGGTTTCATGCGTTTAGTGGTTGCTCCAGTTTTTGCTCTGGGATTTGCTCCTATGTTTATATGGTTTAGATATTTTGATCATGGTTGTTGGAAGCTGCTATATCCAAATTCTTGGATTTTGATTCATTGTATAGTGTGAGTAATGTTCACCAGTTGTGAACTGTGGTTTTTTTGTGTTTTTGACTGAGTTCTAGGAGAAATGTTGTTGGTTCGGATTTCTTTTTGGTTGAGTCTTATTACTTTTGGTTCTAGAGTTAAGTTTTTATGATCGTGTCGAAGATAATTTTGGTGTTTGGAAAAAATTGATCATTCCTAAGGATGTGTGCGCTTAATTGTTCTATTCATTTTACACTAGTTTGGCTGACCTTGTGTTGAACACTGATTTGGATGTTGGTGAAGCATGTTGGGACCTACTTGGGTTCTCATCAAGCATGTTTTTGGGTCACCCTCATTCTAATTCCACCCTACGATGTTTTGGAATCAACATAATTTGAATTTAATGATGGATGGTTGACTTTGGAAATGTTTCAAAGTTGAAGATGGTATAAATACATGAGTTATTGGTGAAAGATGTAAAAAGAGATAAGTGAAAATAAATAGAGCAAATAGATGTGAAGAATATGAAAATTAGTGTGTGTGTGTGTGGTGTAAGTGTGGCAAATTAGTGTGAATTCTAAATGTTGAGTTTTCGGATGTAGTGAGTTGAAGGTGTACTCTATCATTCATGCATGTTTGTAAGTGGTTGAGTAAATTGTGGTGGAAATATCTATTGCATTGAGATTTTCTTCTCTCTATAACATATATCTTCTATCTTCTTTGTATCTCTATGGAAGTGAGCCCTCTGAGTGGTTAACCATGTTGAACAGTGAGCTCGTATCTGAATAATGAGTCCTTGTTTTGGTAGTGAGCCTTTGTAATCGGTTTTGATATTCATTATATTGTGAGCTAATTTTCACTATGGTTTTTCCTTTATTGGGTTTCCCATGTAAATCTAGTGTTATTGTGTTTATGTGATGCTTTTCAATTTTTTCACTTGCACTTAATGTTTAATCATTTAGTAGAGTTAAGGATTTGCGATTGATCTAAGTTTCGGTGAATGTTAAAATTTTAAATTTTTTGTACAACTGATTCACCCCCTCCCCTCAATTGTCATGTTCAATAATTGGTATAAGATCTTTGTTCCTTTGAGAAGAGCTTAACCACGCAAGGAAGGTCTAGAATGGATGGAAAAGTTACTCATGATTATCCAAGGTTTGATGAAACTAATTATGCTATATGGAAAATACTAATGGAAGAATATCTAGAGTATTGTAGATATGATGTGGAGAAAGCTTACAAGAATAATTACACTCCTCCTGCTAATGGTCCGAGTACGGTTGATGAGATCAAGGCACATGAAGCAAACAATAAGGTGAAGTACATTTTGAAAAATATTCTTGTACATTCCGAGTTGATTAAAGTTCAAAATTTGAAGACTACTAAAGAAGTTTGGGATGATTTAGAAAAGGCACATGAAGGTGATGAAAGGGTCAAAGAGGCAAAGTTGTGAAATTTAGAGACATAGTTTGAGATCCTACATATGTCTAAATATGATAATGTTAAATCCTATGTATAGAAATTGGATGAGGTAGTAGTTGGAATGAGAGGACTTGGTGCTACAATAGATGAATCCAAGATTTTAAAGAAGATTCTTAGAACTCTCCCTGATGCTTACAACAAAAAGGTATGTTCTATTAAAGAACATATAGACTACAAGACTTACACTAAAGATCAATTGTTGGGAACTATGACATCTTATGGGATGAGAAAAATGAACTTGAGAAATAAATCAAAATCAGAAACTACTCTTAAGGATACAAAAGCTAAAGATTTAGATGAAGTAGATGCTAACTTTGAGATAAGGATGAATAAATCCTCCAACAAGTATGAAGGTAAGTTACCCTTTATATTCTTTAGTTGTGGAGGAATAGGACATTATGCTTCGAGGTGTTCAGAAAGAGCTAAGAGGAATAAACATAGATATGAGAAATAAAAGAAAGGTAAGAAGATCAATAGAGAATATTATGTAAATGAGGATGCTAGTATATCAAATGAGGAATCTGATTATGGAGATCATGATGACAATGAATGCTTGTTCTTGGCTATAAAATATGAGCCTACTACTAATTCTGAAAAATGGGTGAAGGAATACCCTCTAGAGAAGGAGAAAAATGAAGGTACTATAATCTCTGCCCTACATGATAAACATGAAAAGAACTATTAGGTTGTTGATAATGGTTGTTCACATCACATGACTTGTGATAAGAGTAAGTTTGTTAAATTTGAAAAATATGATGGAGGCTTAGTTATGTTTGGAGATGATACTGGTGCTAAGATTTGTGGGATAGGTTCAGTAAGTTTTGATGGAAAGCATAATAATGATGGTGTCTACTATGTTAAGGGTTTAAGGAATAACCTCTTGAGTTTTGGAAAGATGTGCACTAAAGGATATAAATTGTATTTAAGGATGAAAGATGTGAAATCAAGAAAGATTCTAGAATAGTGATTGTTGCAGGAAAGAAACCTGAAGGAAATATCTATAAGGTTGTTGATGGACGATGATTTTTGACTCAGATTAATGACAGTTGGTTGTGGCATCGAAGAAAGTGTCATATGAATTTTGATAACTTGGGAAGGATTAGTTTAGTTCAGGTTGTGAGAGATTTACCAAGGATTACAAAGCCTATTAATGCTATTTGTAGGAATTGTTATTTTGGAAAGTAAGCAAGAAGCAATTTCAAATCAAATGAATAATCTACTACTAGACTATTGGATTTAATTTGTACAAATATTTGTGGTCCTACAAGAGTGAGAAGTCTACAAGGTGAAAGGTAATTTATGCTTTTGATTGATGATTATTCTAGATATACATGGGTTGCATTTCTTAGAGAGAAATCTGATGCATTAGATAGATTAAAGACATTTAAAACTATGGTTGAGAATGAAGTAAATTTGAGGATAAGATGCTTAAGGTCTGACAGAGGTGGAAAATTCACCTCCCATGAGTTTAATATGTTTTTGTGAAGTGCATGGAATAAAAATATAGTTATCTGCTTCAAGAACTCCTCGGTAAAATGGAGTTGTTGAAATAAATAATAGAACAATTCAAGAGGTCGCTAGATCAATGATCACTAAGGCTGGTCTACTGGAAGTTTACTGGAGAGAAGCTATTCACACTACTATTTATATATTCAATCAAGTTTAAGAAAGAGAAAATAGTACTAAGACCCCCTATGAGCTATGGTGTGGAAGAATTCCTATTGTTAAGTATTTCAAGGTATTTGGAAGAAAATGTTATATCGGATGGGATGAAGAAAATTTAGGAAAGTTTGATGCTAGAAGTGATGAAGGTATTTTTCTTGGATACTCTACTAAAAGAAAAGCTTACAAATGTTTCAATAAAAGACTGAGAAAGATTGTAGAAAGTACAAATGTCAAGGGTGATGAAGCAATGAATAATTCAATTTATGTTGATGGATATATATCTCATGAACCTGATTGTGTAAGGATTGAAGAAGTTGTGGAAGAACAAGAAAAGGATGAGCAAGAGAATTAGAATGAAGAAAAAGAAGAAGCTTTGATGGTGTCCCCTAAGATGCCTAGATATGTGCAAAAAAATCATTCAGAAAGTTAGATCATTAGAGACAAGATAAAAGGAGTATTGACAAGAAGTAGAGTTGTTGCTAGTACGATAAATTTGTGTTCACTTTCTAAGATTGAACCGAAGACTATAAGTGAAGCATGTAAAGATGATCATTGGATGGAAGCCATGAAAGAAGAGCTTATGCAAATTGAGAAAAATAAAACTTGGGAATTGGTCCCAAGATAGGCAGATAAAAACATTATTGGATCAAAGTGGGTGTTTAGGAATAAGCTGAATGAGAATGGAGAAGTGGTCAGAAATAAAGCAAGGCTTGTGTGTAAGGGTTACTCACAAGTAGAAGGCATATATTTTTAGGATAATTTTGATCCAGTCAAAAGAATGGAAACTATAAGGATGTTCTTATTGTTTGTTGCTCATAAATATTTCAAGGTCTATCAGATGGATGTTAAATTTGCATTTTTTAATGGTGAACTAGAAGAAGAGGTCTACATTGAACAACCAGAAGGATTTAAATTGTCAGATCAACCAGATATGGTTTTCAAATTGAAGAAATCCTTTATGGATTGAAGCAATCTCCTAGAGCTTTGTATGCAAGGTTAGACAGGTACTTGATTCAACAAGGTTTCAACAAAAGTACAACAGATAGTAACCTTTATTTCAAAATTGAAAATTATAAAATCTTGATTGTGGTTGTATATATTGATGACATTATTTTTGCAGGAAATGAAACTATGTGTAGTATGTTTACAGAAGAAATGCAAAAAGAATTTGAGATTTCTATGTAAATGGTGAGATGAATTTCTTTCTTGGGCTACAAATTAATCAAACAAAGAAAGGGATTTTTATTTCACAGTCTAAGTTTGTGAAAGTGATGTTGAACAAGATTGGGATGGATGGTTCCAAACTGGTATGCACTCCTATGGTGACTGGTTGCAAAGTAGGTAAATATGATGATTCACCTAAGGCTGATCAAAGTAAGTATAGATCTATGATAGGTGGAATTTTGTATTTGACTGCAACTAGACCAAATATCATGCATGGTGTTTGTCTTATAGCTAGATTTCAATAAGATCCTAATGAAACAAATGTTATTTATGTTAAAATAATATTCATATATTTGAATGGCACTCTAGATTATGGCTTATGGTATCCTAGGGATACTAAATTTACACTAAGTGCTTATATAGATGTAGATTGGGCTGGATATGTAGATGACAAAACAAGTAAAAATGGTGGTGCATTCCTTCTTGATTGCAGATTGGTGGGATGGTTGAGTAAAAAGAAAGATTAAGTTTCCTTATTTACTACTAAAGCTGAGTATATTGCTATTGCATCTTGTTGTACATAAGTTTTATGGATGAAACAAACAATAAAAGATATCATAGTTGTGTATGATGGTCCTATTTCTATCTTCCATGATAATACCACTAACTCATTTGACCCCAATTTCTGACGAAACCTTCCAATGAAAGCTATATAATCAGATGTATCGTCGGGCACTTGTGCGAATTTTCATTCTTTTTTAATTTTTACCCCGACGTTTGTCAGAATTTCAACGAACCATTTTTTCGTCTACGTTTCAACCTGCAAAGTTAAATTGTGGCGGGCATAAATTGAAATCAGAATTTAACCTATGAACTATTTATTGCGACAGTGTTTTGCTCGACGGTTTTCTTGGGGAAAATTAGAAGAAACTCAAGAAGATATCGCCAGGTTGAGGGTAGTCATTGTCTTTTTCCAAATTCATTTGTGAAGTCAGATTTGTACTTCCAGGTTTGAAAATCATATTTTAAAGCAACATCTCATCAAATTTCATTTTTAGTTTTGTGCATTTTTAGAATTTCATTTCCAGATTTTAGACCTGGCTTCACTAATTCTTTATAAGGGAATTGTTTATAATTGATGGAAAATTCTTGATGGATTTGGAGAAAGATTATATTTGCAAGGTTTCAATTTTAACCCTAATGATCAATTTGCAAGGTTTCAATTTTAACCCTAATGATCAATTTGCAATAGATTTGGGAGCCATAGCTAGATAATATCAAAGGTGTTGGTTGTTTTTTTACTGTAACCAGGTTTATCTTCTAGACACATAGCATATAAAATCTCAGATAATACTGCCTTACAATACCATCAATCTATATTCTAACCCAATACTACTTATCAAATCCTTATATGAACATAGTCACCTATAACCTCACTCAAGCATTTTAATTAATTCCTTGAATTAAAGCCAAAATGAGAATTACACACACCATAACAGTGAGATGAACAGAATAACCCTTGATCATTTTATTCAAGATAATAATATATTCATACAATGGAGATACATGACCTTGAAATGAGTAATTTTCATTCAGATGCTAGTACTATCTTGAAAATTAAGTACCCATGAAACTAAAACCTACAACAGAATGCCACCAAACCTAAGAATAGTATCTTCACTATAATATCAAGCTCTTTACAAATTCGCTCTGCAACTTCAGTTAGAATTGACCTAAAGATATCTAACTTGATAACCCATATTTCTAGTCCTTAAATCCTTCTTATAGGGAAAATGAAGGAGCAACAAACATCGGACCAGAAATACACCTATCACTGGTCACTTGGACCACCTTATGACATTTCAAAAATTGGTTACAACAGCTGAGTCTCTGGAGAATCTTCTTGTTCATCCCGTCCACTGGAGAATAATTGTTGCATTTGCCAAACTTTGAAAACTTGCACCAAAACTGCCACCAAGACATAGCCAAAATTTGTCATAACCATAACCGCTGAGCTGTTAACTGAGGCATTTTTTCAAACAATTCACTGTCTTGTCTATGCTATTGCTTACTATTATGCTTTGATAGATTTTTTGCAAGCATCCATAGCTTGTTCAAAAGCACTTGTTTTAGGCTTTTAGCCATAGCAGCAAGGTAGTGAATTGTTTGATAAAATGCTTTGGTAGATATGTATGAAAAATGTTGTACCATAGACAAGGCGGTGAATTGTTGGAAAAGATGCCTCAAAGAAATGTGTTCTCATGGTGATGGAATGCCATGACAATCCATGGCCATAGGCATTCATCATGGCATTCCATCACTATGAGACCACATTTCTTTGAGGCATTTTTTCAAACAGTTCACTGCCTTGTCTATGCTATTGCTTACTATTATGCTTTGATAGATTTTTTCCAGGCATCCGTAGCTTGTTTGAAAGCACCCGTTTTCAGGCTTTTAGCCATAGCTGCAAGGCAGTGAACTGTTTGATAAAATGCTTTGGTAGACATGTATGAAAATTTTGAAGCATAGACAAGGTAATGAATTGTTCGAAAAAATACCTCAAAGAAATGTGGTCTCATGGAATGCCATGACAAGCTATTGCAATTGGCAGCTGCTCCTAGTTATTAGTTATGCAATGTGAAGTAATTGCATAATTGCTTAGGTTGAATTTGTAAAAAACTATATTGTAATTGAAATTTTGTCATCTATTAGCATCTAGTTATTAGTTATGCAATGTGAAGTAATGCTTTGAGTTTGAAAGATGTGCAATGCAAAGAATGTAATCAGCGATATGAATATAAATTTCAAAAATCTATTTTCTACAATTCATTAGTTAAACTCTTTATTTTTTTTGCTCTCTATATCTCTATGCTATGGAAATCTCTTTCAATTTAAAAAAAAAAGTTTTTATCTCTTGTTCTACAATTTTTTATGTTTTTTCTTAAATCTGATTTTTTCCCGATTTAAAAAAAAAATCTTATACTTTTTGTTTGCTGATTTTTTCCCCAAAAGATTTTTGCTGCTATGATCCATACTACTCATCAACATGTCATAATCTGAGTCATCACAAATCAATTTGATTTGTGCATTGATGATTTCATCTACCCTGTCCTGCCATTGCTGCAGTGATCTAACATTTCCTTGGGCATCTACAATATCTGGTAAAGATATGTCACTCCAGTCATCAAAACTCTTTACCAACTCTTTAATCCTCCTGCTAAAATCATCAGGTAAGGCTTGGAAACCTTGTAGTGACTTCACAAAGTCTTGAGTAGGCCTTAATTGTTGAGGCCTATTAGCTACATTTTGAGAATTTCATTTCCAGATTTTGTTGTGCAAGTTCAATATTCTGAATTTAGGAGTATAACAATTGGAAATCATTGTAAAATCAGAATTTAATAATTTCTGGAATTAGCATTTGAAAGTGTTTTTTGGGGTCATTAACTTCAAACTATCTTCTCTTTTGCAGGGGTGGTTGCATGCCGAATTTTTTTGGTGTAAAATATCATAATTATTATATTTTGTTACCTGTGTATGATTAAAAATTATTGGAGTACGTGTGAGTTTGATATTTTTTGAAGATCTAAATATTCAAGCTTGGTAAAGAAAAATCATGTCAGATAATATTAGTCCAAAACAAAATGAAGAGACAATTGCTAGATTGTGGGCTATATTGAAAAGAAAGGGTGATGGGAAACGTTATTGTCTTTGCAATAATTGCAAGGGCTTAAAGACGAGAAGACTTTTAATCACAACAGCTGAGAAACATTGTAGGTAGCATGGTCACGTTGAAGGGGGGCATGATTATCATCCATTGGTAAGTTGTTCATTATATGTGTTTATATTGATTGAATTTGTAAATATTTATATTGTTTTAACATTTGATATATATATAAAAAATCACTTGATCATGATCATGGTTTATTTGTGTCTATCATTATTATAAAGGTGGGGCGCCCTAGGGCACACGATATGAATTATCACGGCCCAGAGAATGTGGTTTTGCAAGCGGAGGAACATGGAGCTGTGAATGTCAAAGATGAAGTTAATGATCCTATGGAAGAAGATGACCATGCACCAGAAAACATAATTCCACGTATGCAACAATTATTTAGGTGTGAAAGTTTAACGCAATTTATGGATTACCATGCACGTAATAGAAGTGGAGATGAGATTCTTCGAATGCCTGTTGATGGTTCTGCATTTAGGGACATGGAGGAAAAATGGCCACACTTTAAAGAAGAACCTCGTAATCTCAACCTTTCATTGGCAGTGGACGGTGTCAATCCATTTGGAGAGCTGAGATCTATTTACTCGGTGTGGCCTGTTTTTGTTATCAACAATAACATTCCTCCATGGATGTCAATAAAGAGGGAGCACATAATGTTGGCAATGATTGTTCCAGGTATTTGTTTAATCAATTTTCTTTAACGTAGTAGCATCTCATTTGTCTTATTTGTTGCATAATGACTTATATGTTTTTTCATTTAATAGTCATGTACATGAATTTATATATATTGCAGTAAAATGGTTATAATAATTATGTAATGTTTATGTTCATTCAACTAGGTAAGTACCCAGTTAAAGATATGAATGTATATATTAAGCCTCTTATCGATGAGTTACTAAAGTTATGGAATGGCATCACTATGTATGACGTATCTAGACCAATAGGACAAAGAAAATTTCAATTCCATGCAATGCTTGTATGGACAATTCATGATGCCCCAGGGCTAACACATTTTTCTGGTATGTTATAACGTTCGACTGCATGACTTTAATGATATTTAATTTTATGAAGTAGATATCATGCATATTTTTAAATAATCTATTCATTATATATAATTATAAAAATTGACATATTTAATCCAATTATATATGATTTGCAGGTTTTCAAACAAAGGGAAAATTTTCATGTCCAATTTGTGGTCCAAAGATGAAATCTCGTCGTTCAACAAGTTTAGGAAAGCAGGTGTTTGATGAGTATAGGCACTTCCTCCACAGAAATCATAAGTATCGAACTACTGAAAAATATATTTTCAATGGGAAAGAAGAGACTACATCAAAACCACGAAGAATGACACCTCGCCTATGGAAGTTGGAATATAATAGAATTAATCATCAAGGTTATACATCGGATCAAATTGTTTATCTATCATTTATGATATGTTTTGAATTTATATTTTTATATTGTGTTGTGTTCACTCATGCTGTAATTGACAATGATTGTCGTTGTTAATTTGTTTAACTTATATGCTTCATGAAGGTCATCAAGGCATTAATGGTCGGCTTCCACAGGGACTGAAAATTTATCCCAGACAATTTAGTAGGTTGCCCTACTATGAGCAGCTACAAATTGTGTATTTGTTTGATACAATGCATATCGGAAAGAATATGACAAAAACGTTATGGAAAATATTGGATGGAAGGCATGACAAAGAAAAATTGTCAAAATTTGTAGTGACATGCAGGAAGCCAGTCATGCAATGAAAAATGTCATTCAATTAAATAGTGATGGAGACCAAATTAATATAAGTGCCCTTCCTTGGTTATTAATGGAGCAGCAAAGCAATGCTATAAAACAAGTCATACGAAAAATTCGATTTCTCATAGGATTTGCTACGAACATCAACAATATCATAACAAAGAAAGGTGAATTTGGGTTAGTGATGAAAACGCATGATTGGCATACCTTCATTAAGGTAGTTATTATGGTATATTATATATATATATATATATATATATTTGTATACTGCATGTACTTTTCAGTGTATTATGTTTACTACTTTTGGAAAAATATTAATAAAAAGATCATTTTATAATTGTTGTAGTACGTTCTACCTCTATCTCTCCCAGACAACTTCGACAACAATGTCAAGCAAGTTATATATGATCTTGGAAAATACATGAGGTAAGTAGCGATATTTGTTCAATTCATTGTATATTTTTGTTAAATCTCATTAATATATTTGTGCCTTGAATCACTTGTAGATGGCTATCATCTAAAGCAATCCATAAAGAAGATATAAATTATTGGAAGAGAAGAATTCCTCGTCTAATGTGTGAAATGCAAAAGTGTCTACCTTCGACATTTTTCAATGCACAAGAACACTACCTCATACACCAAGTTGAGGAGATTGAATTGTGTGGACCTGTACACACAAGGTCAATGTGGATGGTTGAGAGGCACTTGAAATTTTTGAAGGCTTTAGTTAGACAGAGAGCACATCTTGAGGGTTCTATGGTGGAGGGATACATGGTATACCAGACCATGGTGTACATTACTGAATATCTTCCTAAGTTTGCAGCAAAGATCCATGTAGATTGCATTTGGGATCCCAACTCCATTAACAAATTCGAAGGGGAGTACCTGATGGGGAAAGGTAGATTGAGGAAAGTGTCAGGTAATTATAAGATGGTCATGGAGATTAATTAGAATACATTTTACATTTGGTTTTTATGTATATTATACTTATTTAATTATTAATCTTCAATATTGATCAATTATAAATTAAGGTCGTATACCGTGGTAATTAACTAATTATACTTCGTTTGTGAATTTCAATTTTTTTTGATATAGTTGGTCGAGAGTGGGATGCATTACATTTGTACATCGCAAACAATCTTGATTGGATGACGGTATGGATTGAATGATGTCAACAATTTGGTCGCGGATTAACATGGGAAGGTGTGGCTTCATTGGTTAAAAAAGATCATCATAATGGAGATTCCAATGTTACACCAAGGGAAATTGATTTAGCATATGGTTTAAGAGATAAACAGGTATGTATAAATATATTAATCACCCATATTATTTAATTATTTTGAATTATATTGATGTATATATATGTTAAGATTTTTTTCTTTGCATACATTCGGCCAAGAATAAATATGTTTATCAACTGACGATATTGCAATAATTAAGTTTGGCATGTTTGACATATTGCAGGTGAAACACCACAAGGCTATGTGGTGCAATGGTCATAAATTTTGAATCAAAAATTTGGATGAGATGAAGAAAACTTGTGATTCTGGGATAACTGCAGTCTTCCAGGTGACTAATGTTTCATCTAGAAGCGACATATATCCAGAAGTCTCATAAAATCAATACTATGGGATTTTGGATGATATACTTGAGTGTGACTTTAAGTCCTTCAAATTAGTTATGTTTGTTGTCCTATGGTATAGGCTACGATTGAATGGAAATGATCCCAAGAGAACTATTATTGAACATGATAATGGATTTACCATGGTTAATACAAGGTATTTTGAGTGAGCTGGAAATGAGCCCTATGTTCTTCCAAGCCAATGTGAGCAAGTATTTTACTCAGAGGTTCCAGGTAAAGCAGGTTGGTCATATGTTGTTAGACATGATCCAAGAGGAAGGCCGGTAAAGTATAATGTGGTGGAAGAAGAAGATACTGAAGAAATAGAAGATGATGTAGATGATGATCAGGATCAACAGTTAGTTGATGATGTGCCTGACGAAGATGTCGAAGAGGAGGAACTAGATCATGATGATTTAGGAGTTAATGTTCATGAAGATGATATCCATGTGGATGATGACATTATCGAAACTGATATCAATGATGATGATGATGATATGACCAATCCTTACAATGTTGAATCTGGATCGGATGATACAGACAAAGAGTTGGATGAAGAAGAAGATCAATGACATTGAAATGTATGAGTTATGTGATTGTATTATCTATTTGATATTAATTTCTTGATAGAATTATATTTGACTTATGTGGTTACATAATTAATTTATGATGTTTTTAATTTTAATTATATTTGAATTATATTAGAATATGTTCAATTAATAGATGTAAAAAATAAAATGGATAAACCAAAAGATGAAAGCGTGAGACCACTACCTTGTTGGGTGTATGGAGGCTAATGAAGATCTATAAAAGTGTAATCTATGATGGAAATAATTCAAAGTTTTTGGCACACAGATGTAGTTTATAACTTGTATAAATGTGCAAGTAAATGACTGACAAACTCTACTTGAGATAGAATGACAATCCTAGTTATGTGATTCTTCTTATTGATCTAATTAATACTCTTTAGTTACTATGATTGACTAGAAGGGTCTAATCTTTACTTGAAAGAACCAAATAATCACATCACACAAATATAGCAAATGTGTATCCGTAAACTGAATATATATATATATGCTTGATATATCAATTTAAACAATAGAAAAGCATCAATAGTATCAACTACTTGGAGCATGAGATGATTACAATGACATTTCACCACTTAAGATAGTCATTTAATTTGCAATTTGGCAGCAAGCTCTAAGCTAAGACAAACAGACATAGAACCTTACAAACACATACGATTTAGGCCAATGCCATATACTATTGGGTAGTCGAATTCACAAATATTTAGATTTCCATAACAGGTTCAAACACATAACATATAAGATCTCTAACAATATTGCATTACATCAATGTCAATTTCTATCCTAACTCAATACTTCTTATCAAATCCCTTTACAAACATATCCATCTATGACTCCATCCAAGCATTTTAATTTACTCTTTGAATTAAAGCAAAAATGGAAATCATACACACCATAATAGTGAGATGAACGCCATAACCCTTGATTATATTATTCAAAATTGTGATATGTTTATACAAAGGAGAGCCATGAGCTCTAAATATATCATTATAACTCAAATGCTAGTACTATCATGAAACATCAAACCTTCATGCTGTTGGAACTATCAAATTTTGACAAATTCATTATTTCTTCATGATTATTAGTCTCCCAAAAAAGATTCATAATGCAGACAAAAAAATCCTCACATAGCATTTTTTACCAAAATCCGATTTAAAATTGTGCCATAACGCCCCATAAATTTCATCTGACATTAAAATCTTTACATATGAAAATATCGGCATAAGTTGATGCAAGTCTCATTGATGATAATATACATATCCTAAATGTATCGGCAAGACATCTGAAGGGTCACACCGATCAAGTTATACACAAAGAGAATATGGGTTCGTATGTCTTATCGGCAAGACAAAAAGTATCGGCGTGATGATGTAAGGTCACATCGAGCTAAATTACCTTTTGCTGATTGGAGTAACGTAGTCTATCGGAGAGACTTTGGTCCTCGGAGAGAGATTTTAAAACACTGCCCATAGCGTTATTAGTCTTGCCGATAAAGCAAGAGGAGGACTCACTTGGTGAGACAAATGATGCCGAGAAGAGTTCATAAACGTCTTACTGACCCCTTAGGTTACACCGACAGAATTGAGCATGCAGAGATAAAGTCTTAGTGGATGGGTAAATGTTGAACAGGCGGATCAGCCAAAGGTTTGAAATGTCTTACTGATGTGATCTTATCGGCGAGACATCAAACGGGTCATACCGATAAAGTTATACACTAGGAGAATGCGGGTTTGTATTACTTATCGGCAAGACAAAAGGTATCGGCTTGACGGTGTGAGGTCATATCGAGCTAAGTTACCTTTTGCCGATTGGAGAAAAGTAAAGTCTATCGGAGAGACTTTGGTCGTTGGAGAGAGATTTCAAAACACTGGTTGAAGCGCTATTGGTCTTGTCGATAAAGCAAAAGGAGGACTCAATCAGTAAGACAAATGATGTCGGGAAGAGTTCATAAAATTCTTACCGACCCCTTGGGTTACACCGATAGAATTGAGCATGCGGAGATAAAGGGTATCAATAAGATGATGCTCGTTGTCTTGCCGAAGAAGAGGTGTATCGGTGAGACATGTCACCGTGGGGAGATCTAAGAGACATCACAGCGAGTATTATTCTATCGGCATAAAAAATTGCTTGGTCTCGGTGACATAAGTTGATAAAGTAAACATCTCAGTGAGACAAAGTACTTTTAGAGTAAGGCAAAGAACCATTGGCCCAATTCATTAAGTTTGAGCGATAGTTGTTTCGATGAAAGTCATGGTGATATAAAAAGCAAAAGGAAAGAAACTATCAAGGAGACTTGTGATGTCGGGGAAACTGCAAGACGTCTTGACAGATGGGTGAACATTGAACAGGCGGATCGGCCAGAGATTTGTAATGTCTTGCCGATATGAGCCCTGATGTGACAGCGAGAATTTCGAAAAAAAAAACTTGCAGCATTCATGTCTCGATCGGTAAAGACATTAATGGTGCCACAAAGCATAGGAGATTTTGCATATTAGGGTATGATCAATTGAAATCATTGTCTCATAGAATTCAAAGCGAAGGAGAGCAAGGGAACTAGCAAAGCAATTAAGGCATTCACTTGGCTTGAGTTTGGAAGAAGTTACAGTAAGTTTCTCGTCCTCTCATAATTCATAAAAATTTGAATTATGGAAGGCACTGGTTCAGGAAAACTAAAGGGAAGAAAACCTAGGGAGGGAAGCTAATCAAAAGCAAAAAAGCAAAAGACTGAGTTGCAACTAGAAGGTACTGAAAGGAAGCTAAATCAAGACCTCATAGGCCAGTTACCTAGTTCTGGACCTAAAGCTAGGCATTATGCACAGCTCAAAGAGGAAGTTGACAAATTGGATGAAAAATGCAAATTTATAGGTGATGTTTGGACTCTGATTAGAGGCTATGAGTTATTCAATTTCCATTACCATAGGAGAAATCGCTTTGAACCAGTATGCAATCCATGGAGGCTCAATTTAGGGAAATTAGTGTGCCCTAATGTTTTTATTGACATCGAACTGGTAAAATTGTTGTCTGGACACTATGATTCAAAAAATAAAGCTATATGTGATTTGTCAAGGAATCCATTGATACATGTATCTGAGAATGCCATTGCTGAGGTTTCAGAATGGAGGGAATATGCAATGAGAAAGTAGTGAGTGAAGAGCTAGATAGTGAGTTTAGAAGGATGGACACAATTTATAAAGGGTGGAGGTTACCTTTGCATAGAATTAGGTGTCATGGAAAACCTACTCCAATGGAAGACAGTGAGGGGCCACCCTTTCATGTAGACCTCTTCAAACCTTACCTAAAATATACTTACTACTCAGTGGGATAGGTATTAGGGATGGAGGTACCTGAGCATATGGCGGTTGTGCCCATGGTGATTGCTGCAAACATTCAGTATCACAATTCTAGATCATTTGACTATGTTGCACATGTTTTTAAGGAGCTGGATGCAAGTTTGATGGCAATAAAGAGTGGTGCTTTTGTTCTCCATCTCAGAAATTACTCACTGTTGATGCACTTAGTGTTGTATTTTGGACAAGAGTTAGGTTTTTGGCCCTAGGAGCTAAGGATTTCACAATCCGACAAGGAAGGTAGGCCATTGCTTGTTCAATTATGGACTATTGTTTGGGATAGCAGGTTTGCCAATTCAAATTTCATGCATTTTGAAGAATTCTTTGTGAAACCCTTGTATAGATTTTTTAGCCATCCTTGTGATTATTCTTTATCTGAACAAGTAAAAAGGTTTCTTAGGCCTACAGATTACAATGGACCAATTAACCACAACTGGGGGGATTGGTATTGCTTAGAGAATGCCACAATGATTAGGGTTTATGGCTTTGAGGATACACCTTTCATTTTTCCCAGAACTATCCCGGATAGAATCGCATACCTAGAAATTGTTAGGCAAATGGATTACTCCAGTGTTATGAACTTAAGTTCATATGGGATATAGGCTTTTATGCCCAATACATTGTGTTTTAGTGATTTCACTGTATTAGCCAAGGAAGGTTATGATCTGATTCTGGACAAATTATTGCACTACAACATGAGAAGAGCACCAGTGAGAAAGAATTTTGATCCAGAAGGGTATATCCACTCTGCCAGACAAAAAGTAAATCTCAGAGGGTACCATCATGTGCCCTTTAAATTTGATGACATGATCAGAAACCTGGAGGCAGAGGAAGCTGAAGTTGTGATTAAAAAACATAATCAGGAGTTGGTGGATGCTGAGTTGTTATCCTCCATTAAGGGGATTTCAAAAATAGACAGGCCACAAAGCTCATTTGGGAAAGTTTCAAGAATGAAGACTCGGGAGTATGCCTATGTTGCTAGAGAAAAAAATGTTGAGGAAACCATGGATGTAGATACAAGACATGAAGACTATAGGTCTTTCATATCAGATGATGAATTTATAAAGACCTCAGAGTTTAAGACATTTTTATATAAGCAAAAGGGGAAAGAGATAAGGGGACAGGTTGACAATGTCACTCCAGGGAATTAGGATCAACTATTAAAAAGCTTAAAGGATGAAGTAGAAAAAGAGATGATTGACATGACCCCTGAAAAGGGGAGGGAGCTGCTTGAAAAGGCAAGTGTTATGATTTTTCCAGGTTTGGATATGAATTCTGCATTAGTTTTTGATAGTTTCTTAAAAGATAACAATGCTACCCACAAGCTCAGTATAGAGAAGGTGACGGAGGTATACACAGGATCAAGATACAATCCTGATGATGAAACATTGATGATTTGGGCCTTGTATCCTCCTCACAAGAAATCAATTGTTATTGATACTGAAAAGGCATTCGGACATGTCATGACCCTAAAGGTTGGGGATGTTGATCCTGTAGTGACTACTGATATTGGGATAAATATAGCCAAGTTGAATAAAGACCAAATCCAAGCATTGATAAGGGAAAGGGAGATGTACAAAACCAATAATGAGAGGATGTTGAGAGAGAATGAACACTTGAAAGACTTGGTAGGTGGTGTAATAGAACCATCAAGGATGCTCACTCAAGGTGAGAGTTCACAGAAAAAATACCGTTGGGAAGGGTCAACTGCATACTCTCAAGGGAGAATGGATGCATTTGCTGCAATAATAAAAAAAAGGTAGGTTGTTTTAACCACTTGGTTAAATAAACTCTGGGGAAAACATTCACAGTACATAGATGTAATAAAGGAACACAGGAGAGTGGATAGCAGAATTCGGGAAAGAATTGAGGAATTGGAGCAGAAGGACACTCCTAGTAATGAAGAGATTGAAAATTCCAATTGCATTATGGATAGGCATAGGGATTTCTTTGAGGAGTTACAAGGGGATATGCAGGGATTGACAGAGGCTACCAAAGATAGATTGACAAAGTTATGTGATGATGAAGGGAAAATGAAGGAAGTGACTACATAGAAAAGTGAGTGTGAAACAATACTCCAAGGGATGCTGGAGACAACCACTGCGAAAGATGTGATATTGGATGTAGCATGTGAGCAAAATGAGTGAATGATAATGATGGAGATTGTGATCTGTGATGCGTTGGGAGATGCCGACACTCATGAGCACCAGGATTATACAGAGCATATGTCTGTAGTCCATTTGTGGCTTAACAGAAATTAGTTAATAGTGGATTTGTTAAACCTTTTATGCTTTAAACCTTTTTGAAAAGGCACGTCCTTTTGCAAACTGATGTATAAGTATCCGTTGTTGGATAAATGTAAAGGGGTAGAAGATAGAATTAGAATAGGATAGACTATTGTAAGCATTAAATTTTTAGAAATGATGACATTCAAGGAGACTATGTTGCATGTATGAATTTTGAAGGAGATAATGAAAGACTGTTGATTTAGTGGCTTCATTCTGGTATCAATTGTTTGTTGGATTCTTGCGATTATTTGATTGTCTCCAATCTGATGTTTCTTGGTTGTTTAAATTGAAGTATCAAGTATATATTCAATTTATCAGTACACATTTTTTGTTTCTGTGTGATTTGGTTTATTGGATTATTTAAAGAAGAATTAAAATTCCTTTCAATAAATTAAAGTAATCTGGGAATGCCATTTGGATCAGTAAGAAGAATCAGATAATTAGATTTCATATTCTGCCTCAAGTAGGGTTTATCAATTACACTCTTGCATGTTTATACTAGTTGTAAACTCGTAGTTATATGCCAAACAATTAGAGGACCTACTAGATAGAAACCATTCATTAAAGGCTTTCATTTGACTCTATTTTACCCAATAAGGCACTGGTCTCCCTTATTTACATTACATTAGTTTTATTCATTTCATTTAACATCTCTTAATTGAACATATTAATTCATACCTTGATATTGCATGTACAATTTATACCAAAGTAGGATCATATCTTTCCACTGTTAAATTGCCATTTGTGGATAGTTAGATCAAGTAGGAAACATAAATTGAACATATTAATTTAGTATAAGGGTCAACCAATCATAAGGAAAACATAATATGAAGATGAATTTTCTCAAATCTTGTGGTTGTAGATGCCCTTTTGAAATCTATGCAAAATGTGGGAGGATAGACAAAGCTCATGAACTATTTGACAAAAATGCCTCGAATAATTGTAATCTCATGGAATACACTCTAATTAGAAAAGTCTCATCACTGCCTCATAACAATCTATCAATTTGTTTTAGTGTCTATTGTGTTATACCCAATTTGGGACATGGGGTATAACAAAATAGACACTAAAATAAATTGAGAGATTACAATTCTTTGAGACATTTTGTCAAATAGTTCACAAGATTTTTCTATCCTTCCACATTCTGTATAAATTTTAAAAGGGCATCTACAACCACAACATTTGAAAAAATTCATCTTCATATTATGCTTTGATGGATGTCTATACCTTGTTCCAAATCTCCCATATTAAGGAAACCAATAAGGATTTTGGTGAAGGTTGTGGAATTTTTCTTTGCATCTACCAAATGCATTTGTTTGAAAGTTTCTAAAACCTTTTCAACAAATCCATTATGTGTATATTCTAAAACCATTATAGTACACAATTTCACATTTATTTGGCTTTGCATCTACCAATTGTATTTTCTTGAATTTCCCTACAATATTTTCAATGTAGATCTCTTTTGTGGATATCTTATAGTCATTGTAGTCCACATCACTTTTTTTTTTTGAAGAAACTATTACCATATATTTCTTATTTATGTTCTAAATTGGATACATGTTTATAAGTTTGATAGTACAATTAATAATATTAATTTTGGCAAGACATTAAAAGATTTTGTTGATTTTAAAAATATATGCATCCCAATGTAAAAATGCCAACAATGGAAGCAATGATTGTAACACATAATTTTTGATGTAGTATCCAATTCAAAGGATCATGTTACAATTTAGGGTTATGATTGGGTATTTAATTAGGGTTAGGATTTAGTGTTCGGGTTAGTGTTAGGTTTAGAGTTAGGGTTAGGGTTAGGAAAAATAATGTTAGGATTAGGGTTAGATTAGGGTTTATGTTTTATGGTTAGGGTTAGATTTAGAGTTTTGGTTATGGTTGGGATTAGATATGAAATTAGGGTTAGGGTTTAGGATTACAATTAGGGATTATAGTATTAGGGTTATATCTAGAATTAAGTTTTAGGGTTATTGTAATTATGATTAAGGGTTGTTTTTATATTTGGCTTAGAGTTGGGGTTAGGATTAGGGCCAGGGATAGGGCTAGGGTTAAGTTTAGGGATAGGTTTAGGGTTATTAGAGTGAATGCAACTAATTAATAAAATAAAAAATATTTAGGGTTAGGTAATTAGGGTTAGGGTTGGGGTTAGAGTTTTGGTTGTGGTTAGGGTTATAAAGATAGGATAAAGGTGAGGGTTAGTTTCAAGGTTAAGGTTTCGAGAAAAATGGTTAGGTTATGATTTGGATTACCCTAAACTCTAACCATAACCATAAAGCTAATCCCAAACCTAACGCTAAAGAAAACACATAACCTTATCCTAATTGTAGTGTTTGAGGCTAGGCTCAAACACTATATAACCTAACCCTATATAACCTAACACATAACCTAGCACTAGAAAAAATTCTTCTCCCAAACAATCTCCTCTACTTCTATTCATTCCTACTAGAGTTGCAACATTCAACATTAGTGCTTCAACCATTCATTCAAAGCTAAGAATTTGAAAGCAGTGTTCATTTGTAATATAATTAATCATTTAACAATATTATAATTATTATTAATCTAATACAATATTAATATTATTAATAATATACCAATAATATGAATAATCTAATATAATTACTATTAATCTATAGATTATATATAATCTTAATATTACAAATATATCATTATAATTCATATAATGTAATATAATATATTAATATTATAACATTACTATTAATCAAAGTGCTTTAATATTTATGTCGATTTTTAGTACATTTAATGACAGGTTACTAAAGCGGCTCCGAGATGCACGTGCTCAAAATCGACGGTGATGTTATAATCTTGATGAAAAGTTGCTTGACGGTTATGTTCAATGCTGGTGACTACTATGAATGAACACGATTGCTGATGGTGGAGATCAACGGTTGCCCGCCCTCGCGTGATACAAAGATGCAAGGTGTTTATTGATTGTGATATCACAGGCGAGCGCCATGTGTCTTTCCTTGGTGATGCATAATGTGGTGGGTCCTTGGTGTTGAGATGGAGATTACATCAGCCTTTTGAAGGCAGTCATTCGATAACTTCTCAAACACAAGAAGATGTGATTTTGGCCCTATTAGGAGAAGAATAAAGAACAATGGAAAAGATTTAAAAGTTGATTCTCAACATGAGAATGTATTATACTCATGAGGTAATAATAATTAAAAAATAAAAATGAATGTTATTATTGTAAGAAAAAGGATCACATAGTGTGGACTTGTATAACTCGAGCCAATGATGTTCTTGAGGGAGAACTTAAAGAAAAATAAAATAATGTTAGCTTAGACTATATATATTTGTTTGTTTCAATCAACATGTTTTATTGTGAGGAATGTAAAACTTAATGGAGGGTGTTGGAATATTAAGATTAACATTAATAAATTCACCTTACTAACTTATTAAAGGTGCTACTTTTCGTAACTCTATAGCCCAACTGTTCAATGGTCATTTTTCTAATGACTCATTTCTCACTCTCTTGGAGGAAAAACGTGACATTATTTAGGATATTCAATGCCTAGATATTTTTTGGAAACCTTTAAGGTCAAATATATAGTGGCATAAAACTCAATATTATAGGAAATCATTCTTAGCCAAGCCCAATTTGTTCAATTCCTATGGATAGAAGGGGGTTGATCATAAGGAAGTGTTGAGATTCCTAAGCATCTCTTTTACCTTTTAGGTTTCTCCCTTCTCTTTAAGGAAACATATCATTTCTAGAGCTGAGAAAAATTATCATATTAAATTATGAAGCCCCTTTCTTTGGTAAGGAGATTCCATGTGTGTTCAAAAATTCTTGTTGCACACATTTCCATTACTCATGTTGCTAAGAACTTGAAAATCCTCATATTTGAAGATTGAAAAAATCCAAAGGTATATTTTATGGCCTCCCTTTAACCAAGGAAAATGGTTTCACAAAGCATCCTAGGAGTTTTATTATTTCCCTCATGACTATAATAGGCTTGGCTTACTTTATATTCACTACTCTAAATGGTGCCATAATAGGCTTTGCTTGCTTTATATTCACTACTCTACATGGCACCATAATTTTTTTAAATTTAATTAACATACTCTAAAACCTAACTAAAGCAAGTTGTAGCTCGTCAAATTGGACAAGTGAAAGGTCAATACCAACGCTGAGGAAGACTTTGGAGGAGTGAAAACAAGGTCAATACCAGCACTGACGAAGAGTTTGGAGCTAAAACAAGGTCAATACCAGCATCGAGGACCAGGTTGAGGGCACTCAAGGAAAATCGACGACCAAGGGACAATGAGTACTGTAAGTTTGGCACCCCCATTCTCTTTAACTTGCAATTTTCATGCCTAGTTTCCAAAGATCTTCTCGTACATTGGCCCCCCCATTCTCATAAAATGGTATAAGATAAGACAAAAAAAAAAAATAGCTTAGTATTTCACATTTTTATAGTGATTATTAGAGGCACATAGACCAATTCTTCATAATAGAAGAATTTGATCATACTTTTCCAATGATGACATTATGAGAAAACCTTAGGTTAAATGAATAATTCCTAGCTAAGTTCTCGAAATCATGTCCAGTCGTATAAGAGAAGACCACTGCTATGTGTACTTGGATAACATGGAGAAAGGCTCTTTGGGCTCTTTCATCAATCTACGTATTGTTAAATTTTAACATCTAAAAGTGAGAATGAAGAATCTTTCCTAGAATGGTGGCCAATTATGCTTCTCAACACCTAGATTACAAAATCCTTGTCAATATCATTGCCATCACAATTAAACCTATTGCTTGAGATATAGTCATAGAGGTAAACAAATTTGCTTTCTTTATAGTAGATACATTCTAGACTATTCAATCCTTGTATCGGAGATTGTTGAATGGGCCCAACAAACACTCATGATTCCCTTACTATTAAGTTAAAAGTTTGACAAGGCATATGATTGCATTAAATGTCCTTTCATTTATAAAAGGCTCAAATGGATTTATTTTCAACCCTAAATTATTATCACACATTCAAAATTACAAAATACCAGTTAATGAAGAACCTTCATTTGAAGGTGATGTCGTCATGACCTTTGAATGAAGAACCTTCATTCAAAAATGATGCCATGTCAAGACTTTCAAATGAAGGTATTTTTTATTTTAAATATTTCATGTCCAAAATACTTTATAAAAGGAACCTTGGCATGAAGGACCTTCAAATGAAGACCTTAATTCAAAACAATGAGACATAAGTCATTTTAATACCCACTCCAAAAAGGTAATGGCCGAATATATCTCACCCAAGGTTTTACATGGAACATTAGGGTTTATATGAAAGCCAAGGTAAAACCCAACCTTAGGTTCCTCCCAAACAATGTAACAAGCCAAGACAAGGGAAAAACATAAATGGAATTTAAAGAGAAAGATTTGAAACTCCATCAAATCCACCATGATGCACACCAATCCACTGAGTTACAGTTCCAAGACAGTGGGTGGATTGGTGGATGTCATTTCTATTTAGCCCTCAAACCCTTATACAGGCAGAACAGGGCAGTCCCTGTATTTGATTGTTTAATCCCACAAAATAGTGATTGAGAACTTCAAAAAAAATGAAAATGAAAGGGAACACATATATTTATCTACACCAATGATCTCAGAGAATTTCAATCTTGTATGGATCCATAAAACACAAAAGAACTTCAAAAAAATTGTAAAAACACAGAAAATTGCTTCAAGAACGTGGTATCTGATATGAAATTTTGGTATCAACTCCTCCAACAATTGCAATGGGATGGGAATATAATATTATAGAAGTGGGATAAAAAATGCATCGTTTGAAGCATCAAACCAATATGCAAAGATGAAAGAAAGTGCTGATAGGGTAGGGTTGGACGGAACAATCATTGTTCCATGCTCTGGATCTTACTTGGAAGACCCCTATGGTGTCACACTCCACCACCTTAACCTATAGGACCTATTGCTTTTTTAGGTACCCCTGGTTCACCTTGCCAACCCAGCTATCATGACAATTCAACCTACCAAGTCAATCTTGGTGCAATGTCTCCAACTCTTCCTTAGCCCTTAATCTACCCTAAAGGCTATCATACTCCAGAACTAGAACTTAGCTTTGCAGGGGTGTGGAGATGTTCCTAATAGGTTCTTTCCATCCCATTATGGCTCTAAAGGATCCTCCTTACTCCATCTTTTCATCACTTCCACCAAACCCTCATCTAGGGTTTTAGTCCACTAGTCCTAGGCATTCCAATTAGGCCTTCTTCTCCGAGAGAACACACTAATACTCCAAGGTCTTCCAAAGAACATTGAATTCTTCTTTGGGTTTCCTGGTCCTCATGCCTACCACTTGAATATTGTAATGGTTTTAACCTTCAATTGCCCGTACACAGACTGTGCCTTCATTTTGGAAAATTAGGCCTCTTCTTTAGATTTTCCTGACCACACAACAAACTGTCAATTTGTTCTCCCTCCAAATGGACTGGTGGAGCCTCCTCCTTCATGACAAGTATTTTCAAGGCAACTACCTACCCTCTCCACACTATGACTTGACAGGGAATGATTACCCCTGCAAATCAATTGCCATGCACTCCATGTCTTTCCTAGCCGGACACTGTCAGGCTCGCCTAGGAGAAGACTTTCAAAGTGTTTCTTGAGCTATTCATGACTCCTACTCCTACCTTATATACAACTATGGAGTCTAGACACAATTCCCAAGAGGCCATACGTTATGTACAGGGGAAATGTGATCTAAAACTCCATTTTCAACTCACAAACTATCAGATCAGCAACTGAGAAAGAAACAAATAGCTACAAACAAAAACTCAATCAAATTAAGAATCAAAAATACTGCCACACAAAGATTAGTTAACACTCACATGACACTCTACACCCCCTACAAAATCCTATTCAATCCATTTAAGCTCTCTTTTGAATCAAAACCAAAAATTCACATTAAGAATCCACTATTTTTATTTGGAATTCAAAATTTCAAAACAATGTAAAAGCTTCTAACCTCTCTTCCATGCCGAGGTCTCCCTTATATAGGGTCACTAAAGTAGTTAATCTCGACCCTAACTACTCCATGGCTGCTTGTGGCTTCCAATAAGCCTTATTTGCAAAATTTTAGAGATTCTAACACCTAGAAAGGTCTACAAAGGTCTTAAACCATCCTTGTAGTCAAACCTCAACCTAACAAATGGTCAACATGACCTTTACCAACACAATACATGATCTCAAATGCCTCTAAGGCACAAACTCAAAGAAATAGGAAGAGATTTCTACATTTGGCCTAAACAAATTGCCAAATCATGACCTTCTATTCAACTTTCCTAGGTGAACTATGGGGTGCTCCTGCACCAAGTGCTAACCCCTTAAATTGAAAAAGTTTATGTTAACTTTAAGTTTGTTGGGTAGCCAATTCTTTTAAGTTATCAAATCCTACCATCATACATAATCAAAATGTTGTTGTTTCAAATGACTATAAGCACTAACTTTCACTATTTGAAGATATTGAAACCTTGTCATAGAGAATTAGAACATTGATGCGACCACTCATCCTACCTTAAAACATACCAAAAGTCTCCTAGCAATTAGACATAGAAAGATTTAAGATGACTTAAACAATTTTTATTGCCAAAGCATAAACTTATGATGACTTTACCAGGCCTAGTACACACTCCCTCCCTGTTAACCACTTAGACATATGGAAATTAAATGTAAATTTGCTGCTATTTTTAGTCATGTTGGTGTCCAATAAACCACTTGGTGGTGTTTTCCTTCAAGTTTATTTACTTGAATGAAGAGAAAAAGTCCTTTGATTACAATTAGAGAATACATTTGACGCCTTGGTTGTGTAACTGGTGGACCATAGTCACATTTAACACTTGTTACAAAGTTTGGGAGTTAAAAAATTAAGTAGATTTGATTTGTGATGGACACATTTGGACGGTAGTAACAATAAATTGCAATCTATCAAGACTTGATTACCTTATAACCTGTCGATTTCTAGTGATGAAATGATAGATTAATCATAATCTCACCTTCGGATCACATCACCATGAAAGATCTTCATCCAACATCCTTATGAGTGTAGGTACCACAAAATAGGTATTTATCAGACCTGTCTTCCTCAAGCGAGGGAAATTCAGGAAGAGAAGAGGAAAGTGAGACATGTAGTAGGTCTAAAAGAGGGAGATCAACTAGAGGTCAAAAGATTAGATGAAAATTCTGTAAACGCATGGAATTTTTTCTTGCTGAAGGGGGGTCATGTTCTTATGATGATGAGAGCATAGGTGACATCGAGGTGCCCTTGAGGTACAAACATCTACGGAAACAATGGGTACCCAAGGAACTTCCTCCAATAAACACTGATCTTTGTGTCAACGAGAGGATATATCGCATAGCACCATCATCATTACATGGTTTGGGTCTATTTTGCATGGACGCCATAAAAGTCTGTTACGACAAAGTTACTGAGTTGATGGAGTATGTGGGACCCTGTTACAGTTATAAATATTGGATGTAGCTGGTTCGATATACATGAAGTATGCGTAGGTATGCACTATCAACAAATTATATACAACTAAAATATAAGGATCAAAATAAAGGAGTGGCTAGGTACATTGACGGGAGGCCAAAAGCATAAGGGAATATTGCAGGGTTTATAAATAGTACATGACCTAGGTCGACAAATAAGCAACCCAATTGTATATTCGAGGCACAAGAGGGAAACCGTGTATTCGTATGTGCGATAAAATCAATAACTGCAGGGGAAGAGTTGCTAATCGATTACAATTTGAATCGCTTAGATACAAACACAATTACTATGGGGGTGGTATGTACTATATATATACCATTTTACCTAACCTCCAATTAATGACTCCAATATACCATTTTATTTTTCTATTTTTTTTCGTAAGTCTATTGGTTTCATTTCGGTAATATTTTTTATATTTAATTTTTGTCACAATGGGACATTGATCATACGAGGAAGGCTCCAGCCTAGAGCATAGATCGTGATCCATCTTCAGGCACTTCTATCCAACAGGTTTACCTCATTGTAATTGTACAAATTAGATACGAGCAAAATGTTTTATTATTATGTTTTTTTCATGAGTTTATTGGGTTAATTTTGATAATGTTTTTAATATTCTTGTTGCAGTTGGCTGATCGAGGAAAGGCACCAGCAGTACAGGAGAGCATCCATATGGAGGTGTAGTCACTATTATGCGATGATGACATCGCATTTTCCACAAACCCTGTGGATATGATGAGGAAGGCCCAAAAAAAATGCAATCAAGAAATCCTTCAGTTGGTATTCGTAGTGCCTCAAATAGATGAGATAAGAGAAAGGGTTAAAATATTGTCTAAGAGAGCACAAAACTTGGAAGTAAGTTGTCATGAGATCTTTAATTATAACATAAGTTCATTCATGGTTTTATATTTTGTACTCTTTTATGTCATGAACTAAAATATGTGTTGTTTTTACAGGATTATTTGCATCCTCATGATCATGCTGCTAGCTGTGATCAAGGTACTGTAAGTGTTTCCAGGGAAGTAGGGGACAGTACAAGTGTCAATCCTGATTTTCCTGCGCATACAAAACATCATCCGACCCCATCATCTGTGCCTATATTATCGTCTGAAATGTTAGCAACACATACCATGCAGGCATTCGATAGTCCACCCTCTAGCAGCGAACACATACCACTACATGTGTCAGTACTTGTGGATGCAGAGGCCACTACTACTGGTGATGTTTTAGCAGCATTTCCTGGATCTTCCCGTATTACTAGTACGGGAACATTGCCAATCACATTTGTGGTGACCGAGGATTTCCTTCCCATAAAGATAGAGAAGGTCCCAGGTACTTTAAAATGTTTTAATTATTATTTTTTTTTTTTAAGTAAGTGCTAACAGTGGGGATAACGCCCTATTATATTGATTTACAAAATGGCAATATTTGTCTACATTATAATTGCCTATTTATAGCCACTATATATCTGACTGTATGCTTATCATGCTTTATGCTACTACATAGCTATATACTACTCCCAGTGCGTACCCCAGCTTTACTACATGTTTCATTCTCCTCTTGTTGAACCAATCCTCATTTTGAACAAACCTTGCAAAGGCATTCATGCCATTGTTGATTATGCCCGCACGATATACATCCCATGCATTGCCTAGGAATCAACTCATTGCCTTGGTCTGGTGTTGTCAGCTGCTAGTGCATTCCTCCCTAGCTTCAACCTCCACTTCTTTCCCATCTCCCCCTGCCCTGTTTTCTCCAAAGATGTATTTTAGGGAGCTCACCATACCTTCCGCGGGCAGTTCCAAGATAGCATTTGCCACCGTTTCAATGTTGATCAGCGTAACAAAACCCCCAAGCTTCTCCACCAGTACTTCTCTAGCTCCCAAAACATCTATTAATAGGCTTAGGACTACCTCATAGATTCTTCCATCGCACCAGTGGTTCCCCTCTTGCAGGATCTCCTGGGTTATTTGCTCTATTTCTTCGATCACTTGCAAGGAACCAACTGAGAAAATTCTTTTTCACTGGGCTCTCAACGTCTCGTTCGAGCAGATACAATGCACACCGAACTTATACACCACTGTCCTTCTGAAGTTTGATTCTAGAGTAGTGCCTTAACACCTTTTATCCCTCGGCTTCCAATAAATGCTTGCGCTTGTCCTGTGAGTCTGGTACAACTTCCTAATGCTTTGGCTAAATGTTGCTCGAGTCTTATCTGTTATCCCATCTGATTGTCCCAGCTCATTGCTTTTTAGAGATTTTGGAGATCTTTCATCTGCCCAAACTGTCAGTGATTAGAAGTGTTGGCAGTTCTGACCACTGCTCCATGCAGTTGTCAACTTTTATTACCTTTCCTTGATTTACTCCGCAGTTTTCCAGGAGGCCCGCAGCCTTGTTAGCTTCCCTATAGACATGTGATAGGATATATTCATTTAACTTCCGAAGAAGGGATTTGATTGCTCCTATCCAATTGTCTAGTTTCCAGTTTGGTGTTTTCCCCGATGTGATTGCTTGAATGCATATTTGAGAATCACCTTCTATTTCTACCGAATCAATTCCTTTCTTTATACATACTTCCAATCCCAATGCCAGCGCCTCCATTTCTGCTATATTATTCGTGCACGTATCTAAGTTTTTGGAAGCAGCCCAAACACCTTGCCCTTCTGAGTTTCTAATTATACATCATACTCCTACAAGAAATGATGTTTTTTATAAACATCTAAGTGATATTTCATTGGAGCTCTTCGAGCCCACCATACATACACGGTGGAATGCCCAAAATCAAGATTTAAAAGATGAGCTCATTAACCGTTTAGTTGTGTTGTTCGGTGATAAAACATTCAACCGAACCAAGGTCCTTAAGAAAGCTGGTACCTATCTAAAGTATGTGAGGGACCAATATAGGTCACATTTAGAGAAGAACAGAAAGTACGAGCGTCCCCCCATGATTCCGGAAAGGGAGTGGAAGGACTTGGTGTCGGATGGAAAGGAGAAGGCTAAAAAGAAGAAAGGAAAGATACGACTGGGCCAAGGAAGGTATGTGATACTATCAACAATTTAATTATATACTGATTAATCTTTCTTTTTACATAATCTAACGTATTTCAAATTTTTCATAGGCTGCCCGACACATCGAAGGCAACAAAGGAAAGACTAGAAAAACACGGGCAGCACAAACTTGGCTCTGGTGGTTATATAAAAGTAGCCGCACGATTTGTAAGTATCAATAAATGAAATATTGCATCCAAATAATAAATTGTAAACAATTTTGGTTTTATCACACCATAGAAGCAAAATTCATGATCGCATGCAAAAATGCAGGGCTTTGATTTCAACAAAGTGCCCACAGAAGAGGACCTGAAGATTGCCTTCGACCAAGGCTATGGAGCCCTGTCTGAATAGCTAAGAGTCTCGACTGGACAAACACAATCTTCCACTGCATCCAACACACAGGTAAATAAACTTAATAAAGTTTATTTCAAATTGAATACTTGTGCAATCTGTTCAATATTAATTTCCACCATAATAATGTGCCTATTTGTTTTACACATATAAGCAATGATAATCCTACACATGACATTGGAATACAGCCTGGTGAGGGTGGAGCACAACCTGCTGATGAAGTCCATGGTGTGCATCCTGATACTGGATGTATTCATGTGCTATCCAAAACGCAGTATGGATTAATACAATTAAACATCTTTAATTGCATTTGGTGTATTAATCAATGTAACCTTTCGTGTTTCAACTTTAGAGCATGTAGAGCATGATCAACATGTTGAGCATGATCAGGCTAAACAAGATCAGGAACATGATGTGGCTCCATCAGGTAAAGAGGACCACTCTAATGTTCTTTTAAACATATTTAATTACAATTGGTGTATTAATTAATGTAATCTTTCGTGTTTCAACTCCAGATCAGGATTTAGAGGGTGTTCAACATGTTGAGCATGAGGCTATAAGACAATACCAGGAACATGATGTGGCCCAATCAGGTAAAGAGCACCACTCTGATGTTCTTTTAATTAATGAAATACGTGTAACAATAATAATAAAACATATCAATTTAACATTTCTTTGCTTTGCAGCAGACCCCCCCTTGCAGCCGCACCCATGCTGTGAGTACATGACTAGGCATGCATTAAGATCACGAGTAGAGCTCAGAACAACTCATGGGGGGGACAAATGATTTTGACAATGATACTTACTTCAGCTTTTTTTAGTTGAAAAAAGAAACAAAAAAAAAAAGTGATTGTAATCATATTATGACAGCCATATTTTTGATAATATGTAAAAAATGAAAAAATGAAATATGTTAATGAATGAATGTGAATATGTTAATGAATAAATGTTATGTGTTAATGAATAAATGTTATGTGTTAATGAATGAATGTTATATGTTATTAATGGATGAATGAATGAATAAATGAATGTGAATATGTTAATGAATGAATGTTATATGTTATTAATGCAGGATGAATGAATGAATGTTATATGTTATTAATGGATGAATGAATGATTAATGTTATATGATTGGGTATGGGGAATTGAGAGTGATGTGAGAGGGGGGGGAAGGGGGGGGAAGGGCCAAATGAGCTTCCACCTTCACGTGGTTAGCCCTGTTAAGTGGAGAATATTAAACTATTCTCAAAACAAAGAGAAGCTCAATAAGGTAAGTAATGCACTTTTCAATATAAGAAATGCATCGTTTGAAGCATCAAACCAATCTGCAAAGATGAAAGAAAGTGCTAACTTTTCACTATGAACATTGTGTTGTGTGTGGATTTGGTTTCAAAGCTCTGTTGATGGAGATGGCTTGTATGACAGCCAAGAAAATAGTTATCATTATTGCTGCTACAAACAGGCCTGATATCATCAATTTTGCATTGTTAAGGCCTGGCCGACTTGACTACTTTGATATATCGCTGAGAGTCACCCCGATAAGTATTTCGATCCATTTGTATCATCATCGACAAGAGATCATGTATCGCTAGGATATTCTATAGTTCCCCCGACGTGGTGAGTCTCCCTGATGATTATTCTTTCAATCTCAACTATGTCGCCAAGATTCCTGCCGATGTAATCTTATCGGCATCACATAGCTGGTCAGGTAGACATTCAAAACTTACTCCGATGGTATATGTCTTGCCGATATGCTTCGTCGATGAGACAAGATGTGTATCTCACCGATGAAACGTCATTGCTGAGACCAAAATCCAATCCTCTTGATATATCTTCTTAGGCAATTTTGATCGTTGTAATAGTCTTGATCTTTCACCGATATGCCTACATTTCAACAAATAGTTTTTTTTCTTTTTAAAGTGCAATGTTTTGTCGAATTTATGACGAACCACAAAAAGCGTCCGACGAATTTGCAATGTATCCGATAAATTTTCACCATAATGACTTGCCTATTTCATCGCGCGTTCGACGAACTTCTATCGCTATTTCAATCTAAATGATGTCGCCAAGACTCTTGCCGATATATTCTTAACGGCGTCATATAGCTGGTCGGGTAGACATTCAAAACCTACTCCGATGATATATGTCTTGCCGATATGCTTCCCTCGTGCTTCGTCGATGAGACAATATGTGTATCTCACCGATGAAACTTCATCGCTGAGACCAAAATCCAGTCCCCCCGATATATCTTCTCAGGGAATTTTGATCGCTATAACAGTCTTGATCTCTCAACGAATTGGCAATATGTCGAACTTTTGTCATAATGGCGACGGACTTATGTTGTTAATCCGACGATTTGGCAAAGGTATGCCTCCCGTGATCCGGGTACTGTTCGTTGTGTGATCAACGAAGTGGGCGTCGCGGTTCTGATGAGCTTGCGTTGTGAGGTTGACGTTTTACAGCTTGTCAAGATATAGACGAAAATTGAGCGATGACGCTGATTTTTTGTGATTCGTTGGTCGGCCGACAATGTATCGTCATGATTTTGACAAACGACCATCAGAAATTGGGGTCAAATCCTGTAGTGTACAAATACAATTAACATTTCAAAGAATCCAATGATACACTTGAGGAAATAGCATATATCTATCAAGTATCACTTCTTGAGAGAGAAGGTTGTGGAGAATGAAGTAAATCTTGAGTATGTACCTACAAAGGATCATATTGTTGATATATTTACGAAGGCTCTTCCTAAAGATACTTTTGAGTATCTTTGAGAGAAGTTAGGGGTTATTTCCCCTCCTTTCTTGAACTAGATGCACATGTGGAGATGCACTGCACCAATTTGGTGGGTCTATGGATCTATCTTTCTTTTGGACTAATGTTTTGGTGGCTACCTCTTAGGGGGAGCAGGTAGTGTCATGTGTTGTCATTGTAGGAGTATTATGTTTTTAATGTCAAAAGGGAAAACAATATAAAATATCCTTTGCCTTTTCCATTGATTTCAAAGGGGGAGAGGAAGAAGATGAGATGAAGAAGAGTATCATGTGAAAAATACTATCTGCTAAGGGGGGGAAACAGAAAGCAAAATCATGAGAAGTGTGTTCAGAGCTAGTATGTTGTCTTTGATGGTTTTTCACATATGTGTTTCCATCAATTCCAAAGGGGGATATTGTTGCAATAATGAAGGTATTTTCATTGATGTCAACTGGTTAGTTGGTTATCAACTAGTTTTTGTTGTCATTGATATCATGGATGCAAGTTATCAGTTGTATATGTCAAGGATATTGAGAAAATTTTAATGAAGAAAGGTTGGACGTGTTCAGTGGTTGCTCTGGGTTTTTCTCTAGGATTTTCTCCTATGTTTGTATGGTTTTGATATGTTTATCATGGTTGTTGGAAGCTGATATATACAAATTCTTTCCTTTTGATTCATTGTGCAGTGTGAGTTATGTTCACTAGTTGTGAACTATGGTCTTTTGTGTTTCTGACTGAGGTTTGCGAGAAATTTTGTTGGTCCGTATTTTATTTTGGTTGAGTCTTATGACTTGTGGTTATAGATTTAAGTTTTTATGATCATGTTGAAGATAATTTTGGTTCCTAGAAATATTTGATTGTGCTAAGGGTTGTGTGCACTTAATTGCTCTATATGTTTTACACTGGTTTGGTCGACCTTGTGTTGAACACTACTTTTGATGTTGATGAAGTGTGTTGGGACCTATTTGGGTTATCATCAAGCATTTTTTTGGGTCACCCTCATTATAATTCCACCCTAGTATGTTTCGGTGTCAACCTAATTTGAATTTAATGATGGATGGTTGACTTTGGATATGTTTCAAAGTTGAAGATGGTATAAATACAGGATGAGTTATTGGTGAAATATGTACAAAGAGATAACTGCAAAGAAATAGAGCAGATAGATGCAAAGAATATGTGAATCTATGTGTGTGTGTGATGCAAGTGTGGCAGATTAGTGTGAATTCTAACTGTTAATTTTTCAAATGCAAAGAGTTGAAGGTGCACTCTATCATTCATACATTTTTGTAATTGGTTGAGTAAATTGTGGTGGAAATATCTATTGCATTGATATTTTATTCTCTCTATAACATATCCCTTCTATATTGTTTGTATCTTTGTGGAAGCAATCCCTTCAGGTGGTTAACCCTACATTAGACAGTGAGTCCTGATCCAGATAATGAGTCCTGATCCAAACAGTGAGTCCTAATCTGAATAGTGAGTCCTGATTTGGATAGTGAGTCCTAATTCAAATAGTGAGTCATGATCTAGATAGTGATTCCTAATCCAAACAGTGATTCCTATTCTAGACAGTGAGTCCTTGTTTTGACAGTGAGCGTTTCTCCAACAATGAGCCTTTGTAATCGATTTTTCTATTCATTATATTGTGAGCTAGTCCTCACCATGGTTTTTTCCTTATTGGGTTTTCCACGTAAATATGGTGTTACTGTGTTTATGTGATGGTTTTTAGTAGAGTTAAGGATTTATGATTGATCTTAGTTTCGATGAATGTTTTAAAAGTTAAAATTTTCCACAACCAATTCACCCCCCTCTCATTTTTCTTGTTCAATAGGTATATGGTATGTATGCCTTCTATATTATTACTCAACATGCTTGTTTCTCTTACTATATCGTCTAGGGTATACACAAACTATACAAGGACTATTAGGGTACAAATATCTGAACTATACTTTCCCATTTCTCTTGCCAATGGTAGTAGTGGAGAATAGGCAAGGTGATAGCACTAGAGATTTGAGAATAAATCATGTGCTTTGAATTATTTATCCAATAGCTACAAGTAGTAAATAATTAGTTATAACCTAAAGTTTAAATAATTTTTATGAGGCTATCATATGAGAATTATCACCAAAAAGAATATACATTAGACATAGAGAAAGGATTTAATCACTCATATTTTAAATTACTATGGGCATGATATAAAGAAAAAACCATCCAATCTTGAATTAAAATCATTACACAAGGCACCAAAACATATGTAAATGCACACAACACCAAACTAAGAACTTACACTAAATAATATAACATTTATCCAATGGTGAATAAGACCAATCTAGTGATTGTAATGTATTTCTCATTATTTAAACACATAGGATAATTTGACCCTGAGACACATAATAAGACAAAGATATATACAACATGAAATTAATATTATTTAAGATAAACAACTATACTAGAACCCTAATCATGAAATATCTGATTGAAACTATTAGATCAATGGTAAAAAAATGGTTTGTGTATAATAGGGAAAACATTATTTAATATTTTGGTCAAGTGGTAGCATTAGCTCTAGTTATTTTTGGGTATGAAATACTAAAAATCTCATAACCAATCATTCTATAGAGTTCAAACAACAACAACAACAACAACGAGGACCACCAGGACTAAACAAACAAAAACATTAGAAAAATGCATAAGAAAGTATATACAAGACAAGAATATAGAAAAAAACCTAAGACCTAATGCAAAAATATTGAAGCATAACACTTGTATCCAATAACATGCAAGTATACAAAGAATACCATGTTTTTGTGTGGTTTCAAGTAACATTAAAAATAGGTTGGATAGATAGAATGTTATGATAATGGGTGAAAATGAATTATCTCTATCTCTACTGTAAGTGTGGTAAGTTTTATGAATAATATTAACTTAGAAATGGGGTCATGTGTACAAGGAGATCCTTAAGTGTGATGTGAAGGTTTTGATATTATTTATCAAACATGTATTCATAGGATAATTACTATCTCTATGAATTATAGCTTTGGAAGTATAATGATTAGTTGGATAAAGGAATGCAAGGTGAGATATATAGAAAGGTTAAATTTATTGGCATCATGATATATTAAAATATAATCAACTATGCTAGCCCCACCTCTGTGGTTAAATAAATTCAATCAATGCTTGAGGGTTTTTTTCAATATCAAATTGAGATAGAAAAGAGGAAGTAACTTCAACTCCAAAATTCAATATCTTAAATGCATAAAGTGTCTCATTCATTCTCAAATTCATGTTCCTCTGCCATTTGAGTTTTTGATCAATTAGTCAAAATAAAGAAAACAATGATTGAAAAATATCAAATTCAAATACAAAACTTGAAAAAAATCATTCAAATTCTTTAAAACATGAAAATAATCATTTTGAGTTATTCAAAACATGAAAATAATCATTCAAACAATCAAATTTAATTATTCTACATCAATAAATTAAAAAATCATACATTGATTGAAAATTTAGCATTAAAATTAAGCATAAACCACATGATGTTAGCTTATTTTCCACCAAATATATTTATGAAATACTTCAAAATTTAACATTTTAGGGTGAAGTACAATAGATGTTATGTTGTATTTTTGTGATTAAAAATGAGCCCTTTGTGTGTTCCCCCTATTTGAACCTCTTAATCTCCACCATTTAAAAATATACTAGTTTAGAAACTAGATTTTTAGCATTACAATTCTTTTCCTTATCATATCTACAAATTTGAGCATGTATATCTTTAATTTCTCATTTAAGATAATTTTTTAGTGATTTCAAAAATAAAAGTGACCACTTTTGATCCTCATTTGGTCCACGATTTCTATGCACATACCCTAATGAAGTATAGAACCAGTAAATGATCAACTCTACAGAAACCTCAACTACAACATGAAATGAACCAAACCTTTGAGTACACAAAAAAACATAATCAGAAACCCACAAATCAAACCACATCCTTCTATGAACACCAACATATGCTCAAGCTATGATAAGTAATATCTCCTTTTAAATCCATAAATAGAATATTTGTGAACATATAACCATTCAATCTAATGTCAAATATAGTGGAAGTAGATGTAAAACTCTCAAACTTAAGGATTATTAAATAATCATTCCCACAAGGGAATATATCCCCATCCACTAACCACCTCTAATAATTTTTAAAACAGGTTTACCTCAAAACTAAGAATATAGCTAAAGATTCAAATATAAGGAGATAATGGAAATTATTATTCATGTACTACTACTCGAGCATGTGCTCATAATTGACATCCACAACTCAAGGATAAAAAATACACAAGAAGTCAAGATAAAAAGAAAGGATGCATCTAAATATCAGGTGGACAATACTTATCAAATCATTCACCATAAAATGGATCAAGAGTTGTGTATGAGAAAGTTATACTTCTAATACCCTAATTATATTTATGTTGAACTCACATCCAGTTCAAGATGTAGTCTCCTTAGTCTTTTTACTGAAACATCCTCAAGTGAGTCACTATTCTAACACGTGATCTCCAAAAGAAAGATATTTAATCTCACCCAAATTTGATGTGTACAAATAATCATCTCATGCAAACAAAATTCCAACTAAAACATCATAATAACTAGGAGCTCCAAGGTAAAATTATCACAACTTTCATTTGGCATGTTACCACAAACTACCATAAAAAATCACACTGTCAAATTAATACAAAACCTAGGACCTTATAATGATATTGTGATTTATATTCCAAACCATGACAAATGATATTACTATTATTAAGAAATCATATAGACTCTAGGAACTCCAATTGTATTGATTATTTGTGTCTTCACTAAGGAAGATCACTTTCCTCAATTGATATATATATGTTGTAAAGAATCCATATCATGTTAAAATTCCAACTAGTGGCCTGAATTCCACCATATAAACCATGAAAATTATCGTCTAAATCAAGGACAAATCTATCTAAACCAAAAAAATATAACAACTCCATCAAATACTCTAAGATTCGTTTACGGCAATAGGATGTCAACATCTTCAAAACATGAATATAACCATCCTCTATCATAGAATAAGGAATTGCCAAAATATTCTCACTACTTGTATGTAGTAGGAAACACAAGCTCCTCATGACACCATCATCCACCATAGAATATTGTACATCACAAAGTGATAGTTCCATATCACTACCAAAGGTCCCACTAAGGGTGGTATAAAGCTTCATATGACACTATGATAAACATCTCCTAATTGAAGATCACTCATGACCCTTACAAAATCGAAGAGCATAACTGTAACACTAGTAGTTCCCAAGGTAGAGCCATTATCTCCAACCAAGAAGATAGAATAGACTATGTAACCTCACAAAGATTCCACTAAACGATTATCCAAAGCCTCTCATTATACCATAATCAATAGCTTTAGGTACCAAAATTTAACTATCTTAGGAACTTCAGACACTATCTTAGGAACTTCAAACACTATCTTTCCACCTCATAGTAATAGACTTACCAATCCACTAGTTAACAAAGATAGGCCAACCGATAGAATTTGCATCAACATTGAAATATCTTTGGTTATAGACAACCTACATCCAAGTTACCCATATAACCTATAGCCTGTATATAACACCCACAAAATTTCCCAACTCATAGATCTTGAATGATGGAATATACAAGGTTAACATCATAATAGTAGCTATGGAAAATGGATCCAACCAAAAATTAACGTGTATATTTTTCATGATTCAAACACCATTTAACTCTAGATCTAATTTACTATAAACTCACAACGAAGTTTCCATAATTTAGGAACCCAATAAGCCACTCCATAGAAATATTAAGTGATGAAGCACATATCAACACTTCTACACCTAAGAAGTTTATAACCAACCTCCTCTAACCATAAAAGGAGCATGGACACAAATTTATGTCTCCATCCAAAAAACCATTAAACAACAATCATTTGACATATCTATAAAACCACATAGTTTGGTTAACATGCAAAATCTGCAATACCACCCATGTAAATCTAAATCCATGTATACATATGTAATTCATAAATTTGAAAACACCAAATGTATAATCTAAAATAATATATCATAAATATGTAAAGCCACATATTTTAAACATAAAATCTATAAAACCCATTGATCCAAAATAACATGAATTTGAAATATGCAATTACAATATCCAAAAGGATTAAAGGGCTATCTAAGAAATCTAGAACACCAAAAGACCAGTTCCACAACCATTACCAAGTACGTACATGTAAAAAAATGAACCATGTTATCTAAAAGCTTTTAGGTCACCAAAAGATCAAATCCATAACCCACATGCAACCAAGGGCTAATCATCTAGTGCTTTCATGAAAATTAGGGGTCTAAACCATGAACCCAACTTAAGCACTCCTTACAATAGTCAACATAACTAATGATTTTTCATGTGACCAAGAGGCTAAACACAAACACCCAACATGAACACTCTTCTATTATAGATGACCATAGGATAAAGGAATAGAGACACCATATTGAAGTTCAATCACATACTAGCAAATAGGAGTTTCATGTCACAACAATGTAACATGCATACACATGACCAACTCCATTCAACTAGTGCTCACCTTATTATTTTCTAAAATAATAAATTAAGTTGAGTAAAAAATCTCACTCATACAGGGATAAACAAACAAATAAATAATACCTTCCTATGTATACCCACAAAGTTACCAAGCTAAAAAATCAACAAAGGAAGAATACTCAAAACCAAATCACCATGGTTCCATCATATGCGATGACATGCAAATACATGTAACTAACATGCAAGTCTATGCAATACAAACAAGTCACATGAAAGCATATGTAAACCACAAAACCACTTTTTATTTGATACCAAATGTTGAGAAAAGCACTCACAAACCCTTTAGTAATTATCATAATTATTTTAAACATTGCAAGCATTTCGATATTAACCCTTTGAGAAAAATAATGCAATAATCAAATCTATAAAAAAAAATCATAAACATTCAACTTGTAGTCCTTAACCACCCTCTTAATCATGCTCTTACACTTATGTGTTACACAATTATTATTGGCATATATACTCTTACATGTATGATATAATATCCTTTTATAAATATATATTTACAAATGGAAAATAAATTACATATGACATAATCGTCAAGGAATAAAATAAAAAATTAATAAATAATTAAATAATCAAGACATTAGACCTTGCATGGTGTATGGAACATCCATAATGAGGAGGATGTTGTGGACAATTTCTAGTGGAAAATGTTGCGGGGATAGGAAAAATCAACCACCATATAATTTTGATACTATTTGACAGCTTAGATGGTGATTTTGATCCCCTCCTATGAGCCTTTACTTCTATTTATGTAGATTAACAATTATTCATTTGTGTTAATTTAAAAAAATGGTATTTTTTCTTCTATTTTTTAATATAGCTCTATAATCAAAATACAATGAATAGAACAATATTTTTGTTTAAATCAATTTCTTATTGCTAGAAAACAAAGAATTGTTTAAAAAAATAATGATTTATTTTGTTCCCTTTTGAATATACTTGAATCTTGAAGTAATATAAAGATAACACTAAAGAACATGTATCTCAAGATTACATAATATATTAAATAGGAGAAAAAATTGGTGTCACCCTAAAAGTTAAGTTAATGTCAAAGAAAGTGCGAAGTGAACATGTTACTTGTTATTTATTATTTGAAAAATAACAAATAACTTGTAGACTCTTAAACTTTCAACTCAACCTTTTCATACCAAATTTGGTACAAAAATGTACTCTCATTTCATTCTAATCCGTGCAAGTAGTTATCACTACTGCCTCCATACATCTCTCCTACAACTTTCAACTGCACAACAAAACACCTATCAATTAATCAAATAACATTCATAACAAGATAAAGTCATTTATAGATTTGCATTCCAATTTTTTTTGAATAGTTGAAATGAAATGAGCATTTTTAATGATGTCCACAAGACTAGATAGTTTATGGAACTCAAGAGTTGATCTATGTAGTAACAAATATAAAAAAACAAGAACACAAAATAAATAAAGATAATCTAATAACAAGAATATAGAAGTCCTTTTACCATTTCATTTCCATCTACATAACCCTCATGTCGATTAGCCATTGCAGAAGTATCTCCAACTTCATTTCTTGCAAACCTCCCTCTTACACGAGGTCTGCTATCAGCTAACGTTTTCCGACATGCATACTATCAATTGAACCAAACAAACTTACGAATTAAAATAGATTTTACAAATTGAATAAATTTGACCTATATTTTATTAGATAAACGCTTTTGACCGAAACTATTAACAATGCTCACAATAACAAGAATGGAGAGTATTAAGGTACCTTGATCTTTTTGTTGAAGTTTCTCTCAGTACGCTTCATCTTGTATCTGCAGATACGTTGTTTTCTCTCTTCCAGAGTATAACGGCCCACCTTATACCTCGCGTCCCCGAAACTCGAATGATCACATGTCAGAGGACCGCTATATCCATGACCCATTGTAATGCAATCCATATTCTGCAAACCATGATAAACATAACTGTTAAGAAATTTCTGTAAGCTTCACTGAATCTCATACAATTTTAGCATGTTGTATAAGGAACAACGAACAGCTACATAAAACCAGGCAGTTACAACATTGGACTGAGATGAAAAAACAGTTTCTAATTTCAAGAATGGCAAGTCGGCGGGAAGAAATTTTTTGCAGAAAGCATACCTGAATGTCTCCCGTACCGTATATCCGACGACGGAGACTAAGCGCAGAGCCTTCAATTTCAAGCGGATGAGCATATAAGCTGCTACCCAGATACCCTCCACTCTCTCTCCCTCCCTCCCCTGTGGCTTTCTCATTCAGCCCCAAATGGGCAGGGCCATTGCCCTGTGACATTACCAACCTCTGCACCTCCTCTCTGGACTGCAGGTGAGGAGGAGGGGGGAGGAGGCAGAGATTGGGGAGGGAATCAGCTTGAAGCACAGCTCCTTCATCCTTTCTCACTTGCTCTGCAGCTGCACAGGGGAATGGCACTGACAATGGCAGAGGCAGGGGATCCTCAAGCAGCTCCACTTCTCCAAAATCGAGCTCGGGAACTCCCGCGCTTCTTGGCAAGTATTCCTACATAAAACCATAGTCTCAGTTAACAGAATTCAAGAAGAAATGACTGCCATAAGAGTCTGAGTTTACAGAATTTGGGGAAGAGATGAAGCAGGGGCTGCTTTGCTTACATCCATTAATTCATTCTCGGGGTGCATGAAAGGGCGTCCTTCGCCTGCAATAAAGTCCTGAAACAGAGCCTGGGGATGAAGAAGCAGAGGGTGGGGATGAAGAAACGGGGCGTGGGGATGCAGAAACATGTAATTATGTATCGCCATGGAGAGGAGAGTCTGGATCGAGGTGGGAAGTGAAGGTGGTGAGCAAGGAGTGAGAGTTGGGGTTGTGCGTGTGGCGCCAATAAAAAGGAATGGAATATAAAAAGCAAACGCGGATTTTTCGAACTGAATTAATTGGATTGAAAGTTGTTTCAATCCCGAAAACCGATCAGGACTATAGAGGGGACAAAATCCGATGGCGACGGCGGAGGCGGCAGAGGGGTCTCATGTTTGGTGTTTGACACGTGTCGGTGTGAGCTGAGAATGGAAACGGGTAGAGGCAGAGGTCGGGACCACCTTTTACGGAGGACCGCCGCGTGGAACAAGTACGGAATAATGCAAGCATAGCCAATAGTTACTGTCTAAACATTCCGAATTTCTGGTTCTAAATGTCCGTGTTCAATGTTTACACTTCAGACTACATCTAGAACATTCCGATCTTCTAGTTCTAAATGTCCAATTTCTAAGTTCACACCTCTCATATTATTTTTATTATAAATTCCTTATATATCCAACACATTTGGATCTCTTCAAAAGATAAAAGATCTAGGGCTTCGCTTTCGTTATGAATTCACATTTTTCTATATATATACACATTTGGATCTCCTCAAAAGATAAAAGATCTAGGGCTTCGCTTTTGTTATGATATCGTCATAGTCAAAGGTCTTTGTCATTTGTTGAAGATATTTTATTTTTATTTATACACACACATTGATGTATTCATTCTATTTTTCCATTTATTGTGTTTATTCATATGCTTATTTTAGATATTTCATTACCACCTTGATTCTATAATATCCTTGTTCAAGATCAATCCTATGGATATATTAGGATTAATATGACACCCATAGATCTAATCTTATGGGTATAAGATTAATCTTTCACCCACAAATCTAATCCTTGAAATTTTAATTGACTCTACATATTATTTTCTTACCTAGATCAAACTAAACACACATTTGCACAATCTATTGTTATGTCCTTGTATTTAAAGGAAGGCAATTGCATTTATTTGAACATCAAGATAGTCATTCACATTTATAAAAGTAACATGCTAAGACCACTTCAATTAGAGAACTAAAACAAATATAATTTTGCATCATATCCTATAACATCTACATGTTTGAAGGTTATTCTCCTTAATATTTTCCTCAACTATAAAGTTGATCCTATCAAGGGGGTAAACCTAAGAGAAGACAATGTCTACCCTAGGTGTTTGCAAACACCACCAATCCTTAACACTCGGAGAAGCAAGGTAAATCAAACAAATTAGATAATATGAATGCACACTATACCATATCACTTTTGAGGGTAGAAATCAAATTTGTGACTATGGAAAAGACTTTGATCCACAAATTTGATTGTTTAAAGAGGTGACTATCGAGACACATCCTTTCTAGGACCCTAAGATGTTATAGATTTCAATGTACTAATAAATTTAGTTATTTTTGTCATTTCTAGAGCTAATGGCATTTACCCTCTCATTTAATTTTGTAAATAACATTTAATATTTCAATATCTTGATATTTATATTTGCAACTGAGTTGTGATACATTGTGTGTTTATTACTTTCATTAATTAGTTAGTCTACATAACACGTGTTGGAAAAGTTTATTTTTTATGCCCTTAAACTCTATCGTGCACATGGATATGTGTGAACTAACCTAGTATAGCACACTTATCATTTATCTTTCAACCTATTAATTAGTTGCACTTTAAAGAAATCTAATTATGATGAAGGGGTATGCCTCTACCTAGTTATGTCTATAAATAAGGATAAACAAGTCTCTTCCAAATCACCAAATTATGAATTATATTCTTATTGGAAGGTTGTGAAGGTTTCTCCCTTGAAGTGACACTCAAATAAATTTATTCACTATTATGTTCTTCTTCTATTTATATTGAAATAATTTCATTAGAAGTGATATTGCACTGATTATTTGAGCCAAATATTTTATTTTTTACATATTTGCAGACTCTTATAATTTTTTCAAATTATTTGTTTACATTTTGAAAATATATATAAGAAAGATATAATCTAAATTTTAGACTTCTATAATGAATTTTAAGTGAATTATTATCGGTTTTTTTTTTTTATGTTCACCCTCTAAACTACAAATTATGGAATTTTTATGATATATTTACATTTTTAAAAAGATCTAAAAAATATAATAAGATTTAATTCTTTTAATTTGTTAATTCAAAGGTCTAAAGTTATTAGTTCATGTCTTAGGAAAGTATATGAATGCATTCATCTAGTTTTAGTAATTTATTCAAATGAACCAATATGAGCAAAGAATTAAAATCGGATGACTATTTTTTCTAATGTATATATTTTTCTAAAATTTATTTCAATATATGAAAACTATTTTTCTTTAATTCTATTGGATCACAGTATGTACAGTCATATTAGTATGAGGTAAGCATTTTGACTAATGTATCACTCTTTGATACTATTCATTTAAAAACACTATTTGTAAGGAAAAGAAAAGGTGCGGAAATGCTTTCCTAACGCTAAAACCACAGAGGAGACGTGCAAAGACTAGTTTTAAAACATTAAAACACTTAAGATGAACACATGTAGGGTAACAAGAGTAACATAAATAAAATGTTTCAGAGATAACACCAGATTTACGTGGGAAAACCCTTTCGGGAAAAAACCCACCACACTAAGAGAAAGACACTTTGTATTACAGTAAGCAAAAGATTACATACAAAGTTGCAGTCCTCACTTTCCGATAGTTAGCTCACAGGAGCACTTGAGTTTTCATGCACTCACTGTTACGATGCTATTATGACATACAGTCAATCCAAAAAACTCTCAACACTTTTTTTCAGTATATTACTGCTCTTCTACAAATCTGTATATTGACTACTAGTCAAGACCAACTATTACAAGTCTCTATACAACCACCAATTAGGGTGCATTAAATTCAGTTCTTCACTGACACGCCAAATTGATCTCGGATCGGATCCACCTACAAACCTGCATCGAGCCACCCTGCAATAAATTCGTTGCAAAGAAAATACAATTCGAGCTCTCCCAATCGCCAAAATCCGATCACAAAAGACTGCATAATAATTCGCTTTTCACCAATCCAGCTTCCAGAAATAAATGTTGTTTTGCAACAATAATGCAAAAACAACCGATGAGAAATCGCCATGTGTTGCACTGCTATTCGTTCCACTGCTGGACCGAGGAGAGATCAGTCAACAAACCCCATGGTCTGAGATCCCTTTGCTATCGCTAACTATTGCATCGCATTCCGGGCTAGCAATAATCCACTATCGCCAAAACATCGACCGCCAATTCTATCGAATCCCACAAGCCACATGTCCACCGCTCAGTAGGATTCAGGGCATCCAGGAGGGGATCTCCAAGATTCCCATGAGCCCACCCGAAACGAGCTTTTGAGGCTGCCACGTGTCCACCGCTCGTGCACTTCGCTTGGCTTACGTGGAAGCCGTTGGAGCTCCTTCGAGGAATCTCTAGCGGCATCTGCTAGATTCCCCAAGGAAATTCTGAGGTGCAGGCAAGTGTCCATGGATGGACAACCCTTTGCATAAAGCAGCTCAGGGCCCACCATCTCTTCATTGCACCACCTTTTCGACAAGCCGCCACGCGTCATGCGCACAGGAAATTCCACTTGGCAAAAAGGTTATAGACTCTACTTGCCTTCGGATGCTGCGAAAAGCAGCCAACACCATTAGATGAAGCCGATAGCAGCCATTGATGCAAGGCATCGACACATTGACAAGACTTAGCATTTACTTCCATCGATAGACGACTGCTCTGCCGATAAAGCCAAGGCCAACACACATTCCGCCAACTCCACGCCCGTCGGCCCATCGCTATGACAACCCTCGGAGTCTCACCAATCAGACTAAGTCTCAGCGACCGAAGGTTCAATCCAACCAAAAGAAAACACCGTGGTAAAGTGATAGAGACATAAACTCATCAAGCCTTTCACGGAGGTCCAAGCTAGTAAATTGAGGCACATTTTCCAACACTATTTTTAAATAGCATAAATTTTCTCTATAATATGTCTAGTCAATTATGCACTAGTAAAAAGTAAAACTATTTGATTTGATTGATAGAGTCACAGAATTGATATTTTTTATTATTTAATATATTAATATATTATATACTACTATAATGTTTTAGTAATAATAATATAATATATAATTTGTATATTATTGTTGCTATATGTTATATATCTATATTATATATAAATTAATTAATATTATATAATATAATAATAATTATATTATAAAATATATTAATATTAATATTATATAAATGAGTGATTAAAAATGTTGAAATTATTTTCCATAGGAGGAAGTATTTGCAGAGATAGTGATTGATGGTTTTTGTGACATGGTGTCTAAGTGGGGTAGCAATCGTTTTCCTAGGATTTTTCGCCCTCTTGACCCTCATGGCAGTCGGTGTCAGTATTACAATGGCAGTAAAGCATATTATCAACAGTCAAATCAGTTTCTACATGGTTCCCACATCATTGGTAATCAGAATCAACAAGGTAGGTATACTCAGCAACATCACGATGCACACTATGGCCCTCGTGGTCCTCAGAATAATTATTATAATAAATTTTAGTAGAACGACCATCCAACTCAACCAAATAGCCATCCCACAAGACACAGGTTCACTCATCCCAACTGGGTCACCTTCAACTCTCATCGGTTGAATCAAGTAAAACAAGCCCCTCTGGACATTTGGGAGGATGGTAGTCAACGTTTAGAAAAAATGGCTACACATGGTCAATGAAATCAACACATGCAATTTCATCAGTATGTTCAAAACCCTAATCGAGGTAGGGTTCATAGGAACAAGTTCAATAAAAAGATCAATAAAATATTAGGGTTTCAAATCAATTTCCTCGTGCACCTCAATCTCTAGATCGATGAGGAGATCCTTTTAATCCAACACATACACAACCCATTAAGTAGCCAAAGGAGGTGGATCATGGGAAGGATGTGCCTAAGTCTCTAGGTACGTAAAGGGATGCTAGTGATTGTAACAAACCAAAGGAAACTGCCCAAAAAATCAAGGCCAAGCATCCAAATAAGAAAGCCCAATGGAAAAATACATACCGCAAGAAGAGAAGGGATTGACAATGGAAACGAAAAGATCCCTTGAGTGAATCTCCTCCTGTTAACTCAAATGAAGCCATGAAGTTGTTACCAAGGTAATCAGGGTTTGTCAAACTCACACTTCTAGAGGAATTCTTGCAATCCCAAGTTCCAGATCTTCGTCAGACAACATTGATTTGCAAGTTTTGGAACTTGAATCTTGACATTCAAATTCTTGAGGAGTTGCTTTTTGGGGATTGGACTAGGGTTAAACAAGTTTTCTACTTGGATAAGATGAGAGGGATTTTTGTTGTAATTTTTGAATCCAAAATTCATAGGGATGCCATTTTAAAGATTAAGTCATGGATTTATAATGGGTCGGGTCTTTTTACCCAAGTATGGAGTCCAAATTTTAATCCTTGTGAATTTGTGGCAAATTTTATGCCATTTTGGGTTCAACTTAATGGCCTACCTCTAGAATATAGAGAACTAAAACTTATTGAGATCATGGCAAACCATCTAGGAATATTTCTAAAACAGGATCTCCAAGCTTTCAAAAATCCTCCCACAATAGTCAAGGTTTGTTTATTACTTGACACGACCAAAAATTTCCCATGACATCTTCATTTGGTCACCAAATTTGGTTCTTGGATCCAAGAAATTATTTTAGAAGATGCAAATGTTTTTTTCTCATTGTCACACAATGGACCATATTTCTTCTACTTGTCTAGATAAAGATAATATGAATTCTCAAATACCAACATCCTCTAAGCTTGGGGATCCTATCAAACAACTTGTTGTTAAGAAGCAAGTACCTAATGTGTAGTCTTTTACCTTCCCAAATACTTTCGAGGACAAGGGTTTGACAGTTAGGAATAGGGAAATTATATCACAAGTTGTTGGGACTCCTCTTTCAAATTCAATTCAAGTTCAAAGGATTGGGTTGCAATTAAGGTCTTCAAGTTCCAAAACACATAGTGATATTTTAAGGAAGAAGAAAATACTCACCATCTTAGCAAATTTCTCAAATTTTATGTCAACACATGGAAAATTTATTGCTTAAATTTGTATGTTCCTCTAGATCCTAGTATTTCAGAGCAGCAAATGGTTGATATTACAAGGAAATTGATGTTTGAAAAGATCTCTACTCAACCCTCTTTTGATATTGTGCCTTCCAAGAGGGTTGAGAATAACCAATTGTTTGTTTCGGTTTCTGGGGATAAGGATGAGCTTGAACTTCTTGCTCAAAACTGGTTGGCCTCTGTAGCTTTTGATATGTTTGATGAAATTGTTGTTGAAGAAGGATTCATAGGTTCTGCATATTCTCTACCGACTCATAGAGTAATAATAGAAGAATTCTATCCACTGCAAATAGAGGGGCCACATGATTTTTCTCCTTTGCACAAAGAGGAGCCACAAGATGTTAGAAAATTGGACATGGTTCATGTTGCTAAATTGGCTTTGGGTGATGATGAGTTTGATTACTCTAAAAATTCATCCTTACCTCAAGCACCTTCTCAAGAGATTGTTAAAAAATCATTGGGTAAACATGGTAGAAAATCAAGATTGGTTAAATTGCAAGAAGAGATAGAGGCGGGAGTTAAAAATGCCATTATGGAGTCCTTGTCTAGTTTTGTAACAAAGAGACCGAGGAGAGCCTATTTCTTTTCTCGAGAGCAATGAGGATCATTATGTGGAATCTTGGGATCATAAATTACCCTGACAAAAGAGCACACATTAAGCGTCAAATTGATGCTTGTGGTGCACACATTGTTCTACTTCAAGAATAAAAAATGTTAGTGGCAACCTATGAAGAGGCGGTGAAGAAATGGTTTTTGTGCGAGTCTATTCATTCTCTTGCCCAAGGAGCTTCTGGGGGTCTAAATTTTTTGTGGAATCCAAAGACTATTTCAATCATTTTACAACAGAGACACCCAAACTAGCAGTTGTTAGAAGTTACCAAATTTGATTTGAAATTCTATCTGATAAATATATATGGTCCTTCTGCTACTTTGGATAAGAAAAGATTATGCGATGAGATTAATGAAGCTATAAGTCATTTAGGGGATGTCAAGATAGTTCTAGCAAGACATTTTAATGCAATTATAAATCTGCAGGAAAAGCAAGGGGGATTTTCTCTGCCTGTTAAAGTTTTGAATGATTTTAGTAATTTTATTTTATCAAATGCTTTGACAAATATATTGACTTTGATAGACAAATATACTTGGACAAATAGAAGGGAAGGATTTTTATAGATAGCAGAAAGGTTGGATAGATTTTTAGTAACCCCAAATTGGTTGCAGTTATAATATGAAATTCAAATAGAAATCCTACCTTATATAGGTTTGGATCATTATGCGGTTGGGTTCAATATTGCAATGGTATCCCCTACAAGGTTTAAATCCTCTTTTAAATTTAAAAATATATGGTTCACACACCCACAATTTATGTCCTTGTTCCATCAATGGTGGGTAGCTGCCCCATTTGAAGAAGGGTAAAAATGTTCCAACTTAGCAAGAAACTGGTACATGTTAAAGAGGAGATACAAATTTGGAACAAATAAGTGTTTAAGAATATATTCCAACAAAAAGAATTGGTGCAAAAGGAACTTGAAGCAATTCATGAAGAAATAATTCATAATGGTCTAGATGGTACCTTGTATGATAAATGTAAAGTTCTGTAAGGTCAATGGGAAGAGTTATGTGCAAGGGAGGAGATTTATTGGCAGTAGAAATCTATGAGAACTACTTCTATGCTTAAGCAGTTCAAAACTACAAACATTGCAATTTTGCCTAAGGTAAAGGACCCATAGTCATTTGCTGATTTTAGGCCAATTTCGTTGTGCAATACAGTATACAAAATTTTAACAAAAGCAATATATCTCAGGCTACAACCCATCATATCAAGGATAATTTCACCAAAGCAAGGTGGTTTTGTGCCGGGTAGGGAAACATGTGAGGGAGCTCTTATAGCTCGTGAAACCCTTAATTCCATTCAGTCCTCAAAAACACCATCATTTGTAGTTAAACTTGATATAATGAAAACTTATGACAAAGTTGATTGGGATTTTTTTAATAATTTTCTTGCAAAATTTGGATTTAGTGGGAAATGATTCCATTGGATAAGATCATGCTTGTCTGGTACAAAATTTATTGTCCTTATAAATGGTTCTCCATCAGGATACTTTATATCTTCACAAGGGGTCAGGCAAGGGGACCCACTTTCTCCTTTTATCTTCATCATCATGATTGAAGCTCTATGTAGGTTCATTACTCTAAAGCAAACTCAAGGCTTATGTCAAGGTATTAAGATCCAACCCACAAACATCATTGAGAGCCATTCACTCTTTGTAGATGATACTTTACTATTTAGCCTTGCCACCATTGCAACAACAAAAGTTGTAAGAGAAGTTTTAGATAAATATTCTTATGCTTTTGGGCAGAAGTTAAATGTAGCCAAATCCAAGATCTACGTATTCAATTCTGATGAAGTTACAAGTCAAGCAGTTATCAAAATTTTGGGTTTCCAACCTACAAGTTTACCTTGCAAGTATTTAGGTATTCCCTTTTTAATGGGCCCCTCTAAGGCATCATTCTAGAGTAAAGTCTTGAAATATTGATATCAACCATTCTCATGTGGAAAGCTAGATGGATCTCACTATCGGGTAGAATTTTGTTGGTCAAACCAGTCTTGGCTTCAATACCTAACTATTTTTTAGCAGTTCTTAAGGCTCCTCAATCAGTGATCCTTGAAATTGAAAAAATAATAAGAGATTTCATATGGAAAGGAAATATAAATGAAAAGAAAAAGATTCCTCTCATTTGCTTAGACAATATGGCAAGGGAAAAATCACATGGGGGTGCGGGCATTCATAAACTCACACTTAGAAATAAATCCTTTGGGGAAAATCTTGCTTGGAAATTATATTAAAAACCAAAAGCAATATGGTGCAAAATCATGCAATCCAAATACATGGACTCCCCTTGTTCGACAAGAATATTTGCTATAGAAAATACTCAGCATGGGTCAGCCATGTGGAATTTCATACTCTCTTGTAGGAAATTGATTACAAACTATATCACTTGGGAAGTGAATAATGGGAAAGATATCAAGTTCTAGTTAGACTCATGGAGTTGGTTTCCACCTTTACAAAATAATCCAGAGTTACAGGAGATTAAGGAAGCTTTACTAGTAGTTTGGGGAGAATATTTTTTGAGTTATGTTCATTCTACAGAACCATTCATTGGTACAGTTATTTGGAAAGACAACTCAGGTACTATATTCTCTCCACAACAATTTTAGGTTTTGCAGAACATTTTGAATGATAAGAGTAGTTTATCTCTCAGGTAAAGTTGATAAAATAGTTTTGGCTCCATCTAAAACCAATTTGTACATAGTGAAACAAGGCTACAAGGATCTTTCTCAGATTAAGGAACAAAAAATACCTCAGAGGGCACTTTCATTTTGTTGGAATGATAAGATTTTACCAAAAGGAGGTAGTTTTGCATGGTCAACATTGAATAAAAGGATTTTGACAAGTCATAAGTTGGTAAAGATGAAAATTGCAGACCCTTTCAAATGCCATCTTTTCAGATTGAATTTGATACTTTTGACCACCTCTTTGTTTAGTGTAGTTTTTCTCAAGCTTGTTGGGATTTCATTAAAATCATGTTAGATTTGTCTTTGTCTTTACCAAACAACCTTTGCGATCTTTTTCAAGGTTGGCCTACTCTTTATAAGTCATCCTTTTTCTCCTATATTTGGATTTGCATACCAACACTTGTCATATGGAACATTTGGTGGGAGAGGAATCTTCACATTTTTAGAAAAGTTATAACTTATGAGAAAATGAACATCGTCAAACTGGAAAAGGCTATTTCAGAGGTTGTGAACTCCTATGTTCAAAAGAATAAATATGTTGGCTTTGTGTTCTTCGACTAGGATGTCTTTATCTTGAATACATGGAAAGGTATAAGGCTTCCATTTGCAGGAAGTATGCATAATTCAGTCAAGCAAAAGATAGATCGCAGTCAAATCAAATTGTGTCCACTGCAATTAGACTTTCTAAAATTGAACTTTGATGAAGCTTCTCGTGGAAATCCAGGGGTCTCAGGAGCAGGAATTTGTATAAAGGGATCACAAGGGGCTTTGTTATTACTTTATCATCTTCACGCCTTCCATGGGGATCGAACAATGCAACAGAAGCAATGAAATTGTTGATGGGATTAAAAGCAACATTAAAGTTAGGCATTCATAGGATCCATATAGAAGGGGACTCTCTCATAATGGTGAATGTGTGTAAAGAGAGAAACATACTTAATTGAGGGTTAAAATATATCCTTCAAAATGTTTGGGAAATGTTAGACAAGTTTCAAGCATTTCTTATCTCTCATACATATTGTGAAGGGAATAGTTTAGCAAATTGCTTAGCGAATTTGGGTTATGATATGGTAGAAGTGTCAATTCAAAACAATATGGAGTAGATCAAACCATACCCACAATTATTAGAAATACTAAAGCATGAAGCAATTCTATTGGTATAAAAGATGGCAAAGATATTTGGAGGTTGGTAGGTGCAATGCTATTAAAAAGGTCTTAATGTCGTATCTTGCAAAGTGTGTGGTTGTTGATCTAATCTCCATGGAAATCATTCTTATTTCATAATACTTCAAGGTGGAGGCTATAAAATTTGGTTTTCAAGATTTCTTATGTTGCAAAATACCTTTTGTTACATTTCATCCTGACATTAGCGGTGGTTTTTCCTAGGGAGCTACATACTTCAATGTAGATGTTCCCAATGCATTGTTGTCTCTTGCAACATGAAATGATAGCCGATCTAATGCGAAATTATTTTTTTGAAAAAGATAACATTTTTTTTTATCATACCTTGAAAAGGAGCCCGTATCCCAGGGCTTACACACGTGTGAACTGGTTTTAAAGGACTTCACCTTGTTTTCACTATTTCATAGTCTATTTTTAGCTTTTAATATGCATCCAAGGCCTTCCTCAGGCGACGAAGATGAACTATGTTTCTATTGTCAAGATCGTGGGAGGTGTAATAAGGGGATCATGGAATATCTTCCCAGGAACTACTAAGTGTATCTACTAGTTCTTGAATGGGAAGTCCCATTTGTAGAGATAGTTGGTGATGCAGAATTGGGGAAAATCTTCAATTTACACTGCCCACAATTTAGAAAGTGTCTCAAGCGGGTATTAGCTAAAGAAATTATTTTTCGACAAGCTCGAAGGTGTATTTTCTCTTCACAGATTATCTCAAATTTTCTTTCAAATTTCTTTGATCTTGTGCAATCTATACCCGACTTGAATATCATAGTTTCTAAGGTTATCAAGGTTAAGTTTGTGCAAGATAAAAGGAGTAGTGAAGGCAGTGCAGGCTTATGACCTGTGGAAAGGGCAAGGCCATGTTGGAGGGATTTTCCTTTGACACTTTCTCCTAAATGGAAATGTCTACATTTCATTATATGATGCTATGAAACACTCAATTGAAATGCAGAATTTTTGTTATCTATGGTTTTGGTTCTTTTTTGATATCTCCAAGGAAATCCAAGTTGTGAACGGGCATGGTGGTCTGTCGTCAAAATATAATAGTATATTTTGTAATTTTGTACATGGGCTTTTAGTTATAATTATGCATTTGGGAATGCAAGCTTAGCATATGGGTTTGGGGTTTTTCTATAAGCTGGATATGTCCTTTGGCTCTTCATGTATGGAAATTTTGTAATGGTAGACATAGCTCTGAGATAGAATAGTTGTCATATGGGTAAGGGGTCCATGCGAAATATAAGAATCTGATAACTTTGGCTCTCGTAGCTATGTTATTTTGTAAATTTTACATATATTAATATAATTATATGGGCTAGCTGCCTTTTGCTCAAAAATATAATATTAATATTAATTTATAATATATATTAAATTCATAATGTATAGATAATATATAATTATATAAATATAAATATATAATTCTTGATATACTATATATAATTACTACTAATATGATTATTATTATATATTTATGATAATAATAATATATTAATTATTTAAAATTAATATAATAATATTTAATATACAATAGAATATTCCTTTCAAATATTTTTTTTCCTACTACACATTTAAAAAACATATTACTACTACTTAAAGTTAGTTACATAATAAACAAAAACAATCTCTCCATAGCCACCTTCATACATCTTTTGCACGAAGCAATGAGTTGCGCATATCCAATACAAAAATAAATTTGCAACTAAAATGATCTTTGTTGTCTTCAAAAGTGCTTGGTTTCTAATCTTCAACAAGTAGAATCAATGCAACATCTTCAACAAGCACAATGAATATTTGTAAATGTTATAGGCTTCTCATGTCAACATATTGACTATAAATTTCAATTATATAATTGTTTATTAGAACTTGTAATGTATTGATCAAAGTGGTCTACAAATAGACATTGTGTATATTATTTTCAATAATATGCATTTATACTCACGCAATAATTATTATATGTAAATACCTTAACAAACATGTTACACATTTTAATGGCAAGAATCAGACATAATGCATCTCTTGTTTGATTAAAGGAAAAAAAACAAAATTTACTTTGTGAAGCCTCAATATGATAGGTCTACAAACTAGCAATTGGGGGAAAATCTATACACTATGAAAAATCATAACAAAGAAAATGTGGAAATAGAAATTCAAATTGAGTGGTCTTTTGTTTCATGGTTTTCTTTGAAAATTGCAAAGCAGTCTTAACTCACACAAAACATTCAAGATAATAGGAATAACATCAATAGTCAATTAAATGATATCAAACAAAGACTCTATAAATTGTTGAATTTGCAACTAAATCTTTGAAATCAACCACTAGTCTGTAATACATGATCATGAGTTGAGGTTATCGGGTACATTTAATACCATTGAAGCCTACCTCTACCCTCTGTGGAAAATCCTTTACTCCCACATTTCCTATGCATAAATAATTTTAGCATTACATATATAGAAGTGTATTCCATTTATGGTGTTTCGTCAGAGACATCCGATAAAATTGGAACGATACAATAAGATTAGCATGCCCCTGCCCAAGGATGACACATGGGTAGATGTCATGCATAATTGAGAAAATTGTCTAATGGATTTATATTTAAAATATTTTAATAATTGAATTTTGATTTTGGTTTTAATTTTTCATGATTTTTTTTTTTTTTTTTTCATTGAGTTTCTTTTCATGAGTATGTGAGATGGTTTATTGTCTATTCATCTTCAAGAATGCACTTTTGATTGTAATTATTAATTAATTAAAATTATAATATAATTTTTTATTTTCAATTAATTAATAAATATTGTCAAATGTGTATTCTTGGATAGATGTTTCCCTAATAATTGGGCAAAACAAATATATTTATTTTTACAAATTTTAGTTTTGCTTTTCTAGATTTTTATTGTTTTGGGTTTTTTTATTGAGTTGCTTTTCATGAATAAGGGAGATGATGTATGTGTATAGATGTATATGTTTTTGAATGTGCATGTGTATATATATATATATATATGTATATATATGTATATATTTGTATATATATGTATATATTTGTATATATATATATATATATATATATATATATATGTTAATCAATGGTGGTGACTTTTTTGGTGAATTACTATTCATCCTCTTACAGATATAACACACTACAACACACATTAGAGCCATCAAGCTATATCATGAGAAATTGGTATTATAAATGCACTATCTCTAACCTTTATTGAGACTCAATATATTGACATATAGGGTTTGCACTTTACTTTTTTAGGATTTTTTTGGTTTATTTTGAGACATCTTAATTAAAACCCCAAGTACATTTTGGGGATTTGTAGCTTAGGTGGTACGCAATGGAAAAATAGTTGGCAACAACTATTAATATTAGATGTAGATCTACAATATATTATTATTTTTCTCATTTGTATTCTATGCATTTATTTTAGTAGCATTATCCATCTCATCTCTTTAAATTTTATGCATTGTTTACTCACTACCCTTTGATTGTACATTACTGTTATATCACTTATCATGGTTCCTTATGAACCATTACCTTGAGATAAATTGCATTCATCTATTAAAAATTATTGGCATTTTCATGCTTCATTGATTCATATTCTTTGTTCTTTGATGGCATGGAACCATTCTTCCAAATCAAGATGATGTATCATGTTCCACGAGTAAGTTGCTTACATGCATATCTACCTTCTCCTTCATGGAATTTGGTTTTTTTATTTCTTATCCATGTTAGAGGATTTTATTCATTTGTATGCTTTATTCCCAACAAGTATACCCCTTAAATGCAACGGGCAATGATAATGTAGTCCTTCCTTCTAACACTATCCAATAATGATGTACTTTGTATGATGAGGTTTCACCTTAAATATTCATGATGATGTTGAGCCATGTAATGTTGCTCTTTCTACATGTCACCATAACTCTATTTGTATACCCTTAGACTCACATCATTTTGATGCATCTTATGATGAGTCTAGGGATAGTTATTTGATGATGCATCGTATACATCATGATGAAATTCTTTATGTTGATAGTCCTTTACATCTCATTTTGACTCTATGGATGCTTTTGATGATTCTACATATCTTTTTTTACATTCTACAATGATAACATACATCATGAGGATAGTTACTTGCATCAAATCCATTTATGATTCATTGCCTCCTTCTATATTACATGATGATATTACTACTCTTGGTGAGGATTTATCGTTTGATGACTTTGATGGTGCTAATAATACATATTTACTTGTTAGGCCATCCTTTTTTCTCATTATGATTGTTATTCCCTTAACCCAATTATTGTATTGGGCTATGTATAGTTTACTTGTGTCTAGAATAACCTTAATTAAGTATTATTTATTATAATTACTTGAAACAAGGTGACATGAATAATTAAGACTCTTAATTTGTAAAAGTTATGAGTGATACATGTTGATATATGTTTGTATTAACTTTGCACTAAGTTAAAGACAAATGGCCTAGTTGATACACCTTATCCTAGTTGTACCTCCTGTGAAAGGAGTGGACTATGTGATTATTGCCTTCAATATGTTTGGAGTGAGTTTCTATTATTTGTATCCTCCTTGTGTTGGAGTGGTTATGATGCCTAGTTTGTATGCACTTGTGTTTCCCTTGGTGATTGGTTGTGAGTGCGTTGTCCATTAGAAGAGTGGCTTTTGATAGGGGTCGGAGCCCAAAGTGGTAAATCGGGTAACCTTCAGAAGTGAGTTAATCAAGTGATAACTAAATTAATGTACTTAGATGATTAGGATGCAGTTCACACTAATCAAGATAATTTAATCCTCACTCATAGATACAAGGGCTTATTTAGACTTGGGATGAGTGAGAAGGCCTGGAATGGCAAGATCAACTATCTTGTCCTTGCGAGAGGTAGTTGATTCCGCATGAGTGAGTATGAGTGTCGGGATTCGGTTGAGGCCACCAGGATTACTTGTGCCGGAGCCTATGAAGAATTCCCAGAGGAGATCTCATGACAAACCTTGCAATGACACTCTATCTAGGACAACTGCTGTTAATTATTTTATGTGTATGGTTATTTGAACATACTTGATCTACTTTATGTCTGGAAGCAATGTGACCTATGTCAGTGATGCTGGAGTTGTACTTTTATTGTACTTGATTTGTACTTGTATTGTACTTGATTTATACTTGTATTGTATTTGATTTGTACTTATATTGTACTTGAGTTGTACTTGATTCATACTTGTATGGTGAATGAGTTGTACTTGTTAATTCATTTGGTTGGTTATAATAGTATGAGTCAGTTTGAGTCTGCCTTTGGTTAGAGGTAGTAGAATCTTTGTCCATGTTACTTTGTTACTATCTCCTAGCATGGGGGGTGGGCCTTCGGGTACCACATTGGTAGGGTGGAACATGCACCAAAACCGTTGGGTCCCCATCTATCTTCAGTACTTGGTGGCGAGACATCCAGATGGACAGCTCACGGTTCTTGTTGTAATTACTTGCATTGTAATATTTTAACTTGTATAAGTTATTTTATCCCTCTTTTTTTATGAGGTGGAGTTATGTAATTGTGATATATTTGTACTATTGCCTCATTCTGGGAATGAGTGATGTAACTATTGGATTAAGTTAATATTTATGAGATTGTATCTTGGTTGATTATCTTATTATGTTATGTGGTATTCTTATGATGTATGATGTTTATTTCATAAAGTTATAAGGCTATGGTTGTATGTAATATTTATGTGTGGGTTTAAGTAATCCTAACCTTGTAGCTTTAGAGGTTGTTGTTAACTAGTAAGTGAATGTGTATGTTAAATGCACTTTGTAAAAAAAAAAATTAGTTCGCTTAAGATGTTAATTGCAACTTCCTTTAAGGTTACTTGGCGGGGCATTACAAGTTTCACCCCTCTACCATAGTTGACATTGATATTTGCAAACTTAAAAAAATTTAATGCCTTTTCCCTAAAATCTACTGCAGCTGCCCAAAATTCTACCACAGTTGACCCAAAGTTTGTCATAGTTGCCTTTTTTTGGGTGAAAATCAGAAATAGATCTAAAAATTGGTTAAAACTTTCACCACTAGGAAACCAAACACCTCACATCACTTTCCATACATCATTCCACCAAAAAAAATCTCATCCATGGGAACATCAATCTATTACCCAAATCACTATTATCAAGGTTCACAACAACATCAAGGGTTTCAAAATCACCATCAAGATCAAAATCTACAACATCAACCTGCCCTAAATGCACTTGAAAACAGAATTGGAAAACTTTATCAACAATACTTTGGACACCATCAAAAGAGAATCACAATATCAACAACATCTTGAGAATCCTCAAAACACAGATTCACATCATCAACATGTTCAACATCAAGACACCTCATACCAATAACCCCCATCCTATGATCCTTCATACAATGCACAATATCAACAAGGGTTACAACAACAAAATCAAGATCCTAATATTATACATAATCAATATGGATCTTCCTTCATTCAAAAACCCCAACAACAAACAAACACGCATCCTCAAACATCTCAATATCCACATCAACAACATTTCCAACATCATCAAAACATTGATTCATATCAACAACAAAGTCTATTTCCACAACATCAAGTGAACCAAAAACATCAATTGCCAGAACAAAATCCATAACACCAAGATGTACCTCAAATGCAATATCAAGTTTCGCAACATCAAGGCACACCTCAAACTCAAGATCAAAGGATTCCTCAAGTTTAATATCAAGGTGCACCCCACCCTCAAGGTACCTACAACACACAAAAAGGACTTAACCCTCCTTATACACAACATGGTTATCAAGGTTCCACGTCTTCACAAAATACCACCTATGATCAAACAAACGTCATCGAACAACAAGGTTATAAAATCCTTCCAAAATAAATGAACACTTACTGATGATATAGCCTTGCAATTACAAAATAACAATGAACTCATTTACCAAAACAATCAATCAAACAACCAACAACAAAATCAAGAGAAGAACAATCAAGAGAGGCCATACAATAAATATTACCAAACAAGAAGGAAAATCACCCCTTTGGGAGAGACTTTAGAGGTAATCATGCACAAACTGGTACAACAGGACCTTATCAAAATCAATGACAGTCCAACTTATGGTGAACCAGATTTTAAACTCCCTTGGTATAATGAGTATGAATGATGTGAGTTCTACAAAATCAAGGGTCACACAGCAAACAAATGCATAAAACTCAAAAATATCATCCAAGACTTTATTGATAAAAAATAAATAGCTATTGAGGACAACATTCAAGGTTCAACCACTATGGAAAACATTAAAAATATCTCTACCTCAAATGTTCCAGATAATGATCAAAAGCCATCTATCAATGATAACATTGACAATATCTCAAAAGTTGAAAACAAAGATCAAGATCCATCTACCAATGACAAAATCAACATTATCTCTACCTGAAATGTTATAGATAATGATCAAGAGCCATCTATCGATGATAACATTGACAATATGTCAAAATTTGAAAACAACGATCAAGATCTATCTACCACTAATCACGTTGAAAATATCTCTACATCATCCAATGAGTAAAAGGACATGAATCAAGAAGTTATTCCTAAGAATGATCAAAATCGATCACCAAAGTCTAGCAATGATCTAGTCCAACACATATTGATGAAGAAGACACTCTTAATCCAACACTTATACCCAATGTAGAAAATCTAAGCCAAGAGTTATCACCAATATGTCCACATTTCGAAGAAATCTAAGGATCCTTTACAAAAAATCCATTATTTGAAATTGATCCATGTCAAGAGCTCAAACCAAATCATATCAAAGATAACACCACACAAAGTCAAGATCAAGAATCCCTATCATCAAAATACTATGATGACTTGGAAAGTATCTTCCAAAACATCCAATATTTTCCAAAAGAAGAACGAATCCATATACCAAGTGCACATACATCTACCCATGAGATGCCTACTCCTAATGGACATGTAGATGATCTTCATCCAAAACAAGAGTCTCATACTCTTGATATCATTACCAAGGAACAAGAGTCACCTACTCTTAACATCTCTACACATGATCAAGTCATAGAAGAATCTATAGAAACATTAGAAATTGATCATGAGGAAGACCCTTACAACAGTCAAAGAAGCACTCATGAGTAGCAGAGCACCAGGCATACAACATTCAAAGAAGCACCGATATATTTTGAAGAACCATCAAAGGATGATATTTCATAGGATCAAGTTGAAGATACCAATCAAGAGGTTATCCCACATATTGAGGAACCTATCACTTATAAAATTGGATCACTTACCTTTGTCAAAGCAAGCTATCTTACCAATGAAGAAGCTATCACTTTTGAAGACCCACAACAAAGAAGAGAAGGATTAGCATCTTTTTTCCAAGGAAAATTATATCCTATTGCAAATAAAAAACTTTAACGAATGCATTATCGAGGTAGAGGATGAGGCCTACATGAAATGGGTATCCTAGAACCAGTGTAGATTATTGGCACTCCTAAGCATCAAGGTATTGGTTATTCAGAAATTAAGGAAGCTAAACATATCAATGATACCTCTATAATACTGGGGGTAACTTTATCCATTGCAAACATAAACATAGAGAGCATGAAGAGTCCTTATGATGACACTTCTACCAACACTACAACTAGCCATATCATGAATCATCATCCACACATATTTCAACCCTCTAATTGGGATCAACAACAAGAGAAAAAATTATATCAAAGAAAAGAGGAAATCATTAAAGCAAAAGAATCAATAAAGAAAAATGGAAAAAGAAAATACAAATGGATACCAAAGCAAAAGCAATAAAATCATCCCTATCAAGCTCCATTGGTCAAAGAAACTATGGGGAAAAATAAAAAAGGGAAGTTCATCCATCAAAAAATTCCAATGATGCAAAAGAAAACTTCATGATGATCTATAAGGTATGTCAAGAAGTTGGTCCCAATCAAATCTCCATATCCACTCATTATTGCTCATCATCCCAAGTTTGGAGAGTCAAAAATTCTAAACGGTTGACAAATCCATTTGAATCTTAACATATTTCACCACCTGTGATATCCAAATCTTGCATTGACCATGTGTTGGATTCAACTCTTTATCATAAGGACTCTAAAGGCACCCTATCACGATGTGCGCATCAAGGGAAGTTTGACTTGACAAAGAAGACAAGAATTGTCAGGGGTTACACTCAAGTGCCATCTTAGCAACATAACTCCTCCAAGCAAGATATTGTTGGAACGTCATGACAACAACAACAACATATAACCATCAATGTCTACATCAACACCACTAGGTGGTTCAACATGAGCATAAAATTGTCACCATAATGAAAACTTGGTAAAAGTGTTTTACGTAACATCAAAAATCAATAAAAAAAAAAAAATTCAAGAGAAAAATTATCCTCTAGTGAAAACCACTATGGTGGCACTTTAGACAAGTACCATGACAAAAACCTGGAAAATAGGCATCATGTGTAGAATTGAGAATCTATGTGCACCATTTTAGGTGGAAGCATCTCAGCTTATCCATAACAAACCCAATCAATTTTTATCCAAATACAACTTACCTTGATCTTGATAAATTTTTGGTGTACACTTTACACTTGCTTATGAAAACATCTTGACATGGGTCACTATCATGGATCCTATCCTATCCAACATTATTTGAGCCATGAGGCATTATTCAAAGGGGATTATCTATCCAAACATGTTATCCCAGCACATGATAACCCATCACCTACATTTCTAGACACTGGGGGAAAGTACTTACATCTTGCTTTAGAATAAATTTCGATCTATGTCTTCCAACTCACAGTGTGATCTAGGAATTGTCCCAACAACAAGGTATACCACTAACGCATTACCAGGGTAACCTTCAAAACAATTCATCCCAACAATAAGGTATACCGCCAATGCACTACCAAGGTGACCGTTAAAACAATTCATCCCAACAAAAAGGTATACCACCAACGCACTACTAGGGTAACCTTCAAAACTATCAAAAAATAAAAAACATCTAGAAAACAACAAAAATCAAAAACATCTAGAAAAAAACAACAAAAATCAAAAACATCTAGAAAGGAAAAAGTAAAATAAAAACTTTGGATTATTCCTTCACTCAAATTCTAAGATATCAATCCTTGGGCACCCAGACCAACCACCTTGTTGAAGCCATAGGGGCTTTCCAAGCCTTAAATCTTGCCCGTCAATTGAACTTCAAAAATGTGTGGCTTGAAGGGGACTCGAACAATATCATACAATGTATTAAGGGCCTCCAAAATCCCTCATGGACCATAGAGAATTGGATTAATCTTTCCAAGGGGATTATAAGATCTTTTGATAATTGCTTCATTTCCCATGCTTATAGGGAAATTAACATAGTGGTAGACTTCTTTTCCAATAAGGGAGTTCAGGCTAAGTACAAAATGATGTGGCAAAGGAGTGACAAGTTGGAGGCTGATGTCACAGCCTTATTGATGTATCACATAATTCACGGGAAGGTTCAAATTCCCCTATCAACTAATGATTATGGGTGATGAGTGTCTTTTCATGCAGTCTCATAACTTTTGTTCAATTATTTTTCATCAAAGGCCGAAGTAACATAGAATTAATTGCTACTTCGATATTTTGTGCTTCACACACTTTCTAGGCATTTTGGTTATTAGTTTATTTGGTTTTCAAGAGTCTTTTGAGTAGGCTTGCAACTCTATCAATATGGGTGGTGAGCATCACCATGTGGAACCGACAGATTCTGAGGAGTTGAGGAGTAACACTAAGGTGTGGTAACTGCTAGAGAAGGGTGGGATTACTAATTATATAAAAAAATTCCATGGTTGGAACCAGAAGGTCACTAGGTTTTTTTCCGAGGAATGGAAGAATGACAATGTTAATTTGTATGGGAGAAAGGTTGCCATTGATGAGCAGTTAATTGCTGATGTTACGAGGCTTCCCATTGAGGGTCTCAAGTTTTACAAGGATAGGAAACTTTTAGACTAGGCTGTGATAAATTTTTTGAAGACAGAGAAATAAAAAGAAGACCTGCGCAAGGCTACTAAAAGTAGTTATGACTCCATGAAGATCAAATTTCTCTGGCGAGAGGTGTTGAAGGTGATAATGGAATACATTATGTTGGATGGTAGATACAATAGGGTCTTTGGTTACCATTTTTTTTCTCCTGAACCACTTTAGACATCAAGTTAGGGTTTCTTTCCCTTTCTATCTTTCCACCTCTTTGAATTCCATCCTTCAAGACCATAGCTCAAACTCGGTTAGATACCTCATCCTTCATGAGGGTTTGATTGTTTTAATATTTGAGCATTTCAAAGCTATGTCAGCTCTATCCCATTCAACCCCTTCTCCCCACTTTGTACTTGCTAAGGATGAATTGGGTGCTAGTTACACAGATAAGGATGAATGGGAAACTAATTTGGAGGATGAGGAAGGTCGTCCCTTGAAGGCGATGGGGAAGGGTAGTAGCAAAGGAAAGTATAAGGCTTGTGCCCTTCCTAAACTTAGTTCTATGATCTCTAAAGGCAAAGCTAAAGTTATTTTCCCAAGTTCTGATGAGACTAAGTTGAAGGCGAAAGGAAAATCTAGTGTCTCCCCCAGGAGAAGGGTAAGAGAAAGGTTTTGGAGGATCCCTCCTATGAAACTAATCAAGATGATCCTCGATCAACCCCTTTGCTGAAGTATTCTAGCTACCCTGCTACTGACAGAGAAGATAGGCCTCATTATCCTAGTGATCTCAAGGCTAATGACCATTACTTTAAAGTTGAATGCGAGTTTCTTGCTGATATCCTTGCTATTGCTCGTAATGGGTCTATGGATTTTTTCAGGTTGATGAGATGGGTGTTTTTTGAGATTAAGGAAATTAAGTTGAATTAGAGGGCTATTAGCAGCAAGTTGGAAAGGCCTGATATGACTAATAACACTACTATAGACAATGAAAAGGCCACTGATTTATGGACTAAGGAAGAAAATAAATACATGGTGGACTGCCTCAAGAAAAAAAGTTGAATATCTACAATAATTTAAGAGTAACCATGATGGAAAGCTTTTTGCTATGGAGGAAAAGCTTACAAACATAAAATAGTCTATCCAGATTGAGATGGTGTTCAAAATGAGCCACAAGATCTTAAAATCCATAGTAAACACAATGAATATGATGGTTAAAAATCTAGAAAATGTTTATCAAGTAAGGACTGATCTGGATCTGGAAGTTGAGAAAGAACAAAGCCGGGTGGAGGGTGTTGGGTGTTGGGCCGAGCAAAAGAACTAGAACGAACCTGAAGAGGAAGGCTGACAAGATCCCTATTAACATTCAAGATATTAAGAAAGCAACGTTAAATATGAACAATCTAGAGAAGGAGGTGGTAGACATCCTGAGGAATCTAGCCTAGTGGTTGGACTTTTGCTGGGTTTTTGATGTGCTACCTCTTGGCTAGTTCTTTTTTATCTTCTTTGTTGGCAGCTTTATGTTCATTGTTCTGAACTATTTCTTGCTATATCTTTCTCTTCGTTGTTGTTAAAGGGTTTCAAGACCCCTTCAAAACCTATTTTTTCCTTAAAAAAAAAACATTCTAAGATATCAACATTTTCTTGAACCTCATGGCTAGTTCAAGTAGATTTCACATAACATATTCTCTAGAAATAGAAGTGGAATATCAATCCAAGTTATCAACATTGTTTGAAAATTTAAAAAAATAGTTATGCTTTGAGTCAACACCTGTCAACTATGTGGTCATTGTGTGTACAAAGTAGGCAAGGCTTATCAACCCCTGAGGCCTTAGGTCATTCCTCTTAGGTATCTATCATGCTTTCTTTCAACTTAGTAGAAAATACAAAATAAAAAAGAGTCCTACCCCCATCATCACAATCTGTAATAAAAATTTCATGCACAATAAAATAAATTGTCATCTTCCCCCTTTGACAAAAAAAACAAAAAAACAAAGCAAACATCAAAAGCTAGAACTTTCAAGAAAACAATCACAAAGATTTGATCACAAACAGACTAAAATAATGTTGAAGTATTAACTACCTATCTTTTGAAAATTCACCTGCAATATCCTAAGATATGTCTTAACGGATCCGTTCCTACAATAGACATGATCAACAATGGATAATAGCCCCACCCCAAATAGATATGGCAAGTGATACAACAACATTGTTTTATCTTTTTATGATCTTATCTTTTCGATTTATCTTATTGACTCATTCCCAAGATCTCTTGAGGATGTCTATAACCTGGATTTAGGGAGGAAGGAATGAGGGAAATTGAGTGTCATTTCTTTGTGCTTTATTTGTTGGATATTTTTGTGATACTTCCATGGTGAATACTTAATTTGTTTTGTGTGTGGAAGTTGTTTTGAAGCATTTTGTGTAGTGGTTGCATATTAGGTACTTCATACCTCTATGTGTAGCTAGTCTAAAATATTTTAAAGCCTCTCACCCATACACTCTAATAGGGTTTTCATATGTCTAGTATGAGCAAGAATACTCCTTTTTTGTAGAGTCAAAGTCCATGCAATAGATACAAAACCACCTTGGTCAGTAATACCTTGGTGCATCATGTCTATTTTCTACATCAATAAGGATTGTTAAAGATACGAAGCCTCCACACAAAGCAAAAGAAAATTCATCAATAACTAGAAAAATCAACTATTCTTCACTTCTTATTAATATTTTCTTTTTCTCATCATTTCTTCTGTTAGTCCTTGCACTTAAATACATCACATCAGCTTATCAGAAAATTTGGTTCATTATCCATAATTTTCACCAAATTCCCAAGGGGGCACCATGCATGCCATCCCATTTGGGGCATAGTGGGGTAACTTTGGGGCTTACTGAGGCAACTCATGAGCAAATTTTTTTAAATTTTCTTTGACACAATGCTCAAAATCACATTGTATCAAAGAGGGGCAAAATGTAGACACCTAAAATTGTCTTGACTGGTAAAAAACACTATTTAATTGACTCTCACTCTTCTGATCAAATAATACATAATTATTTAATTATTATCATTTCTCATATTCATCTATTAATTAAGTGATTTAACATTATTTAATTAATTCATCCTCAAATCATCATTTACATAAAGAAAAACCCTAAATTCCTCTATTAATTGAATAATACTACATTATTTAATTAATTCACTTTTTCATCATTTTCAACCAATTAAATAAATGACATCTATTTAATAAAGTCCTAATCTAAATTTATTCCTCTAGATTAATTAAATAACATCAATTATTTAATTATGTCACTAATTCATTTTATTCCCCTAAGTTAATTAAATTAGTAAAGCATAATAATTTAATTAAAACACATTCCCCCTGAATTTGAATAATCAAATTTAATTATTCAAAACATCATCAAAAAGGTCAAATCAAATATACAACTTTGTTTGCAAAAGTCAAACTTGATTTGCACATTCAACTCCAAAATGGATTAATTAATTAAATCAATTAATTAATTATCCTCACTCACTTTCATGATTGAGTAAATTGCTCCAACATAATTTCCTCGATCCCATTGAAGGCTCAAATTGATTTCTTCAATTTCATGAATTGCTCCACCTATTTCCTCAATTCTACTGAACAATCAACAAATATTTCTTCAATTACACTTATTACATAATCAATTTGCATTGATTATTCTTGTCTATTTCCTCTCAACATCTTTCGACCGTCAATTAAGATATTCTACTACATGATCTCAAGTGTTCATTTCGAATAAAAAATTCTATATAACAAACCTCTTTCTTCTAAAAAATGATCAAAGAATCAATATCATTTATGTAATGAAGTAATGCCAGGATCTTAATCAACATTTGACAAAGCTTTAACACACATCTTCAATCAACACACACATGTTCTTCAAGATTTCACACCATATAATGGAGGCTTCACATTAATATGAACAACCCAACATCTTTGCAAACACACTCTGACATGGGATGGTAAATTCTATTTCATTTTGAATTCATTATTTATTTTTTGTCAATTTCTTTCTTGTCTTGATTTTATAGTTACATTTTGTGAGTAATAGGCATAAATCAATTAGAATTTTGTTGTTTAGATTAGTTTCTAATTCACCAATCTGATCTATCACATCTTCCCAATTTCCCCCTTACATAGTTATATAAAGCATATTATAGATAAAATATTGGGATCTCAATTATTGATTTAGTTCCACCTCCTCCTTTTTCTTCTCCAGTCCCCTCTCAACCTACTCCTATGCAGTAGTGTGTTTCATAATCTAAGCCTTCTCCATTAGGGGCTAAATACAAGCACACTCCCTTGAGTAAACCTTCCCATTCTTCCAAGACCTTACAATCTCCAATGATGCCTTTTGTTCCTTCAACTATGCCTAGCACAGGAAAAGGAAAGGCCCCTGCATTAATGGAGTCGAAACCCCATGTATTCAAACTTCTAATTCTTCTTGGAATCCCTCACCCTACTATATATTGTAAGGGTGACCAATCCTTTTTGTCTAGTCCTTCATGAGTGGTTCTGATATCTCAACCCCTGAGGGTCCCTCTTGTCCCTCCCCCTACCCAAAAAGCATGAGGAGGAAAGTCATATGTGGTCGAAGTTAAGTATCCTACACCCCCAGAATATCCTACCCCTCTTATGGAGGTTGTGCTTCCACCATTAATTTCTATGAAGATAACTTCACCCATTGTCTTGACATCTTCTCAATCTCTTGTCCCTAGTCCCCATCTCCATCAAAATCAACTTGCATGTGAGTGTAAGCACCACCGACATGTGATGGAAAAGGAATGCACGGTGTCATGTAGAAAGTCGTGGATAAGTGTTCTATCTCAATTCCTCCATCTTCTTCCCTTTTTGTCCCTACTTTTGTCTTGCTTTTGATCCCTTCAAGAGATGTGGATGAACTTCACCCCAAGAGGGTGCAGGTATTCATCATGCCTTCTCTAGAATTTCCTCTCTTGACTTTTCTACCTAATATTCCCCTACTTGTGTAACCCATAAATATGCCTCACACAAAGGTCACATATAGTGTGGCCATGTCTACTCCTCCCATATCTCAATACCCTAGCCTATCACCCAAGCATAAGCTTGAGTAGGACCTTATCCTTGAATCCTGCCACAAGATATCTGCTCCTTCCACTTCCACTCCTTCTTCTATCCTCATAATTGAGGATATCCCTTTTTTTCCAGAGTTTGTCACTACTCCCCTTCTAGAGGTTTACACTAAGGATCCTACTCTTTCACAACCTGTAGTCGAGTCACCAAACTCCTCTCCAAAGAATTGTATGTTTGACTCTCTAGAGGATATTTCAACATTATCAACTACTTTCACAAAGTTGTTGACACTCAACTTGCAGGAACTAGCAAATGTGGCTATTGAAATCATCACATCTCTAATGCTTTTTGTAGGTGAGATTCCTAGTACCTCCCTAGTCATTGTTCTATTGTAAGATCTTCCTCCTTCCCCCTACAATCTAAACTAGGAGGAAGATGATTTACTATACATAATTGATTAGAATCAGTACCTTTCATGTCTCTAGATTAGGATGTTTTTGTTTCTCTATGTTCCCTCGTGCTTGTCTGCATATGTTGTAGTCTTTATTGGAAGACCTAAGATACCCTCTTAGTTACTTGGATATAGGGTTGATGATCTATCATACACTTCTTCTATTTTTATCATCATTATTCTCTTTATCATACCTTGATTTTTAACATTTTTGGTATGATGCAAAGTGTTGGAGGCATTTATGCCTTCTTCTATGTTGACCCAATTTTTTTCACTTTGTCTTCATGTGTTTCTTCCTCACGATCTGAAATGTTTGGGAATGTGATGATGATTCATATACAATTATACTGATGTTGTCTATATGAATCATATTGACCCTGAATGTTCAAATCCCCTGTCTCTCTCTCTTTACCATGTCTCTCTTATGATAGGACACCAAATAGCTTGTGTTATTTCATGTAACATAGGGAAGGGTAGGGACTATCACATCATTATTAAAAATCTCTTATCTTGTGATTTAAAAAAAAAATGTTTGCATTCAATTTTCGTTTATTATGGGGGCAACCCACTAGACTATGTCTATGATTACCTATGTCTCTCTTTTGTGGTTGTTCTACAACCTAATTTGTAGCAATAATAGGCCAATTGGAATTTTGTATGGTCTCTAGTATAACACAACTTGCTACCCATATGTCATAACCCACTGTTTAGACTCTATTATTTGTAATGAATAATTAATGTTTTTACTCTAATTAGTTTAAATTGATAAATATTAAGTATGAAAAATATTTAAGTTATTCAAAATAATCAAATTGAGTTAGATTGTAATATTATATGGTTAATAAATTAATTAACAAATGACTAAGGTATTAGAAATTCAAATAAATAAAATATTTATACCATTTAATAAAATATGTAATATTAAAATATTAAATAAAAGGAAAATGAATAAATTATAAATTTCAATAAATTTATAGAGAAAAAATTATATTAATAATTTGAATGCATATTTTGGTGGAAAATAAGGTACTTGGCATGAGGTGGAAAAGAATCTCACTATTTATAGTGGTGTAAGAAGGATTGATGAGACTGTAAGAGGTGTAAGCATCTTTGACTATAGGTAAGAAGTAGGTAGTCATTTTTAGATAAAAGAGTTAATATTTCATCTATTTATAAAGTTGGATGAAAATCTATTTTAATTTAATATATTTAAAAAAATATGGAGCAAGGCTATAACACATGACATATTATTCTATGGGAGTTACAAGGAATATTCTAAGATAACTTTATGACATATATTATGATAGAGACTAAATTTATTTGAAGCAAATTCTATGACATGAGAGTTACATGTTTTATTTGGGATTGAAATAATGGAATAAGAGGAATTTGTAAATAATAGAAAATTATTTTATTTCTAGAGGAAAAAAACTACCCTCTAACTTCTATAAATTGATATTTTTTAATGTATTTGGTATGATTGGAATTTTTCTGTGTTTGAAATTTTGCAAGTTGAAGAAGAAAGTTGGATTCAAATCAAACTTTGCAAGAAAATGGAAGGAAGAGCTAAGAAGGAAAACAAAGAGTTTTAAAAATCTTCATCAAGAATGAAAAAGAAAGAGAATAATTTTAGATATTTTCAACTATTCAAACTTGAAGGTAGTATCTTCTACATCAAATATCAAACATTTCATGTAATGAACATTGAATTTACTTTATTTGAACAATTTGTTGATGGTAGATGAAATGAGCTTAATAATAAATTTTATTTTAAAATATGATTTTATTTAATTGTTAGATATATTATTCTACATTATATTAAATAAAATTTATTTAAATATTATCTTTTAGTTATTTACAAAAATGATTTTCTTTAGTTAAATCATTTTTAGATTTTGAAAATAAAAAGTAGATGAATATTATTCATTTAAATTTTTTATTTTATCATCTGGATTTGTCTAATTTTTGGATATGTTATTACTAATAATATAATAGAAAAAGTCCTTTAAATACTATATTTTATTTTCATTTTTGTAATTTTTTATGAGTTTCAGAAATAAACTATTATATTTGAGTAATTTATTAGTTATATATCACAAAAACCCTTTAAATATTATTTGTCAATTTTATTTCTATAAATTTTTATAAGTATTAAAAATAGACTCTTATATTTGAGTAAATTTTCAATTTGAAATGATAGACATTCAATTTATTCATAAATATCATTTTTATTATGTGGGTTGGTCTAATATCTTTTAGATATATTATTATTAATTACATATTAGAATAAATTTTAAATATTATCTTTCAATTTTAGGTTTTTTAAGTTTTTATGATAAACATAAATTGATTATTTTAGTTGAACAATTTATAGTTTAAAATAATAGATTGATAAAATTGAAATCGTAAAATTTTATTTTGAACATACGAATTTATTTAATTTCTTTAAATATACTTATCATAACCTCATAAAAAGAAAAACCCTTTAAATATCATTTTATAATTTTATATAATTAAATCTAAGACTATTTCACTTAATTTTTATTTGGTATTAATTATTATTTTAATATTTAAATTATATTTCCTTTTATTAGACAAAAATAATTCCTTAATATTATATATGATAAATCATATAAATAAATATATAAATACATAATAAATTAATAATATAATATGCACATATAATGCAAATAATATAAATCACAAATAAATTTAATATACTTTCTTAATTAAATAAATAATAAATAAGAGAATAACATATATAAAATTTAAATAAATAAAATTATATTAATACTTAGTATTACAAATCTTATGTAATCATTCATGACTTTTATAATTTTCTTAAAGTATATTTATTAAAGATTAATAATTATTTAAACTTATGGAATAAATTAGTTAATAGTAAATTTATTTAACACTATTAGGATCATTATCTCACTATCCTAATCTTATAATTTGCAATACTTTGAATAAGCAATCAATTGAAATTGCTATTGGAAATGACTCAAGTTTAAAGAAATAGTTATTATATGGATTGAGAATCTCATAAATATTTTTATAGTAATATTACATAAATCTTTTATAGATAGATTTGATTTTGATAAAATGCTTTTGATAATTTTTAATGCTTATTATTCAAAATAAATAATATTTGATATAGCTAGAGAAAATAAATGATTTATATGAATAGTGACATGAATGAATATTATTAGTTGAAAAATATTCCTCTCTAATATTCTAATATATTTATAAAGGATAAATGATACACACACATACAAAAAAATATTTTCTTGATATTTACATGAAATAATTAGGAATAGTAGTATTTACTCATTCTTGTTTAAAATTTTCATTACTTTACATAGAAATATAAGATTTACATTAGTAATAGAGGTAATTAAATATTAGTTGTAATAAAGAGGTGTTACTTGAGATTATCCTACTAATGATAAATAATGAAATATGATCATAGTACATGAGATTGATTGATGAGATTTAAAGGGTTAAAAATATCATGTCTTTGGATAGTCTACAAAATTATATATCATTTTAGAACAATATTATATTTTCAAATTTTAGTAGGTTTTTGTATTGTGTTAGCCCTATTTAAGTCTTGACCCAAAATTACAATGTTATAGATAATTATTTATACTTGGATATATTTATTACCCCTTTAAGGAAAGACATATCAATTATAATCTATGAATGAACCCAATGTCATTGAAAGATTCTAAGATATAATTCAAAAAGTAATCTTGATGTATGTTAATGCAAGGACTTCCAGAGGTCGTAACTTTTGACTCAGAAGTCCATTTGGGCTGAAATTTTATAGGTGGATGCATTATGAGGTGGCATGTGGATTCCCAACAACCTTGAGTCGATTGGTCCCCAATTTTGCACTTTTTTGAGGTTTGAAACTTTCATTTTGACCCTCAAAATGACAATTTAGTGTTTTTTTTCTAGTTTTTAAAAAGTCATTTTTGTTAATAACTCAAAACACATGTTTCGAATTTAGGAAGTTAGTTGGAAACTCATTTGACCTTAGTTTTAAGAAGTTTTTGGGAAAAAAATTGGACTATCAAAGTTATGCATGCAAAATTCCAAAAACAACAAAATCTGACAATTGTCAAAATTTGCCAAAAAAGGTGATTTTTTGGTTTTTTTAGTTTTTTTGGATATAAGAGAGTTTTCTCTCATTGTAGCAGTAGATTTGGTGAATAGAAGATTTTTGTTTCCCAATTATTTTGAATCTTTGGCTCTCTCACATGATTAATGGCACAATTCTATTGAGTGTGTGTTGTTGGTTGCATCACTTAATAGTAAATATTGATTTTATTCTAGAACCAAATTAATTTAGGTGAAAAATGTGACTCATTTATTTAAAATATTTTAGGGGTGGGTTTAATATTTGCAGGAAACAATAGATAACTTTATGCAAATCACTTTCTATACATGGTAGGATTGGATGGTTTTGTTTGATGCATACTGAATTTTAATTGAATAGTATAGTTATGAATAAATATTTCATATTACTAACATTAATTGGTCTACTTTTTTTAATAAAAAGAGGGGTAAAGATTTATTAAACAAAAAAGTGAGAGTATACAATTATCACTGCCAACCCCTCTAAGAGGGGATCATCAAACCCAAGCAAGCGAACTAAGAAAATCCAAACAAAACCAACACCAAATCCAAAGAAGAACCCCTTGACCACCACCTACAAAGGCCTATCCTCGAGAATCAAATATTTTAGTTGCTAAGAACACTCGAAAGGTAAATGTTCTCAGCTATCCACTCTCCAATATCCCATAAACTCTAAAGCCCATTTAACCAAACAATCATCCATTCTATTCCATTCATGCACAATGTGGACAAACTAGACATCATCTAAAGAATTGTTGAGCTGATGAATTTGGTGCACTGCCAAATTTGAGTACCAATTATCCTCACCAAGCTCTCGTATATTCTACATATTAATCAATATTTAAGAATATGATTCACAAATAGTTTTTCTCTAGCCTAGAGCATAACCCCTCTCTAAAGTTGTAAGGACAACATGAGCTTCCATAATATTATGAGACTAATGCCCATGGAAGTGGGAGAAGAGGAACAAGAACTCACCAAAATAGTTCCTTACAACACCTCCAAATCTAACAAGCCTAGGATTTCCCTTGTATGAACCATTAATATTAATCTTAAAAGAACCATCCAGAGGGGGGACCATCTCCCCTCATGTTGGGTTTTCCTTTGGGGTTGACGAAGCCCCCTTGACAAGGTAGGGACTTGACCACACCCAAAGATGCCAAGTCTACACATAAGCTCTACCTCACCAAGCTTTGAAGGGGTTTCAAACACACATTTAGCTTGGATAGTTTCCTAGATCATTCTCAAAATTCTTTGCCATATCTATTACACTCCCAACTACTACCCTTGGAAGTTCTATGACTCCTTTCAAGCCAAGCCCACCAAATGATACAAGAAGATCCAATATTCCATGCCATTTAAAGGAATAAGCTCTTAGTCAAAGGTCTTCCTAGACTTCTCCAAAAATCCACAAGAGAAGAGGCATGCACATAGGCTTGCTTCCAAACCTCCCACCAAAGGTGTCAAATGGTTTGCAAGAAAGAACACTAAAAAATAAATGTGAAAACATCTCCTCATCATTGGCACAAAGGAGGCAGATAGAAGGCCCTTGGAACCCTACTTGTGGAGATTTTCCCATGGGAGGAATCTATTGCGAGCAACAAGCCAAATGGAGAAATTAAATTTAGCCCAAGCATACTTACTCCACACCCGGACATTTCCACCAAGGGAATTCACCAACACCATATCTCTTCCTATCTAGAATTTGGTAGCTAGAGGACACCAAGTACACCCCTCTTAGGTCCAAGCCCCACACTAGAATATAACTATTCCCTAAAGATCTGCACTAACAAGAATATGAGTCAGCTTATCCTAATTCGCCATAGCTCCACACGATGGGAAAATAGAAGGATCCTTCCATTAGAGAACTTCCACTTTACTCAACTTTCTACTCCACTTGAAATCCTCCACCTTGGACCATCCCACATACAAGAAAACCTGACACAAAGGTTTGTTTCATCAATAAAGGTGGGTACCCATCCTAAGAGTCAACCCAGAATAGGGCTTTGGACCCCTTATTACAAATCCAAAACAAGCCCTATTGAATAATTTTAGCACCTCTCTTAAGAGTATCCCAGATCATAGTCACCTTCCTCGATAAGCTAATTCTAGGAATATCATCACTTTCCACTCCTCCTAGATACTTAAAAGTGAGTATCTTATCCCAAGCTCGATCTTGAAAAGAACACCATAGTTGCCAATGCCTATCCTATGAGAGAAGCCTAACTCAGGCTAAGGTCACCCTCCTACTTCGATCTATAGATATCCTCCCATTTCACCAGAATCCACTTGGTAGATTCAAGCTTACCAACCCATATAAATTTTCTAGACATGACATCCAACTCCCTCACAAAACTTAACAGAGCCAAATGAACCATACATCTATTTAAATTGGAAGAGCCTAGACCATAAATTTCAATAACACCTTTAGATAGCCACCTGAGAGTCCAATGATTGAATTTTCCATGAAACTTATCAAGAAAAATGTGCCAAGACCCTATAGGAAGGGGGCCCACAAAAAGGAGGACACTGAGATAGATGAAGGGTGACTTCCCAATTTAAAATTTGAGAATCTTGAAAATTCTGAATTGAATACCAAGAGGGGTATTAAAGAAGAAAATAGAAGACTTAGTTTCATTAATTATTTACCTTGAAGCTACAAGATAAATGTCTAAGACCCTCCTAAGATTAACAACTTCTTGATTTTGGATACCCCAAGCAATGTCATGTCATCCACAAACTATAAGTGAGACTAGACATCCAAATTATCATCCCACTTCCATCCATAAATTATCCCCTACCTAACCCAAGACTTTAAAAACATCCATAGGCCTTCAACCAAAAGAATAAATAAATATAGACACATAGTAAGAATCTTAAGTAACACAACTCATTACCCACTCAATCCAGTCAAAACCAACCTTAAATCTTAAAGAATTTTTTGAAGGACCATTTAACATAGTCATAAGCTTTGTCCATGTCTAGCTTGATGAACATATCCTTTTTCTTGGAATTATCCATGGAATAAATGGCCTCAATGAAAATAATCACCCCATCAAGAATTTTCCTTCCAATAACAAAACCTCCCTGCTCCTAAAAAATGACTCTATAGAGCCAAGGTTTGAGTCTCTCAGCAATTAACTCAGTAATAATTATGTACACCACATTGCACAAGACAATTGGCCTAAAAAATCTAAGGAGTTGCCCCCTTCTCTCCTGGGGATGAGCATTAGAAATGTGGAATTCATAACTCTCAACATATGCTTATTTCTTTATGCTTCTTGAATTATCTCCAACAAGTCATACTTGATAATCTCCTAAAATTCCTAATAGAATTCAATAGGAAAACCATAAAGACCTAGGGTCTTCCCTCTTCTTATCTGGAAAATCATCTTCTCTACCTCTTCCAAATTTATGGGGTTGATAAGCATGGTATTCATGTCAGCAAGAGCACTTGAAGGGATGCAATCTAAAATAAGGTTCTCCTCCACCGCCGTGACAAAAGAGTCATCCTTAAACATAGCTAAGAAATATTGGATAACATCATTGGAGATATCTCTAAAGGAAGATAGATGAGCCACCTAAGGAGTCACAAGCGAAGAGAGAAAATTCCCATGTCTCCTAGCCTTAACTGAGTTGAAGAAGAAGGCTATGTTTCAATCCCCCTCTTACAACTAGTCAATACATGACTTTTGTTTCTAAAAAAAATTCGCAGAAATCCTATTGTGCAAGCTCCTTCATAGCTTCAAACTCTTCTTTAAATGACCCCTCAGAAAAAGTGTGATCTCTATTGTGCTTGGTGATGATCTTGACTCATTTTTGGGCTACCAATTTAGCCATATAAATATTTCCAAAACTTCTTATGTTCCACTTCTTAAGTTGATACTTCAGAAATTGGAGCCTTTTAATAAAGGAGTACATAGTTGTTCCATGACTAGGTATATCCTGACTCCACTAATCAAACATAAGATCCTACAAAAAGGCTCCCAGAGCCACATCAACTAAAATTTAAAAGAGGGGTTCTTAGCCATACCAACCCCTGTTGCTGAGAGAATGATAGGCCAGTGGTATAAACCCTTCCAACCAAATATTCTAGACCTAGTAGTCCATTTGTAGCTAATCCAATAACTTGAGACAATAAACCTATCCAATCTTTTAGAGATAGAATTGGCACCCCATCTCCTATTGGTCCAAGTAAAAACACCATTCCTTGGATTAATATCATTCAAGTTTAAGGTAAGTATATTATCATTAAACAAATTGGATGAAACCTCCAATGTATCAACACCCACTCTTTTTTCCTCCATGCATAGAATAACATTCAAGTCACCTACCATACATGGGAAAAGTAATCATTCAGGGCATACACATTAGTGAAGAGGATGGCTTCTCCATAATCAACATTAGAAGCAACCAATGAGATTGAATGCCTACTTGAAACCACCACATAGGGCTAATTTTGTGAGGATCCCACAAGAAAGTAATCCCACCAACACTACCTAAGCACCAATGCATTGGGATTGACCTCTCCACCATAATTTAGTAGCAATATTCAATAGTCCTTCCACTGCCAATTTAGTCTCTTGAATAACTATAACATCGGGAGAATGATCTTTGATCAAGTCACAAACAATATTTTGTCTAGGGATGTTGTTCAAACCTCTCACATTCCATGAACAAATAATAATTTTTGAGGGTGAGAGAAATGGGAATCAATAGTTTTAATAGACCTTGATTCCACTAAATTTTACCCCAAAACCTTTAGCTTATCCTGGTCCTTTTTTTGACCAATTTTAGAGGACTTATCTAGACCTCATTTTTTAATATATTTTTTATGCAGCCCTAACAAGGATAGAACCTTATCACCTATTCCAAGAACTAGAGAACCCATTTATGATGGCTGCAAACTAGGAATCTCCACCATATCACTAATGACCTCAGTACCTTCAAGATGATCCACAACATTAAGATCCTCCTGCCCTTGACTATGTTCATATGAGAGGAATTGAGAGTCCCAACAAGTCTATTTAAACTGATTGCCTCCCTATCCATTGGCTTCTCATCACACGTATTCCCCTCCCCACTAAAAGTAATATCAAGATCCCCACCTGCTTATATAAGGCTTCTAAAGCCTCAAACCCATTGAAGATCTCCTCATCGTGTCTATCCTTGAGGGTCCTTTTCAACCCTCTACCTCTATTTCATGTTTTCATTGGAACAAAACCCTCCTTATTAGGGGTAGCATCAATCATCGGGGCTTTCCCCTTCTCTGATATGTGTCCCAAACTAGAAGGAGATTTGTAGATGTCTCGATGGAAGACTAACCAACCAAGGATTTTTTAAGGAATTTCCTCTGCAAATGATCATGCTTGTGGAAAAAATGGCACTAAAAAGGGAGAGCCTCATAATCTAACTATTGAATCCATGAGATAGCCCCAAATAAAATTTATAGAGAGTTTGGAAGAGGGTTATTCAAATAAATCTCAACACAAATGCAAGCAGAAGAGATTACCTTTTAATCCAAAGTATTTTGTGATGGGCCAATCAACTTTCCTAACAAGAGATAAATCATATGTAGGTCATCATTAGTCCAAAACTCTAACGAGCACCATGGGAGGCACACCCAAACTAGAACTATTAAAGGAATCTCCTTAGATGGATTAAAACCAATATACTAAGGCTTAATGAACAATTTGACTTGGTTATAAAAATAAGGACCCTCTTCAAAGGCCTTATTATGATCCTTTAGACATGAGAACACAATCCATATTTAAATCTATATTTGCAAAATTAATTTTCAAATGTTTATAATAATTTAAATCCATTTATTTTACCAAAATCATTAGTGTTAGCTAACTTTATATTTTCAAAATATCATTATTATTTTTTATCATAGTTTAAAGTTTAGCTATTTTCATAAAGAATTGTTATTAGTTAAATTCATTTTTACAAAATTAATTTAAGTGTTCAGAATAGTTTAGTTTTATTTATCTTGAAAATGAATTTATATTTTTAAAGTAACTTTCAAGCACTAAAATAGTTAAGTTTAATTATATTTACAAAAGTAAATTTCAAAAAATTAGTATAGTTATTTTTCAAAGAAAATTAGTATTAGTTAAATAATCTTACAAAAAAATCTCTTTCAATAACTAGTATGAATAGTTTTCAAAGGAAATTAGGATTGGATAAATTTGCAATGCAAAAATAGTTAGCATAGTTGAAGATTTTTTCAAAATAAATTAATGGGGATATTGGTTACGAGCTTTGCTAGGGTTTTTTATTTTCTGCGGTCATCCTTAGCCCCTCTTGCGTCATACTGCGCCTTCTGCGTAGGAAAATTCCTTCCTCATTGAGTACGGCCGCATTTACTACAGTTTTAGGGGTTTAATATGCCTTCAACCGGCTCTAACCCAACAATTCATGCTAGTGTTAATGGTTCATCGACACAGTTCAATGGCTCCTCCTCCGAAAAAACATCCTTGGAATTTTTTTTTGAAAGTCTTTCATGAGGTAAGCATTTTGATGCCCCTGCTGATGTGATTTTTCCTTTACAAGATTTTGATTTTTCTTGCCAATGGATTGAACAACACACCCTTGTGGGTTATTTTGTTGGGAGGACTCCCCCCGAAAGTGTGCTAAAAGAATGGGTCAGCAAGGCCTGGGTCCCTCATGGGGTCCGCCTTGATATGGTCCAAAACTTGACCAAAGGCTTCTTTTTGTTCCGCTTTGTGCTTTGCGGAAGTTAATCATGTCCAAGCTATTTTGGGCCATGGGCCCTGGTATGTTAGGTCATCCTTGCTGTTTTTCCATGCATGGACCCAAGATTTTGCTGTCTTAGATGACACCAAAATGTGGGTTTCAGTCTAGATTAAGTTTCTCGATCTGCTTCTGCCATGTGTGCCCTTCCTGAACCACATTGCTTCCTCTCTGGGAAGGGTTGTTTGTATTGAACCTGATAGGTTTTTCCAAGCCCGGCCTCAAAAGTGGGTTTGTGTGGAAGTGGACCTATCCAAGGATTTGAAAGAATCTATGGACATTCAAATAGGGGCTATTAGGCACACCCAGAAAGTCACATATTTCAATCTGCCCAACACGTGCTATCGGTGCTAGTCAGCTGACCACAAGATCAAGGCCTCACGAGATGTTGAAAATCCTCGCCAGACAAAGCCTTCTACTAAGGCTGAAAAAAAGTGGACCATGGTTACAAACCGAAAAAATAAGCCAACTAGGTCTTGGTCAACTCCCAAGGCCCCAAAGTTGTTTCAAACCCTTTAGAGAAGGGGACAACCGCTCCTTCTAGAGCTACTACTGTTGCGGTGCAACCCAGGTCAAAGGCAATGCCTCAACTTGCGGCTGACATGTGCAATCAGTTGATTATTCCTCCCACAATGAGGGCTCAACGACGGTCTCGTAGTCTGTCTCCACCACCGAAAGAAGGAGAATATGTGCCAGAAAAATGAAGGTTTTCACCCCCTATTCAGATTGGTTCAGTTCCACATGATTTTTTGAAGAATAGTTTATCTTCCTTGGTTGAGGAGGAACTGGATTTTGAAAGTATGGAAGAGTTTCATCCATGAATTTTCTTTCATGGAATGTTCAAGTTCTAATTGACCTCTCCAAAAATTATTCTGTTAGAGATACCTTACAAAAATACTTAGGGATTGAAGTGCTTTGTCTCCAAGAAGTTAAATTTTTTGGATTTTTGCTTGCCTTGGCTTATCGTTCTATTTGGCCAGCTAGTACTATGTTTTTCACTTTGCATGAAGTTGGGCATGCTAGAGCTACCACTCTTTTGTCCCCGCAATTGCATTCTTGCATTGTGGATCATGGAACTGATCCTTCCCAGTGGGTAGTCTGGGTTCTCCTCAACATTGATAATCATTCCTTCAGGATTATTAATGTCTATTCCTCTAATGATGTTGTGGAACACTCTTTGCTTTGGCACTGGATTGCTGATTCTTTACCAGTTGCCACCTGGTTGCTCTGTGGGGATTTCAATATGGTCGAGATGGTGTATGACAAGGATGGCACCTTGCCCTTCCGCTGGGCTGCTGGTCAAAGGGAGGTGTGGTTTTACATGCATAATAAACTGGGGCTTTTTGATAACAATATTGGTTGCCGCCATTCTCATTCCCTCTGGCACACTTTGTGTAATTACAGGGCCAGTTTTGACAGAGTTTTTAAATCCCTTGATCGTGCCATGATCTCAACTCAATGTTTTTTTATTTTGACAACTTTTCCTTCCCAGTGAAGCCGTTAGTGGATGTGACTTTGTCTGATCACTTCCCAATTTATTTTTGTATTGAATGGACATCTTTTCAGCCTCGCACGTGTAAAACTCAATTCTTTCTGAACACGTCTCTACTCTGCTACAAGCCCACTCTGGTCCACATTCGTCGAGCATCTAATTTGGAGTGCAAACCAGCTAAACAAATAGGTTGGATTACTTGGAGGAATGATGCCATCACTTGTACTTCTTGATTCTTGTGCATTTATGGGTGCCAACTGGCCATCTTTCGCCGATGATCCTATGAGGCTACCACTACTGACTTGTGTACAACTATGGAGGCTTTGGCGACTAGCCCTTTTTCCCCATCGCATCAAGTCAGGGTGGAAGAATTAAGGAACAATAAGCAAGTGATTAATAATTACACTACCAGAGGAGCACAAATCAAAGCTTGGCTACATTGGATTAAGATCGATGATCATGCCTCCCTAAATTTTTTTTGGCACTTTGTGCCAGACACTCGTCCCCGAGCATCAAAAAAATTAAGGATGGCAGTCGGGTGCTCTCTGAGCTACTTGACATTCTCTAGGTCTTTGTGTGCCATTATGAGTAGGTGCTCACTACATAGGACTCCATGTTTGTGCGATAGCAAGCCCTTCAGGACTACCTTGTTGTTGTGCCACATAGGCTTTCTTCAACCAAGATAAATTTCTATGATCAATTATTAACAATTGATGATCTCAAGGAAGCTATTTTTTCTATGGCTGATGATAAGGCTCCTAGGATTGATGGCTTCCCTTGTGAATTATACAAAGCTCTTTGGGACTGTGTTGAGAGTGATTTACATCATGTCTATCTTGAAGCTTTTCAAGCCAACTCTCTAGGAAATTTAATAAAAAAGGGCAATATAAAGTTCATACCTAAGCCTGGGGATCCGAAGGATATCTGCAACTGGAGGCCCATCACGCTTCTCAATGTATCCTAAAAAATCATTGCCAAAGCTCTGGCTCTGAAAAATTCACAATCTTTTGCCTCAGATTGTGCACCTAGAGCAGACTAGTTTCATTAAATCCAAGTTCATTCTAGATAATATCATTGTTGTTTGGAAAGTCATGGAGTGGGTCCGATGCTCAAATCAGAAAATTGTGTTCATTAAAATTGACTTTGCCAAGGCCTATGACCGCATTGAAAGGCCTTTCATTCTTGCGATGTTGCAAGCTTTGGGTTTTGGGCCCAATTTCATTCAATCTATTCATATGCTTTTTGTTAATTCTCTAGCTTGCATAACCATTAATGGTTGTCAGTCTTCTGCTTCTGGTCTTTTTCGCTCAATTCGACAAGGGTGTCCTCTCGCCCCCTCTTTGTATGTGCTTGCAGCTGAAGGCTTTGGCTACCTTTTATCCCATGTCATTTCTCAACAACGTGTCAAAGGGATTCTTTTCCTGAACTCTCAGGAGCAGCTTGTTAATGGCCACTTTGCGAATGATTCCTTTTTCACTCTCTTGGAAGAAGAAGAATTGATCACTACTGCCTTTGATTGTCTCAACACTTTTTGTCTTGCCTTCGAATCTTCCATCCAATGGCACAAGACCTTATGCTATAGGAAATCTGTGTTACCCACTCCTACATGGCTTGAAACCTATAATTGGAAGTGGATTGGGTAGGGAGAGATCTTTCATTTTTTGGGCATCCCCTTCACCTTCCAGGCCTCCCCTAGGGAGCTTTGGCAAGCCGTGCTCTCCAGGGTCGAGCGTAAGCTTTCTTACTAGATCACCAAGCCTCTTTCTTTGGCTGGTAAGTTCCAGGTTTGCTCTAAAGTTTTGGCTACTACTCATGTTTACTACTCCTCCTATTGGGCCCCCTCCAAAGCTGCCTATGGAAAATTTGAAAAGTTGCTACGAGACTTTTTATGGGCCTCCTCTAAAACCCACAAGGGTTTCCATCATGTTGCATGGGAGTATTGTTGCCTCCCTAAGGATTTTGGAGGGCTTGGGCTGCTCTCCACTCAATGGCAAGGGATTTCTCTTTGTGTCAAGTGGATTATCTGAGCCCTCACCAGAGATGAAGCCTAGAAGATTCTCCTCAGGCATTGTATCCAATCCGAATTTCCTATTCACAGACCCACCTGGAAAGGAATAGGTCTCCAAACCCTCCTGGTTATGAAGGAGCCTGTTCAAATTATTGGAACCTTTGTGGCCAAGAGAATTTGGCATGCCTGGGAGGCTATTAAGCTATGGCTCCGATGGGCCGGGGTTAGATTTCATGATGGGCTTTCGCTCAATCAGCAAAATATTTGGTGGTCTCCTCTTATTGCTCATAATGGTCAGCCCTTGGCTTAAAGCCCTCATATTTCACAAAAAGGGCATTCAGACCCTGCAACAACTCTTTCACTAGCCCACTATGCGCATTATGCAGTGGGATGCTTTTAAGGCCCGTCACAAACTTCAAAACTAGGACTATGCCACTTTCAATGGGCTGGTGAGCACCATTCCAGTAGAAATGCTTCAAAAAATTAGCATTCATGGGCACAAACCTTGGTGGAAAGACTGGAAATGGTTTCCAGACACTCCTCTGAGGAGCTATAAGCCGCAGCTTGGTTATAGGTGGCTTTCACCCTATTTTCCTATGATCAACAGTTTGAACCAAAGGTGGCTTCTTAATTCCTCTGCTCATGTTTGGCAGAAGAGATTTGATGCCACTTGGTCTGCAAGTGTTAATCTAAAGCTGGCCCACTTTTCTTGGTGTATTCTTTTCCAAGGCTTACCTGTGGGTTCTCGACTTATACACTTGGGGGTCCAGGACCCTCGTTGCCCTTTTTGTGGGCAACCTAAAATATTCAAGCATCTTTTCTGCTTTTGTCCCAAAGCTCAGCAGATTTGGACTTGGATTCATGACTTCTTTCGGCCCTTTCGGTCGGAACCTTTTTCTTGGCATATGGTTTTGCTGGGAGATCCACCTGGGATCCCTACTAAGTTCACCCAACTTTGACACACTTTCAGGGTGGAAATTCTCTTCAACATCTGGAAAGACAAAAACTCTTGCATATTTGCTCATTCTCAAATGGATATTAATGTTTCTCTCTATGCTAGAGCAATTATTTGTTCTAATGTTCTTTTATAGATACAAGTGCAAGCTAAAAAAGTTGCACTGGAGGTTGCTCACCTCCAGGTCCTCCTGGACCACTGGGGCAATGCCCCATGTACTGTGGCTTGGGTCCTTGACTCACCCTCCTCCTCTCATGACCGATCACCCTCTCGGGGCCAACAGCGGAGTGGCTCCATGCGTCCCCATTCCCAGCCTCTTGCTCGACAGGATTCTCACCCTCCTCGGTGTGCTTGCTCTCCTCAGTCGCAGGCTGGTCAGAGATGGCCTTCTGGTGGTGCTTCAGGGAGCGACAGTGGTGGTTCTGGGTGGCCCTCTAATACTCTACCTGCTTCTAGTTCTAGATGGCTTTCCAGTGATAAAATCTTTCCATGACTGGCACTTGCAATCTTGCTCTGATGTGAGGAAGAAGATAAAGATAAGGAAAAAGATGAAAATGGTTGGGGTGCTCCTCCTGACGTCACTCCAGACCCCGCTGATGTATGGGGGAAAAACATGGATGACAGAGACCCTCCTGGCTCTGTTGGCACTGCTCTGGCCACTTAATGGCTTGTTTGTTTTAATTTCTCATGCTTTTAGACTTCTGGGCTAGGCCCATGTGACTTGATATTTTGTTATTTCTGGGTGCTGCCCATGTGACTTTTGGGGTGTGCCTTTTTACCACCCGCCCTTTTTTTGTGAATATGTACTCTTATCTTTAAATTAATATAGATAGTTGCCTATTCATAAAAAAAAAGGAAATTAATATTAGTTAAAATTATATTTGCAAGGTAACTATTTAATTAAAATATATTTATTTTCAAAAGAATTAATATTTGCAAAATTAAATATCAAAATGTTTAGGATTATTTATTTGCATTAGGAATAATTAAACTTATAATTGCAAAATTGATTTTTTAAATGTTTAGAATAGTTTAAGTTTATTTTGAGAAGAACTAGGTATTTTCTTAAGCTATATTTATAAAAATTAATTCTTGAAGTGTTTCAAATAGTTTTAAGTTATTTTCAAATAAAAATAGTATTAGTCTGTATAGGAGTTAATTGGTGCAGGGGCACCCTTGGTTCAGGTGGACCCTTGGTGTCAACTAGCAGATTTTTGGATTTTGGTCATGTGAGCATTAATTTCATGTAATAAGGTCTTCTTAGGTCATTTTGAGTTTTTTGCAGTCATTATTGAGTTTCTAGGTGCAAGGATACACAAATATGCCAATGCTGTCAAAGCTGCTCATAAGTTGTCAAGCAACATTTGTATTTTTTTGCAAAAAGGGGTAAACTGATGATTTTTTAAGCCAATAAAAAATATGGTTGGGGAAATTTATAATATGGTTGAAAAAATTAAAATAAGCCTTGTGATTTCAAAGAAAGGGGCTGGAATGAAAATTTAGAAGGAGAAGTTTCATTTTCCATGTGTATTTTTTGTGTTTTCCAGTATTTGTTTAAATTTTGCTACATGGTACAGAATTTTGGTGCACTGTACAGATGGAAGGGTAATTTTATCTTGTAGAGGGATGTCTTAGATTTATTTTTCTTTTGGTTTGGTTAAATTTTGTTAAGGATTGCAGGAGATATCACCGATTTACTACAACTTGATTCAAACCCTACCTAGGGTTCCATGAAGCCTTCAAAATGGTATTGCTCACATTCCCTCCATGATAAAAGCATGAAAAATTATACATAAATCTATATTGATGTGTTCTAACCTTCCTCAATAGTTGAGGCTTGGACATTGCATGTAGAGAGAGAACTATGTTGACAGTTGTTGCATTATGGTTTGATTTATAGTTAAAGGGTAGTGCATTGAGTTGAATATCAAAGTTTTGGCTTTGTAAGGTTGGTTGCTACTTTGTGATGGTTGAGACAAGTTTGAAATTATTGGAATAACCTAGAGGAACCATTGGTCTGATGATTCTATCATGTGTTGAAGGTTATTCCTTGTTACATATGACTTACCTTTTGACTGTCCCATTGAAAGTTGCTACCTTGAGGTTTGTCATGGCATTTGGAGATTTAGAAAACCTTGGAAAGTTTTATGATGTCATCCAAAACATCAATCCATGTTTTTCTTAGTGTAGTCATGTTGTTCCACATCATTGAGAGGTTTTCCATTCTTGAAATATCAAAAGGTCTGTTATTGTTGAAGAAGTCTATCCATGTCATAGTTGTTAATTGGACCTTAAGGATGACATGAACCCATTATTGTGAAATATGGTATCAATCATATAACCTCTACCTTGATCTACAACATTTTGGTATCAAAGAATAGGTTGGTCAGAAGAGGGAAAATTTGAAGTGAAGAGAAACAAGGATTCCTCTAAAAGGGAATCCAGTTGCCAGAGAGGTGAGTGAATTGAAGGAGAAACATACAAGAGAGATGAGACAAATACAAGAGTTGACAGAAGCCCTTGAAGCCAGGCTTGTTGCAGTTGAAACAATTCATAGGAGAGGAGTTGTCATAGGATATTTTAGTGACCAAGAAGAAGAAGAAGAATAAGAGGAGGAGGAAAACTACCAAGAAGGGTCCCACGAAGAGTTGGATCTTGATGACTTGAAACTAGAAAACCTATTGAAGGCAGTCAAAGGAGAAGGTCCCAAGATTAAGATGGATCTACCAGTGTATGGAGTAAACTTGGATAGTGAGGAACTCCTAGATTAGATAGGATAGACAAATATTTTGAATATGAAGAAATACCAAAAAAACAAAGAGTGAAGTTGGCCAAGAGAAAATTTAAGGGCCATGCCTTACTTTGGTGGGACTATGTGCAAGATGAGAGGAGGAAGATGGGAAAATCCAAAATCACCTCTTGGGATAAGATGGTTGCTAAACTCAAAGGAAAATTCCTACCTGGTGGCTATGCCATTTAGTTATACAAAAGACTTCAAAACCTTAAGCAAAAAGATATGGATGTGAAGGCCTATACTGAGGAGTTCAACAAATTGAGTATAAGGGAAGACCACATAGAAGATGATTTGGAAAAAAGTGGAAAGATACATCAATGGGTTGAGATACAACCTACAAGATGAATTAAGTCTCACAAGCCCAAGAACATTGGAAGAATGTTACCAATTGGCCATAAAGGCTGAAGATAAGTTGAGGAGAAGACAAGAAAAGAAAAGTAGGGGTAGAGGAAGGAGTTTTGGAGGGAAAGGGACATTTTTTTGATTCAGGACAGTCATATGAGAGTCAAGGAGAGACAAGTAGAGTTCAAGAACAAACTTCTAATTCAAGGGGAAATTTTAGAGGAGGTAGATCAAATTTTAGGGGTAGATTTGGTGCTAGAGGAGGTTTGAGTGGATTTACTAGGAATTGCTATAAGTGCAACAAATTTGCAGGCCACCATGCATGGAAATGTATTGAGGAGCAGTCATCCACTTCTTTTGGAAGTGAAAGAAGAAATAGATTACTCAAGGTGGGGATGATGTTGAGAGTGCACATTCTTCACCACACATTAAAGAACAAGAATCTGGAGAGTTTTTGTTGATGAGAAGAACTCTAATCAAAGTGCCAATGGAGAAGGAACCACCACAGAGAAAGTCACTCTTCAGGGCTTCATGTAAAAGCCAAGGTAAGTGTTTCAAGGTTGTTATTGATTCTAGTAGTACACAATATTGGGTTTCTCTTGAAATGGTAGAGAAGTTGAAATTACAAAGGTTACCTCATGCCACTCCCTATAAGGTTTCTTGGTTAAACAAAGGGAAAAAAGTACTAGTGAATGAACAAAGCTAGGTAGAATTTCACATAGGGGGATATAAGGATAAGGTCTTGTGAGGCATAATTCCAATGGATATTTGTCATTTTCTTTTGGGTAGGCCTTGGTAATATGATGGGAATGCCAAGCATGATGGTAGGAAAAACACATATATCATAGAGAAAGATGGAGTTTCATACACCCTTACACCATTAAAAGAGGAAAGCTAAGAATCACACATGGGTTCTAGTGTTATATTGGTGAGTGAAAGGGATTTTGTACAAATCATAGAAAAGGAAGACAAAGGCTTTGCAAGTATGAATAGTCCTTGGATTGTTATGACAACAACTAGGGTTGATCGGTTACTATTGGAGGTTCAAAATTTGTTGAAGGAGCATGTTAATATGATAATAGATGGAATTCCAAGGAGAGGTACTAGTCCTCATGTAGGGTTTATAGAATTAGAAGATAAACCTTTCCATGTCATTGAAGGTACTAAGCATTGGAAGTTAGAATGTGAGGATGCAGCCCCAATTATCTTTGCATTGCAAGTTGGTGAATATAATCCAATACAGGATGAGTTTGAGAGGCTCAATTCCAAAGTAGAGGTTTTTTATGTTGTTTTTCCAACTAATGTGCATAAAGACACAAAAAAGGCCACTAATTGTGTAGATACAAAGGAGAGAGCTAAATTACACATTACATGTTTGGATGATATAGATTGTGTTGTGGATTCTCAGTCCAAGCCCCTTTCAAATCTGAGAACTGATGGTGTTGAAAAGGCAAGTAGAACTCAATATTTTCTACTTTCCATTGGGGGTGAAGAATACACACATTCATTGCATGCATTACACAAGGGGATATTGAAGGTTAAATATTATTTACTTCCTATAGAAGAGAATAGTAAAACTAATCAAGAAAACATGCTTGAAGTTCTAATGGTTGGAGATAAAGAGAGAAGATAAAATGCTCTTGTTGAGATTGAAAAATTGAGGCGTGAGAAACCTAAGGTAAAAATGAAACAAGAAATCAAAGGAGAACAATGTACTATTGAAATGCATACAATCTATTAAGTAGAAAGGGATCAATTACAAGGTGGATATAGAAGATGCAAGCTAAGGGCAGTTGTGAGCATAGGAGCAATTGATTTGAAGGTTATAGATTTAGTTTTTGATTTGTAATCTTTCCAAGTGGATGTTGTTGTAGGTCATGATACAGGTTCCCAAGAATTTGTAGGTGGTGAGTGGGTCCAAGATCATCCATCAATAAAACCTCTGGAGTTGAGGTGTGTCCTAGTCACCAATGAATTCAAAGGGATAAGGGACAAAGCCTATTTTCAGTATTTGGTTAAGTGGAAGGGTATGCCTCATGAAGATGCCATTTGGGTAACGGAGAATGACATAATCATCCAAGCCTATAATATTGCAGGTCTTAACTCAAGTGGAAATTGAGTTCTTTTCTCCTCTGTGGAGTATGGTGCAAGGGCACCCTTGGTTTAACAAGAGATGCAAATTGAAATATTAAGACAACAATATCCAACTAAGTTATTGAAACTCAACTACCAATACCTCGTTCTCCATCCAAATTAAAAAATCATTCCAATTTTTGTTTTGTAACATATTCTTTTCAAATTGCTTTGGATGGCGGCCATATTTCTCCTCCTGTCAAAACATGGAATATGGACTAGTTAAACTAATTAATATGCAATCATTTACCTTTTCCAAGGAAATAAAAAATACCATTTAACATATTAAATATACTTACAAATATACAAATCAAGGCCTGTAAACCTTTTTGGCCACTGCGATGCGTGGCACAAAGTTTCTCAAGCCTAGCCTTGGAGGCCTTGTCCTGAAACATATACTAATTCAATTTAACTATGCAAAAATAAAATTTAAATAATGTTTAATAAATTTGATATAATCTTATGAGAAAATTCAAATACCTACGTACTCTCCTCACCGAACTTCCTCTGTGCATTGGAATTCTCATATGCTTTTACAAGCTCTTTCCATACTTTCACACTTACATCAATTGGCCTTTTTTTTCTGCCTTATCTCAGGAGGGATTTTTTTATCTTCTTTGTTTGGTTGCACTGAAATCTCTTACAATTTTGAGATATTCATAGCTTTATCTTCTTTACAGACCAACCTGTGCCAAATTCATTCTCCATGTCATGGATAACTAATTTTTTCAGGTGCATGGGTATCTTTGAGAATGGAAAATATAGATGGTCTTTGAACCATTGAAGGCATGATTGTTTCAACCTATTCACAAACATTTTCCCAGCATCTTTCATTCAGAATTCCTCTGAAACCACCTTGTATTCTATCTTTGTATGGTAGCTACTAATGCAAGATTGAAAACATGGCATGGTGGAAGAAGTCTATGTCCTAGGAGTGGAAGTCTCTGCTCCCTGTTCCACATTCTTAGAGTTTACTATCACTGATTTCCTCTTAGATCTTTTGCTTGATCTAGGACTGGTTGGGGAATCAACTGATTCCCTTTGACACAGTTGATTTGTTTGTAATGTTTGAGGGGAATTACTAGATTGTTTTTCTATGTATCTGGCAAGTGTTGTTTAGTCCACATTAACCAATTTTTTTACTGCCTCTACCCCCAATATGGAAGCCAATTCATCTTTATCTTTGTCAGTCTCATGTCCCTATATATATATATATATTTTTAAATTATATTTCTTCTTTTAAATTTAGAAATAAAAAACTAAAAAGTAAAATTCAAAGAAACAATGGAAACATTTACAAATCTATAAATTGAAAATGAATTACCTCATTGTGGCCAGAGTTTGTTGACAATCCTCACTTCCCTCCATTGCTTGAAATTTTGAGGTGACCTAGGGAAAATTATTTTCATCTTGTCTATAGAGGCAAATGAAGTGCACATTGTCAAGTATGAAAGTTTTCATCCAGTTTGTGGTATGAAAGTTTTGTTTTGTGGGAAAATATGTTCGTTGGGTTTGCTTGGTGTTGATAATCTAGGGAAAATATGTTCCTTCGGTTTGCTTAGTGTTGAAAACCTTATCATGAAAAATCTTTCATAATGCAATCTTGCATGAATTTTTCATGGCATTGGTCTCTATGGCGCGGCTAGGCAAAACCAAGCGGTTTCTATGTTTATTTTCAGCAGTTGCTCAACAATGATTGACCCAATTCCCATATTTTCCAAGTAGTTCACTATTTCCTTGATACCCAGGTTAGGGAAAGAATACAGAGGTATCTTCGCTTCGTGCTATAATATTTTGAGCCAAATCTCAAATGGGTAGGGTAATTTTTTTTGTTGGTTTCTCAAAGGTTTTACAATTTATAATGATGGGACAATTTAGAGGTTGCCTGAACTAGTTAGGCCATGAACCAATAAACAATCAAAAATTCAAATGCAATACAAAGAGCAGTAAACAATCGCGAATTCAACCAAGAAAAAAATGTAAGCTTACCTCTTATGTCACAAACTAAATCAAATTTCTCATTAGTTGCTGGTAGCGCCCTGCTCTCTTCATTTGCATGACGTGTCATGAACTAAATCGAATTTCTCATTAGTTGATAGTAGCACCTTGCTCTCTTCCTTTGTGCAGCATTTTTCCCTTTTTTGTCATCTAATTTCTTCCTTCATGCGGGAAAGTTTTACATTTTTTATTTTGATTCATTAGTCAATGCTTTAGTCGGTGTTAGTTAATGCCAAATTTAGTGTCAACTCTTGGCCATAAATGTAATCTATTTATGACGTATAAGGCGACATCAAGGACACCTAATTTAGCACCTATCATTCTTGTATAGTGATACTATTTTCATTTTTGTGTATCACAAGATCCACTGTGCTGGAAATAATTCCAACTCCTACCTTGTTTTTGTGAACACCGCTGTCCTGTGGATCCTTCATTAGCTCAGTGCGGTAGAGCAGTTTTTACCATGGTACCGCAAGGTGCTTCATCCTTCTCAGCGGTAGTGCGGTGAAATATTTTGTGGTGGCACGCGATTCTTCCTTTTTTTCCTGGCGGTTTTGTGGTGACCCTCGCAGTCCACAAGTCTTCTAACATTGGTGTGCGGTAGTGTGATGACCATCGCTATCCCACGACTCCTCCATCAGCTTGGTACAGTAGAGCGGTTTTTACTGTGGTCTCGCAAGTTTCTTTTTCCTTCTCGACGGTAGTGTGGTGAAAGCTTCTGTGGTGACATTTTTATTCACAAAGGAGGCCATGGAGAGAGGACGTGGATGGTCTATAAATACTAAATTGTTGAGAGGAAAGTGGGTGGAAATAGATGAGACAATGGAATCTGCAGATACAATAGAGGTAAGAAGAGAAATCAACCTCAACCAAAGGAGGAAGGTGTTCATGAATTCACAAATGCTACAACATAGAGGAGATAAAGTCATTTTTTTTTCCATGAGGCCTCTGAGGTCAAAATTATTGATTGAAAATGCAAAGGAATGGTGATTAAATGTGATTCTATGATCAAGGGAAAAGTTTGAAAATTAGGATAGCCAAAACATGATATCAATATGTCAAATATATGACTAAAGTGAGGATTTGTGTTGGATAGCATATTAGTTGAAATGATATAATTGGTGTACTAAACATTATTTACTATGTTGTGTATTATAGGGGAGAGATGAGGCCATGGCAACATATCGTGTCATATCAAATGAGGACACAACGGATGAAGTGAGACATCAGGTACTCAAATTTTGATTTAACTTAGGGAAAAACGATCTGATGGAATTTTGTAATACGTCCATATTTTTTTACAGTATTATTGAAATTTATAATGTATTATCCAATCTTGAGATAAATTAATGCATGTTGTTGATTATTTTAGATGGAGATTGGAGCAAATGCAGAGCCTAAGCTCTCAATTAGCAAAATAAAAAGATATGTACGTGGACATGGACCTAAAAATGTTAAATCATGTAGACGATAGTGGGTGGAAGAGGATATGACAATGGATATCATAGACACAAAAAATTATTGCATTGAAGAAGAGGTAGGTCAGGACTATATTACATGAGATGAATACTTTGAGAAAATTGTTGTTTGTGGATGTTCTATGTCATGGAAAGAATCAATTCAAATGAGAAATTATACAAATGCATTACATATATGATGAGCTTCTAGTCGGTAGTATGCCTCCTACAATCGATTCAAATCCAATAGGAATTGTGGTGAGGAATTTTTTAATTTGATATAAATAACATGTATACTTCATTTAAACATTGTTTTATATTATTTAAATAACTAATTTTTTCTTAATGGATACTTGCAAGATAAAGTTCTTGGTTTGAAGTTTCTTGGATCATCGAATTCCAGCCTAGAGGGCAATGATCATTTATCAAATGATACATATAACAAAAATATGTGCCAATATACTAGCTCAAAAGATGAGGAATTGACGAAAATAAGTAACAAAACAAGAACCAGTGTGAAGATGCATAATTTGCTTAAAGACAAGGGGAAGGTGGACTACATACCCTATGAGAATGAATTTGATGGAGATGATGACTTTCCCCTGAGTTTGAGATCAATTTACAAAGAGACATTTGATCATTGACTATATTGTACTTGGCCTAGTGATCAACAACTACCTAGAGTGTACAAGGTGTTTCAATTTTGGGGATACAACTACATGATATGACCCTCCAATATTCATGGAGTGAATCTAGGCATCTTTATTGTCCAAAATGTACATGTGGGATCCAAACATAAAAACAATTAAAAACAAACCACTAGGAGATTAATTCCATATTATGGTCCATCATATTACAGTGGTGAATGGAGAAGGCTGGCAGAATATAAGCCTAGAATGTCAGCATATGGTCTAAATTCGAATATGTATACACATCCTCTCCAATTGGAAAGTGGAAAAGAAATGAATAGAGGTCATCTTATGTATATAGATGGATGTGCATACACACACAAAAATATTGCATAATTTATAAATAGTAGTAAGGGAAGGGACCCTACTGTAAGACCGAATTGTCAATTTGCTGAGGTTATAAATGATAAAGATGGAGATATGGAAAGAGAATTTGATAGATTGATAATGTTTGAGACTATTATGGACCTTACCATTGGGGATGAGTTAATGGTTGATTACCCCTTCTTAAAACACACTCCTGTGCAAAAGAAGAGGGAAGAACAAGGTCTCCCTAAGGATATTCTGAAGGGCAGAAAGCCAAAGAATAATAAATGAGTGTGGACTGTTGTTTTATAAACTATGTTGTCAAAATTGTGTTTTTATAGAAATTATTGTATAAAAAAGGTAGTCTATAAAATAATGTTCCATTATTCAATCGATGTATATATGTTCATACAATTTATATAATGTCTAATATATTTATGTCGTTCATGTGCAGGTATTTTTCTATAAAGATATTTTGGACCCGAAATGGATATTTGTCATACATTATGATCCAAGATTAAGGCATGTATTTGCCGATGCATTAGTGGATACTAAGAAAAACAATGATGGCCAAAAAATGAGAGAGACGGATTAGAGAACATCAAATAAATTGACATCATTGATGATGTTGAAGATGGTTATGTTCAAGCACAAGAAGACAATAATCCAGAGTTAGATGTTGTTATGTAAGACAACAATATGGATGGTATAGAAAATGACGATCCAAATACATCGGGTAACAATATCGATGGTCTACAGTCAAATTTCAATGATGATCAAGATGATGCAGGTCAAGATGAGGATGATGATAATATTAAATACCTGAAAGAACATATGAACATTAGCAATGATACACTGGATGACATTGTAGTAAACAATAATGTTAATGGCCAAGACTTCTAAATTTTCAGAATTATTTGCAATCCATGTTTAAAAAAGGATGATTCTTATGGCCTAAACTTTGAAATGATTTAGTAATATTATGTTGTACTTGGACAATTGAAAACCTGTTTTATTCTCCTAGCAATCTTTTTTATTTTCCTTTATAATTCTAGACCAAACAACATTTGTGGGGATGGCCTTTTACACAAATCTTAATTTGTATGAAGTTTACGAACCTGTTGTCAATCAGTAAATTCCTTTCATAGATAGGAAATGTAAAGGCTTCATTTAAGAAAAGATAAGTAGTCTCTTTATGAGGGTAATCCACATGCAAAAAGTAAAAAGCACATAAAAAACAATTGTACAGTAGAAAATCAGATTCAATCAGTTATGTCTTATTTCATTGCACACTTATCTGAAAGACATAGGGTATTCACCATACATTTCCCTTGACAAATAAAACATGTGCTTTCATTTATTTTTATTGTATGTCTCAGAAGTGAAATTGTTGTTACATAATGATGCACTGAGAAAATAACATATACAAAAAAATGCAAAGAAAATGTTTGAAATTTAACATGCAACCTACTATTTTGTGCTGAAAGGAATCAAGATTAATTGGGACAAGAAATAAAAATAAAATTTTGATGATTGTACTTAAAAGTGAACATGATATGAAAAGTGTGGACAATGATGGTGCTGAAATTGAAAACCCTGATTCTAATGATATTACTATTTTATGTCATTCGAGATAAAGAGCACATACAATTTTATATGCATAGCAAATGAAGCTTTGAAACTAGTAAACTGAAAATGTAAACACTATAAGATTTTTCCTTATACAATAATTCACATACTCAATTACAAAAAAGGGTGAAGCATTTTTTTTTCAAACTCTATTTTATTTAATAGACATAATAGTAAAAGAATATTTACAAGTACAAGAATATATACGTTGTTTCATAGAAAATAAGGAATGTTTCATAGAATATACAAGTACAAGAATATATCATCATTATCATATCCTTAATTACCTATTGCAATATCCTTAAATTGTTCAATCTTTGGTATGAATTGTTGGTAGAAAAAATTAGGATTACTTGGATGCTTCTTCCATTCATTTTGTATCAACATATGTTCATGAAGACACAAAAGTTAATAAAATATTAATGCACGTAACTCACAATTATTTAAATAAGAAACTTTGTTAACTTTATTATTTTTAAATTGTTTCCATTTTTATGTTGAACATGTAACAAGGAAAAATAAGCTCAAATTTTCAAAAAAATTAGCAGCTCTACCAACATCCACTATAAATGATTTACTATATTAGAAAATTCATTTGCATAAGCATAGTATTGAGGCTCAATAAATGATATTCATTCAAATATAAGAAGAAATAAGTATGGAAAATATAAGAAAAATATAGAATGATAACACAATCATGGAGAATATATGATAATAAGATGTTCTCCATTATATTTCTTCAATTGATATATATTAATAATATAAGTCTTCAGCTAGTGTGATCTCAAGAGAACACAGTGCCATAAGGATCCTCTTCTTTTCTCTTTGCTCATGAAAATTTGTAATGATTCCTTTTATTAATGGAAAGGAGCTAACCCTAAGGTAGCAATTTGATTAAAAAAATAAAAAATAGTAGAATTCTTCAAAATGGAAATGATATATGATGATGATAATTTAAAACTAGGCCTTGGTTTCCTATTTATATAGGAAACAACAAGCTACAAGCCTTTTACAAAAATAAACGAACTTTCATAACTACTTCTTTTACTAACAACTATTTAATTAGCATAATTAAGTAAATAACAAGACTTAAGACATTTTGACATATGGTTCGATTATTCAACATAGAAGACATGTGATCATTGATTTGGAAAAGTCTTCATGTCCATGATGAACATCCAAATGCTCTCGCCTCAGTGTCCTATTCTTCTAAAACCAAATACTTTTCCTCCCACTGATACACCATAAAATCTGATGCGCACTTAAATTCTTGGATCTTTTGCATGTTTTCAAGATGAGTTTTCCATCGAATATCTAGTACTGCCTTTGTATCATTGAAAAAATTTAGGTATCCTGCATCAATAACAATCAACCCATCCATGATCTGATTTAGTCTAGGAAGACTGGTATCATCATCCTCCTATATATGAGTTACGCACTTATGAACAACCCGACTGAATTATTTCTTCCACTTATCCAAGTCCTTCAATTGATCACCACCTCTCATGATTTTAGGTATATACCACTGTTTCCAGGTATGGAATAAATCCATTTATGTTACAATATTTTTATCAAACCCTTGTACATACTGAAATTCATCAGTAATCATCTTCACAGTTTGTTTAGTTGGCTTTAATGTTGTGGGTGCATCAAGACTTCTTTGTAGAACTTTGCATAACTTAGCCAAAGTGTGGTGAATAGGTTGCCACCTTTTGAACAAAGGATCTAATACAAGCATATGTGTCTTTATTTTATCCATTGCTTGTTGAAGTGTTTTATAACTATCATGCACATTCTCCAATTTATCCATAACTGATTTTACCCTATGCTCAAGAATATTTTCCATAACTTCACAAATTTGTCTTTTTGCTTCATCCTGGGTTTGATTGTTGTCCTTCTTTACATCATCCACTTCCTTCTCTAGAGTTTTTACCTGTTTTGTAGAAATGTTCTTCACAATATCCATTGGAGAAATAAGAGGCTTGTATAATACCATCTCCTTGCTCTGTGAGGGTTCTGCTCCTCTTAATTGTTCTTTCAATTTGACATTCTCCATGAACAGTTATTAACTTCATCATTTAGGAACGTTTGTTCCTTTTCATACTCCTTCAATTTGTCTTCTAATCCCTTAACAGTTGCTCGAGTGAACATGGCCGAATGCATGGTCATTGTGGCTTCCTCCAAAGGTGTGGTATCTTGTATTGTCCTTACCATCACTACACGTTTCATCCCTTGAATTACATCCAATAATTTTGGCTTCTATGAATTTTTCTATTTGATCCATATGTCCAAGGTTTCAATCTTTGGGTTATACGTAGTTCCACTCACACCTTCATCGGAGTCAAATTCTGCAACTAGCATTGGATCTTCCTGAGCTCACACTTGATCAAGAAAAAAAAAATTCTTTAATTCCAAGCCAAGGAAAATGAGTATATTTCTCTTCAATACCATTTATCTAGCCTTCTGGGGGCTAATGTCAATGTTTTCAACTCTTAATTCCTGGAAAGTTTGTGCTACCATTTAATTTTTCTTTGATTATTCAATTCATACTTTAGCTGATTCCATCCTCTCTTGAAATTATTTTATCTTCATCTTCATTCACAAATCCTTAAACTCAGGAGTCTTAATGAATTCATCATCTTCTATGAATCTGCTATTTGCAATTTCCCTTTCATCTTCATGTACCTCTATACTTATTTTTTCTACATCACCCATCCTTTCCTCATGTTTATCGGCACTGGTCTCAAGGATGGGATGATCAACTTTAATATCACCTATCAATGACTATAGTACTATAGCCACTTCCTCAGTATCACCCACCTCTTCAATATCCTCATAAGGTACTAACATTCAATGCTTCATGTCTTCTATCTTTTGGGAGGTAATTGCTCCATGGGAGGCTCAGAGGTTTCACCCGGGGTATGCTCCGCAGTTGCACCATTGTCATGTTCTTCGAGATATGCTTCCTTCTTTCTGTACAAGTCTTCAAATCTACCAATTATCAATTCCATCCTCTTCATGGGGTCCTTTTCCTCAACAAAGTATCCTAGGAAATCCTTGGACCTCTGCTTCATCCTTTCTTCAAGCTTCTTCATATATCCACATTTTTCCTTTCTACTAATACATCATTATAATTAATACATTTCCTTATGACATCTTCTTCAAAATCCACTTGGTGTGGCGCTGCCATTTTGGTAAGAAGATTGTGCCTTATGTTGTTCATATGATTTTCAGGGTCAAAGGCTCTTTCTTTTCCAAATTTTAATGTATATCTTATCTTCAAATAGTACTGTAACTCCTCTAGTGTGTCTCAACCTACAGTCCAATCTTCACACTTGGTTTGGTTTGGTAGGAAAGTGCATTACATATTTCTCCATCCACATCATTTGCCACATAAATTCAAGAAATGCTAATCTGAGGGGCGCAACTTTCGGTAGTTTGTGTGGAGCAATAGGGCATCCATAAACTCTTATTATTGTAACTTCTGGGAGGAAGAACCAATCTCAAAAATTGTGTGTATGACCCTACTTTGGTCTTAAAGCCAAAGGTCTCACTAGTTGCAACATTTTGGTTGACAATATTAGTATTGCATACCCAAGAACTTGAAGGATTTTGTGTACAAAGTCTTCGTAGAATACAACAAAGCTTGAATTATTGCACCGACTGTCCCAAATATAGAACCATTTCTAGACTGGTGTGGGATTCCCTTGCTCATCAACTATAGCCAAGTCCATTCTTTTATTCCAATGGTTCCTATTCTGGTACAATATCATATGACATAGTAGGGAATACTGTCTGAATGTAATTGGTGCTCTATCCTCTATAACTTGGGATAATTCATCATCTAACACCTTCTTAAGGTATGAATCAAAGTCATATTCAATATTAGTTTCAAGTGTTGAGCATCTATCCCCAACACTTGGCAAAGAGCTAAATATGTATTCACAAAGTAATACTGAAAATATGTCACATTAAATGGTTCAGTAGTAGTAGTAGAGATGGGGAATGTTTTGTTACTAATGATCTTTTCATATATAGGGGTACCTCATCACTTCTATAAGTCTTTTTTAACCTAGCATAAACCTCAATTTTTTGTAGGTTTATCTTGGTCAGAGCCTACTTGTTTAAGCCAAAACACTCAATGATGGCTTTTCTATTTACTTCTACCAATACCATGTCATTTGGAAACCTTGCTATTTTGGTAGCTGAGTGATAGTGTTTGGCTAGAAGTTTGATAAATTCTACATCAACAAACACATTTGGGACAATCAACCTTGCTATATCCAACATCCAAGTGTTTGACACTGTAATCTTCTCATTTCTCTTACTGTAAAAATACCAAAATAGGTCCCATCTATTTTGGTATCCACTTTGTGTGGTGTCCACAAGAAACTTCTTATTACCCTCTTTAGTAGACCCTGGAAGTATATCTAATATGGACTAATGGAGTGGTCTCTTTTTTACTTTAGGTTCTTCATCTTTAATTTTAGGTTGTCTTTCTTTTACTTCTGATTGTTTTGTTTTAGGATGGAGTGCTTTCTTCTTTAATTTAGGTTCTTCATCTTTAATTTTAGGCCAAATTTCTTTTACTTCTGATAATTTTCTTTTAGGAGGCATGTTTCAATTTTCTCTACTATGGCTTCAAATGACAAAACCTTGAAAGTTTTTTTATATTAATAAATCTCTTTTAGAGATTTTTCATGCACTTACCTGAGTATTTCACACTTGTTGGACTTCTTATTCTCGTATCCTTAGCTCCCTCCATGCTAGTGCACTGTAATTGAGTGTGATATTGGGAAAAATCACTTATCTTTGGATGGCATGGTATTCATTCATATTAGTTTTGGGAACTCTTAATAATTTAATATCATTCAATTTTGGCAATGATGTGATTTTTTGCATTTATTGCTATAAATTTAATGATGCCATGATTACCGTAATACCACCATCTCTTATTATACCCACTGCCATATGGCGGTGTTTTTCCCTTCCCTTCTGTTGTTTACCGCACTACCACATTACTTAAGGCTTCTTGTTGTAGGGTTGTGGTGTATATCGCTCTACCGCATATGTTGCTCACCTTCCCAACAGTATAGCAGTGTATGTTTTTGATCATTACATGAAGAGTGTCAATGAGACAATCTTATTTGTATCACTGATATCTCAATGTCTCATCGACATTAGATCTTATGTTCCTGTAATGTTGGTTTTCGGTGTCGATGACACAAGTTAATATCTCTTGCCGATATGCCACTATCTCATCGATATTTTCCTTCGACAGTATTTCTTTATATATTGGTGTAACTCTACCATGTTGGGGAGACATGTGATTATCACTACGGTATAGTGGTGTATTTCCCTTCCCTTCTGCTATTTACCGCACTACCACCTTTCTCAAGGCTTCTTACTATGGGTTTGCGCTGTAAACCGCTCTACCACATATGTTTCTCACCTTCCCGATGGTATAGCAGTGTATTCTTTTGATTATTACTTGAAGAGTGTCGATGAGACAATCTTATTTGTCTTACCAATATCTCAATGTATCATCGACATTACTTCATTATATCTAAGAGTTGTGTTTCACTGAGCACTTGTAGATATACCTTGTCGATGTGACATAAGTGATTCTCTCCTCGATATGCCCATATCTTGTTGAAATTTCACTGTTTTACATTGTCAATGAGACATATAAATAAGTCTCTTTGACATAGGGGTGTCTAATCCAATGTTAAATCCGAAGCTAAACTTGAAGCTAAAGTCAAAGCTAAACACAACACTAAACTCGAAGCTGAACTCAGAGCTAAAGGTGGAGATCAAGGCGGTGCTACACTCGAAGCTAATATCGGTGCTAAATACAGTGTTACTTTAGGTTGTAATTAGCTCCTAAATTAGCGTGAACTTGTACTAATCGGTGCAATAAATGCCAAAAATTGCACCATCCTGATAAATAACGTCGACATTTTCAAACAATTGAGAAAAAATACATTAAAATAGTGGGTGGAAGCAAAAAATGGAGCAAATCATAGGGATTTGTTGTAGTGATTGAATAAACTCAAGTTAAACATTCATGATTACAACCTTCCATATAAATAGGTACAAGATACATACATAGCTCTTCTAAGATTCCTTCAACAATAGATGTACAAAATATTTGGATGTTTCTGCATTGGTGCTTACATTCTAGATGTCCTCTTTTCATGGTGTAAGCATTCTACTTATCCCCAATACTGGCACAAACATCCCCAAACCTTGGCCACCAATTTCATAGGGGAAGCATTACTCAAGCAATTTTTCACCATCCATGGAATCTTATGTAGTCCCCCGCACATCTTTCGTATAAGGAAAGATGGCCCTACCCTTCAACGAAGAAGTTGGTTTGATAGCCTCATAACTACAGCCTATATGAGCTCAGTGTCGTTCCCTACATGACTAGAACTTGTATACATCATATCTTATATAACAATCCTGAACTAGCATGCATAAAAGAAACACAATGAAATTGATAGCATAACCAATGGAAAACTACACTACTTTGGCCAAAATTTCATACAAAAGGTCATCCTAGATCACATAGACTTCCCTAGCTTGATTTGTCTCAAGATCGTTTATACACTATGCATAGGTAATTCCTTCATGACATAATATTTAACCCCAAGAGCAACCTATTCCCCCTTTAAAATTAATATACTACTTCTACTAGGTATTTCTCATGCATAAGCTAACTCTTCATTGGATACTCTAATCCCAAGAATAACCTATGAGCTCTCATGGCTCTAACTTTATGAATATTAACTTCATAATATTAGTATAGCTACATAAGCTTCATCGTATCAAATATATTCATCAATAAATGATTCCATTTAGGAATATATCACAATAATAAATGGTTCTTATCAAAAGTATAATCTCATCAATAAATTACCTTAGCTCAGAACACAATTCCGACAATATATGGTCTCGATCAAAATGATAATCATATCAACAAATGAACAATTAAAAATATAGTATCAACAATAAAAGATCCTATTCAAGAGTGATTAATCCCACCAATAAAAGATGAATCAAAAATTATATTTGCAACAAAAAGATGACTTCATGTCAAGAGTATAAATCAATCAAGTGGCAATTCCAACTTGATAAAGTAATCCCAACTATGGCTCCAACCAAATAATAATTCACAAATTCAAGAGACCAACTTAATCACATAGGTTTCTCTCAACCTCTGTTTATTTTATTCCCAACATAAATTCAATAATTATCTCAATTATGTAGGTTAATATCAACCTCAGTTCTCCAACCAAAGGTCAAATAAGCAACCCAACCAAGTATATTATTCTCAACCTATGGGTTCCAATGGGTAATCAAGCAAATATTCCAACCCATTAGGTAATTTTTAACCTAGGGTTCCAATGAATAGTAAATTAATGGTCAAGTGATCATTCACATATATATTATAAATATGATGCCTCATCCTATCATATATTTCATACTATCACTATTGATGTATTTGCTAAACCTTATCATTCCTAAGGTTTCCTAGCATTGTAAGCTAACGGTGTCAAGTCATTTCATGTTATACATATAGTGTAGACTATATATGTATAGAAACATCATCATCTAAATTCCCATATAGGGTATATAAGAATATTAAATCACTCCCTTGAGCTATTCACACTTTCATCAATCCTAGTATATAATACTATTGACAATACTCACTCCTTAATATGGAGTATGTACAAACACTCATAAGGAATAATAACAACTAGACTATTTTCCTTTCTCATAAGAAAATAGTTCAATACTCTATTTCAATAAATCTAATACATTTCAACAAAACATACAAGACATTCAATCTTTTACAAAAAAAATAAACATAAAGAGAATAAAATCTCATTCTTGTTAATTGCTTTAATCCAATTGATTCACTAGTTCTCTACTTCATCCCTTCCAGAATAAACTTTCTAAGCTTCTCTTAATACTCCAATTCTCACAAAAAGTAACTCACAATAACTCTCTATATTAGAAAATAAACTCATCTATTTATACAAAAATATGAGACAAGGATGCCTATAGGTTAGCTAAACAAAAAGACACCTCTCAATGATAAAAATTGACTCAGCTCATTCAAGACTAAGGTGACAACAATTTAAACAAATACTCAACAAATGGAACAACAGATTGACCTCTTATCAAGCCAATTTTAGTTTTACTTATTCATTTTGTTGAAATACACAAGACAATTGAGAGGGGGGATGAATCAATTGTATCTAATCACATTCACCATAGATCTTAAACAATTCCACATTCACTTTAGTCTATTATTAATTATAAGAATGAAGTGAAAATAACAAAAATCAAACACAAGAGAAACCATATATATGTGGAAAACCCAATAAGGGAAAAACCACAGTGAGGGTTAACTCGCAATATAAGAGTAGTTGCAAAACCAATTACAAAGAGGCTCACTACCAAAGGGCTCAATGCCCAAGATACGACTCATTGTTGAGATGGGAGGCTCACTACCTACAAATATAGAAAAGTAGAAAGAATAATTTTACACAAAGAACATTATCTCAATGCAATAGAAGATCCACCACAACAACTTGTACAAATCCACAACCTTGATAAGAGAATTGCAAACACCATTAGCTCACTGCTTTAAAGAGTCTAACACATTGAATTTCTCATTGCTTCAGTTCAATTTCACACAATCTCTCACATTATATTGCTTCTCACAATTTGTGCTTCAATCCTTAACATATTGCCTTGTATTTATACCATTTTCAATCTTAGAAACTTTCTCCAAGGTTGGCTACAGAATCTTCATTTTACAAATTCAAATAAGGTTGGAAACTCAACATTCTCATGGTAGATGAGAATGAGAGTGTAACAAACCAATACTTAACCAGGACCCAAAAAAACATCTTGGATTAATCACATGCTTCCTTAATTGATACTTATCCTTCGCATAACATGTAAACACTAGGTCGCCCAAACCTAATGAAAAAACCAATGAACTTTGAAGTACACACACATCTGTAACAAGAACATAACATGTAGAACACATAAAATACTTCACCATACACTGGAACATATATTAGATACCTTCGAATTCATCTACAACTACTACAACAACCTTCATACAAATAACACTTTTCGTCAGTTCATCCAGATTGTACAAACAAACATAGTAACTCTGAAACTAGTCTTTCAAAGCACCAAAACATGAAAACCTTTGATAGAACATAGCTAACACCATTAAAGTCCTTCTTCCAGATCCACAAGACCTAAAAAAAACCAGCAGAGAACTACGGAGTAGATACATTTCTCCTAGTCCACAGACAAACAACTCTGCCAGACCAGTTCATAAAATGTTGAACACAACTTTCACTCTTCATCAAACCAGAAGTAATAATCCAAGATATATCACCCAAGGATGCCCTTAAAAAACACTATAGATATGTACAAGCATATGATCAACATAGAAGAAATGTGGAGCACATACCGAAGCACATCCTAAACAAACACATAATTTTATCTTCACTATTTATTAATTTTCTCATAAGCACTTGGTAACTCATCATATCAACACACCTATAACACCATAAATATAGATCCATGTACTCACAAAGTCTCTATAGTATCGCAACTATACATGCACCACCTGCAATCACTTTTTTCTTTTCACTGCAACAACCTATACTATGTTGACATCAATGACAACATTAATGACAACACCACCATACTCATTTATACTTGCAACAATCTCCCCCTTTTTCATTGATGGAAACACATGATATGAAAAAACATCAAAGATAATATACACACTCTCCCCTATTTTTTCAGATTAGATATCCTACACAACATTCTCTCTCCCCCTTTCAACTTTTTCAGATATAGATAGATATTTTCACATGAATCTCTCTCCCCCTTTGACATCAATGAATTTTTTATTTTTTTTACATAATTCTTCAATCATATTAAATTTTGATCACTCCCCCTTGGTAGTGCACCCATGAAAACACACATATCATACAAGAAAAATGATACTTTCTACTCCCTCTGAGGAGTAGACCTCAATCATCAGTCGAGACAAATGGTGAATCTGTAGATCCACTGGACTGGTGCACCTCTATGTGTACCTAGTTCAAAGAAAGAGGGGCAATAACCCCCAACTTCTCCTAGAGATACTTAAAAGTATAAGAGCCTTAGTAAATATATTAGCAATCTGATCCTTTGTAGGCACATATTCAAGCTTGACTTCATTCTCCAATACATTATCTCTTAAGAAATGATATATGATAGATATATGCTTTTTACTTGAATGCATTACCAGATTCTTTGAAATATTTATTGCACTTGTATTATCACAGAATATAGGGATAGGCTCATCACACATCACTCCTATATCCTTCAATGTTTGCTTCATCCATAGTACCTGTGTGTAGCAAGATGGTGTTGCTATGTACTCAACCTCTATAGTGGATAAATAGACTAAATCTTGTTTCTTGCTTAGCCATGAAACCAACCCGCATCCAAAAAAGAATGCACCACCACTTGTACTCTTCTAGTCATCTACACAACCAACCCAATTTGCATCAGTGTAAGCACTTAAAGTAAAATCAGTATCCTTAGGATACCACAAACCATAATCCAGAGTCCCTTTTAGATATCTAAGTATCCTTTTCACAGCTGTAACATGTGTTTTTTTGGTTCTTCTTGAAATTTTGCAACCAAACATACTACATGCATGATATCCAATCTAGTAGTAGTAAGATATACCAACCACCAATCATAGATCTATACTTTCTCTTATCAACTTTAGGAGATTCATCATCCTTAATTAGTTTGCATCTAGTCACCATAGGGGTACAGACTGGTTTGGAGTCATCCATTCCAAACTTCTTTAGTAATTATTTAACATACTTTGATTGTGAAATGAATATGCCCTTATTAGTTTGATTCACTTGAAGTCCAAGGAATAAATACAACTCACCAATCATAGACATTTTAAACTCTTTTTGCATCTCCTATGTAAATTTCTTCCACATACTTTCATTTTCTCCAAAGATAATATCATCAACATATACTACTACTATCAAAATTTTGTTTCCTTCAATCTTGAAATAAATATTACTATCTACGAAGCCTTTGTTGAACCTTTGTTGAGTCAAATACTTGTCTAACCTTGTGTACCATGCTCTGGGACCCTATTTAAGTCCATATAGTTCCTTTTTCAACTTACAGACCATGTCCAATTGATCCAATAACTGAAATCCCTCTGGTTGTTCCATGTAGACCTCTTCTTCCAATTCTCCATTTAGAAATATAGACTTAACATCCATCTGGTATACCTTGAAATATTTGTAAGTAGAAAATTCCAAAAACATTCGAATAGCCTCCATTCTCACCACTAGGGAAAATGTCTCCTCAAATTCTATTCCCTCAACCTATGAATAACCTTTTCACACAAGCCTTTCTTTGTTTCTTAATACTTCACCATTCTCATTCAGCTTATTCCTGAATACCCATTTTGTACAAATTATATTCTTGTTTACCAGTCTAGGAACCAATTCCCATGTCTGATTCTTCTCTATCTGTTGCAATGCCTCTTTCATGTCTCTAACCTAATTTTCATCTTTACATGCTTCACACACTGTTTTAGGTTCTATCTTGGAAATTAGACACAAATTTACCTCAACTGCTACCAATTTGCTTCTTGTTGTTACACCTTTACCTTTGTCTCCAATTATTTATTCTTCTGGATGATTTTTGTATACATATTTTGGAGTCTTAGGAGTAGGTTCCAGAGCCTCTTCTTCTTCAACCTATTCTTCTTCTTCCTTATCCTTCTCTTGCTCTTGTCTGCAAACAAGTTCACCTAGTTCATTTTCACTTATTTCAACTAGATTGTGCATATTTTCATCAGCTTCACATTTTCAATTTCAACAATATTTCTCAATCTCTTATTGTAGTATCTATATGATTTGCTTTTGGTTGCATATCCAAGAAAAATACCTTCATCACATCTTGCATCAAAATTTCCTAGATTCTCATCATCTCTTTTAATATAGGATTTGCTTCCAAACACCTTAAAGTACTTAACAGTATGAATTTTTCCATACCACAATTCATAAGGAGTATTTGTGTTGTTGCCTTTGAACTGAAATTTGTTAAGAATATAGACAACAATGTGAATTGCTTCTCTCCAGTATACCTCAGGAACATTTTCCTCACTCATCATAGTCCTTGTAGTTTCTTGAACTGTCTGTTTCTTCCTCTCAACAACTCCATTTTGTTGAGGAGTTCTAGAAGTAGAAATATGCCTCTTTATACCATGCTCTTCACAAAACATATTAAACTCATTGGAGGTGAATTCTCCACCTCTGTCAAACCTTAAACATTAATTCACTTCATTCTCTACCATAGCCTTGAATACCTTGAATCTATCTAGAGCTTGAGATTTATTCCTAAGAAAAGTAACCCATGTCATCCTAGAATAATCACCGATGAAAAGCATAAAATACCTGTCACCATTAAGACTTCTTGTTCTTGTAGGACCACAGAGGTTTGTATGAATCAATTCCAACATTCTGATAGTTGATTGTTGTTTTCCTTTAAAGTTTCAACTTGTTTCTTTTCCCAAGTAACAACTTCTACAAACATCATAGGTAGGCTTTGTGATTTTTGGCAGATCCTTGACAACTTCTCTTGAACTAATCTTGATTAGGTTGTTAAATTTTACATGTCCCATCCTCCAATTCCATAGCCATATTTTATTAACTTGAGACACAAAACACTGGCCAACACCCTTGAGCTGATAAATGTTTCCATATGTTCTTTTCCTGTAGCTACCATAGTTTCACACCCTTTTCTGATCTCACAAGTATTATCTTGAAACACAAGCTTAAATCCTTTGCTACACATTTTTCCAACACTTAAGAGATTATTCCTTAAGCCCTTAACATAATAGACATCATCAATATTGTGCTTTCCATAAAAAAATGATTGTTCCTTTTCCAACAATCTTTGCACCAAAATCATCTCCAAACATGACTATTCATCCATCATGCTTTTCAAGTTTAGTAAACTTACTTTTGTCTCTGGTCATATGATTTGAGTGGACACTGTCAATTACCCAATAGTCTTTGTCTTGTCTAGCTTTAAAGGAAGAAACCAAAGTACCTTCCATCTCTTCTTTCTTGTTTTCCAGACCACATTCCCTTGCACATCTTCCATGGTTAGTAGATACTGATTTATTCTCCAAGGATAGAAACATGCATTCATTTTTATCAGCCTCAATATTAGATTCATCATCAGAAATTCCAACATCTTCTCTAAGATAATACAATTTCTTGAATTTTTTGTCTTTATTGTCTTTTCTCTTCTTGTGTATGCCTCTATTTGGACATCTTGAAGCGTAATGACCAATATTTCCACAACTGAAACATTTAAAAGGTAACATACCTTTGTACTTATCGGTACCTTTCTTCAGTTGCCTTGTAAAATTTGCTTCCAACTCCTCTAAACCTTCACTATCTAGATCATCTTCTGACTTTTTGGCTTTGAAGGTTGTTTCTATCTTCTCCTTTTCTTTTCCAAATTTCCTCATTTCAAATGTGGTCAAGGTGTCAAATAGTTGTTCTTTAGTGAATTTCTTTGGATCATAAACTTCCTCAATGGCTAATGTAGACACTGAAAATTCGTCTAAGCCTGCGACACCAATTTTGACATAATTCTCATTTTCATGGTCATGATTAAATAATGTTAATTATTTAATTATTTTCTAAAGTCACCTATCCTCTATTAATTAAATAGTTTTAATTATTTAATTAATTCATCATTACCTTTATTTAAATCTTGATTAATTAATTAAATGTTATTTATTTAATTGCGTTGCTAATTAATTAATCCTCTTTCTAAAATTAAATAAATTACTATTTAATTTACCCTTATCACATTTTCGACTATAATTAAAAAATAATTTCAAATTATTTAATTATTGTTTAACTTTTTCTCCAATCAATTAAATAAATCTTTATTTATTAGATTTAATCTCCGAATTTCGAATGTTGAATTAAATAAACATTTAATTCATAAAAGAAACTATTCTTGGCATATTCAGGCTCTGTGATTTGATAATCACTTAGCTGTCTAATTAATCATTTAACACTTAATTCGAGATTTAATTAAATCAATCAGTTATCTCTTGATTTATTTCTGACGAACAAACCTTTTGGTTTAATCAATTAGTTATCTAGTCTTAATCTTCTGTGTGCAAACTTTTATTAATTAAATAACTTTATTTATTTGATTAATTAATTGGTACATTCAAATAGACTATTTCCTCTTTATCTTTTACATGCAATCATTATTCTTATTTGTTTCGAACAGTCTCAACTAAAGATTAAATTATTATTTAATTTAATCTCTATCAGTTATGATTTTTCACTCACGTTATTAATGACACTAAAAATCTATCACATGTCACTCATTAATCTCAATCATCAATTTGTCTTTGAATTTGAGCTGATCATTCGAAAAACAATTTTCTATAAATTGGCTTGACCTTTGTCATTATTCCTCCTCCTGTAATCTTTATACTTTTTGGAGTCAACTTTAAGAATCTTCAACGTTTTGCTAAATCATTATCAATAGGTCATATTTGCATACTTAAGAGAAATCTGAGGGTAATTATTATATAACGAAAAAAATGGAGAAGTGCATTAAAGGTGATTCATGGAATGGATCAAGAATTTGGTGAGATTGTTCCTTTTTTCTTTTATTTATGCTTTTAACTCCATTGTTCTTTATTGTTAGCATAGGTTAGATTTGATTTTATTGCATTAGTATTGCTTAATATTGCTTTTCTTTTTCCTTAGCATTATATTGGTGAACATAACGTGAAGACACCATCTTCAAAAAAAATCCGTATTGAATTTTGTAGGTACAAGTATGATGAGATGCATTTGTTGCATGAAACAACACAATTGATATTCTGAGCCGCATATGACTTTCCATGACACATCTTCTATTTCAAAATGCATCTGTGACTTTCTCTGATGCATGTGACTCGTAAATAATTTTCCCAAATTTCATGTTTGAAATTTTAATTTACAACTTTATTAAAACTAATTTTGAGTTTGCAGCATGTGTTCTTAAGGAGTTAACATAGTGTTTGTAGGATGTTTCATAGAAGACACTTATTCAAAAAATTTGCAAGATGATTGACGAAGACAAAGAAAATTTAAACTACCAATGATTTTTCTTGTAGAACCCTTGTCGAAGATAATTTTAAAAACTTCTAATGATTTTTTTGTAGAACCTAAATTGAAGAAATTTTTGGAACAAATTGTTTGAGTAGATTAGAAAATTGTCATTTGGGCTTAAAATTAATCACTGTCTACTATGTTTGGTGCATTTGCACATTTTTTAGATTAGAACCCGATTCGATAACAAAAGTATCCAGTATCCTCTCCCCTTGCATATTCGTGTGATCCTAGGTGTAAGAGAAACTGTTATTGACTCTAGAAATTTGGGCCTGATTTGGTGGGGAAAAGTACTCACCCCAAAGCAACTCAAAACCAGTGATGAGCTAAAGCCAAGATACTCTCGATTGGTATACAAATTTTTAATGCCAAGGAAAGCTCAACGTTAATAGGTGCAGATATGTTATATAGACAAGTTTATATTGCCTCACATATAGCCACCTAAATAGGTGCCCTTACTAAAAAGCCAAATTGTTTATAGATTAACCAAAAACCCCTATTTGTTGGTGCAAGAGGTTGGACCTATGAAGTCATCTCATGTTCATATGATTCTTAGTAGAGATGAAAATTTTTCCATGCAAGAGTCATGGGAATTGAAGCTTGGCCGACCCAAGAAGTGTGTGTCATGTAAGTGGGAGTCAGTATGGCCAAGCTTCTAGTCATTCGCTTTGAATAAGCATAGCTGGGGAGACCCAAGTGAGAATTCAACAAGTATTGTCATTGCCAGCCTTAGGATCGTACTTGTTTTTTGGAAGTATACACGTTCATGTTTATCAAACCAAAAACACTTTGTTTTTTTTATTGTCTATATTTTCCAAAATTTGATCACGATCAAAGTTATTCAAAATTGTAATTAACTAGAAAACTACAACTGTCAAACTGAGACATTTGTTGACCGAAAAATCACAACTGTCAAACTAAATCACATTTGTTAACCAGAAACTCACAACTGTCAAAACTGAGTCTAATCTATCATTTACCAAAAAAATCAATTTGCATCTATTTACCAGTCATCCATATCTTTCATTGATAGTCGCATCTACCAGTTTTAAAATTGCATCTATCATACTGAGTCACATTTATTTAAAATTCAGCCACATTTGATCTTGTGACTTGCATTTGCTTGTCATAAACTGGAGACATAGTTTACTAGAAAACCACACATGACACTAAAAATTGCATCTATTAAATTCTATGACACATCTGTAAACCTGAGCCACATATACCTAAGAACTAGAAAACCATAATTCATTGTCATAGTCTGAAACCAAATAGTCATACCAGTCTTTGATTTTCATAGTCACCCTTGGACGAAAACTAGAAATTTTTCTCATACTTTGCATAATTTCATCCTTTAGGTGTCATTTAGTTTTAGTGATAGGCATCCAGTTACAAAACTTAGTTGCATCTTAGGATTCTTTACTACTCAGGGATAGTTCAAACTTTTAGGAAAATTACCTTTCATATCTTAGAATAGGATAACTTTCCATGTTTTGGAAAAACCCATGCTTCAATAAACATTGTCATTGAACTTAGTCACTTGTCAACATATATTTTATCCTACACGTGAATCCTTCCAGATCATCAGTCTAGTTTGAGATTTCACCTTATCTTTTGGTACTAGTCCTACACAAGCTCCTTGACAAAGTTAAATTATAGCCTTGGTTAAACTATAGGTGGTAGGTAACCTCCTTTTAGAATCATTCAAAATCAATTAACTTAGAATTTTTCTTAGACTTTTGCATACTTAGACACCGTCATCCTAGAAAAAAATCATTTTAGACATTCCTTATTTGCTAGAAAATACCAAAAAAAAATAGCAACATTCATTCATTATATCTAGAAAATCCCAAAAACATAGACTAGACATAGTTTTGCAATACCTCATTTTGAGCAACATCTTTAATGGTCGAAACAAGGTCTAACAAGAAACAAAGAGAAATGGTTGATCCACAAGACTTCATCAATCCCTTCTTGAACATACCATCAGGGACAACAAGACCTCGCAAAGCCTTGCTCAAAAAAATTGTCACTAGAGACACACATGGATAGATTTTTGTAGAAGACATAGATGTCATTGTACAAGATCCTGAACTTGCATCTTTTATAGATGAGTGTTTTGTAAACAATCCTCAAAGATATCTAGCAAATTTGTTAGTAGAAGGTTCCATATTACCTCCAAGATTTCACATCCACACATTAAAAACTTCATCTACTCAAGGGACAAAAACCATGACATCAAGTGTCTCTATTCCTCATATTACTATGGCTATACCATTTGGTACATCCAGCATGACACAAGGCCTTACTTTTACTGCAAGAGCATCATCATCAAACCTCTTTGGCACAAATACTAGAAGTAAAAGGCCCAAAATTAGAATAAACACAACATAGGATATACCATAGATCAACACTACTACTGCCATTCCACAAATAGGGGTGATACAAACATGACACATATCTACAGTGAATCAAAATCCGTCACAAAATATTGTATTTCAAAACACTTACATCGATCCTAACAATGCAACCAACATGTATTTGACGTAGGTAGATGTTTTGCAAACACAAATGCAAGCCCTCCAACAAAAAATGGACAACATTTCAATGTCAGGAAAACAAACCATTTCAACACAAGATTTATGTCCATTTTCCTTTGACAAAGCACTATATGTGACACCCTTATATTACATTGAATTTGTCTAAGTATAATGGGAAGAAAATTCATTTGGAACATATAAGGGAATTTTCCACAACATGCATGGACATATCATATGACCCCACCTACCTTATGAGACTTTTTTTGTGAACCCTTGTTGGGATAGCATTGGAATGGTTGTCTAAACTTCCATACGACAAAAAATCATGGGTTGAATTAGATAAAAAAATTATGGAACAATTTTATTTTGACATTGACAATGAAATCATGATAGCTACCTTGTGTCACACTACACGAGAAGAAGGAGAAAACTCTATAACCTTCTTCCAGAGATGGAGGAGTTTAGCTAGTCGATGTCCTGTTGAGATACCAGAGAAACAAAAGGTCACAATATTCCTTGAAAATCTTAATCCAAAACTAAGAAGTGACTTAAAAGTACATTGCTGTACCTATTTTGTGGACCTAGTGTAAAGAGGAATTATACTTGAGAAATCCCTCATTGAAAAAGGTGAAATTAAGATGCCAAGTAGGAATCCAATTGTTCAACACAAAACCACCCCCAACGACAGAAATAAATTTGGGTCCAGAAACAAAAATGTAACTAATGATGGTATTGTTGATGCTAAGACCCTACACGTAGGACCAATCATTACTTTTAGAGGAAACAACCCCTCTCATGACATACCCAATAGTGTTGATCAAACTACCAACTTTGTCCAAAATACACAACAATAATGACCATAGAGGATTTTCTAGGATTTTGTTGAAAACAGGACCATAGAAGTCAATGGGAAAAAATATACCACAAACAGTGACCACAAGGTATTCATAGATCCATTACATGACCATGGGAAAGGAAAGGCCTCCAATTTGGGAAATAATACTAATACCTTGGCCAACTATGCCAATACCAAGTATGACTATAACCAAGGTACAATCATACATCATATTCGAGCTGTTGATGAAAATGTCAACAACATTACCATAAAGAAGGGTCTTGAATGTGCTATCAATACATGTGGAACTAAGATAGCCATCTTAAGTCCTTCATCACAGCAATAGCCATAGTCCTCCAAGCCACAGTATAATTTACTTGACCAGTTGGAGAAGAGCCCAACAAAAATATCCATCTTGGAACTATTGACCATATCACCTGATCATCGGGCTATTTTAGACAAGGCCTTACAAAGCACAATTGTCCCCACCAATTTAGATGTCAATCATTTTGAAGACATGGTAGGATACTTAACCAATCTCATCATGCTACCTTCTCTCAACAGGATTATTCAACTAAGAAGACCAATAATAACGACCCATTACACCTAGAAGTTCTTGTCCATCAAACAAAATTCAGACGAGTCTAGGTAGACGGAGGAGCAGGGTTGAATCTTTGCACCTTGAAATCAGTTAAGGTGTTAGTTTTCTTAGAGGCATGCATAGACACTACTAAGAGCATATTCATTAAGGCCTATGATGACAAGGAAAGATCATCTAAGGGAGTTGTGACACTCCCCATTAGAATTGACCCTGCAATTATGGATACTAGCTTCCAAGTCTTGGATCTCATCCTTCCATATAATCTTTAACTAGGTAGACCATGGATACATGCTATGAACATCATCCCTTCCACTTACCATCAATGTCTCAAATTCCCATACAATGGCACCGAGATCACAATTGATGGTGATCTAGATCCTTTCCAATATTGCATTAGCCTACACGAAATACCACAACAATGGGTGTATGTTAATCAAGAGGATAAATCCTCCAGCTTATCCATGTATGTTGATCCATCAACTCTTTCCAAATCATATGCAACCTAAACACCATCATCCACTGCTAAGGTTGAGATCCAAGATAAGGGTTGTGGAGAATATCACATGAAGGCATCCTATTATTTCAGCCAGTTGGTTCCTCCTAAGTCATACGATTTACCCACAACAAATAGGAGACAATCCATTGTACAATACATGTCCCTCCTACAATGACTTTCACAAAATGGGGAGAATTAAGTAAAGAATCTATGGATTAAGAAGATGTGACCTCTTGGTTTTATAACAAAGAAAATGAAAACCCTCCACTATCTATTCAAATATCTAAATATCAATATGGAAAAGGCTTCATGATATTGCAAAGGAATGGATATGATGGAAATAGTGGGTTAGGACTACATCAGAATGGAAAGAATGAACCAATCATTGTCTCTTAATGACCAAAAGGCCTAGGCTAGGGTTTCAACTGATTAGGATTGGTGTTCCTAGTACCTCAACACCATCATAAGAGGAAGTAAGTGCTTATGATGATATCAAGACACCCAATGAACCATCTAACCCAGTCCAATGTGACTCCCCTAACTCAAATGAATATGAATGGATTTCCCTTTCCTCCACTAGCATAATGGAATTAGATAAGTTCTTTGGGGAACTTGACCAAATTCTAAATCCCTCACCAAACTCAACTAATCCCCGTCCTCAAGCATCTTTGAAAAAAGAAGAATGGCTCAAGCTTTACTATTGGGAAACCCTTGATCCTATCTCTTGGGAACCTAATGATCCTGCTTCCAATGACCTAGCCCTTACAGTAGGCCCACCTTAGAGTCTACCTATCCCTAGGAAGAAGAACAAGAAGGAGTTGGTAAGAAACTTATGTGACCATGTCAATAGGTTTATCCTCACCTTGTCAACCTCCACCTTTGATAACTCTGACGATTTCATGCCCCTTGCATATCCCTAGCTTATTGATTGGGATCAACAAGGCACCCCCATCTTAGACATATTTGAGAACAACGAAGCAAACATTGAGTTCATGGGACTACAAGACGACATACCTAGTGGTGACCACAAGGTTGGATTTACCATAGAATTGGATAATATGGCATATTTTGGGGATTCTATTCACCCCTCCAGTCGCAAAAGTGAAAAAAAAAATTAAAAATGAAAGAATGAAAATGACAAGTCCCTAAGTGAAAATCAAAAGGTGCCTTTGGACAATGAAAAAGTAAAAATAAAGGACGCATCTAAGGGTGAAAACCTATATGAGGAATCCAAGGATGGAGGGTTGAACATTATCCCAGTTGCCAAGGAAAAATCACCATTATTAGTGGAGGAATCTATCGAGATCAACATAAACACGAAAGATAACCCTCGAGTAATTTATTTGTAGCATCCTTGACAGAGACAGATTAACCAGAGTTTCGTGACTTCTTTACAAAAAGACAAATCGACTTCACATGGTCATATGTTGACATGCCTGGAATAGATCCTGACCTTATATTACATCATTTACCATTATAACCAGGTGTTAAGCCTATGAAGCAAAAGTTAAGGAAAATGCATCCACAAATTGCTTTATTAGTCAAAGTTGAACTAAAGAAATTGTTGGATGTTAGCTTTATCAGATCAATAGACTATGCAAAATGGATTTATAATCTTGTGCTAGTAATGAAACCCTTTGGGGGCATCCACATCTATATAGACTTTAGAGATATAAACAAAGCATGTCCTAAGGATGGCTTCCCTTTGTCAAACATTAACATGATATTGGACCTAACAACAAGATATGAGATAATATCCCTCATGGATGGTTTCCCTGGATATAATCAAAATCAAAATCACACCGGAGGACCAACACAAGATAGATTTTACATGTCCATGGGGAACATATTGTTGGAACACCATTCCTTTTGGGCTTAAAAATGTTGGAGCTACATACCAATGTGCCATGACAACTATATTCCATGATCTTGTACATACTCTCATGGAATACTATGTGGATCATCTGATAGGTAAATCATTAACAAGAGCTAACCACTTATAATTCCTAGATAAGATATTTCAAATACTAGAAGAATGCAAAGTAAGGCTAAATCCAAAAAAATGTGTCTTTGGCATTCAATCAGGAAAAATTCTAGGATACATCATTTCTAGACGAGGCATTGAAGTAGACCTAGCAAAAGTAAAATCTATAATGGACATGCCTCCACTAGATAACATAAGTTAGCTAAGGAAACTACATGGAAGACTGTAGTCTATCAAATGATTCATAGTGTAGTTAGTAGATGAGATACATCCATTCCAATATCTACTCGAAAAAGGGGTACCATTTGTATGGACAAAAAATGACTAGAAGCTTTTCAAAAGATCAAGGATTACCTACTTACACCACCGGTATTAATGCCATCTATAGATACATGACCTTTGATACTCTACATTTCAGCAACACAATCAGTGTTAGGAGCCTTGCTTGCACAAAATGATGATGGTCATGAAAGGGAAATGTACTATATCAGTCGTACTTTGGTGGGATATGAGCTAAACTATAGTCACATAGAATGTGCTTGTCTTACAGTAGTTTTTGCTACTCAAAAACTTAGGCACTACATTTTAAACCACCAAACCATGTTAGTTGCAAAGATAGATCCTTTGAAATATCTACTCAATAAAGCAACATTAATAGGCCGATTAGCTAAATGGGTAATGATACTCAGTACATATGACATCCATTATGTAGAAAGAAAATCTATAAAAAAACAAGTCATTGTTGATTAGCTGGCAGACACACCAATTAACGTAGAACATCCTCTAGTTGTAGATTTTATTGGTTATTTCATCTTCACCATTGACAAAAGAACCACATGGAAGTTATACTTTGATGGGTCCCACACAAATCATGGTTAGGGAGCAAGCATACTATTTCTCATAGCACAAGGCAACACAATTCCTTAGTCATTCATAATTTATTTTCCATGCACAAACAACATAGCAAAGTATGAGGCTCTTGTGAAAAGATTATGAATGGCAATCAAATGGAAGATTAAAAATTTACAAGTTTATGGAGACTCTCAACTGGTAGTCTGACAAGTCAATGATGAATATGAAACTAAAGATGAGAAACTTGCCCCATACAAGTCAATGACATACAAATTTAAGTAATATTTTTATAACATCATCTTTCATCAAATACTTCACATTCAAAACAAGGTATTAGATGCTATGGCAACTGTTGGTTCACTATTGGATATACCTAGCAACATGCCTAAATTCAAGGTTTTGGTAGAACAAATTTTGGTCCCTGCCTTTGACGTCCTACATTCTCTGATGGTGTGTGAGCTTGTTGGTCCCACTTCCCCATGGTACAAAGACCAATATGACTACCTTCATGCTCAAATCCTACCCTTAGACCTTTCGAACAACCAATGTAGGACATTTATCCGTAAGTCTTCCAAGTATACCATCATCGGAGATACTCTTTATAGACATGCCTTAGACAATACCTTGTTGAGATGTCTCCATGTTGAAGAAGCACAAGCAACCTTACCCTATCAGGATGTCTTGTTGATATATGTATCCCATTCTAGCAATCCTACCTTAGCTAAGAAGAATATGAGACTGGGCTATTATTGGCCTACCATGGAAACATACTCACATGTCTTTGTCAAGAAATTTTGATAGTGCCTGTAGGTACATGGAGACTTGATACATGTGCCACCATAGGAGCTTTGTCTGATAACTTCACCATGGCCCTTTCCTCAATGGGGAATCAATATCATAGGTAAGATACATCTTGCATCCTCCAATGGTTGTAAGTTCATCATAATTGCAACCAGATACTTTACCAAGTGGATTGAGGCTCTTCCTATGACCTACATTACTGACACACAAATTTTCAAGTTTATCCTTAATTACATCATCTGTCGATATGGTGTTCCTCAATCCATAATCGTAGATAATGTCCACCCATTTTAAAACCAAGAGGTTTTCCATCTCTGTGAATAATTTCATATCCAACATCACTTTTCCACTCCTTATTATCCGCAAGGTAACAACCAAGGTGAGGCATCTAAAAAACAATCATTAGAATCCTTAAAAAGACTATCAATGATGTTGGTCACGACTGGCATTTATAGCTTAATCTTGCCCTATGGGCTTACCGCACAAGCATCCACACTCCCACCAGTGCCACTCCCTACTCCTTGGTATTCAGTTTTGAAGTCATCTTACCTATAGAGGTTAAAATTCCTTTCCTAAGGGTGTCTTTGAAAGGGCATATTTATGATGAAGAGTACCATGTGTCAAGACTCCATGAGTTATAATTCCTAGATGAACGAAGACAAAAGGCACTAGATAATCTTCAAGCATATCAAAATTGTCTTCATCGCAACTATATCAGGAAAGTTTTGAATCAACACTTTGATATTGGTGACCTGGTCTTAATGGAAAATCAAAAGAATCAAGCAGAAAGAGAAAAACCAAGCAAGTTTGAACCAAACTGGTTAGGACCTTACATTGTTATAGAAGCCTTTGGATCAGGAGCATATCAACTCTCTACCCTTGAAGGAGAACCACTATCATTGCCTATCAACAACCTTCATCTGAAGAGGTTCTATGCATAGCTTCTAAGAGATTTGTCTTAATTAAATAAAAATACAAAACAATAGAAAAATAAATGAAAATAATTGTTACCTTGATGAAAACTTGGAAAACAAGCGTCTTTGTAACACCAAAAAAATTGAAAAATCAGAAAAATAGTAAAGAAAAATAAATTCGTCCAATAGTGAAAACCACTTCAGTGGCTCTTTCGATAGGTACCATGGTGAAAACCTGGCAAACAGACGCCATGTGTAATCAAATTCGCTCCTTCATCTACCATCATTCCAATCTAATTTTCCCATAACCCATAATAAATGGTTGTCCTTTCCATAACTTGGAACGATTGACATCAACTCCGCTCCATATTCCCATTCCATCCTATTGGTCTTATACCCAACTGGGGGAAAATACTTGACCTATGTCATTTGGACCTTGCACTTTCTATTCCAACATCATAAAATGTCCTGAAAAAATCCAAAAACATCATAAAATGTCCTAAAAAAATCTAAAACATCATAAAATGTCCTGAAAAAATCCAAAAAAATCATAAAACTCCAAAAAGACAAAAAAATCAAAACATGTCAAAAATCCCAAAAACAGAGTTAGAGTCAGTTGTGTCAAGTCAGTCGTAGACATAGTCAAACAACATTTCCTCTTCGATTGGACATAGGTAAGGCCATCACTTGATGCACTCCCAAGGCATTAGGTCCATCTTTCTAGGTTTGTCAAGTATCACACACATAAAATCATGACTAATTCTTTATACATCAAAGTCATTGGTCATGTTGAACTACAAGGTATCTATGTGTATAACATAGGCAAGGCTATCAATCAATGAGCCCATGAGGCCACACTAGATCATTCCATTAGGGTTTATCACATTCACTATCACACACGTTAGATAACATCAAGTTAAGTAAATATTTTTCAGTCAGTTATGCCAATCAAAATCTAGTCAAACTATGAGGTCTTTGCATGTATAACGTAGGCAAGGCCATCAATCGATGAGCCCCTAAGGCCGCACTAGGTCAATACTTTAGGGTACATCATGTCAGTCAAGATTATTCATACACTGTCATCACACACAAACAACAATCAAAGTATCAAGATAACTCATACATCAACAAGACAAACAAGTCAACAATGTCATTAAGTCAAACCAAACAAATTGGCAAAACAATCAACTTCTATCTTGTATGAGATATATCCTTCTTGAAAATAGATAGTATCATTTAAATCAAATAGTATCAGTGTGTTAAACAGGTGGCCACATAATCAAAACTAGAGTCAACGTCTTATACAATATGTGTCTTTCTAAAACCAGGCTTCATCATTGCCTAAGACAGGTGGTCACATGATTAAAACCAGACTCAATGTCTTATACGATATGTGTCTTTCCTACAATCAAGCTTCAACAAACAATCAAACATCAAATAGATCAAATTTTGGCAAATATTTTTACTGGCTATTGACTTTATGGCTTGTTTTGTCTTATCTTTTTTGACTTTGTCTTTGAGTCTCGTTACTAGCTTTTTAAAGGATGTCCCATGAAGGATTTAGAGAAGCAAGGATGTCTTAGGGCTCTTTTTTAATTGACTATTGTTTGTTGACTATTTTCAAGTCAAATTACTAGCTTTTTTGAGGATGTCCCATGAAGGATTTAGAGGAGAAATAATGTATCCTGACTTTGTCTTTTTTGATTGATCTCTATGGTTTGTCTTGATAAAAAGGCTGGGGCAATTTTTCCCTTAGTATGAGTCAGTACACTCCTTGTCTGCAACTATTTTTTTTAGCAAGTGAATGACTTTGTACACCTTGGTCTATCTCATATCATGTTGTTTATTATCCATTTATGTTATGTAAGACCCAATGATGATTTAATGCAAGGCTTAGTATGTATTTGGTAGAATACTGAAGATTCTACATTCTTATAACAACCATTTCTAATACTAACATCTAGATTATTCCATGTTAAAATTTCTTCTATCTTGCATAATGACGAAGTCCTATGACACACAAAAAATTAATTAATCTACATATGCATTCATTTTACAAACATCATGTAGACATTGCCATACATATGTACATAGTAAACCATACATCTATGCTGCATTTCAAGAAAACACAAAAATATGCATATCCATCGCATCTAGGTAACCATGGCATACATGCATTTACCATTAACAATTGCACATATTATAAATATCCACATGGAATTATACATAATCAAATCACATTGCATCTCATTATCATAAACATAGAATCCATACATGACATTTATAAATACCATACATTCATCATCACATAGAAGAAACACATCATCATAGGAAATAAAACATCATAATGTAAACATGATCATCCATAATATGTGCATGCATAAATAGAAAATTTCATAATCATATAGAACACTACATAATCATATAAAGAACTTCAAATCATATAATTGTCACCAAAAATATATATATCACTCAAAAAAAAGTGTCATAGTACAATGTCAAAATGTATCAATCCAAATGGAACTTGCATGCTCTATGACCATAATACAATGTCTACACACATAAAAACAAGTCTCTAGGATGTGATCCCACTGCTCCCATGCAAAGTCTGAGGACGCGACTGGCGATGAGATGCTCATTGTGCAAAAGGAGTCATGTCATATGTTCCTACCTTGGGAGGTAATACAACATCATCTGTGCTCTGTGATCGGCTATGTGACCTGCTCTGGGAACTATCGTTGCGTGCCTATGAATAACTAAGAGGCCATCTCTCAAAAGGTACCCCTACCTCATATAAGTCTCTGTAATACCTCTCCCTGTCACCAGCTTTGACCAACTCTTGAGAAAAATCTACAACCAGTCCAACACATAGGGCCCTCAACTCTACAAACCTCTACTTCGTCTCTTGTCTCCAGGCCACTACCTAATCTCTATCTAGATGTGTAGTGTCCCTCTCCATTTGCATAGAATCTCACTCTATAGTCACCAACCTCACCCTCTCCTCCAAGGCCTATACTTGGGCTTATAAATCAGAAAACCTCTGATCAATGGGACCCTCCTCCTCCCATCATGGCCTCTCTCCCACCTCTACAACCCACTCCTCAACAATCCTATCTCAGAGCTACCTCTCCTGATCCCCCATCTCCTCCTCCTCCTCATTCTGATAGCCTTTCAACAAACCAAGGGCATATATCTCCATCTCCTCTCCACCAGCCTCCTCCTCGGCATGCTCCTCCCCAACAGCCTCCTTAGCTACATGCTCCACATCCATCTCCACATCTCCTCCACCAAAGTCCAACATCAAAACATCCTCTCCCTCCCCATCCTCCTCACAAATAGGTGACAAAAATCATCCTCTACCACCTCTCCTGCCTCATCAACCCCGTCGACCACCTCTCCCACCACCTCCTCTACCATCATCCCCACCACCTATGCCACCTCTACCACCACCCCTGCCACCACACCAGCCTCATGGTCCTATCCCCTATCGCTCTATAGGATCCGAATGATTCAGATCTATATAAGGTATGGGCCTATGCTCTACCCACCAATCATCATATACTACGGTGGTCCTGGGATCTACAACCCCACCTCTTCAACCCCAATGAATAGGCTATAGTGCCTAAATATCTACCTCGGTTGTCATGACAGGAATTATAGGCCCCCACAGAGGAACCTCTCTAGAAGAATGACCAAACTCAGCTAGCCAGGTCGTGGCTCATCCTAGACCTCACTTAAGTATGTCAGGACTTGATCTGGAAGTTGTCTCTCAATAATATGTACACTAGAAACAATCCTCCCAATCAGGTATTGTGTCTATCTGTAAAAAGGCAGATGTTTGTCCTCATCACACCACCATGCATAATCCATATACGATCTAGATATAAACTATACAAGGGTGTCAATGGCATGTCTCCAATACCTTGTATCTCCCACATGGCTCTGGCTAATAGTCCTAGCATAATGAAAAAACATACAGGGATCTATCATCTAAATCAGTTATCACTGGTGGGTGAAAAACAACAATGTGTTCCCACGCCCAGATCATCAGTAGAATGGTACCATAGCTTCGATTGTGCCTCTCTATAGGTTATGTCATGAAAATGAAAATGTAACATCGCCAATAAACAAGGGCCTCATGCATATACAACCTATTGCTCTAACATCCCTACAAGAATCTCACCCCACCCAACAGGAGACCCATGACCTCAACAATCAAGTAGAAAAATCCCAACAATCAATGTACACAACATGCAATCAATCCGGTCATATCTCTCGGCGAGGACATGCTATCTAATCTCATAATGCTCAATACCGAGCTATCTAATATCATCATATACATAAAACTGGGTGAGCTCACTATAACCTCTCTGGGTATCATACAAGACTCTCTCACCCCTAATCAGTAATCTCAAAATCCTATATACATCCTCTAATGTAATTGTAGCCTCTCCAGTAGGAAGATGAAAAGAGGAAGTCTATGAGTGCCATCGCTCACAGAGAGTTATCAACATACCTCGGTTTGCCCGAATGGCAGGCATAAATATCACATGATGTAAACCAAGACTCCATATCAGTCATCTCTTAACACTCTACAACTGGTCTCACAACTCATATGTCACTGACCTCTACTCTCAAGTGTATATCGGATCCAAAACAATCTACAAACACATAATTATACTTTGTGTCAGAAGCAAAACAAAATTCTTACATCACAAAACTTCAAAAAAAATTCACAAACAAATGTGTCATTTTAATATCAAATGCAGTGCAAAATTTCACATGCGTCACATTTTCACAAATGCGTTGCACAATTAATCACCTACCTATCATGCATATGCGTCACATTTTCACAAATGTAGTGCAAACTTAATCCATTTCTACTATGCAAATGTGTGTCCAGAAACACATGTGGTGCACTATTCTACATGCGACATTTTTATTGACATATGCGATTCAATCCTACATATGCGGTGCACAAAAATTCAAACAACTTGATTTATCTAAATGCCCTAATTTGAACTAGACGTGTTTTCACATATTCATCGTTTCGTGAGCACATGCATCGCATACAAACGCATATGCGTTGATCCTAAAATTACACATTTGAAAATAAAAAATAAAATGCTTAAAAATGTGTGAAAATTGAAAATTCAAGAGATGGTTGAGGGGTACATACCAGGGATCCTGCATTATTCGGTAGTCTAAAAGTCTGAATTCAATAATCGTGGTGCTATGTGTATGGAACGGGTCGCATCCTTGCTGAGAGGTCTGGAGAAAAATCAAGGTTTCTAAGACTTTAGGGGTGCAAATGAATTGTTTTTCCACCCAAATCCTATTTATACCTAGGGTTTTTGGAGGGTTTTCCCCAAACCTTTTGTATTGGATGCACTATTTACCAACTTCTGACATACATTTTGCATGCCAAACCTCTTCAAAATCAATTTCTTTCACCACCATCAAACTTCTGGCTATCAAATTACCTAATCGGGACAATTTCCAAAATTTTCAAAAAAAATTCAAGAAATTGTCATTTTTCCTGAGGGGGCATACTCTTATCTATTTCACATTGAGGCACAACAAGGGCATGTATTAACTAATTTTCTTTGACACAAAGTTGAAATAGCATTGCATCAAAGAGGGGCAAATTGTAGACACCAAAAATTTATCTAGGCCCGCGACACAATTTTTGACACAATTCTCATCTTCATGGTCATAATTAAATAATGATAATTATTTAATTATTTTCTAAAGTCACCTATCCTCTATTGATTAAATAAATTTAATTATTTAATTAATTCATTATTACCTTTATTTCAATCTTGATTAATTAAATATATGTTATTTATTTAATTATGTCGCTAATTAATTAACCCTCTTTCTAAAATTAAATAAATTATTATTTAATTTACCCTCATCACATTTCTGACTATAATTAACTAATCATTTCAAATTATTTAATTATTCTTTAAATTTTTCTCTAGTCAATTAAATAAATCTTTATTTATTGGATTTAATCTCTGAATTTCGAATGTTGAATTAAATAACCATTTAATTCATAAAAAGAATTATTCCTGGCATATTCCTCTATGATTAGATAATTGCTTAGTTATCTAATTAATCATTTACCACTTAAGTCAAGATTTAATTAAATCAGTCAGTTATCTCCTGATTTATTTCTAACGAACAGACCTTCTAGTTTAATCGGTTAGTTATCTAGTCTTATTATTTTGCATGCAAACTTTTATTAATTAAATAACTTTATTTATTTAATTAATTCATTTGTACGTTCGAACAAACCATTTCCTCTTTATCTTTTACATGCAATCATTATTCTTCTGATTTTTGAATAGTCTCAACTAAAGATTAAATTATTATTTAATTTAATCTCTATCAGTTATGCTTTTTCACTTGCGTTATTACTGACACTAAATCTCTATCACATGTCATTCATTAATCTCAGTCATGGATTTGTCTTTGAATCTAAGCCAATCATTCAAAAATCAATTTTCTATAAATTGGCTTGACCTTCATCATTATTCCTCCTCATGAAATATTTCTTTTTGGAAGTAGCTTTAAGAATCTTCAATGTTTTGCTAAATCATTATCAATAGGCCATATCTGCATACTTAAGAGAAATCTGAGGGCAATTATTATACAACGACAAAATGGAGAAGTGCAATAAAGGTGATTCATGTAATGGATAAAAAAAATGGTGAGATTGTTCCTTTGTTCTTTGTTTTTAGCGTAGGTTATATTTGAGTTTATTGTATTAGTATTGCTTAATATTGCTTCTTTTTTTCCTTAGTGTTACAGCTAAGACTTTGTCACTATAGCTCTTTGGTAGGGTCATCAGAATCTTCTCTATTACATCTTCATTTGTTAGAGCACCACCTTGATTTTTGACTTCATTTACTACAATGTCAACCCTCTAAAAGTAGCTTTCAATGTCCTCACCTTCTTCCATTTTCAAGTTCTCATAGTTGTGCTTAGCTATTAACTTCTTTGATAATTTGACTCTATCATTTCCTTCATAGATATCTTTCAACTTTTCCCAAACTTCATAAGCAGTGCCTAATGAAATAACTTTTGTTAACTCAGTCTTAGATAAAGCACTATAGATTACATACCTCTCTTTTTTATTTTCTTCATAGGTTGAAATATCATCTGCAAAAGGACCAATTGCAAGCTCAAGATATTTTGTCTCAACAACTTTCCAAGTCTTATAGCCAAGAGAGATCGGGTAACCTCTCATCTGCACTTTCCAAAAACTATAGTCAAATCCATCAAACACAAGTATTGTCAATTTATGCACCATCGGATCTACCTCAAGCGGTTAATCTCTTCTTCAAGGAACCAAATCTCTGATACCAATTGTTGAAATGCACATGACAACTAAGAGGGGGGTGAATCAATTGTATCTAATCACATTCACCATAGATCTTAAAAAAATTCACATTCACTTTAATCTACTATTAAGTATAAGCATGAAGTGTAGATAACAGAAAGCGAACACAAGAGACACCAAATTTACATGGAAAATCCAATAAGGGAAAAACCATGGTGAGGGTTAACTCATAATATAAGAGTAGTTACAAAACCGATTACAAAGAGGCTCACTGCTCAAGATAGGACACTATCCAGATGGGAGGCTCACTGTCTACAGATACATAAAAATAGAAAGAAGAATGTTACACAGAGAAAATTATCTCAATGCAACATAAGATCCAACACATAAACTTGTAAAAATTTGTAGCCTTGATCATAGAATTGTAGACACCATCAGCTCACTACTTTCAAGAGTCTAACACATTGAAGTCCTCACTACCTTAGTTCACTTTCACATAATCTCTCACATCTATCTTTCTTCTCACACTTGTGGCTTCAATCCTTAACATCTTTTCTTGTATTTATACCATCGTCAATCTTAGAAACTTTCTCCAAGGTCAGCTACACACTCTTCATTTTACAAATTCAAATAAGGTCAATAACTCAACATTCCCACGGTGGATGAGAATGAGGTTGGACCAAACCAATACTTAACTAGGACCCAAAACAACATCTTGGAACAATCACATGCTTCCTTAATTGATACTTATCCTTCACGTAATGTGTAAACACCAAGTCAGCTAAACCTAATGAAAACACCAATGAAATTTGAAGTACATGCATCTGAAATAAGAAGATAACATGTGGACCACATAACATGCTTCACCATACATTGGAACACATCATAGATGCCTTCAGATTCATCCACAACTACTGCAACAACCTTCATACAAAGAACACTTTCCATTAGTCAATCTGGACTGTACAGACACATATACTAAATCTGAAACTAGTTTTTCAGAGCACCAAACCATGAACACCTTTGATTAAACACAGATAACACTTTTACAAGCCTTCTTATATATCCACAAGACCTGAAACAAACCAGCAAAGGATTGCAGAATAGATACATTTATCCTAGTCCATAGACAAACAACTCTACCAAACTAGTTCACAAACCAATGAACACAACTTTCACTCTTCATCAAAACATAAGCAATAATCCAGGATATATCACCCAAGTATGCCCTTAAACAACACTATAGATCCACACAAGCATAGGATCAACATAGAATAAATGCGGAGCACATCCTGAACACACACATAATTTTGTCTTCACTATTTATTAATTTTCTCAAAAGCACTTGGTAACTCATTATATCAACACACTTGCAACACCATAAAGATAGCTCTATGTAATCCAAACATCTCTATAGTATCTCAACTATACATGAACCACCTGTAATCACTTGTTTCCTTTCACTGCAACAACCTGTACTGTGTTGACATCAATGACAACACCACCATACTCATTCATACTTGCAACACATTTAAACACATGATTATCAATAGAAAATTGACTTGAAGCTATAAAACTCTATTTGGTTTATGCAAATTCATAATTTGTCACCACCAAATCAACTCATTCCCTATTAATTTGGCCACTATTTTCACTTGGAATAATAAGTTTAATTCTTGTTTCAGCATTTAAAGCATCTGACTTGGTCTATGTTTTACTCACAACACTTTGCAAAAGTGACGACTCAATAAATGCTTGTATATCGACTTAACATGAACGTGTTTACACACTGTAGTTCATAAGATTTGATCCACACTCTATTTCATGCATTGAGTTTCATATTACATGGTGTGGGTTAAATATGCATAAATGTGCATGTTTAAACAACATTTCAATACTTTTATATATGTTCTATACCACATCGGCACTATGGTTACTTTTGCTTAAGTGCCCAATAAAGAATATAAACTTATATATATTTGTATATATTTATATGTATATATTATATATATGTATATGTATATTATGTATATATATTCATTAAAATCAATCATAATAATAAACTATTTAATATTAGAATGCATGTTTTCATGCTATCATACATAAAACATCATTATATATATACTTATATAAATATATACATATACATACATGTATTGATATATGTGTATGGACATTCCATTACATCAATTACATACACATATTCCAATATATGTATATATATGTATATACACATATATCATGTATATATATTACTTATACAATCATCCACATATATTGGCCAACCTATCAATAGACACATATACATTTGATGTATATATCTATATATATATGTCTATTTTTCCATCTGATACCCTCATTTCTATGAGAAATTTTTCCATAGGTATGCGGAGGTACACCTCACTTTGTATACTCATGTACATGGGCTTATCATCAACATGTATATGTATACATATATATATACATTTTATGTATATATTTCTAATAAATTACATAAAGAATATATAATAAAAGATATTTCACCAACCAAGCACTTAACACTAATTCAAACATCCTCAAATGAGATCACAACCTATATAACACATGAACAAACAATGCTATGGATTGACTTACCAATATATTAAAACAGCGACTAAAATTAACCATTCTATATGTAAGTGTGTGTGAGTTCAGTTTAGGCTCATTAAGGGTTATCAGACCAAATCCTTCTCCTGAGTGATACTTCCCCTCCCTTTCAAAGATGTGAACCTATATTTTCATCCAACTTGGCGCATTTATAATGGTAGTTAAATGTTCACATGGAATCCACTTGCATCATAAAAATTTCTATCAACAAAGAATTAGAATGTTTGTATTGCAATACATAGCATTCCTCCAATTCAAAACATAATCATTCTTTTGAAATCATTGACATATTATTGCATATTCACATATTTTATTCACCTAATAAACATATTAAAGTCAAAATTTTCATTTATCAACCTTTCCACTCATAATGGTAAAAGTAACTTGATAACTATGAAATGGGGTGTAACATACTTCCCCCCTTATGGATCATTGTCCCCGATTATTTTAATTATTAATCATATAGAGATATATATAATCAAATAAAGGTTCTACCTTCAAAAAAAATTCATTTAAGAAATAAGCATATTCTATTAATAAAAAAATAGTCTTCCCTCAAAGCATGACCTTTTGTAATCTCATCTATGCTAGACTTCATGCTAAGGGTCCGAACTAACACATAAGGAGAGCTTGTGTGCTTTCCCACATAATTTACCTTAAGAGCTATAATTTGTAATAATATTTAGCTCCCCTATACTTCAAAAGTAACACAGTGACCATATCTAATATGACATCTATACCACAATGATTGGAAAAACACATTCTCATTGGCTAATGTAATTATCCTCAATGTAATCCAAATAGAAAATATTGTCGGTGTATTGCACACTACACCATGGGTCCCATCCTTCCCTTTGGATTTTACACCACTAGATAACTTAAAATTCAAGATCATCTACCACTAATTCAATCATTTTCCTTAATAATATTAGTACTTCCCTTGTCTATTGTCCATCTTGAGCATAATATTTCCCTAATTAGACACCTGTCAATTCCAAGCATAATGATATCGCTTCTCATCTCAAGTTTTGTACCAAGAAAGTTTCTTCAATAATTTCAATCTCTTATTCCATTTTGAAAAAAATTCTAATCTAATTAATCCTATTTCTTAGCTTATCTCAACTTTATATAGACTCAATCCTTCTTCCCATATAATGGACCTAACCTCAATGTTATAATTTTATAAGTATACATCAAATTCACCAAGTTTTGGTTTATCCCATTTGCCTAACTAGCTAACATAATTGAATTTATCATAAGATAATCATGGTTTACACAAAACCTTATATTTTCTTGCTTGTTCCCATCTGTGATAACCTTCTCGAGAACATTAAGCAATTTCTTCACACAATGTTTTTTAGGACTGCTAACCTATCAATCAAATTTCCATGATCAAAATTGGTTACCTTGGTGAGTTTATCTACCATAGAATTTTATCATTTTCATTGGCATAAAAAGATCAAATATTCTTGTGATATACCACTTCCCCTCCGAAATTCCATGAGAGTATACAAGCCTTGCCATTGATGGTATTTTGTCATCTATCAACATACTCAATAACTTTCTACCTACCTTGAAGCATTATACTCTTTCCCCTTCCAAATTATAGTGGTTCCTCATCCAAAAAAAATTGTCGTTCCCTTGAGTATCCGAATAGGACATCAATTACATCATTCATTCATCTTCCAAAATGTTGGATACATAGGTTCTTTTCTGATTCATATTAGTCATTGACTAAACGAGATCCTCTTCCATGGACTTATGCCACCTTTGATTCTTGAAATATAATATTTAAATATTGAAGGTGGATCTAAAACTTCTTCCACTTAGGACATCCATATCTTTGATTTATTTAGTCCTTTAATCATTTCTAAAGTTGTAATCCAATTTTCAGCTCAATCTATCCTTCTTGATGAGAATCTGTACTAATTCGAGTGTAATTCTTGTTTAACCATGTTGGTTCCCCAAAATATATCAAATTTTATTGCATACCTAATTACCAAGCACAAATGTCTCTCAATGACTCAAAATCATGAGTAATTTTATTTTTCCCTTTCTAATTTCATAGGCAATGATCTTGCTTTTCATGATCAAGCATATTGCCTATCCTTTTCTAAGGCATCAATGATAATAGCAATTCAATTATATATTAAAAAAAATATGTGGTAAATATTCCTTTCTCATTGGTTATAATCCTTGACCTTCCGCTATCTTTCTCTAAAACATCCAATCTCTCTACCCTTGTGATCATGGAATATATGACTTCGATTGAAATCATGACTTCCAAATCAAAATGCATTTAATGAATTTTGTTGTGTGGGGCACTTTATCTAAGTCAATCCACTCCCTTTCTTTCCCCCTTAGTGTTTCCACACTATTATTTCAACTTAAACTTGAACTCTTAGCAAACATTTTCTTTCTTGAATTGATTTATCCTTCCTCATTATTGACTTTTTATTGCCTTTTATATACTTTTTGTTTCCAAAGTTATATTCATCATTGGTCTTTAATCTCATAGATTCAACAATTGGATCATCAATAAAGAGATCTAATGAATAATCTACAACTTTACAAGCTAAGAGGAACTCTAATTTATAATTCTCTTTTCCATGTACACCAATATCCTTTTTGTGAAGGAATAACCCTATCCAAAAAGCCTCTTTTGTTGATGTGTCTTCAACTTAGAGTGTTGTTTCCTTGCTAATTCTTTTGATTTGTCACATAGTGTCACTCCATATCCCATTTCCTTTTGGAACCACTAAATAGTAAGGCCACATAACCAATTTCCCATAACAGATATGGGGACCTTCTAATATATGGTATTAATATACCTTTTGAGATTAGAGCCATAATTTCATGGTACAAATGAGTAAAGCTATGTGTATCTTACTTCCTAGCTTAATGACTAGGTGATATATGATTTGAATTAATGATGCTTTGAATCATTCAATGCTAAGAGTGAATTATTTAAATCATTAATATAATTGCTTCATGAGATTGCAAAACCTGACATTAGGATACAAGTTTCTTTCCTTGAGGGTTTATTTCAATAATTTATTATATAAAAAAAATGTTTAGAAATAATTTAGGAAGTGATTAAAGTGTTGTATAAAGAAAAAAAATAAAAGAGATATCACAAGATTATAATATCTAGATTATTCTCATAGTAGTAATATTTATTAAAGAATAACTCTTCATGGATTATTTCTTCAAAATATTGCAAACACAAAGAAGTGATAGATATAGCTTCATAGTTGAAAATATTTAATAATGTGACATGCCATTCCTTGTCATGAGTTGAGTGATGAGTGAGATTCTAGATTCTTTTTTTTTTAAGTAGACAAATAACATGAATTTTTATAGTGTCATCTTGAAACAAGGTAACTTGCCAATAGTTCTTGGAATTCTACTTTACTTGAGGTTTAAATCTGGAATGACATTACATTTAGTAAATTGCAGAGGTTTAGTAAGTCATTTTCTCTGTTGTCACTTCTTGTTTGGCTTAGAAGTACACCAATTTGAAGACCGTAGTCCTTATTTGATATTTAATATTGGTTATTAGTGTATGGTTTGCTTAAGGTGAGAGAACAATTACAACTATTCTTGGATTTCATATGCTCGTAACCCTACTATTTGTAATTGCCTTGGCACCCTATCCATCCATCACAAAGATTCTATGTAATACTATAAAACTTTTCACATCTTTGCTTAGCCTTATTTATTTATTTAGCCTAGAGATTAATTGAGGATTGAATCTTCTTTTTCAAAAGAATTTAGTGAGTGATGGTGCACCTGCAACTTTACCTCCAAAAAAGGCCATTAGTCATCAGATTGACTTCATACCTAGAGCTTCATTGCCTAACAAAGCAGCCTATAAGCTTACACCGGATCAAAATCTAGAGATAGCTAGACAAGTGCAGGAGTTATTGGATCAAGGATTGATTAGGAAGAGTATCAACCCATGTACGGTACCAGTGGTCTTAGCAACCAAGAAAGGAGGCAAGTGGAGATTATGCACTGACTCTAGAGCAATAAATAGAATCACAATCAGGTATAGGTTCCCTATTCCTAGGATTGAAGACTTGATGGATTGTCTTGGAGGAGCTCAGTACTTCACCAAGTTAGATCTCAAGAGTGAATACCATCATATCAGAATCAAGGATGCAAATGAGTGGAAGACAACATTTAAGACAATAGATGGGTTGTATGAGTGGAGAGTTATGCCATTTGGCCTCTCTAATGCCCCTAGAACATTCATGAGGCTCATGAATGAAGTGCTCAAGGACTTTACAGGGTTATTTGTGGTGGTATATCTTGATGATATACTCATTTTTAGCAAGACAGTAGAAGAACACTTAAAACATGTGGAGTTGGTTCTTAGAAGATTGCAAGAGGAGAAGTTAGCCATCAACCTAGAGAAGTGTGAGTTTTTCAAACAAGAGATTGTATATTTGGGTTTTGTAGTGTCCCAAGGATCATTGAAAATGGATCCAAGCAAGGTGGAAGCTATCCTAAACTGGCCTACACCAACCACAGGGACAGAGGTAAGAAGTTTCCATGGATTGGCTCAATTTTATAGGAAATTCATAAGAAACTTTAGTGGCATATGTGCACCAGTCCTAGATACAATCAAGGGTGGTTTGAAAACTAAGTTTGTGTGGACTCAAGAAGCTAAGAAAGGTTTTGAGAAACTAAAACAAGAAGTGGCAACTCAACCTATTCTCTTATTACCAAGCTTTGACAAATTGTTTACTATGGAGTGTGATGCTAGTGGATTTGTAGTAGGAGGAGTGCTTAGTCAAGAAGGCAGGCCCATAGATTTCTTCAGTGAAAAGCTCAATGAAGCTAAGAAGAAGTATTCAACTTATGACCTAGAACTTTATGCTTTGGTTCAGTCACGTAGGAAGTGGAGGCATTACCTTCTACCCAAGGAGTTTGTGGTCTTTACTGACAATCAGGCACTTAGTTATATCAACACCCAAGAGAAGTTGAGCAATAAACACTTGAAATGGATGGAGTACATCCAAACTTTTACTTTCACCATCAAGCACAAGAAGGGATAATTGAACAAGGTAGCAGATGCATTGAGTAGAAGATTGCTAATAGAGCAAGAGATACAGATCAAGAGCATTGGAATAGAGAGTTTCAAGGATCTCTATGGGGAGGATGAAGATTTCTCAGAGAACTACAAGGTTTTTTTTGACTTTGAGAATCATTTTCATAGCCAATACTCAGAGTATACTTTGCAAAGTGGATTATTGTTTAAAGGGAATCAGTTATGTGTTCCAAAAGGGTCAATGAGAGAAAACTTCATCCAAGAAAAGCATAATGGTAGTCTTAGTGGACATTTTAGCATCAACAAGACATTAGAACTAGTGCAAAGGTTCTACTATTGGCCTAAGTTGTCAAGAGATGTCAGGAGGTATGTGGAGCAATGTGTAGTGTGTATGAAAGCTAAGGGAGGAGCTAGTAATGCTGGTCTATATCAACCCCTACCCATTCCTAACAGACCATGGGAGTGTGCTAGCATGGACTTTGTGGTAGGACTCCCTAAGACCAAGACTGGATTTGATAGTTTCTATGTGGTGGTAGATAGATTCAGCAAGATGAGTCACTTTATCCCTTGCAAAACCACTCATGATGCTAGCTATATAGCTCACCTTTTCTTTAAGAAAATTGTAAGGATCCATGGATTTCCTTTAAGCATTGTTTCAGAAAGGGATGTGAAGTTCATGAGTCACTTTTGGAAGACTCTATGGAGCAGATTAGGTACCAACCTGTCTTTTGGATTAGCTTACCATCCTCAGACCGATGGTCAAAAAGAGGTGGTTAATAGGGTGTTAGGTAACCTTCTAAGGTGCCTAACCAAAGAATATGGACAGACATGGGACATGGTTATCTCACAGGCTAAGTATGCTTATAATGACAATGTGAACCGCACTATAGGGAAGAGTCCTTTTGAGATTGTGTATGGAATGCACCCAAGAGGTATATGTGAGCTCGGGGATTTAGGAGCTATGGAGTATAGGAGTGGACATGCAGAGGACTTCACTTAGACCATGAAAGAGATTCAGGAGTAGGTAAAGAAGACAGTCACCGAGGCTACACAAAAATTGAAAGACAAGGTAGATATGTCAAGAAAGGATTTGCAATTTGTAGTAGGAGACTATGTCATGGTCCACCTTAACAAATCTAGGTTGCAGAAGGGTACATCAAACAAATTGTAGATGAAAAGAGTGGGACCATGCAAGGTATTAGCCAAGTATGGGAAGAATGCATACAAGGTGGAGTTACCTGCAAATTTGGGAATTTCACCAGTCTTCAATGTAGCTAATTTGATCAAATACAAGGGATTAGTCAATGACATGGATCAGCCCACTAGTGATATCTTCAAGGATGTAAGCAACATACCCTTACCTATTCAAGACAAGCTTCAGGCAAAAAGGATCTTGGAATCAAGGGTGAAGAAATCTACAAGGCATAAAGTATACATGGAGCATCTTGTCAAGTGGAAGAACAAACGTGAATCTGAGGCTACATGGGTGGATGAAGCTCAGTTCAAGAAGTAGGGTATTGACCCATCTCTAATTTCTCCTCACATTCCTTAAAGTCTACGCAGAGGGGGAGAATGGTGCAGGAGCACCCCAAAGTGCATCTAGGAGAGTTAACTAGAAGGTCAAGAATTAACAATTTGTTTTAGATCAAATGTAGCAAACTCCTTCCATTCTTTGTGTTTGTGCCTTAGAGGAATATGAGGTCAGGTATTATGTTCATAAAGGTCATGTTGACCATCTGCTAGATTGGGGTTTGGCTACAAGGAGGAATTATGACCTTTGTAAACCTTCCTAGGTGTTAGTTTTTTCAAAATTTTGCAAATAAGGCCTATTGGGAAAGCCACAAGCGACCATGGAACAGTTAGGCTCGAGCTTAATTGATTTGGAAACCTTTATAAGGTGTGTCTCAACTTTTTGGAAGGTTGAAAGCTTTTGTAATGTGGAAAGTTCATGAAAACTAGTGTGGATAGTGAGAAGAATTGTATGATTTTTTGTGTTTTGCTTTGAATTTGGGTGATCAGGAGCGATCATGGCTCTATAAATTGGTGTAGCTTTTGGTGTAAACTATGTTCTAAATTTTTGTGGTAGAATTTAGGTTGTGTTATCAATTTGCAGGCGTTGTTTGCTTAATTTAGTTGTTTCTTTTTAGTTACTGACTTGATAGTTAGACTGTAAAGGATGGAGTTCTAGTTACATTCCCACTATACTTTTGTACGGGCCCTTGGGAACTGTAATTAGGCTCCATGTCTATATATATATTAGGGTTAGGGTGGTTAGGATTCCAAGAATCATGGAGAAATTCTTCTCCTAGGCGAGCTTGACAGTGCCCAACTAGGAAAGATAGGAAGTGCAAAGCACTTGGTTTGCAGGGGTGACTTTTCCCTGACAAGTCACATGGTGGAAAGGTAGATAGATGCCTTGCAAAGGCTTGGCATGAAGGAGGAGGCTTCACTAGTCCATTTGATTGGAGAACAAGTGACAATTCACTGTGAGGTCAGGAAATGGTTCAAAAAGGGCCTAAAGTGCTAAATGGAAGGTTATGGCTGTGTATGGTCAGATGAGGATGGAGACCTCTAGAATATTTGATGGATAGTCACCGGGACTAGGAATCCTAAGAGAAGAACCTGCATTCTTTGGAGATTTTTAGACCTCTAACCTAATCTCTCGGAGTTGGAGACCTAATAGGGACTCTTGGCTAGTAGCCTTTTTCACCCTAGATGAGGGTTTGGTGAAAGCGATGGACAAAGGAAGCAAGGTGGAGTTTTTAGAACTAAGTTATGATGGTGTGAACCTGTAGGAATCATCCCCACACCCCTGCAAAGAACAAATTGAGAGTTGGGAGTAGTTAGCCTTTAGGGAAGATTAAGGGCTAAGGGAAGAATAGGAGCATTGCACCAAGGTTGGCTTGGTAGGTTGTAATTGAGATGGTAGTGGGGTTGGCTAGGAGAACCAAGGGTACCTAAGAGAAGGTCCTAAAGGTTAAGGTGTTAAGACACCAAGGAGATCTTGCTAGCAAAGATCCAGAGCATGGAACAGTGATTGTTCCATCCAACCCTACTCTATCAAGCAGAGTTCCTTGATGAATCAGTCTTCATAATCTCATAATCAAATACATGGAAATTATATTTTGATGGATCATACACCCAAAATGGAGCTACTATGGGTATCCTTTTTGTCACCCCTCAAGGTGACTACATCTTGAAGTCATTCAAGTTGGAATTCCCATGCACAAACAAAATTGTTGAATATGAAGATTTGATCATAGGCCTTAGAATCATAGTGCAATGGAATATCACTCATCTCCATGTCTTTGGTGATTCACAAATTATAATCAAACAGGTCAATGATGCATTTAAAACTAAGGATGATAAGCTTCTCCCTTATAAATGCATGGTTGATGAATTTAAGAAATACTTCACCCATATCCAATTTGAGTAGGTCCCAAGACTACAAAACAAGGAAACTAATTCTATGGCCACAATTGGTTCTCTCATTGACATGTCTAAAGACCAAATAGATTGTGTTCCTCAGAGAAAAATTATTAATCCCAACGTATGACATTATAGAAAATGAAATGGTGTGCCACATAGTGGGTCCCCAATCACCTTAGCATCATGACATTTATGCCTACTTACATGACAACATCCTACGACTCAATCTCACCCATAACTAATGTAAATACTTCATTCAATGCACTTTCCACTATAAAATCTAGGGGATACACTTTATCATAGATGGTATGATGACACTCTCTTCTGATATCTAAATGATTTGGAATCCAATGTTGTGTTAAATGAAGTGCCTAGTGGCATTTACAGGGCTCATTCTAATGGAATGGCCTTGGAAAAGAAAATTATCAGAGCAAGATATTACTATCCCACTATGGAGCATGACACTTGTGAATTCATCAAGAAATGTGTACCATGTCAGTAGCATGTAGATTTAATTCATGCTCCTACACAGGATCTATAGCTCATCATTGCACCATGTCTTTTCTCACAATGGGGTCTTGATTTAATCAGTAAGATTTATCCTCCTTCATTTGATGGCCGCACCTTCATAATACCTTCCATTAAATATTTCACCAAATGGGTGGAAGTGATTCCACTCTCTCAAATCATTGGCATTCAAATATCCAAATTTATCCTTTACCATATTCTCTACAGATATGGTATTCCCTCCACTATCATTACCAACAATGGAAATCCTTTCAAAAACTAGTACATGAGACACCTTTGTGAAACATATCACATCCAGCATCATTGGTCAACTCCCTATTACCCCTAAGGTGATGGAAAAGCTGAGGCTACCAACAAAACCCTCATCAAAATACTTAAAAAGGTCATCAATAATACTAGTCAAAATTGGCACCTCCACCTCAATCTCACCCTCTAGGCTTACTGGACATCCATTTGCACCCCTACTAGGGCTACCTCATATTCCCTAGTTTATGGCACAAACACCATCTTTTGGATCGAAGTTAAAATCCCATCACTCCATATCTCTCTAAAGAATTTAATGACTAATGAAGATGCTTGTGTGGCACAGTTGAGTCAGCTAGAACTCCTGTATGAAAAATGTATCAAGGCCTATAATCATCTACAATCTTATCAACATCAACTCAAAAGAAGTTACAATAAGAAGTTTCATCCCCGCCAATTCAATAGTTGTGATCTAGTCTTGAAAGAGAATTAGTGTACCCAACAGGATCAAGAAAGAAAGGAAAATTTAAAGCTAATTGGTTGGATCCTTATGTTGTCACTGCAAAGTATGGTTCTAGGGGATACTGGCTTGGTACACTTTAGGGGGAACCCTTGTAGGAATCTATCAACATCATGCACCTAAAATGGTTTTATACCTAGGTTAGATGGGTTATCCTACCTAGAAAATACCAAAAAAAGTAAAAAATCATGAAAAATACAAACAAAAAAAACAAAAACATCAAAAAATCCAAAAAGAGTAAAGACAAATAATGTGTCCTATGGTGAAAACTACCCTTGGTGGTGCCTTAGATAAGTACAATTGGTAAAAAACTGGTAATAGGTGCCATTCATAAAGGACTTAATCATTATCTACCTTGTGTCCTATTATTTTGTATGGATTAATCATGCCCTATGCAAATAGCCCATCACATCCATCTTCCATCGACCTCCTATCATCCATCACTTGGTATATTTTTATTGAGCATTGGATGGTTAGGGTTTCTATCCAAAATTTTGAGCTTTTATCCCAATGCTTGATATTTTTAATCACTTGTATATTGGTGTCATTTTTTCGATCTCACATCCCCATCTAGGATCTTTCATCATTAGGTCTCATGTCATTTTTCATCTTTTTTTCGAACTATGTTGCCTCTGCACTTTCACGTAGGCAAGGCCATCTTTGATGATCCCCCAAGGCTTTTGTTTATCCCAATGCATTTTCTCTTCCTATTATACCTCATCGGATTCACCATGATGCATCCTATCATGGTACGCTTTGATGAGTAAACATAGGGGTATATCTTGAATTTTGGTGTGATCTTGTCTTCTTGGTTGTCCCATGCAGTACCCACCAAGATCCTTGTGATCTTGTTTTATGTTGGGGAATCCTTTGTGCTTGTGGTTATTTCAACATCAGGATCGACCAAATCCTTTGTGACTTTGGGGTGTTGGAATAACCTTCCTGTGCGATATCTTTGTTTTGTGCATTTGACACTAGTCAGCCATGGTTCTTGATACCTTGGCCTATTGTGTCCTATGCTACAAAAAAATTCAATGCTCCTAATAGGACCAAATGGTGTTAGATTTTCATTTCATTCATCCTCCCCTTACTTTGCATTTATCTTAATCCATTCTCCCTTGTCTATGGTTATTGATTTTTTGTTGTGCAAATGTTTTTCCCCCACCCATTCTTCCTATTAGGGTTCCTGTGTTTTTGATAGGTGCACTATCATACCCACCATTACTCATTTCTCTATGCATTTCCACTCTCATTTAGGTTTAGTCTCTCACATTACATTACCATTTCTATTCATTTCATTATCCATTTCATTTTCATCCCGATAGGTTGCATTAATCATGTCATTACCTTTCATATTTAATTCATTTTTCATTGCATTAATTCATTGCATGGTCTGTTTCATTATCATTTCATTTCATCATATTTGTATTTTCATTATCATATTAAGTTGATTCTAGAGTAATATAGATTTTTTATTCTAAGCATCTTAAGTTCATTTCATTACCCATACATCTCATTTTATTGAATTATCATTTTCATTATCAATTTAAGTTGTTTAGAGTAATATAGATTTGTTATTCTAAGCATCTTAAGTTCATTTCATTATCCATATCATCTCATTTCATTGTATTATCATTTTCATTATCAATTTAAGTTTTTTAGATTAATATAGATTTTTTAGTCTAAGCATCTTAATTCATCTCATTACATTACCATTATCATTTTTATTATCATCTTAAGTTGTTTATATTAATATGGATTTATTATTTTGAGCTTCTTAAATTCATTTCATTGCATTATCATTTTCATTATCATCTTAAGTTGTCTAGATTAATATACATTTGTTATTATAAGCATCTTAAGTCCATTTTATTATCATTATCATTTCATTTCATTAATTTTTTTAGAGTGGTTGTTCTAAGCATCTTAATTCATTGTATTAGGCTCATTTTGTTACATGCATCACATTACATTCATAGAGTTTATCCATAACACAATTACATATACATATTTCATGTCCATGTATATAATTAATCATTACAATGTAATCGATAATCCATACATCATCCATAATACATACATCATCAATAATCACATCATATCACACATTCATACATCATAAACCACACTCATTTCACCACTTGCAACACAAACCATTAGTATCATATCCATATCATACACCATAAAATCATAAATCATCACATCTTGCATCACAAAGTGTTAGTCACAAATGCATACATCATGATCATAATTATACACCTATCCATAATAAACATCCATAACATCACATGGGAATCACATATGAAGCATTTTCAATGTCCATCGCATCATATATATCAAAAAATATAGTGTCCATCACATGGTCCATCACCCACTATAAAGTCCATAACAATTCATAATGAAAGTCTATGTCCACAATCCATAAAGTCCACCAAACATGAATGCAAGTGCAAAGAATTCCACCATATACAAATACATAAAAATATATCTGACACATCATCGTGTCTTGAATCAATAAAGAATAATGAATCAATGAATCTAGCAATTCAATCTAATCAATCTATGCACAAGAATATGTATGTCCTCTCTACTTGTATGTACAAATATCCACCCTGCACCTATCAAAAATGGGATCATGTGCTTTTCCTCCTTGTCCATTTAACCACTACTCCCTACATTTTATCAGTGTGGGGAGTCTACTCCAGGTCCTCAACCATGAGGATGGGTCTCTCTATAATCGTTGCACTTGCAGGTGTGTGTAGCCTTTGAGTGAGATGGTCCTCCTAGAATTTGTGTCGCTACTCTAACATAAGGAAGCACTCTTCATGCTAGATCAGGCATTACCCCAAAATAGGTGCACATGTAATATCGTGCCTCATTCCTTGCATCTACCTCCCCTGAAGCCCCTTTCCTATACTACTCTTGATCCATCCTGTATTTATCCCATTGTTGTTGTAGCCTCCTCCTCTTGAGCTCCCAACCATCCTATGCCAATCTCATGGATGCTAGTTGTGCCTCCATCTGAGATGCTCTCCTGACAGCCTCATTCTACTCCTCCTACAAGCTCTATAGTTGTATCTATACAACCTCGGCTCTCCCCAAGGACTCATATCTCTCCCTCTATATGGCCTCCATATGCTCTACCACCTCCTCCACCATGGCCATCGACTCCTCCCTCACCCCCCTATGCAACCTCTAATAGTATCTATAGCTCATCCCTCTTAGCCTGTAATGTCCGCAGCCACTCACCTAGATCGCTCGCCACCTTGATGAACTTTGTATCTCTATCCATTTGCATGGTCTCAATCGAATCTTGCAAGTGATTTACCTCCACTTGGAGTCCCTCCACCTCTGCCTTGATTTGATCTCTCTTGACCTTTGTCTACCTCAGCCTCTAAAATAAAATTCGGATACGTGTTTGGGCTCCTGTCATCCTAACTTCTAGATCCTCTGTTGGTGGCCCCTACTAGACTATAATCACCCTCTCATCCACAATTGGGGCATCTACCTCCATCTCCTGCACCTCTGGCACCCTACCTCTGGTGCTTCCTCCTCGTGTGTTGCCTCCTACTCCTCACCCCTATGCCTGCCTCCTCTCCTCCACCTTCAAGGTCTTTGCTCATCCTTCTCTCCAAATCCAACTGTTAGTACAATGGGATCCACTAGTGTGATCCTCATAGGTTTGACCTCCTACCACCAGGCGGCATATCTAACAATCATCCCTGAATCATCTGACCCTCCTCTCCATGGCCATATTGTGATAGGAAATTGCTCCCACATCTATTGGGCATACTCCACCAAAATATGTTATCCCCATATTTCCCACTCTCTGATAATCCTCTTAAACATCTATGACCCTAGAGAGAGATCATGTTGAATCACATGTTGTTCTGTAACCATGTCTAGCTTGTGCAGCTCTATAATAAATGGATCTCTCCCTATCAAGTAGCATCTAGAAAATAAATAAGCCATGTACAACATGTCCTTCTCTCATCATGATCAAAATTATTGATCTATATATGGCCTCCACATAATATCCTCCTCTCTCAGATCATCTAGAAACTAACACCAGTGCTCCAACTCCCTACCTCACTGTAGTGGTGCATCCATCCATGATCTTGTTCCAACTCGTAAGCCACTTGAAGAGAATCATCCCTGTCCCCCACCACAAAAATATTTGGGCACACAACTTTGATATGCTCCCAAGCCCATACTTGTAGTAGTGTGACATGGGTCACACTCAATGCTCCCCTATAGCAAACTACATGCATATCCCAATACAGTTATGCTAGCACACACTATCCCTAGGAAAACACTCCATCCCTCCTCTCCACAATATGGCTAACAACCTCAATCATCTTGAGGCTAAAGAACCTCCCCACTCCTATCAGGGAGGAGGATCTCACTAATCAATCCGCATAAATATAGAGGTAATAGTGTTGTAACTACTCCAAGGCAAGCATCAATGTCCAGCTTCTTCCCTCATATGGGAAGGTCTACAACGTTGAATATTGCATGTAATCTCCTCTCCATTGGTCTACTCAGCATCACGCTAACCACATGTCCTCTTATCAATAGTCTAAGGATCCTCCAAACATCCTCTAGTGTCATAATCATCTCCCCTATGTGGAGGTGGAAGGTCGACGTCTTTGAGCTCCATTGCTCCATTAGTGCTATCAAAAGAGGTATGTAGGCTCGGATTTTGGGATATCCTAGCATGTGTAGTAGGCCTACCTACTTCAAATTTGCATGGTCCTCAGTCGTCATCGCCTCCTAAGCAACCTCCAACATGATTGAGTGTCTCTCCCATGTCCTTAGGGTCTCAAAGCTTTCCATCCATGTCAACCATTCTGTTAGTCCTTTCTAATATTCCATTTCTTTCATTTTCTTTTCATCCCTACCCCAATTTGGTGAGTTCACCTCTGCGTCAACGGATTCACCTTTTCTTTACTTTTTGTGTGTTTTCCTGTTTGTCTTATGCATTTGCCCCTATATTCCCATCTTGGTGGGTTCACCTATTCACCAGGCATGTTCACCTCTTTCCTATTTGAGCACCAATTCCCCTTTTTCCATCGACCCAAAGGTGAACTTGTGTTCGCCCCTTTTCCCTACGGGTGAGCATGCACTCACCCCTACCACCCTTTTTCTTGAAGTGGTGAATTCGCATTCACCTTTCTCCCCCATAGGCATATTTGCATCTACCTATCCCCTATTTAGGAGATCCTGTATTCTCCCTTTCTCCTGAAGGGAGATTTCACAATCACCCATCCCCAACGCAATCGCCCTTGTCCAATGATGCATCTCCCTTTTCTTAGTTTAGGAAATTTTGCAATCGTCTATTCCCTATCTCATACACCCCTGTGTAAGCAAGTTCACCTGTTTTGGGGAGAAGCGATTTCATAACCACCCCTCTCATGGCACATCCACCCCTACAAATATGTATCCACCCCTTCCCTCACACATTTTTCGAAGAGGCGAATGCATTTTCTTGGAAGGGAGAATCTTCCCTTCCATGGCAAAAACATTTTCTCTAGCTACCTATCTCGAACTTGAACAACTGCATAGAAAACAAAATCAAATCATGAAGATGGGTTTTGAATCCTACCTATCAAGGTAAGACTCATAGGTGGTAGTAGTCTCAGACCTCATCTACTTGGTGGATCATCTCATCATTGTCCTCCATCTCACTCATCTTGTCAACTGTCGCTCTCAGTCGCTCGATCTCTAGGTGACATGTGCGCAAATGAAAATTAGGTGAATAGTGAATTTTCAAATTTACTATTTATAATTTTTTATTTTTCCCCTATTTAGCCTTCTTAATTTTGAGTAATTTTTATGCTTTATTTAACCTTTTTTAATTCTTCAACTCCCTTTCTTTTGCGGGCTGCTATTTGCGCCCCATATGCCTATTTTCCTTTGTTAAAAAACCATTTTTCATTATTTTTCATCCTCTATCATGTGGTACCCTTTGTTTCTCCATATTGAGAAGTTGCTTGAGGCCCCTTTGCTTCCCCATCCACCCTCTCGAGGGGGAACACCCTACCATATTTATGCATTCCTCTATTCCATCCATTTCCATGCAATACCAGGGCATCTTCTAAAGTCCTTTTCTTCTACCAAGTCATCTGCTCTTTATTCATCTTCGAAACACTATTATTTTAATAGTATTTTGAAGAGGGAAAAAATGTAGACACCTAAATTTGACCACTCCCATATGGTCAAATTCTCCCTTGTCTTCTTCTATCCTACACCCCTAAACCATATTAATTAAATAATTTATAAGCTAGTTAATAGCTCATCCTAGCTTAATGTCTCCTAAGGTGTTTTGTTAATTAAACAAACACCTTACCTTATTCCTCTCTAAATTAAATAAATAGTCCAATTTATTTAATTTAGTCACTTGGCCTAAATGAATTAAAACCAAATTTTAAATTCATTATTTCTCTCTCCTTGTCCCATCCTCCATAACCTTCCTCTAATCCTGATTAACTTGCCTAATCCTATCATTAGGGTGTGCACAACCTTAATCATCATTAAGGTCACATTATCCAACTTTTGCAAGTGGACGCTTAATTAGGGTTGGTCCACCTAATTTATCATTTGCACAACCTAAATCTATGATTTAACCTAACCTAATCCTCATGCCATTTATGGCATCCACCCTTAGTCAACCTTCATTAATGACTTTCTCCTTTTGGAGAAGTCATCCCCTCACCCTCTTGAATTTAAAATTCAAGTTTATTTCTCCCATGAATTGTGAGGAATTTTTAATTCCTCACTTGTCTTCTCAGTGTACATATGGACAAGAACCTCCTTTATGAGGAGATCTTGTCCAATCCCAAGGTACTTTCAAGTACCTCCACTTCATTTCCATCTCATCTCCATCTCACCATCTCTTGTCTACCTCACCATCCACATGTCCTCATGTGATGGCTTATGAGGTCTCAATTCACCTTAGCCCTTGATCTCCTCTCCAAGGATCAATTTTAGCCATCCATTCATTTAGAGCCACTTACCCTAAATATGGTGGATTTGGCCTCATTTTCATCCAAAAGACAATCATACACACTTAGCAAAATTTGATCGCTCATACTACCAAGTTATCCAACCTCCATTGTTACAGAATTTTGAGCACCCATATTGCATCCAATCCCTCATCTAGCCACACCATTGCATTCCTCATCTCATCCCCATCATTTTGAGCTAGGTTACTTGTCTTTTTTCCAACAAAGGAGCACACAAAATCAAGAACAAAGGGAAAACCAAAGGAACAATTCAAACAAGGTAATTTTTTTTTTTTCTTGTGTGTTTGTTTGAATTAAACTAGGCTAATCTTGAGTGGTTGTTTGTGTTATTCTTCTTGCATTTCCTTTTGTGATTTTGCATTTTAGGATAGAAAAAAATTTGCACACACCAACTACTCATACCTGCAACAATCTCCCCCTTTTTTATTGATGGAAACACATGATGTGAAAAACCATCAACAATAAACACAACAGCTTTGATCACTAACATACTACTCCATGCCAACTCATTATCTCTTTTCTCCCCCTCACATAACTAAATCATTACTTTGTTTCACATTACTCTCTCTCCTTTTCTCAAGTGAATTTTTTTCACATTTCTCTCTCTCCCCCTTTAACATCAATGGAAAAGGAAAAATATTTGCATCATTCATTCTCCCATTTTGAAATTAATCATATTCTTTACCATTGCTCTATAAAAAAAATATTTTACTGCTCTGCATACTCCCCCTTAGGAGTACACACCAAACCGCATCAATCAGCAACCACTGCACAATGACAACACTCACTCATCTTGACTGCAACAATCAATAATTCCACTACCTGCTCCCCCTAAGAGGTAGCCACCAACATCAGTCCAAACCAAAGAATGAATCTTGAGATCTACTGGATTGATGCATCTCTTTATGCATCTAGTTTAAAGGAGGGATAATAACCCCCAACTTCTCCTAGAGATATTCAAAAGTATCCTAAGGAAGAGCCTTAGTGAATATATCAACAACCTAATCCTTTGTAGGCACATATTCAAGCTTCACTTCACTTTCTAGAACCTTCACTCTCAAAAAGTGATACTGGATTGAGACATGCTTTGTCCTTGAATGTATTACCATATTCTTTGATATATTGATAACACTCGTATTATCACATAAGATATAAATTGGTTCATCATATACCACTCTTATATCCTTTAATGTTTTCCTCATCCACAACACTTGTGTGTAGCAAAATATTGTTGCAATGTATTCTACCTATTTAGTATATAAAGATATTGAATCTTATTTATTACTCATCTATGACACCAATTTACATCCAAGAAACAATGCACCACCACTTTTAATTTCTCTATCATCTACACAACCATCCCAATCTGCATCTGTATAAGCACATAGAGTAAAATCAGTATCATTTGGATACCACAAGCCATGATCTAAAGTGCCCTTTAAATATTTAAATATCCTCTTCACTGCTTCAACATGTGATTCTCTAGGATCTTCTTGAAATCTATCCATAAGACAAAATGCATGCATGATATCCAATCTAGTAGAAGTTAGATATAGCAGTCCTCCAATCATTGATCTATACTTTCTCTTATCAGCCTTAGGAGATTCATCATTCTTGCGTAGCTTGCAACCAATAACCATAGGGGTACATACTAGTTTAGAATCTTCCATTCCAAACTTCTTCAACATTTCCTTGACATACTTTGAATTTGAAATGAAAATATCTTTATTTTTTTGATTGATTTATAGCCCAAGGAATAAATTCATTTCTCCAAACATTGACATTTCAAATTATTTTTGCATCTCCTCTACAAATTTCTTACACATAACTTAATTTCCTCCAAAAATTATGTCATCAACATACATAACCACAATCAAGATTTGATCTTTTTCAACTTTGAAATAAATATTACTATCTACAATACCTTTATTAAATCCTTGTTGTTACAAGTACCTATCTAACCTTGCATACTAAGCTCTAGGATCTTGCTTTAGCCCATATAAATTCCTTCTTCAATTTACAAACCATATCCGGCTTATCTGATAACTAAAATTATTTTGGTTATTTTATGTGTACTTATTATTCCAATTCTCCATTCAAGAAAGAAGACTTCACATCCATTTGATTAAATTTGAAATATTTTTAAGCTACAAAAGCCAAAAACATTATAATAGCTTCCATTCTTGCCACCAGATCAAATGTCTCCTCAAATTCTATTTCTTCTACTTGTGAGTACCATTTACACACAAGCCTTACCTTGTTTCTTACCACTTCTTCACTCTCATTTAGTTTGTTCCTAATACCCACTTATTTCCAATCTCATTCTTTTTTTCTAGTCTTGGGACAAGTTCCCAAGTCTTATTCTTCCCAATCTACATTAGTTCTTCTTCCATGGCCTTGATCCAATACGAATATTTGTATGCTTCAATCATTGTTTTAGGTTCAACTTCAAAAAGTAAACATAAATTTACCCATTCTTTAGCATCCTTATTTCTTGTCAGTGCACCTTTTATCTTATCACCAATGATCTATTCTTTAGAATGATTCTTTTGCACATACTTAGGAATTTTGTGAAAAAATTCTGCAGCTTCTTCCTCTCCAATCTATACTCATTTTCCCTTAGCTTTTTCTTCTTCTCTTCAAGGAGACTCATCTGATGCATATCCATCTATCACCACTAAGTTATTTTTTAGGTCTTCATAAACTTTGGCACTTGCACTTTCAACAATATTTCTTAGCCTCTTGTTGTAGCACTAGTAAGCTTTTCTTTTAGTATAATATCCAAGGAAGATACCTTCATCAAACCTTGCATCAAATTTTCCCAAGTTTTCTTTATCGCTTTTGAGATAGCATTTTCTTCCAAACACTCTAAAGTATTTAGTAGTAGGAATCCTTCCATACCATAGCTCATAAGGAGTATTTATGATATTTTCTCTTTCTTGCACTCTATTGAGTATATAAATAACAGTATCAATTACTTCTCTCCAATAGAACTCTAGTAGATCTTCTTTCATCATTGTCCTCGCAACTTCTTGAATAGTCCAATCTTTCTTTCAACCACTCCATTCTACTGAGGAGTCCTAGGGGTAGATAAATGCCTCTTTATTCCATAATTCTCACAAAATATATTGAACTCATTAGAGGTGGACTCTCCACCTCTGTTAGACCTCAAAAATTTGATATTCGTATCCATTTCATTATCAACCATAAATTTGAATTCTTTAAACTTATCTAGAGCTTCTTATTTTTCTATAAGTAAAGTAACCCATGTCATTCTAAAATAATCATCAATCAATATCATGAAATACATTTCACCTTGAAGACTTCTTGATTTGGTAGGACCATAAAGATCTGTATGCACCAATTCCAATAATTCGATAGAAAATTATTCTTTGACTTTGAAACTTATTCTTTCTTGCTTTCCAACTTGACATTCCTTATAGACAGCATTGATAGGCTTTGTAATCTTTGGTAGATCTTTCATGGCTTGAAACGAACTTATTCTCAGTAGGCTATCAAAATTGATGTGAAACATTCTTCTATGTTATAGCCAACTCTCATTTATCCGAGTCATAAAACAATAACAATCAACACCTTTGAGTTGATAGAAATTTCCATCTGTCCTTCTTCCAACAACAATCACAGTTTTCAAGCCAATTTTCTAAAACTCAAAAGGTTATGTCTTAAACCCTTAGCATAAAGAACATCGTCAGTGTTATGCTTTCCATCAAAATTGATTGAACCTTTTCCACATATCTTAGTAGATGTATCATCACCAAACCTAACAAGTACTTAGGTTCATATTTTTCAAGTTTCATAAACTTACCCTTGTCACCAGTCATATGATTAGAGTATCTATTGTCAATGATCTAATAGTTTTTCTCTTGTCTTGCATGAAAAGTAGACACCAAAGTGCCTTTAGTATTAACACTTACTTCTAGAGCCCTTTCCTTCACACATCTTTCAGAGTTAGCAAAATAAGTTTCATCTTTTAAATACATGAACAAACATTCACCATCCTCATCATCTCCATAATCAGATTCATCATCAGATATACTTGCATTTTCTCTAACATGATAACTTTAACTTTTCTTAATCATCTTACCTTTTTTCTCCCTATTCTTGTCATTCAAATCTCTATTTGGACATTTTGAAGAATAATGACCTATCTTTCCACAACTGAAACATTTCAAAGGTAGCTTACCTCTATAATTTCCAATACCCTTTTTTATTCTTCTCACAAAGTTAGCTTCTACATCATTAAGATCCTCTTGATCTAATTCCACAGTCTTCTTTGATTTCCCAGCCTTTAAAGTAGTCTCAACTTTTATACTACTTGTACCAAATTATCCCATTTCAAAAGTAGTTAAAGAACCATACAATTGATCTTAGGTATATTGATTCAAATTTTGTAATTCTTCAATAGTAGAAAATTTATGACTATAAGCTTTAGGAAGAGTTTTGAGTGCCTTCTTTACCACTTCTTTTAGTTCTCCACCAAGACCTATGATACTGTTAGCAACTTCATCCACATTCTACAAGTAGCTTGTGATATTTTCATCTTTAGACATTCATAGGGTCTCAAACATGATCTTAAAATTTTGCATCTTAGCATGCTTGAGCTTATCATCTCCTTCATAAATGCTTTCTAACTTTACTCAAATTTCTCTAGCAATTTTTAGATTCATAACTTTCATAATTCAGAATTAGAAAGACCACTTAAGAGAGCATACTTTACTTTACTATTATTTTCATAGGCCTTGATCTCATCATCAATGCTCAAACCATTTGTAGGAATAGTATATCCTCTCTTAATAGACCTCCATATTTCAAATCCAAGAAAAACCAAAAAACCTTCCATCCTTTTCTTTTAAAATGCATAATTTGATCCATCAAACATAGGGACATCCTTTGTATGCACCATCCCAGATCTACTTCAAGTGGATAAGCTTTCTTCCAAGGAACCTTTCTTGGATACCAATTGTTGAATGCACAAGATAATTGAGAGGGGGATGAATCAGTTCTACCTTAAAACTTCAAAACCCTCACAAAAATTTAGATCCACATTAATCCAATTAACCCTTAATATGTTACAATGATTTATCATGAAAGAAAATAATTAAAATAGAACCAAATCAATACCATACACAAGGAAACACTATATTTATGTAGAAAACCCAATATGGGAAAAACCATGGTGAGGATTAACTCACAATATAAAGTAATATCAACACCAAATACAATAGGGGTCACTATCGAAGGGCTCACTACCTAAAAAAAATAAAGTCTCACTACCAGAATAGAAAAGAATATAGAGATCCATCTTAATGCAATAGAAAAATCCACCATAGCATCACTAACACCTTCACAATCTTTCTAAAGAATTGTAGAAACATTTTTCTCACTATATTCAGTAATCTAATACATCAAATTTTGCACTGCACTACACAAAATCACACCCTACAACTTTGCAATTCATATCATTCACATCTCTTTCATCTATATTTTCATCCCTCAACAACTCAACTCATATTTATACCATCTTCAACCTTAGAACATTCTCCAAGATCAGCTATGCACTTCAACCATACAAATTCAAATTAGGTCAACACCAAAACATTCTCATGGTGGAAAAGAATGAAAGTGGACCACAAAAAACCTTATATGTGACCTAAATCCACTCATACACACCACACCACACATCCAAAAATATCAAGGAAGCTTTGTAATTAGTGTAAACACCCAAGATCGATTGAACCTATGTTAACACAATTAACACTTAAGTACACGCTTCCTCAAATCCAAAGATGACTTGTAGACACCACAAAACATTTTAACACAATCTAGAATATTCCACAAACACCTTGAAATCCAACAAATTCCTTTGCAATGACTTTCACTCGAAGAATGTACACACCCAGTACACTCAAATAACTCTTCCATACACTACAACTCAAGAAACTGACTTATGAAGTGATAAACTATGAATAACTTCATCTAAATAAAGATGCACACACTATCAACATACTTAAAGATCTATAATACCTGAAACCATTCTATGGAGAAATGTGGAGCAAAAAAATTTCTCCCAAAAGTCTTTGTAATGCATAGTTCACACACTAGTGAACACAACTTTATCTGCACAACAATCCAACACACCAAATTTTGAATGCAACACCTCTTATCAACATATGAAAACTACACAATTATATCTTCAACCCAAAATAAATGCAACACTTACTCTACAACACAAAACACCAATGCAACATTGTTTCCTCTTTTTATTTAATTTTATCAAAATAACTTGGAAACCAAGCACCAGAGACACATTCTCAACATCTTCAACACTTCCTCATCACCACCAAGAAACTCAACCATACATCCATAGATAGAAGCTTATCAAAGAAACACTAGAGGTTGAAACTAGTAGCTTAGTAATGATAACATAATGCAACTAATCAAAGTATCATCAAAGACAATAATAACTCAATATCAATTGCACACATTCTTGCAAAAATCTCTTGCTCATATAGTTGAAACCAATGATAACACAACCTTGTTGACATCAATGAAAACACCAAATACTCATACTTGAAACATATTTAAAACTCTTTAATTCAACATGAATTACCATTAATAACTTCTCCAAATATGAATCTCAAAGCATAAAAATAGAAAGTATTAATCAATAAACACAGATGTACACATTCACACAAAGAACTCTAGATATATGTGGAAACTCATAACAGTAAAAACCATGGTGAGAAGATATGCTTGGAGCTAGTGTTCAAATCTAGCCTCACAGAAATAATGAATTAATTACAATCATGAAGTATGCACCAACCTATTAGAGACACCAATCCCCAATTATGTTTTTAGGCATAACCTACTGGAGACACTAATTTACAACAAACAAAATTGATTACAACTTAATAATTAAGACACTAATCCTACCTAATTATAGAGATATGATTTATAGAGCTTCAATACTGATTACACAACTTTCACTTGATTTGATCTACCTTCAGACACTCTCCTACAAAACATATGATCTTTTGATAATGGCACATAATGATTAGGATTCAACTCCCATTACATCATTCAAATATATCATCCATTCTCATACTTGTACCCACATATTTGAGTGAATCCTAGTCATAAATATATATATCTATAATTAGCTATGTCAGCTAAATTTGGACCTAAATTAAAATTAATATAAAACATGTAGCATATGTCGAACCTAAATCAATTTTATTGTTGCCAATAATAGATGATGTCATGTGCTTCCTTTAGTGATCTTAAGCTGGTCCTATTTCATCTTGACACACTTCCTCTAACTAGTACATGCTTCCCTTATTTGGTGAAAACACTCAAACGTTATTCATAGCTAGCCAAACAACACAAATAATACTCTATTACACCTAGATTTATGTATGCTAAAGATCAACCTATGAAAATCTAGAATCTAATACAACATGAGTAGAAAACCAAAGAATACTTCCACAAACATTTTCAGACTACTTCCAACAATTGGAATAGATACAAGATAGTATTTCAGGAATACTACAGGTATTTTTCTTCATAGTATAGATCACACTAGAATGTTCTCAAAATCTCTGACATGACATGACAGTAATACATCTTGATTTCAAAAGCTCAGACATGAAACAAGTAATTACATATTGTTCTCACCAATCTACTGACATAACTCCTTTGATATCACTAAGCTTCTTTGAAATTCATGAAAAAAATATATTCAACAATCTCAACCTTTGTCATTGATGGCAAACAACAAAATTTTGTTAGGATACAAACACACTTAATCTGGAATTCCCCCTATGTGATACAATCTAGAGTTCTTGAGCTTTTGAAATATATAGAATTTCGGATTCCTTTTTCCCCCTTTAAATCTCAACCTCTGAAACTTTGGAATCTGATACAACATGAGTAACTTTGTTTTAGGTCCAATCTATAGGGCATAACATTCAACTATGGTAGAATGTGTAGAAAAAAACTATTACTGTATAATATAGTGTATGAGTAGAAACCCACAAAATACTTTCAAAAACACTTCTAGACTACTTCCAATAATTGGAATAGATACAAAGTATTTTAAGCATATTATAGGTAGAGCTTTTTACAATATAGATCACACTAGCATGTTGTTGTCAAAATCTTTGACATGACATGACATGACAATAATACTTCTTGATTTTAGAGGCTCAAACATGATAGAAGTAATTACATTTATTTTTCACCAATTTTTTGACATCACTCATTTGACATCATTGAGCTCCTTTGACATCAATGATAACATATGTTCAATAGGTGTGATGTTGAAATTATTACCAGACCTATTATTCCAGTTAACATTTACAATTGGAACTATTCAATGATAATTAATAGATATATGAATTCTTAAAAATACATTGATCACTTTGAGAACCAACAAATTGATTGGAATCCCCTGGTAGAGAAATATGAAGAAGGTGAGGAGAATATTTTTGGAATGAAATTTAACTTAAAAAATATTGTTCCAAGAGTTCTTGTTGCTTTAGAAAGAATGTTTTATAATGATGATTGTTAGAAAACAAGAAATAAGTCTATTAGTGAAGAAGATGTAGAAGGTATGAACTTAGGAATTGAATCAACTGCTAAAATGATCTACATTGGTAAGAGGTTTTAAAACCATTAGAGAAGCAAATGTTAATATCATTATTAAGAAAGCATAAAAAATGCTTTTCTTGGTCATATAATGAACTAAAGGATTATAGGGAAGACTTTTTCCATCATAGTGGATTCCATTGGAGCCTATACAACCATTTAGATAGAAAAAATATCCTATCAACCCTACTCTTTCCCATAAAATGTAGAACTTGAACTGATGAATATGAAAGAGGGGGGTATTATTAAACCGATTAGATTTTTAAAATGGGTTCCAAACCTTGTTCCCAAAAAAAATAATGGGGATATTGGGTTGTGCATGGATTTTAGGAAAATGAATATTAAGTCCCTCAAGTACAACTATCAACTTACTAGTATGGACCATTTTTTGTAGTTGGTAACAAGGTCTGAGTTGATGTCAATGGTGAATGATTTCTCATGCTACAATTAGGTTATGGTCAAATATTTTGGGCAACATAAGACAACCTTCACTATGCCATGGGGAAGATTTATGTATTTTTGAATGTCATTCAATTTAAATAATTTTGGAGACACATTTCAAAGATGATTTGATTGCATACTCCAAGGATTAGAATGATGACTACAAACATTTGGAGTTAATCTTCCAAAGGTGTTTAGAATATGAGATCTTTAAATCCTAAAATATATATTTTTGGTGTGGAATAAGGTAATCTCCTTGGATGCACTATATCCAAAGAGGGGGTGAGGATTGATCTAGAACATGTCAAAGTGATTGACCTTATCCCTCAACCCAAAATAGTTAAGTCAATCCAATCATTATTTTGGAAGATAATTTTTTCAAAGATATTTGTTCCTAACTCTTTGAGAATACGAATACCATTTCTAAGGTCTTAAAGAAGGTTAAATCATCAAACTAGGATAAAGAGTCAAATTATTCATTCTTAAAAACTAAATATGTGCTTAAGAAGGCACCAATTCTAGAAATATCATATTACTTTATGCCTTTCCAATTGTTTCCTTTACATCATTTTATACAGAATGATGAGGGGTATGAACACCAAATATATTTTTTAGTAATTCCATATGAGATGTTGAACTAAAATACTCTATAAAGGAAAAAAATTCCTATGATCTTATTAAGGTTGTCAAGAATTTCAAGCCTTATCTCATATGATCCAAGATCATAGCCTTTGTGCAACATATACTTGTTAGAAATATCCTTGCACAATAGGAGGCATGATGTAAAAGGTGAAGAGGGATCAATTAGATCCAAAAATGTGATATAGAGGTATAAAAAACCTAAGTTGGTCAGAGGTCAACGGACCTAGAAAAACTAATGAATGAAGAAAATTTGGATATTGTTGAAGACAATCAGGTAAACTATGGCCCCTCACTTACTCTATGTTAGTTGAAACATTGTCCTTGGTATAACAACATTATTTTATTTAAAAAAACTAAATTTTCCTCTTGAGTTGAATGATAATAAAAAAAGGAAATAAAAACTTGGAACTCAAATGTATATATTGATTAAAGGATATTTGGTGTGGAGAAACCTTGATAGTATGCTCCTAAGATATTTAAATGAAGAGCAGTCTATAAGAGTTGTTGAGGAATTATATTTCAAAGAATACCACTTATAAGATTATGAGAATGAGTTATAGGTGGCACACATTGTTCAAATATGTGGCCATATTTGTGAAGGGATGTGATGCTTACCAAAGGTTTTTTGGTAAGTTAGAATTTGCAGGTGCACTTCCCCTTACTACCATTTTAATAGAGTCTCCATCCCAATAGTGAGGTATTAATTTCATAGGGTGGATTCAATCCCTACAAGGAATGCAACTTTAAAGGAACTGATTGATTTTTTTCTAAATAACATAATCACTAGGTTTGGTGTATCATCAAGAATAGTTGTTGAAAATACAATGTATTTTAGATCTTGAGATTTTGTTGACATATGCTCACAATATGGGATATCTTTAACACATTCATCACCTTATCACCCACAACGAAATGGGAAAGATGAATCAAGAAATAAAAGCATCACGAACATAATTAGAAAGATTTGGATGTAAACAAGAAAAGGTGGGATAACAAGCTAAACTCTATTGTTTGAGAAAATAGGGTAACTTACAAGAAGGATATTGGGAAGAGTCCATTTGAATTAGTTTATGGTATTTTAAGGATTTTTTTAATAAACCTTGAGTTACCAATTTACAAGTTGCTACACCAAACTGAAGGGGAAGAAGAAAGTGTTATTTCCTAAAGAATACATGAGTTGACTGAATTGGAAAAAATAAGAAGGGTCACCCATGAGAGAAATTCATTGAGGTAGTATAAAATTAAGTACCTCTTTGATAAGAGGGTTTCCAAAATGGAGTTTTAGGTTGGAGATATCATCCTCATGTGGAATTCCATATTAGAAGACAAGGGAAAACATAAAAAAATTAATTCCTTATGGGTTGGGCCTTATCAAACTGCTAAAAATTGTGGTCAAGGAACATTCTACCTTAGGATCCTTAATAGAGGTTTCATGGAGCTACCAATTCATGGTTATTATCTTAAGCAATATTTTTCCTAAGGGTAATGTTCTCAAATCCTTTGTAATATATATTGTATTGTACATATTGTTGACTTTGTTCAATCATGACTCTTGTTGGTCATGATTTTGTTTGAGTCAATCTCAATCCCTGTTGTTCCCAATTTTTGGTTAGCTCCTAGAGATTCAAATTCATGTTATGCTTGCAAGAGACACATGTCCGTTGTGATAGAATTCCAAGATCTAAAATCATGAAATAACCTTATACTAGTAAAAAAATATGTGTATAATAGTATTCCTATCAATATAAAAATGAAGAGTGTGTAAATGTAATGATTAACCTTACATATATAGGCAAGGATGAAGATGTAGGACTGAACAATTGACTAACCCTCCAAAGATGAAACACTTGTGCTCACTTGACATGTGTATGAACACATGCCAAATATGCATGCAATAGGTGTCTCAAGTGATGAGGACACATACCTCAATGTTATAAGGTGAGACAAAACTCTAAAAGTCTCTAAGTGAAGACTTAACTGATGTGAATGGGACTCTCCAAGGTAGGATAAAAGCTAACTAGTATGGTAAAGTCACTATTTACACCAACACCACCCCTTAAGTGTAGCTTAGGGATTAAGGTAAGCATGATCATGTTTCATGACTACTAGGTCATCTTAGGTACTCATGTACAAATTTCTCATAAAATGGAGAAAAGGGGAAAACCCAATGAGAAATAAAACTCCTCTCCAAAAGAAATGATGCAAATGTGATGAAATGTACAAGTGAATAAGAAAAGTGATAAAAATAAATACTCGTGATGACCCCCCAAGGACTACTTATAGCATAATACATAATGAATGTTCCCCCCATAGGAGAGGAAAGAGAGAATATCTATGTGAGCCCCTGAAAAATGTGAAGTTATGAACTCTGCATGAGGAAATTATTCCTCCCAAAATTAATAGGAGAAGGGAAACTATACATCCTCCCCTCAAAATGATGTTTTTAGTGTTGGTGGATGCCCAACACTAGATGTTGAAGATGATCCATGATAATTGTATAATATTTCTCCCCTTAGGAAGAAATGACACCATAAATGTGTGTAAGATGAATTCCCATTCTGGATAGGAATATGAAAGAAGTAGAATAAAGGTATCTAAATGTTGTACATGATCCAAATATTGAAATGATGACAATTATGCCTTTGAATGATGCTCAAAGATATCCAAGCCAATGCTGATGTGTGAAAAATGTTGATAAGATGGATTAGTAACTATATAAGAAATTCAAGAACAAGGACCATGGATGTATGGTGATACCTAGAATGATGTGAATCTCATACTACTACATATGATGTCAACATAGATGATAATGGATTTGGATAGGTCAACTCATAAATATATGCACAATATGTCATGATACAAGAAGATGTAGGTGAAGTAAGAGCAAGATCCAAAGATGTCAATGGTAATTCAACTTCATCAAAGATGACATCATAGAGAAGATGAATTTCCACAAAATTATCATCCAAATTTGTAAGGTGGGATTCTAAAAATAAAGATGTGATGTCTAGTAGATATGCTTTCCAATATGGTGGATCTAGAACAAAAATAGCAATGTCTTGATGCAAAGAATCGCTAAAACTCATGAATGAGAATACTGGATTTAGATGTAGCAATAGGTGATATGTGAGATAAGTTATCAATGCAAGCCATGTGATTACATTGTTCATCCCCAAATTATGGTGTCTCATAAAATATCTTAGTGATATTGGATGGTGTTTGTACATATACTAGAATCAGATGGTCAAGAAAGGTAGTACCATGATCGAGAATAAGTTGCTTCATTTCATCACTTTGATGTTGAATATAATATTTTGGTGTATTCCTTTTCATCCAACTATATCTATATTTTATTTTCCATTTATTAGAAGGATTACGAAGAATAATCAAATGGAAGGGATTTAGTGTGAGAGACATGATCATACGAACCAACAAACTCAAAAGAAAAATCACCCAAATCCCTCCCCCCTTGATTTAGATATCCCCCCAAGAATGTGTGATGAAATAACTTGAACAATAGAAGAATATGATATGAAATATGGGAGAATGTGGACAATTAGTGGTAGGGTTTGTGTTGTGTTGTATCTCTACTATTAATTGGTTGTGTTTGTGTCTTTTTTCTACTACTAGTGGAAGTCTTTGTTGATGTTTAATGGTTTAGTCCCTTTTTGGCCCTTTGGGCTTGCGGTGTAAAGGGTACGTCACCCTGTAAATGTTGCTTATATAATAAAAAATAAGCCACTTCGAGGGGGAAAACCTCCAAGTATCTCTAATGAGAACACAATTTGCAATATGATGATGAAATAAGACCCACAACCTCCTATATATACCTATTTATGCCTAGGATATCACCCAGGCTGACTTAGATAACCCTATATAAGCCCTAGGCCAACCTAAATAACTAAATAACAATATAATAATGATAACATGACTTAATTATGAGTTAAGATAGCTACAAGCTTACTATTCATAACCCAATGTACATTAATATTAAGGGTGTAGCATGCCCCCCTTTTTCAAAGAAGCATTTTCCTCAATGCTAATCAAGTGTGGGTTCTTCTGAATGAACTCTGTTGATGTGGATGTTAGTCACACACCAACAGGCAAAAAACCTATCTTTCTTTAAAGATCACCAGGAAAACCTAAATCTAAGGCTAACTTTGCTTGATTATTTAATGTAGAAGTTGAAAGAGGATTAAATGAAGAGTTAACTAAATATATTGTTTAGTCAACTGAGAGAGAGTGGTTATTATGTGTAAGGGAATAATGCATGGAGAGATAATTGAATAGTTAACTAAAAGAAGAATTAGTCCATGTGGAGAAGATAAGTAATTAATTAATATTAAGAGGAACGTGCATGATGAATTGTTTTTAATAAGTAAAAGATTATTTATTAAAAGGATAATGTTGGATGAATTAAATAATTTAATTTAATTATTTAATTTGGAAAAGGTGGGATTAAATAATTAAAATAATTATTTAATGTAGAAGTTGAAAGAGGATTAAATAATATTTAATATTATTTAATTTATGAGGGGGTTGATTTTTAAAAAATTAAATAATTAATTGATAACTATTTAATTAAAATAGAATAATAATTTAAGTTAGTGACAATTAAATAAATAAGATTTATTTATTTAATCAAGAACACTAAATAATTAAAGATATAATTAAATAAATATGGTTTATTTATTTAATCAAGAATATTAATAGAAATTAATTAATTAAATAACATAAAATCATTTAATTAATAGTGGAAATATGATTTTAGACAATAATTAAATAATTGAACATTTTTTAATCATTAAGAAAAGAATATTAATGTTAAAATGCTAGTTTGTAGGCTAGGACAATTTTAGGTATCTAAATTTTCCCCCTCTTTGATATAATATGATTTTGAGCGTTGTGTCAAAGAAAATTCAAAAATTCTTATTCAGGAGTTGCTCGATATGCCCCAATGATGGTGGGATAGCATGGTGCCCCCTCGACAAATTTGGTGGAAATATTGGATAATGAACCAAATTTTCTAACAAGCTGATGTAAGGCATTTAAGTGCAAGGACTGACAAAAGAAATGTTGACTAGAAGAAAATGTTAGTAGGATTTAGAAGAAGATGAAAGGCATTTGATGAGTTTTCTTTTGCTTTGTATAGAGGCTTCGTATCTTTAATAATGTTTTCTGATGTAGAAAATAGACACGATGCACCAGGGTATTAATAACCAAGGTGGCTTTATATCCATTGCATGGACTTTGACTTGGTATACAAAGAATATTCTTGCTCATACCAGACATATGGAAACTTTGTTAAAAATATATGGTTGGGTTGTGTTAAAAAATTTCGGACTAGTTACACAAAGAGGTATAAAATACCTAGCATACAACCGCTACACTAACTGTCTCAAAACAAATTCCATACATTCAATAAAGCAAGTGTTCACCATGGTAGTATCACAAAAAATATCTTACAAATAGAAAATTGAAATGACACACAATTTCCCCCATTCCTTCTTCTCTAAATCCTTATGGACATCCTCGAGAGATCTTGAGAATGAATCAATAAAATAAATCATAAAGTTAAGACTATAAAAAGACAAAACAATGTTGTAGTATCACTTGCCATATATGTTTGGGTTGGGGCTATTATCTGGCGTTGATCATGTCGATCATAGGAACGGATCCATTAAGGAATATCTCAAGATGTTGTTGGTGAATTGTCAAAAAGATAGGTAGTTAATAATTCATCATTAATATTGTTTGTTTGTAACCAAAGCTTTATAATTGTTTGCTTGAAAGTTCTATCTTTTGATGTTTACTTTGTTTGTTTGTTTGTTTTGTCAAAGGGTGAGGATGACAATTTTTTTATTGTGGATTGTGATGATGGAGATAGGACTTTTTTTTTACTTTTATGATGTTTTTTTGTTGTTTTCAGGGGACTAACCTAGGGCCTTGGGGGCTCATCAAATATAATCCTTGCCTACATTGTACATGCAGAGGCTCATAGTTCACTTGGTTTGATGTGAACATTTTTTGATATTTTCTATTTTTTTGGGAATGTTTTTGGATTTTGAGTTTTGTGAATATTTTTGGATTTTGAATTTTTTGACTAAGTTGAAAGAAAGCATGATAGAAACCTAAGGGAACTGACCTATGGCCTTGGGGGTTGATAAGCCTTGCCTATGTTATACATGTAGAGACCACGTAGTTTGAACCAGTGTCTTAAGAACATGCTTTTGGAATTCAAACAATGTTGATAACTTGGATTGATATTCCACTTCTATTTCTGGAGGTTATGTTGTGGGAAATTTACTTGAACTAGCCATGAGGTTCAAGAAAATGTTGATATCTTAGAATTTTGAGTGAAGGAATAATCCAATGTTGTTGTTTTCATTTTTTTTCTTTCTAGGTGTTTTTTGTTTGTTGTTAGTTTTGACCATGACGAGATGCACAGAGATCTAATCCATTACTTATTTTGAGAAGTTTCCCCTAGTTGTAGACAAGACTACTTTGCTAAATTAGCAATAAGCCATGGTTGGACACATGTTTTATTATGGTACATATCGGTGGATGCTTCAGGTAGTAGTGATAGATAATGATGCAAATATTATTCAAACATAGCGCATGTTTGTCAAGTTTTTCACTATGGTACATATTCTAGGAGCACCACAAAGTGGTTTTCACTAAAAGAATGTTTTATTTCTCTTTACTATTTTTTCTTTCTTTTTGATTTTTATTTTATTTTGGATTTTTACCCTCTTACCTGGGGTATTCTGATGTGTTTAATGTGTAAAACTTCTTGAGGTGGCTATTGTTCAGCGGTTTGACTAAGGGTTCTCCTTTAGGAGTAGCCAATTGATATGCTCCTGAAATGTAGCTTGTTGTGATGACGAATGGTCCTAACCAATTGGGTTCGAATTTTCCTTTTCCATCTTGATTTAGTTGTACCTTTTGATTCTCCTTGAGGACCAAGTCACCAACCTGAAAGTTTATGTATGATTTTATTATCATAGCTTCATTTGAGATGATTCTAATAAACATGAAGATGGTTTAACGTGCTCAAACACCTTTCATCTAGGATCTCTAATTCATTTAACTTGGATGCCCGATATTCTTCATTCTTGACCATGCCTTTTAATGAGATTCACAAAGAGGGGATTTTGACCTCGACAGGTAAGACAACCTCTTATCCACAGACCAAGGAAAACGGTGTGACATTTGTAGGTTTTTGGATGTTGGTTCGATAAGCCCATAGGGATGGGTTTAGTTGTAAATTCCAATCACGGTTAGCATCATTAACAGTTTTCTTTAGTATTTTCAAGATGGTTTTGTTAAATGCTTCAACCTGGCTGTTTTCTTAGGGGTAATTTAGGGCATGTAGAATCTATACAAGATAGAGAATTGGGAGAAATATTTTTGGATGTCTTGATTCTTGAATGGGATTCCATTGTCTATTATTATTATTTGGGGGATTCCATACCTACAAATCAGATAATTTAGAATGAACTTTGATATCTATTTTCCAGTGATGTAGGTCAATGGAATTGTCTCTATCCATTTGGTGAAGTACGTTGTTACTATGATAATGAACTTGTGCTTGTTAGATCAAGCAGGTGAAATTTTACCTACCAGATCTAATCCCCATTGTGAGAAAGGTCATGGTGTCATGATGGGTCTCAACTCCTATGTTGGTGCATGAACAAGGTCACTATGTTTTTGGCATTCATGACACTTTCTAGAATATTGAATACACTCTTGCTCCATGGAGGGAAAATAACACCCTTTTCTGAGTAGTTTTTGGACTAGGTTAGGTCTGCTAGAGTGGGACCCACAAATGCCTTTGTGTACCTCTTGTAAGGTAGTTTGTGCTTCTTCTACGTTAAGACAACAGAGTAACATACCATCTAGACTACGATGATATAGAGTATCTCTTAGGATTATGAATCGAGAATTCCTATGGGTGGATGTTTTTTTTTTAGTGTTTGTTAGGTCAAATGGTATGATATCGTGTTGGATGTAGTCAAAGGTTTCTTGATACCATGGGGAGTTAGGGCCAACAAAAACACATACGAATTTTTATTTCAGGATGTCGAACGCAGGTACAAGCAATTGCTCTACGAGGAACTCATACTTAGGAACATTCTATGGAATATCAAGAAGTGAGCCTATTATTGCCATTGCATCCTTTGTTGTTGATATGAGGAATTTATTCAAAGGTTATTGTGACAAAATATTTATTGAAGCTATCCACCATCCTTTTATATGGCATCAACTTGTCATCTTTTTTTTGGTACTCATCATTCACCTGTCTGATCACTAGCTGAGAGTCTCTGAAAACCTGTAATTCTTTTATTCTCCATTCAATAGCCATCTTGAGCCCTATGACCAAAGCTTCATAATCTGAGATATTGTTTGTGCATGGGAAGGAAATTTTGTATGATTTGGGTATACTATCTCCTTGTGGTGTGAGAAATATAATACCTTCCCCCGAGCCATGTTGAGTATGGGACCCATCAAATTATAGGATCCAATGGTATGTCTACTATGTTAACAATATGCTTTCATCTAAGAAGTCTACTGTGAGAGGCTTGTGATCTGCTATGGGTGCTTCAACTAGCTAGTATACTATGATTTTTCCCTTGATGGATCTTCTATTCACATATTCTATATCGTATTCACTAAGAATCATTACCCACTTAGCAATTCCGCTTATTAGGGCTACTTTTTCTAGTAGGTACTTTAGTGGGTCTACTTTTGAAATCAGCTTTACCTTTCTATTTAGGATATAGTGTCTCAAATTTTGTTTCACAAATATGACTGAGAGACATGCTCTTTCTATGGTAAAGTATTGCAACTCGTAGCCCACCAATGTTTAGCTAATGTAGTGGACCGCTCTTTCTTTGTTATCATCCAGCTAGGCTAGGAGAGCTCCCAATGCTGCTTGTGTGGTAGACACATAGAGTACCATTTACTTGTCTACAATAGGTGACATGAGTACAAGAGGAGTAAGTAGGTACTTCTTGACTTGCTGAAACACTTGGTCACATCTCTTATCCCACTTGAAGGTGATTTCCTTGTGTAAGAGATGAGTGAAAGGGTGACATTTTGTCTACCAGTTGTGTGATCAATCGCCTGATAGATTATAGCTTTCCCTATAAACTTCTTAGTTGCTTTAGTGTTTTTGGAGGAGGCATCTCTATTATAGCTTTTACTTTTGCAGGATCTACTTCAATCCCCCTTCTTGACACTATGTACCCTAGTAGCTTTCTAGATGTTACTCTGAAGACACACTTTTTTGAGTTGAGTCTTAAGTTATATTGTTCAATCCAATCAAACACCTTTGCAAGATTGGCCAAGTGTTCTTCCCTTTTGACAAACTTTGTTATAATTTCGTCCACATAGTCTTCCATGATTGTATGTAGCATATCATGGAAGATGCTCATCATTTCTCTTTGATATGTCAATCATGTGTGTTCTTTAGGCTAAAGGGAATAACATTCTAGAAAAAGGTCCCCAAGGCACAAGTAAATGTTATTTTGTGGTGATCATCTAGAGATATTTTTATCTAGTTATATCTAGAGAAACCATCCATTAAAGATAGCATCCCATGCCCTATTGTTAGATCCATGATCATGTCAATACTTGGAAGTGGGAAGTCATCTTTTGAGTAGGCTTTGTTCAGGTTTCGGAAGTCACTGTAGATCCTTATGCCCCTAGTGAGTTTTGACACTAGTACCAAATTTGATATCCATTTTGAATAATCGATGGGTCTAATGAAACCCACATCTAGTAACTTATTTAGTTCTACCTTTACAAATAATGCTATTTGAGGATGCATTTTTTCTGAATTTCTACTTTATAGGCTTTTCTCTAGGGGGGATGACCAAATGATGTACCATTAGTGTTGGATCTAGTCCAAGCATATCTACATAGGTCCACACAAAGTTTACCTTCATGTCATTGATGAATTCTATGAAGTTTTCCTTTCTCTTCAGGATCAAGCAACACTGCATGGTATGTTATCTTTGGATCCTTTGTTGTGCCAACATTTATGGACTCTACTTCTTCTACTAGGAGAGTTTTTTTTCTTGACATTTTGATATGGGGAGATTGAACCCTTCATCCTCAGATGCCTTAGTTTTTGTTTTTGGTTGTTCATTTGATGTGATCTTGGTTGAGGTTGATAGTAGCATAAAAGGGTCAACATATGAGAATGAATGGAAGGATATGTCATTTCTTGGTATCCATTGGATCTTATTATACTTCTCTTCCAACTTTGCACAGAAGTGGAAAGGTTCAGGATCGACATATAATGTCACCTCTTTTCCTTAATGGGGAAACTTTAGGTATTGGTGAAAGCTTGATGGAACCGCTTGTAATGCATGTATCCAAGGGCATCCTAGGAGGAGGTTATATGGTAACTCAAGGTCAAGTACTTGACATGTAGTTTTCATGATGGTTGGCCCTATTTTCACTAGTAGTTAGACTGTCCCTTCTAAATTCCTTTCAAGGTCATCATAGGCCCTTATACTAATGCTCTTTCATTTGTCTATCACATCATCAAAATACCCTAACTGTTTGATGAATTTCAAGGTACATATGTTTAGACCTGCACCATTATCTATCAACACTTGTTTGACCATGTGTTTTTGGAAACCAACCTCTATGTAGAGGGCTTGGTTGTGGAATGACTTTTTTGGAAGGTCTTTATTAGAAAAGACAAAATGATTATTGGCCATGATTTTTCCAACCATGGCTTGGAACTGATCCAGATTAAGGTCATTAGAAACTAATGTTCCTAATGCTTTTTCTAGTATCTCCCTATGTGCAGGTGATAGTTTTAGTAGTTCTAGGATCGAGATTAGGGTGGAAGTCTTCATTAGTTGTTCCACAATACTGTAATCATTTGGCTTAGTTGTGGGCTTAGGTGGGGCTCCTTGTATTTTAACTCTCCCTCGACGAGTAGTTACATTATAGTTGTTGTCACCACCTCACGTATAGTCACTACATTTAATATTTTGTCATCTTCTTGAGAGAAGGTGCCTAGAACTGTGTCACCATACATGTGATTAGCATTGTGGTAGTCTTGGTCTTTTCCTTTGTCATCCCTTTTAGCATGGTTCGAGATTGGGTTTATTTATATTTGGAGGTCTTTGTTTCTTAGATGATGTTTGAAATCCACTTCCCCTTTGTCTATTAAGTCTTGTATGATGTGCTTGAGTCGCATGCAATTGTTTGTTGTATGTCATTTTATTTTATGGAATTTTCACAAGTATTTCTCATTATACCATGGTGTTTTAAAGCTAGGCTCCTCATAGTTTGGGAGATCATTGACCTTGATGAGGTTTTTTTGCACTAGTTTACACATGATTGTCTCAAGTGACTCTCCTAGTACCATGAATTGCCTCCTTGGTTGATCACATTGCATCTATTTCCCTCATTGATTCATTTGTTGGTTGACTGCCTGATTGTTATTAGGATAGGTAAGTTGGTTGTTTTGTGCACTATTTGGAACATAGCTTGTTTGTGCCACTTGTAGTTTGTTTTGAGGTATATTTTGTACATTCCATAATGCTCTAGCATCAACTACTCCATCATTTGTGATTTTTTTATTCTTGGCCCAAATATTAGGTTTATCGTTCAAACTAGAGGGACTGTCTTTTGAGTTATTCAGTTTAAGGACTCCCCTTGCTATGAGGGATATCTCAATATGTAATCCATTTTCAATATTTTCTTTAAATTTTGTGGAACATAACATAGTGAGTTAGTAGTTGATCTTAGGTAGTACATTTGATACAAAGATACCTACCAATTCCTTATCGAGAATGGACCATTTGCATCAAATAGCTTTGTGCCTCCATCTCTATAAGTAGGAGGTAAAGGACTCTCCTTGATAAATATGTGATGGTGATGTATTGCTCTATGTTGAATGAGAAGTAACTTATGAATTTTCTAGATAGTTCATCAAAGTTTTTAATTCTTGGTGACAAATAAGAAAACCACTCCATAGCATGACTGATAAGGCTACATGGAAAGAGCCTCATGAGGTAAGAGTCATTGTTTTGTACTTCCATACATGATACTGAAAAAAACTTATGCATGATCCATTGGATTGCCTCTTCCTTTGTACTTGTCGAACTTGGGTATTTCAAAGTTTTTTGGAAAAAGGTAGCATAGTGATGGAATGATCAAATGGGAATTGACATATTTCCTGCAAGGTATAAGTATTCTTTGTTTTCCCTACCTGCATGTCTGATATTCTCTAATTCATTACCTCTAGTTATAGTTCTATCTTAGTTTTTGGTACATTTGTTTGCAAGTCTTGTGTGTAATAGCCTTGTTGTCCCATGACATTTGTTTGGTCATAAGTTGAATAGAATGGGAGTATTGAACCTTGGTAGCCATTTTGAACATAGGGTGCGTTAGGTCCTTGTTGAACATAAAGAGAGTTAGATCCTTGTTCAATGTAAGGAGAGTTAGATCCTTGTTCAATGTAAGGAGAGTTAGATCCTTATTGTTGGGATGAATTATATTGAAGGTTACCTTGTTGATGCATTAGCGGGACACCTTGTTGGTAGAAGAAATTGGGAAGGGTACCCTGTGGCACACCTTGTTTTTGGGATGCAATATTTTGAAGGTTCCCTTGATGGTGTGTTAATGAGACACCTTATTGATAAGAGGAATTGGGAAGGGTACCATGTGGCACACCTTGTTGTTGGGGTGAACTATACTAAAGGTTTACCTGATGGTGCGTTGGCAGGTTACCTCGTTGCTAGGACAAGATATATTGAAGGTTTTCCTGATGGTGCGTTGGCGGGTTACCTTCTTGATTTGACGAACTAGGAAGGGTACCATGTGGAACACCTTGTTGTTGGGGAAAACTATACTAAAGGTTTCCCTGATGTTGCATTGGCGGGTTACCTTGTTGATGGGACAAACTTGAAAGGGTACCCTATGGCACACCTTGTTGTTGGTACTAATATGGAAGGGGACCCTCTGGCCCACCTTGTTGATGGTATTGATTTGGAAGGGGACCCTTTGGCCCACCTTGTTGACAGTACTATTGTGGTAATTGTCCTTCTTGATTTTGTACATTTTGGGAAGGGTCAATATACAAAGTGTTTTAAGGCATGTATTATCCTAGTGGTGGATTGTTGTTTTATGATACGTATTGGGATGGACCTCCTTGATACTGTTGGGATACTATTGCTTATTCGATTTGAGTTGGTTTTCTATACAAGGGGTTTTCCACTAGTTGATCCTTTCCTTGTGTGAATATGGGTGGCATGTTTGGAATCTCCCATGGCCTACGTATTTCTCTCACAACTAAGTTATCTCCTAAGGGAATGAGATGAGGATCCTTAAGTGCTTCTACATTAAAGTCTATTGGAAATTTAGCACCACTTTGTGCTAATTTGAAAAAGTAAGTGTTAAAATCCTTCCTTAGGAGTTTATCCATCAACTTGAGCACTTTGGGATTGTTTGAATGTTGAAATAGTTCATCATTTATTTCCTCTTCACTATACTCCTCCTCTACAACCATATCCTTGGATTTTTTTTTTGTTCTTTCCATGGCTTCTTATTGTCTACGGGTCACCTCTTCCTCGCTAGGTGTTTGGTTTGCTATTGTGTTGAATGTGGGTCTCGTTTGAGGTGTTTCAAGGTCATCTGGCCTATATCCCCATGGGCCACCTTTGTCGTTTGTTGTATTTTTTGGTGGTATGGTAGCATTGAATTTGTTTGCTTCCATGTTATTTCTATGTTTTGAACTTATAATTGTCATAAATAACTTCCAAGCTTTTGTGAATGTTTTTGTGATTCCTAGCTATGGAAAAAGAATTCCTTTTTTTTGGATTTTCTATTTTAAGGAAATTGTTTGTGGTATTTTTTGGTGGTATGGTAGCATTGAATTTCTTTGCTTCCATGTTATTTCTATGTTTTGATCTTATAATTGTCATAAATAACTTCCAAGCTTTTGTGAATGTTTTTGTGACTCCTAGCTATGGAAAAAGAATTCCTTTTTTTTGGATTTTCTATTATAAGGAAAATACAATTGCTTTTGTTTTTTTGATTTTTCTATTGAGTATCCAAGTTTGGTTTTCCCATTGAAAAGTGTAAATAGAAATGTCTTATTCATATGCCATGGTTACGGTAAGTTTTCAAGATGTGACCTTTGGAAAACTTTAGACTAGGACGGTTCTTTGAAAGTTTTCCACTTAAGGATTTTTCTCTTTCCAGAGATAATGAAAGATGGGTGCCTACTGCCACGAAAGAGGTGGTAACACAGGTCTTCCGACTGGGAGGTCTACTTTCTCCTCTTCTCTATCTAGGATGTTTGTTGCATTTCTCCACTGGTTTGGTTTCTTTTGTTTCGAATATGAAGCTCCTTAGATTGTTGATGATATACGTTTGTTCTCCTTCAATCAGTTTAAAGTGTGGTTGTATGATAGTTGGTGTAAGTTTCAGTTGTTGAACTGGAGAAACTAGTCGCCAAATGGTCATAAGGTAAAAATGTAGGTGTTTTGATATGGTTTGTTATGATTCTCAAAAACCTTAAGGTCTGAGTGATGCTTTGGAATGACACTATTCTTGGAACTTAAAATGTTGAAAATCTTGGATTGATATTTCACTTCTTTATCTAGAGGATATGTTGCAGAAAAGCTTACTTGAACTAGCCTTGAGGTTCAAGAAACTATTGATATCTTAGATGTTGAGTGAGGGAATTATCCAAGGTGTTTTGTTTTGTTTGTTATTTCCAACAGTAGGATGGAATTTTTGAAAATGGATGAAGGACTATATGACCTCTTTTGGGTTTCCAATTGTAAGGATCTCTAGCTTTAGTTCTTTTTTCTCTGATTTTCAGTAGAACAAAGCAAAAAGTGATAGGATTAAGGCAAAAAGCAGCCTATTTTCAGCAAAAGTGACCAAGTTTGTCAATTGCTAGCAAAATTTTGTCAAGTGCGATCATTTTTGAAAAGAAAGTGTTATTAGTTTTGTCAAATGCTACAGATTTTTATCAATGGTTGCTATGGGATAAAGAGAAAAAGTGAGATTTTTATGGAAAGTGTGCTAGAAACAATAGCAAAAGTTGCCTTTTTTTAATCTTGTTTTTTAGTTCTAGTTGTTGGCAGCAATGTTGATGATTTTTGTAGTTTTAGATGATTTTTTTGGTCTATTGTTGAGATTTGGCAAGTGATACAATAGTATTTGACTTACTCAAAAGCATATACTTGTGTGACCTGCATGTTTATGGCTTTATGTTGTGAAATAACGACACCCAAGCCATAGTTTCCAATGTTTACTTTGAGCCAATGTAGCCTGAAATCAAAGCCTGATTATTCAAAAACCTTTAAGGAGATCCTTAAGGAGTGAAAATATAGGGCTTCTCTTAAAAGAATACACTAAGTCAAAGGGTTTGTGATTTTGATAAACATGTTGAGTGTTTGTTTTGATGTGTTATTTTTCAATTCAATCACAATGTTTGATGTTTCGAAATATCTAATAAATCCTTGGAAATTTCATGAAAACAATATATTCCCTAGGGATAGACACTTCTTCCTAGGTGGGATTACCTCATGCCCTGAAGGGATGATTTTACATGCAACGAATGGAGAGGTTTTTACGCTCAACCATAAGTTGGACTTGGTAAGTAACTTCTCAGAAGTAAATTTTGATGCACCACTTCAAAGTATGTTTTGGATAAAGGGGGTGGCTTCTATAAACATTTGGTTCTTAGTCATGTTTTGGGATTATTATTTTTGGATGTCTATACAAGCAGTGATTCACTCAATTAAGAGGCTTCCCAGCCCTTGCGGGTTTTAACGTATCACACGGATACTGGGGGAGACATTCATCGATATAGAACAACATCCGATGGGTGAGAACTTTCCTCACACCCACAATAATTTATATAGTGGACCAAAATAGAGTACCACTTGGGCCACCTTTTAGTTCTCCAGTGTGGGATGTGTCTCAAAAGGTAGGCCCTATAAAGGTAAGTTTTGAAGTAAAAAGTGTGAAACTCAAGATGATTTTTGTCAACCAAGATTGCCAAAAGGTGCGAGGGGAGAGGATAGTCACCTAGTTTTCCAAACATAGAATACACAAAATACACTTCATTGCAATATTCTTTTTAAGCACCTCGAGTGGTGCTATCCACAAAATATGAAATAAGGTGTGTTCAAGATAGAAATGGTTCTTTTTAAAGCACCCAATAGAAATGTTTTGGATATCAATCAATGAGATAGCAAAGGTGCAAGACAAAAATTGCTTTGTTCATTTTAAACCCAAAACTGAGTGTTTGTTCTAAACCTTGTTTTAATGGTCAACAAAGTAAATTAAGTGTTTTTCAACAAATTGAAATCATTTGGTCAACAAAAATCAAAAAAAAAATTAGAGCACCAAAATCAAAATGTCTGTTTGTGGGGTTCTTTTTGTGCACCAATTTAAAGTTTTCTAACTATGAAAGCTTCAAAAATTCATTTGAGACCACCAATTGAAAGCATTCGGATTGTGGGGTTCTTTTTATGCACCAATTTAAAGTTTTCCAACTATGAAAGCGTCAAAAATATTATTTTAGAGCACCAATTGAAAGCATTTGGATTGTGGGGTTCTTTTTATGCACCAATTTAAAGTTTTCTAACTATGATAGCTTCGAAAAATTCATTTTAGATTACCAATTGAAAGCATTTGGATTGTGGGGTTCTTTTATGCACCAAATTAAAGTTTTATAACTATGAAAGCTTAAAAAAAATCATTTTAGAGAACTAGTTGAAAGAATTTGGATTATGGGATTCTTTTTATGCACTAATTTAAAGTTTTCTAACTATGAAAGCTTCAAAAAATTCATTTTAGAGCACCAATTGAAAGCATTTGGATTGTGGGGTTCTTTTTATTCACCAATTTAAAGTTTTCTAACTATGAAAGATTCAAAAAAAATATTTTAGAGCACCAATTAAAAGCATTTGGATTGTGAGGTTCTTTTTATGCACACAAAACTAAAACATTTGCAAAGCTAGAAAGCATTTACAAGTTCCTTTTAGAGCACTAATTGAAAGTGTTTTTCTAAGTTTAGAAAAAAACTCTTTGAAAAGTTTTGAAACTTCAACCATTCACCTTCCCTGTAATAAATGTGTTATTTGTTTGCTTTATGTAACATGTTCCATATCCTACAAGAGTTGCGCAAACAACATTATCACCATTTTACAAAGTCCAAACCAAGCAAACGTTAATGTTAGTGCTAAAGATCGAGGTCCCATCGAGCATGCCAGAATGTGTGAGGGGGGAAATTTGTGAGTGTAAACAAGATAATTGAACTGAAAAGAAGCTAATCTAATTCAAAACAATAATCTAGATTCATTCTTTCACTCACGAAATGAATGATTAACACTGAATTCACGAAAATGTAAATAAAATAACACAAGAACAACTAAATTCACTACACTAAATTATTATCCATGTCATGTCGAAGTGTGTTCATGAAGATGTGGTTGTTTGTATCAATGTGAAGCCTTCATATTTGCGTTGCAAAAGCTTTGAAAAATGTGTGTGTTGATCAAAGATATGTGTTGAAGCTTCAAGGATTGGTTATGGATTCCTGCATTACTTCGTTGTTCGAATGATGTTGATTCTTCGATCATTTTTTAGAGGAAAGAGATTTATTTTATAGATTTAGGATTTTAGATGGATGATTAAGATTAAAGAATGTTGAATCAAGATCAATGGTTGAATGTTGTTGAGAGGATTTAAATTGATTAGTCAATTGGGCTAATTGATGAGAGGACTAGATGTGAAGAGAGTTAACCAATTTAAATTGGTCAGTCAACTGGATAGATTGAATAGTCAATCTCAGTTGATAGAAAGAGTTTGGAGTTAAGAGAGTTGATGAAGAGTTAACTAAATAAATATTTTAGTCAACTAGAAGAAATTATTCGTTACATTCAAGGAGATTGTGTATGAAGAGATAATGAGACGGTTAGCTAAATAGATATTTTAGTCAACTAATTTAGAAGAGCTAGTTAAGTTTTTGAGGGAAAATAATTAATTAAATAATAATTAATATCAAGAAGAACGTCTACATGTGAATTTGATTTTAATAAATAAAGTTATTTATTAAAGCGATGATGTTGAATGAATTAGATAATTTATTTAATTATTTAATTTGGAAAGGGGAAAGTTGTTTAATTAAATAATTATTGATAATCATTTAATTAAATTAAAAGAATAGGTGGGGTTAAATAATTAAAATAATTATTTAATGTAGAAGTTGAAAGAGGATTAAATGAAGAGTTAATTGTATAGATTGTTTAGTCAACTGAGAAAAAGTGGTCATTATGTTTAAGGGAATAATGCATGGAGAGATAATTGAATAGTTAACTAAATACATTGTTTAGTTAATTAAAAGAAGAATTAGTCCATGTGGAGAAGATAATTAATTAATTAATTAATATTAAGAAGAGAGTGCATGATGAATTGTTTTTAATAAATAAAAGATTATTTATTAAAGAGATGATGTTGAATGAATGAAATAATTTAATTTAATTATTTAATTTGGAAAAAGGTGGGATTAAATAATTAAAATAATTATTTAATGTAGAAGTTGAAAGAGAATTAACTAGCAATCACACCTTGGTGTGCAATGGGTACGCCAAAGAGGTATGGAAAGTTAATTAGGGAGAAAATGTTTTAATTTTTTTTTGCATACATTTGTGCAATACATAAGATCAAATTGGTTGGTCATTTAAGAAATGATTTTGTTGATATATTATTATTAATATTTTTATTACTATTTTTATAATATTATATTATTACTATTAATTTAGTTTTTATTATATATTTTTTATTATTTTTATACATTTACTATTATATTATTATTATTTTATTAATATATCAAGTTTGCATTATGTTACATTATTATTATATTAATAAATGATTGGATTAGGTATTATATATTGTTAATATTATATTATTATTGTTATATATTTTTATAATATAATAATATTATTATATTATGATTTTTTTGTTATATATTTACTATTATAGTGCTATATTTGTATTAATACATTACTATTAATATTAATAATATATTATTAATATTTAAATTATTATATTATTCATAATATTGTATTATTACTTTGATATTACTATTATATTATTCTACTATTATAATATTCTATTATTCTTATTATTATAATATTATTATTCTTATTATATGATTTTTGAAATATTATACTTAGTAAATTATATTTATCCTTAATATTATATTATTATTATACTAATGTTATTATGTTATATTATATTAATTTTATTATATATTTATTATTATTATATTATTATTATATTATATTATATTTTTATTATGTTATACTATGTTATAGGTACATTTTGATAGTTAAACTAAATGCATTCCTATTTTTATTTCACAAGATCCTAAAATTTAGTTAATTATAATATTTTAATTTTCTTAATTTTTTTAATATTCATTCCGTTATAACCAAATTTCTATGTTTTTCACAGTTAATCATCATCGACATGCAGGGTGCAATACATAAGATCAAATTGGTTGGTCATTTAAGAAATGATTTTGTTGATATATTTTTATTACTATTTTTATAATATTATATTATTACTATTAATTTAGTTTTTATTATATATTTTTTTATTATTTTTATACATTTACTATTATATTATTATTATTTTATTAATATATCAAGTTTGCATTATGTTACATTATTATTATATTAATAAATGATTGGATTAGGTATTATATTGTTAGAATTATATTATTATTGTTATATATTTTTATAATATAATAATATTATTATATTATGATTTTTTTGTTATATATTTATTATTGTAGTGCTATATTTGTATTAAAACATTACTATTAATATTAATAATATATTATTAATATTTAAATTATTATATTATTCATAATATTGTATTATTACTTTGATATTACTATTATATTATTCTACTACTACAATATTTTATTATTCTTATTTTTATAATATTATTATTCTTATTATATGATTTTTGAAATATTATACTTAGTAAATTATATTATATTATTATATTATATTATTATATTATTATATTATATTATATTTTTATTATATTATACTATATTATAGATACATTTTGACAGTTAAACTAAATGCATTCATATTTTCATGTCACAAGATCCTACAATTTTGTTAATTATAATATTTTAATTTTGTTATTTTTTTTAATATTCATTATGTTATAATCAAATTTCTATGTTTTTCACAGTTAATCATCATCGACAGCTATGCACGGTTCAACCGTATTCCCTCCCCTCTTGAGCAGCGCATATTGTCGATTGACAAACTTAGCCCCCTATTCTCAAATAGGACATGCCTTCAACGTAAATATTATTTAATTTATGAGGGAGGATTGATTTTTTTAAAATTAAATAATTAATTGATAATTATTTAATTAAAATAGAAGAATAAGTTAAACTAGTGACATAATTAAATAAATAAGATTTATTTATTTAATCAAGAAGACTAAAGAATTAAAGCTATAATTAAATAAATATGATTTATTTATTTAATCGAGAAGATTAATTAAAATGAATTAGTTAAATAACATAAAGTCATTTAATTAATAGTGGAAATATGATTTTAACAACAATTAATGGGGCTCTATAATGAATGGTTCATAAGGCACAACACTTGTTGAAGGTTTTGCAATTGGGGTTGCAAGCTAAGTGGGCTTAACCTTGGGGAAAACTCTGTGGTTAAGTGCGCTTGAGCTGGAGTAGTACTGGGATGGGTGACCTCCCAGGATGGCCTAGTGCTTCACCTTTGTGAGCATCACCTAGATGCAATGAGTGCTAAGTGGACCATTTATTATCATGAGAGATGGGTTCTTGTGAACCACTACTCATGAAATATGGTTCAATGAGTTTGACTTGAAAACTACACGGTTGAATCCTCATAGCAATATCATAATTTGACACACTGTGGAAAATACCTCCTACTTATCAATAATTAGATAATTGAAAATTATGTAATCATTAACAAAAGATGAATATTAGTGTTAAAATGCTAGTTTGCAAGCTAGGACAATTTCAGGTATCCACATATCCCAAAGCTCGTTTATGTCAGGTCTTCACGCACTATGTTCACTTAGGGTTTGTTGTGATAATGTTGTTAAACACGAGGAGTGAATGGTCCTTAAGGTATCTACTAGTATCATAGAGATATGAAAATAATCTCAATCTAGTCATTCAATAACTTCATGAAATCAACAAATTTGCAACAATATTTCATGAAATTCAAATAACTTGCATTCATCCGAGTAGATTTAGCATTAAGCATCCAAAAATTTTATGGAATCAAAAGATTTTCAATAAAACTCCATGCATTCATCACTTTTTTGGAATATTTTTTGAAATATAAAACATATATTTTTAAAAAAAGCATAAGAAATTACTGAAAAGTAAAATTTTTCCCAAGTATTATCCACACATGCTTCAAGAAATAACCAAAAACAAAGTAAACTATTCCATAAATCACCAGATTGCTTCACAACTAGGCACAAAATGATGTCATATTTTTAAAGAAAAGAGGGATTATTTGTCACCCACTAGTATCTATATGCACCCTTAAATGATGCAACACACAGTCTTTTTTGATAGGGAAAAACAATCAACTATGTAAAATTTCATATTAGGAAATAGCTTTGAAATTGTCTCTGATATTAGTTAACTTCTAATGAAACATACAAGTTTTTCATCTAGAATGGAACAAAAAATAGGAAAAAGAACAAAACTTGAAAAAAATTTGGTTCTCTAACATCCACAAATTCTGAACTTAAAATGAAACATCTCCTAGCCTTTTATAAGAACAAGATGCTCAGGAAATTTAATCAACCCATGAGAGGAAATCCAAGGGACGAATTGTAACAAAGCAAGTGGCATATGACAACTAGAAAGAAAATTTTTGAATAAGTCAAAAGATGTCAACATTCTTCAACACTTGAAACTTTTCGGGACCCATATCTTTAAAATGTAATCAGGACATCAATTTGGGGTCGAGTAGATTTGTCAAACAAAATGTAGGAACTTCTCCTGGATATTCAAAATGATCGGGTAGAACCAAATATAGATACCCCAATCCACAAACACTTTGGTTCCTAGACTTAGGTTCAGACTTTGAACTAAAACACCCAAAAGCATATCACCCCATATTAAGGTACTCTCCTTCGTCACATGTGTAATTCCTAGTTTCTCGGTACTCCTTTAACTCAAGCTCCTCTTTTGCATGAACTCCCAAAGTGTGCTGCCTAACCTAGTTTGATCACTACTCGTGATCTAAATTTGTTAGACTTTCTATACCAAAATATGGCATCACAATCCATTTCGCCTGCACATAAAAAAAATCCACATATCAATCCCTTCTTAAAACATTCATAAAACTCTCATAAAAAAATAGAACCACCATTAATAAATCATCCTTTTAGAGCAAATCATAAATAACACGCTTTTAGTACATTCTCGCATAATTATCCCTTTACGCAGGTTACTGTACATTTTAAGTTCTTGAGAAAAACTAAACAATCAACTTTAACATCCAACATGCATGCATTGTTACCTGATACTCGGTACTCGACAAACTTCAACTTTTATTAGAACAAAATTTACCCGAATCTCGATTACTACCAAAACCTTCACAAATCCTAGACCTTCACTTCTAGACCACAACAACTTATTAAACCTTGTGTTAAACATTCCAATCAACCTAGCTTTCTGGTACCTAGTATCCAGTACAATCAACACTTGGTACACTCAAATCATGAAATATTTCAAAGATTTCAATTTTAACATGGACTTCCAGTGATCCTTTGCCAACCATCACCTACCATAGTGTATTTTTTTACTTGGGTCCCCAAGCCTTACATTCTTAGGGCGTGTTGTGAGACCACACAACAACTTACAACCAATAAAACCAAATTTAAAAGAAAACATGAGACTAGATTACCCGCCATAAATTATAGTATATCCATATTTTCCAACAATAGCTCCTTACCTTTACCTGAATTTTGGCATAAAAATTATTAAATCTATCCAAAAAGTATCAGTGTGTGCTTTGATTAATTCTCGTCTCCAAAACTTGGTGAAAAAATTGGTTCATTGACATTGAACTACATAATTTAGTAATCCTCCAAAGCCAACCTTGGATAGAGCCTTGCTTCCAGTCAAGAGTTCATAGCCTTGGCAAGGTTCTCTGTAATTCCCCCAAACATAGCTCTACTGTCATTCAGGTGTTTATATCCCCAATAGAGATATTTGGATAGCCTAAAGAGTTGAATTTTCTCTTTTGATATTTATTTGATATTCATTTTTCATTTTTTCATTTGATATTTCTTTGTAAGTTCTTTTGCTTCAACTTGTAGGCAATGAAGCCCACTATTAGGTTGGGAATTACAATGGTAGCAAATGTTACTTTTTTATTTTTCACTCAATACAAATTCCTTCATCTTTTCACCAATTCCTAGAAGACTTGGTTAATTATTTCTTGTATATGCAACTTTTCAGCTAAATTTTACCATCCTTATGCCAAATCTCAACTAACTACAATTCACTATCTACCTAAAAAAATATACATAAGTTAAAAATTTAGTAGCAAGTTATCCACTCACCAAATTAATTCTAAATTTAGAGAAGAAGGTCACCACCCTTCTATTTTAATTTATGGAAAATCACTCAAATAAGCTCAACCGACAATTTTGATTTTGACGATGTTGCACTAACATTAATGCATCAGACTTGTGATGATTATACTTAAGACCAACCATCATACTCTACATTTAATTTGCACACCTTAACATGCAATTATCGTTTCCTTCAAGCTCTCCACATGTCAATGTGTGACACCTCTCCAGCTTAATTTTACTTTCTGCAAAGCACACATGGACATCTTCATGATTAATATGACTCAATAGACTAAACTGAAATGACCACCATTTAATTCTGAAATCTTCATTTTTCTCAATTCATGACCTTCATACTGGAAAACTTTGAAGCAATGACTAGTAGCTTCCTAAGAATTTATTTGATTTAACTCTTAATTTTGGAGAAAAGTGTCCTATTGCCACCTCAACTTGCGTTCCCAATATTTTTTATCCAGACAGCTATGTACCGCAGATTTCTTGCAACTTTCTATAAATTCCATACTTTCCTTCAAATTCTTCACTTCTTTTAATTTCTTCAATTTTCCTTTCACTCTTCTTGTGCTTTCTTGCTTCCAAGCTATGGATACTCCCATTTTCCTCACCTATTTTCATCGCCAAAATGGATTCCTTAGTTGAATTACAATCCAAAGGCTTGGAAAAGTTTTCTTTCTCCGGACTCCTTCCATTAAATCATTCTTGTGCATGGTTGTCGAGGAAAGTGTTACCTATTTTTACCTTCTAGGTTAAAATGGTCATATCATACATTTTACAAGGCCTCCATGTGAAAATAATTATTGAAGGGAAAAAGAGATATTAAATCTTTGCTTTTACCAAGTTTGAAGGCATATTTTAGAGAAAATATTTTTTCAAATATTATCATATTTCAAATGATAATATTAAAAAAGTCAATCGTTCAAGTCAAAGGAGCGGTCATTTTATGACAAAACATTGTAAAAGTATGTTAATTATTTTATCAAGATTATTTTCATGATATTCACATGCAAATGGGTAAAAAGATTAATTTTCATCTCTAATTTTTGAGTTTGGAGGGAGATTCCACATGAGTTTCCATATTGGCAAGATGTTTCCTTGATTTTTGGCCAAAAGAAAGAAAGAAGGCTTGAGTTTTGAAGGTAAGTGAAGTCTTGCAGAGAGAAAGAGCTTGATTTTTAGGAAACATGATAGGTTTGCATCATCTCACACAATCATATTGGATAGTCATATCTCAAAAACCAAAAATTGGGTTTTTGTGATTTTTGGACAAAAATTAGGAAACAATTAAATAAAAAAACCCATTAAATTTCATGAAAACTCTATTTGTCATTTAAAAAAAATCTTCACCAGTCTAAGGCCGAGTTCAGATGCAAAATGGAAACATTTAAATCTTCTTTAGATACAAAGAAAGGTACCAAGTTGGAAAGTTCAGAGGTTTCCTTCAACTTAGAAGTTGATATTAAGGAGTTTGCAGCAATTAGGGGTAGCAACCAGCTTCATTCAAGTTGAGTGATTGGTTCTCTTTCTTAAATCAATCAAGGATGGATTTAAAATTGGATTTTATTTATAAAGGCATCTCTAAGCCTTTCTAAAAAAAGTTCTTTCTTTCTTTTCATGCTTACAACAGAAAAGACTGTTCTTGTAAAAACAATCCTTTTTTATTCAATAAAATAATGGCAGTAGTTCCTTCTCATTTTACCTTTGTCTCATTTTGCACATGAATTGTTATATTTTTAGTTGTGATCTGAGTTTACAGTCCTTCTCTTGTCCCTTTTCAAGAAATTTTTTAGCAAAGGATGCATGTTTAAGTGCAGGTTATATGTTGTGTGTCAATTGCAACATATTGTAGTTGTGAAACCTCTTTTTCCTTCAAGCAATAAGTTGAAACCAGCACCTTCATATGAAATATTTATGTGCTTCATGTTTTGATTTGAGTTGTGAGAAAGTCAGAACCTTATTGAGTCATATTTAGATTTGGTTGTAGCAGTTAAACATAAATATTTCGGTGCATCACCTCCTAGGAATTAGTTTTCAGTTTCAAGCAATCTCTCTATCCCTTTTCCTTGGAGTTTTTTGTAGTTTAGGTGATCCATCAAAGGGAACCAGCCTGCTCTGGAGATTCATCCTCATTCTAAGCAACCCACGGCTTGAGTATGTTTCCATGTTACATAGGATGGTTGAGTGCAACTCAACTAGGGTGCAATCCTAAGTGATAACATTTTTTGGTATGCCCGGTCTGGAGATTCATCCTCATTATAAGCAACCCATAGCTTGAGGATGTTTTCATGTTACACAATATGGTTGAGTGAAACTCAACTATGGTGAAATCCTTGTTGATACTAGAAACTTATGTGAATTCTAGGCCATATTACAAGTTGAATTTAGACCTAGCTTCATATTTTGTAGCTTCACTTATGGACCTCGACCTCTTGGTAGATGAAGTTTATTCTACAATGGTGATGATAGTATTGTTAGTGTTTCTTAGATCAAATTAAACAATAAAGCACTTAATAGAATTGCAACACACAAATAATGAACACAACAAGATACCCTGGGAAAACCCTCCTCTTGAGGGAGAAAAACCCAGCAAATTATTCTCTTATATAAAGTAACACAAGAGCAGAAATCTGCTTACAACTCAGGCCCAACAATGGCCAATGCTTGATACAATGTATTCGCCCTTCTTCTAAATACAAACAATGCAATGACTATGAAATCCTCCTTGAATTCGAGCTGCTGCTATAAGGTGTGAATTCTACTCATAAAGAATAGTGCGAACTTGCTTGATATTGAATTGAATTTACAATGACAAATGACCTTATATTTATACATCATAAGGCGCCTCTTCATTTAGGTCGGCCACTTTAGGGAAACACAATAAAATGATGAATATAATAAATTCGGCCCAAGTTATAACAAAATATGAGAGCCATAAAGGGGTCGGCTCTTTGCAATTATTAGTATTGGAATCATGAATTAAATAGCCAAAGGCTATTCATTTAATTCATGTGCTTCTTGTGCAAATGAAGTGCATACCATAGCTGCAATAACATCAACACTCCCTCTCAGCTAGGGATGAACTTCCACCTGCACAGGACACATCATATCAAAATGAAAACAAAAGAATATCACCTCATCGTGATATCAACCATTGTGGCTACCTCCACAAATGGTAAGAACAAGTGCTCATCACTTAATGTGATGTTGTCACCTCAACGTGACTTTCACCATGGCTCTCCCAGAGGGTGATACACAAGCACAAATAAAATTATCACGGATTCCCTCATGTGATGTTGGCATGGAGTCACACACATGACATCCACCATGGCTCTCCCAGAGGGTGGAAACAAGGGCTTTCACCTCAACTCTCTCTCAATAGAGAATTGCATTATCAAGGGCTTTCACCTCAACTCTCTCTCAAAGAGAATTGCATTATCAAGGGCTTGCACCTCAACTCTCTCTCAATAGAGAATTGCATTATCAAGGGCTTTCACCTCAACTCTCTCTCAATAGAGAACTGCATTATCAAGGGCTTGCACCTCAACTCTCTCTCAATAGAGAATTGCATTATCAAGGGCTTTCACCTCCACTCTCTCTCAATAGAGAATTGCATTATCAAGGGCTTGCACCTCAACTCTCTCTCAATAGAGAATTGCATTAAACAAAGGAACACTGATACTGAGACTCCCTCTCGATCCTGGCTTCAGAGATTGCAAAGAAGACTTCTGGAGATGTACTCCCTCTAGCCACCAACTCAGTCCCTCTAGTGTTTACTCCCTCTTGATCATTTCTTTGGTTGACATGACTTCTTCACAAGAAGCCTCAAGCTTTTCATCACTAAGTAATCTCTTATCATCTTCCTCCCCCTAAACCTGTCCAGGAAGCATTTTAGATAGAGATTACTAACAGTCCATAATTATCCAAAGAAATATCAAGATTAGAATCGTACAAGTTATATCATGAGAGACAATAAGATCTTATGCTATTGAACACAACACAATTCAAGAGAGTCTACTATCTCTCTTAATTACAAGATCCAATAAATAAATGATATAACTAAGAAACCAAGGAATACTTATCTTTTTAACTATTCTAATAGGTCCAAATGCTGGACATAGTGTGATACGTTGTACTTGAACTCAGATCAATCTGTACCCTTCACAGTTTGAACAAAATGACGACCTGAAAGGTACTTTGACTTCGAGAGATATCTCTAGCCATCAATATAATCCAATGATTGCAAGCTATGACTCCAAGTTGATCATTTCTTCATTCGGTATGACTTCAATATCCAAATGTCGATTGCTTGATGCTCAGGTTATCTCAATGAATTAATAATTACAAAAACAATTCATGAACATTATTCAACCATGCAATACTTATCTCATGGATTTCAAAAATCTCCTGAGTAATAGATAATTAATTCATCAATCATGACATGTCTTTCTTTCAATTTCATAGAAGAGCTAATCTTAGCAAAAAACAAAAGACAATCTTCACAAATTTGCATGATCCTACTTGCAATGAATAAATCTAAATAATCTTATCACAGTAATCACTATTTACTGGTCACACATAATCCTAAGTAAATAATGTCAGATTTGCATAACTCAAACAAATTGAATTTTAGCCTAGAATAGTAAATATAATAAAAAAAACAAAGAATACTTATCTCTTAAATATTCTGAAGGGTGGACACCATATGATATGTTGCTCTTGCGCTTAGTACACAACCTTCACAGCTAGAACATAGGCCCATGACTAGAGTAGAAATTCACTAGAATCATTTTGGGGAGAGATCTCAATCACATCCGCAAATGAAGCATGCTGATTAGGCCTGGTAGGACAATCCTTCGCATAGTGACCAAATTTGTCACATTTAAAGCATTGAACACGAGAGAGGTCCCACTTCTTCTTGAATGCATGAGCACTATTTGACCCATTATCTCGATTCCTCTTAAAGGATCCTTTCTTCCAAACTTTTCCTTTCTTCGATGAATGAGAGGCGAGAACATGTAAATCTTCATTCTTTGAACTTTGACCAATGCCCCTTGCCGTTAGTCTCGACTCCTCTTGAATGCAGTCAATCCTCAATCGATCAAACTTGGGAAGTTTAGATCTTGCACTGATTCCTTGAATAAATGACTCCCATGAAAGTGGAAGACCATTGAGAGCAATCATGGTAAAATCCTTGTCATCAACAATATGACCAATGGTAGAGAGTTGATCTCTCAATTTAGAAATCTTCATGAAGTAGGTGATGACAAACTCTTCTTCTGCCATCTTAATGTGAAGTAGTTGTTGCTTCAAGGTTAGGGCACGACTGGTGTTGTTGATTTCGTACATCTCTTCCAATGTTTTGAACATCTCCCTTGCAGTATCCAACTTGAAGACAATCGGAACAATATGATCTTTGACGGAATCAACCAACACTTTCTTTGCCTTAGTATCTTTCTTCCTCCACTACAACTTCTCTTCTTCCTCCTCAGGTTCGAGAACTTTTGTTTTCACAAACTCAGCCAAATCATTCTCTTCCAATGTGAGCATGATCCTGAACCTCCATGATGTGTAGTTCAAAATTCCTTCGAGTCTATCCTCAATTTTCAGACCGTTCACCATCTTGAGAAATTTAGAAGATAGACTGAAAAAGAATAAAGTGAGTGTTGCAAACTGAAATCTGATCATGATATTTTTCACACCCACTCTGATACCATGTTAGTGTTTCTTAGATCAGATTAAACAATAAAGCACTTAATAGAATTGCAACACACAAATAATGAACACAACAAGATACCCTGGGAAAACCCTCCTCTTGAGGGAGAAAAACCCAGCAAATGATTCTCTTATATAAAGTAACACAAGAGCAGAAATCTACGTACAACTCAGGCCCAACAATGGCCAATGCTTGATACAATGTATTTTCCTCTTCTTCTAAATACAAACAATGCAATGACTATGAAATCCTCCTTGAATTCGAGCTGCTGCTATAAGGTGCGAATTCTGCTCATAAAGAATAGTGCGAACTTGCTTGATATTGAATTGAATTTACAATGACAAATGACCTTATATTTATACATCATAAGGCGCCTCTTCATTTAGGTCAGCCACTTTAGGGAAACACAATAAAATGATGAATATAATAAAGTCGGCCCAAGTTATAACAAAATATGCGAACCATAAAGGGGTCGGCTCTTTGCAATTATTAGTATTGGAATCATGAATTAAATAGCCGAAGGCTATTCATTTAATTCATGTGCTTCTTGTGCAAATGAAGTGAAGACCATAGCTGCAATAACATCAACAAGTATGACCCAAATTTTTGGGGAATTTGTACCATTTTTTCTTTGTTTCTCATCCAACCATGGGAATTCCTTGTGTTGATGACATTTCACATTTTTTGGAGCAAGGGGAAGTGGTTCCTCTTCAGCCTTTCCTTACTAATTTGCATACCCCCAACATTGATGACCATAGGGATAGTGCTTACTTGGGGTACACTCTCCTCATAAATGAAGTGACCCAAATTGACTAACTAGCTTACCCACTATTCCAAAATGACTCCTTTTGTCTCTTTTTGCTTTTTATGATGAGAATTTTGTATTTCCCATGTATATACGAAATATAATGATTTTTTTTCTTTTTTGTACGCAAGCATGCATTTATTCTAAATGATTTTACCCTTTTCAATTTACAGTGCAATGTTTTAAGAATTCAATCCTCATATTTTTTAGCTTAAGAAGAATTTATTAATGTCGGGAACAAAATTAGAAAGCAAAAAAAAACCTACTAAAGCAAATTTACCCTAATCAAGCAACTAACCCTAATTAAGAAATTTATCCTAATTTATACCACTAACTTCATAATTCTCTTTGTCTAAATTGTAGTAGGCTTATCTTTAAATTCACTCGAATATATTTTGAATAACCTACTATAGCAATGAATTATTTGAATTTTTTTGCTTTCAACAAATAAAAATTTGAATGCATACTTACCAATAATTTGGCTAAAATATATGGAAATGACCTCATTAATGGTCGATTGCACACACCTTCATTTCCTTATCAACATCCTACCTTCTTCCAATCCTCGTCCATGGTTCTCCATTTCACTCTACTCTCTTCCATGAATGACTATATTCATTTCTTGATTTTATCTCTTCAAGATTCTTTTGGCTCTTGGTCTTGTATTTGATCTCAACATCACTATCAATTTTGTTAGACCATACATTAATACAATTCACACCATCATCAGAAAGAGAGAAAGTAAAAACTTGATACTCTGTATTTTGTGTAAAATCAAGAATCTCTTCCCTTTTAGGTTTTGGATTCATGAGTAGGGGCATGCGTCTCCTACTCATTTACCCCACTCTTTCTCTTTGTTATCACCTTCCACATGTGTGAAGATTAGTGACTTAATCCTTTCACATTCACACTTCAAACATGTTGTTTCCAAATCTTGATAACTTTGTTTCTTTTCCTTCAATTTTTTTAGAATTGACTCATGACAATTACGGTTAATGAATATGTTTAGTCTAATGGTTAAATTTCCAACATTTCCTATTTCACTAGGGTTGGTAATTTTCTTAAAATTCAAACCTCTTTAAAATAATGGCTCCTTTCTTTTTGTAGGTAATGATGCCTTTGTTAAAAAAATTACATTGTAGGTGGCCAAACTTACCCTAGTTAAAAACATTTCACTGTCAAGTTCACTATGATTGGTTATATTGTGAATTTGGCACTCAGTAACCCTACCAAACATGAATAGACTTAATGGATAAAACCTTTGGTTCAGGATCTTCTGGAGCTTATCGTCTTTTATTTTACTTTCCATTACAAACTTTTGTAGGCTTTTACCTCACAAGAAAATCTCCAATCTGAAACTGGGACAACAGTACCAACTCCAAAGATATCAGAGGGATACAGTTGGCCCTCCTTCTAGCACCACTCTCATTGAAATGGATGTTAGTCACACACCAACAAGTAGATAAATTCTCACAAGGACACTGTGGGAACCTATCTTTCTTGAAAGACTCCACCGAGAAAACCTAAATCTAAGGCTAGCTCGGTTTGATCCCAAGGCTCGTTCATGTCAGGTCTTGACACACTAGGTTAGCTCAGGGTTTGTTGTGATAATGTTGTTAAGCACAAGGGATAAATGGTCTTTAAGGTATCTACTAGTATCATATAGATATGAAAGTAATATCGGTTTGATCATTTAATAACTTCATGAAATCAACAAATTTTCAATAATATTTCATGAAATTCAAATAACTTGCATTCATCTAAGTAGATTTAGTATTAAGCATCCAAAAATTTCATGGAATCAAAATATTTTGCAATAAATCTCTATGCATTCATCACTTTTTTGGAACTTTTCTGAAATATAAAACATCTATTCTAAAACAAAGCATAAAAAGTTACTAAAAAGTAGCATTTATCCAAGGTATTATCCATGCATGTCTCAAGGAATAACCAAACTAGAGAAAACCATTCCATACATCACCAAATTGCTTCATAGCCAGGCATAAAATGATAAGATATTTTAAAGAAAAGGGGGATTATTTGCCATTGAATGATTCCAGTATACACCCTTAAACAATGTAACACACAATCTTGTTCAATGGGAACAAACAATCAACTACATAAGATTTCATATCAAGAAATAGCTTTGAAATTGGCTCTGATATTAGTTAAATTCAAATGAAACATACAATTTTTTAATCTAGAATAGAACGAAAAAATAGGAAAAAGAACAAAACTTTAAAAAAAATTGGTTCTCCGACATCCACAAATTTTGAACTTAACTTAAAATGAATCATCTCCCGACCTTTTATAAGAACAAGACACTTGGGAAATTTAATCAACACATGAGAGGAAATCCAAGGGATGAATCACAACAAGGCACGTGACATATGACAATTGGAAAGAGAAATTTTGAATAAGTCAACGGATGTCAACCTTCTTCAGCACTTGAAACTTTTTGGGACCTATATCTTTAAAATGTAATCAAGACATCAATTTAGGGTTGAGTAGATTTTTCAAACAAAATGTAGGAACTTCTTCTACTGAATATTCAGAATGATCAGGTGGAACCAGATATAGGTACCCCAATCCACTAGCACTTTTATTCCCACACTTAGGTTCAAACTCCAGACCAAAACACCGAGAAACATATTGCCCTAGATTAAGGTACTCTCCTTTGTCGCATGTGTAATGCCCAGTTTCTCAGTACTTCTTTATCTCAAGCTCCTCCTTTGCATCAACTCCCAGAGTGTACCGCCTAACTTGGTCATATTACTACTCATGATCCAAATTTTCCTGATTGTCCATACCCAAAATGGCATCACAATCCATTTCTCCTACACATAAAAAGATTCCATATATCAAAATCCCTTTTTAAAACATTCATAAAACTATCATAAAAAAATAAAACCATCATTAATAAATCATCCTCATAGAGAAAATAACAAATAACACTCTTCTAATACATTCTCATGTAATTATCCCTTTAGGCGGGTTACCAAACATTTTAAGCTCTCGAGAAAAACTAAACAATCAACTTTAACATCCAACATGCATGCATTGTTACCTAGTACCCGACAAACTTCAGCTTTCACTGAAACAAAATTTACACAGATCTCAGTTACTACCAAAACCTTCACAAATCCTAGACCTTCACTTCCAGACCACAACAACTTACCAAACCTTGCATTAAACATTCTAACCAACCTGGCTTTCTGGTACCTGGTATCTAGGACACTTGACACCTGGTACACTCAAATCACAAAATATTTCAAAGATTTCAATTTTAACATGGACTTCTAGTGATCCTTTGCCAACAAACACTTGCCATAAGCATTAAATTTTTTACTTAGGTCCCCAAGCCTTACATTCTTAGGGTGTTTTATGAGACCACACAATAAAGTCCTCATCTTCCCATGTGGCATCTTCGACTAGTAGATTATTCCACTGGATGAGATACTCAGTGAGTGTTCTAGTCCTTAGCTTCTTTGTGCGGGTTTGACGAATGCACTTTGGTTCCAAGATGATTCTTCCTTCTTCATTGAGCTCGGGTAACACTGTCTGAGTAGGGATATTTTGCCCAATTACCTTCTTCAAACAAGAAACATGAAAAACTAGATGTATCTTTGTTGTAGGTGGCAACTCCAACTTGTAGGCGACACTACCTATCTTTTGCATGATTTGGAATGGGCCATAATATTTTGGAGACAATAATATTTTCTTATAAGGTTGCAATCTCAAAAAGACCCAATCCCCAACTTAAAAACTTCTTTCACTATAGTGTTGTTCCACCTATTGTTTCATTTGATTGTGTGTCATGGCTAAATTCTCGTTAAGTCTTGAGAGTACTTGTTGTTGATGAAGAGAGTGGTCCTCCACTGCTTGAACTCTTGGTGACAAATTCAATGATGATGTGATGGAAGGAGGCTGATATCCATATAGTGCCATAAATGGAGACATTTTTGATGAACTATGAAAGGAAGTGTTATACCATCATTTTGTGAGTGGTAGCCAATCTACCCAATGCGACTGTTTATTTGAAGTGAAACAACATAGATATCCTTCCAAACACTTATTAACAACCTTGATTTTCTCATCAAATTGAGGATGGTATGAAGAACTGTGAGCCAATTTAGTACCCAAACATGAGATTAAATCTTTCCAAAAGTGACTAGTGAAGATAGGATCATGATCATTGACAATAACCTTAGGTGTACCATGTAATTTTTTGTATGTTCTCCAAAAAACATTTTTCCACTTTACTTGCAGTAAAAGGATGTGATAATGCAATGAAATGTGCATATTTAGTGAGGCAATCTACTATTTCCATGATAACATTATGACCCTTAAATTTTGGAAGCCCTGTGATGAAGTCCATAGATACCTCTTCCCAATGTTGGCTAGGAATAACTAAATGTTTCAAGAGACCTAGTGTCTTAATTTCCTACCCTTTATTTCTTTGACAAACCAAACATTCAACCACAAATTTTTGAACATCACCTTTTAGCCCTTCCCAAAAAAAAATCTTGTTTGACTCGATGGTAAGTCTTCAAAAATCTTGAATGGCCCCCAACTGGAGATTGATGAAGTTCTATGAGAATATTGTGTTCAAGAGTAGAATACTTGCAAAGATGCAATCACTCTTTATACCATAGAGCATCTCCCTTCCAACAAAAAATATCTGAACTACTAGGATCACTCTTTAACTATTGAATAAGATTACTTGTAGCAACATCATTCTGCCACTCTGCTTTGGCTTCAACCACCCAATATGATTGTACTATTGAAATGACACATAATAAAGCTTCATCATTCTCATCCTTCCTATAAAGTGCATCTGCCACAACATTTTCCTTCCCTTTCTTATACACAATCTCAAAGTCATATCCCAAAATCTTAGTGACCCATTTTTGTTACTCTTCAGAAGATAATCTATGTTCCAAAAAAATATTTTAGGCTATCATGATTTATCTTAATCTTGAAGTGTCTACCCATTAGATAAGGCCTCCATTATTTTATTGCATGAAGAATAGCTAGAATTTCATTCTCATAAATAGGTTCGAGTTTATTCTTACCCTTTAATTGAGAACTCTCAAAAGAAATTGGTTGACCTTCTTGCATGAGAGAAACTCCTATCCCATTTCCTAAAGCATCACATTCCACAATGAATTCCTTGGTGAAGTCGGGAGTGGAAAGCATTGGAGTTGTACACGTAGCCTCCTTCAATATCTCAAATGTTGCATTAGCATACTCATTCCAATGAAAAGAATCCTTCTTCAATAGAGTGGTGAGGGGTGTTGCTATATAACCATAATTCTTCACAAACCTTTTGTAGTATCTTGTCAATCCAAAGAAGCCCCCCATTTTCTTAATGGTTTTGGGAATATGCCATTCCATGATAGCCTTAATTTTTTTAGGATCCACCTTTACCCCTTCATGTGAATCTATGTGTCCCAAGTATTCCACCTCCTTGAGACCAAAAGTACACTTGGATGGCTTAGCATAGAGTTGATGATCTTCAAGAACTTTTAATGCTTGATCTACATGCTTCAAGTGTTCTTCCCATGTCTTGCTATAAACCAATATATCATCAAAGAATACTAGTACAAACTTCTTCAAGAATTTCTTAAAAATAGAATTCTTCAAACTTTGAAATTTAGATGGTGAATTTGTAAGACCAAATGGTATCACCAAAAACTCATAATGAACCTCATGAGTCATAATTGATGTCTTACAAATATCCTCTTCCTTAATTTGAATTTAACCTTAATCAGATCTAAGATTTAACTTTGTAAAATGCATAGCTCCATTCAATTCATCTAGCTAATCATCAATGACTAGAATAAGAAACTTATCTTTGATGGTGTACAAGTTGAGAACTCTATAATCTGGGTACATGCACCAAGTTTCATCCTTCTTATGCACCATCACCATCGATGAGGAATAAGCACTTTGGCTATGCCTAATAATTCTTGCCTCTGGCATCTCTTCAACAATATTTTCTATCTCACTTAAATTTTGTATATGGGGGTACCTATAAGGTCTGATTTTGGGTGGTTGGCTCCCTAGAACTAGTTGTATGGCATGATCATGATCCCTCTTAGGAGTAAGTCCCTTAGGCATACATCCTAAAACCACTGAGTGATGATCAATTATTGCTTGTAAATTTGGATAGGCAGGAGCCCTAGACTAAGAGACTTCTAATGAACATAATTAAGCCACAAATCCATCAACTCCTTTCTTAAGAAACTTTTGCATTTGATGAGAGCTTACCATTTCTGGGGACCTTTCCTTCTATCCTCTTAGCTTTACTATCTTTCCTTTTGATTGAAATCTCATGAATAGTTCTTGGAAGTTCATCTCAATTTTTCCTAAAGTAGTAAGCCATTGTACTCCCAAAACAATATCTGCTACCCCCATGGATATCACATACATTGGGCTATCAAGGTGATAATCTACCATGGATAATTTAATGCTATGACACTTCCTAGAATAACTAACTATACCACCATCTGCAATCAAAACCTAAAACTATGGAGTTGGATATATAAAATAATTTAGATGAGTAGCCATGTTATGTGACTTTCTCCCCAAGAGAAGAGAAATATATAAATAACCCTTTTGAATTAAAAGGGAGATAGAAAATAAAGGATATTATGATCCTTTGGTTAAAAGAGAGATTAATAAATAATATCTATAAACACTCTTGATAAAAGAAGAATAATGATTTATTTAAATAATTGTTAAAAGGCAAACTTTTGTGAAAGAGTGTGATGGTTTGGAAACCACCCCTTAAAAGGATATATAAATCATTCATGTGAGACATGGAAAAGACATTCAAGGATGGAGAACATTCAAGGAGAAAAGAGGAAAAGGAAAGAGGAACTTAAAGGGCACAAAAGAGTGAAGGTTAGGATCTAGGTGGGCATTTAAACATTTGGAGAAGGAGCACACAACATGTGTCCAACTCAGGGTACAACGTACACTCGAGAGTGTCCTACCTAGGACTGTGTTTATGTCATAAATACAGGTTGTAGGTTATGTGTAAGAACTGGTTCCTCTAAGGGTGTTTGTCCCGGGAAACATCCTAGGTCCATAACCATTCCTTTGAGCGTTGGATAGCAACCTTTCCATGACTTCCAGATAAGTATTAAGAACCATTGATTCAATAATATTAGGAATATTATTTAAATGATTTGGTGTTAATATGATTAATCTATATGGAGGGGTTATTCCATTTACTATGTTGACTATGTAATTGTCACATGTTTGTAGCTTACATTGATTATTCACATTTATTTTGATGACATTGCATATTGTAAATTATATTAACTCTAATATTTTCTATATTAAATCCATTGCTAATACTTAATAGATATAAGAGGAAAAGTGATATCACAAGCCAACTTTTTGTTGATGAAATTATGAGTACTACATGAGTCGATCAACACTATTACTATTTGCTTCTCTAAGAAACCCACTACCTTGAGAGTTTGTGGAGCATTGAAGCCTAAGAGTGCATGCCAAGAAATGATTGGTTGGGAATCATGTGATTCCTCATTTGACTCCCTTTTATCCTCTAATATGGGTTCCTCCTCTTCTTCCTCACTTGTACCTTCAATATAGAACAATTTATTTTCACTGCATTTATGTCCTCGATTATATTTGCTATCATAATTGAAACACAACAATTTTTCTCTTTTATCCTCAATTTTTTGTGGATTCAACCTAGTAGGTTGAGGAAGAGAAGGTGTTGAATGTCCTTTCTCTCTTGTCACATTAGCCCCTTGCTTCTTAGGAATAAAATACTTCTCCTCTATCCTACGTGCTAAGATAAAAGACTCATTTATAGAGTTGGGACTAAACATGTGTACCTCATGTTGAATGTGATCCTTGAGACCACCCAAGAATAAATCATTCAATTTCTCCTCTGTAATTGTATCCACTCTTAAGGATAGATTTTGGAATCCCTAAATATAATCCTTAACTAATCCTGTTTGTTGAATTTTAGCCAGCTGGCTGAAGAAGTTGTCTGTCACACTTGCTATATTGTTCTTGGAGAACTCCTTTGTAAAAATTGACCATGAGACAATGAGACCCTTTTTCCTTTGATGATTACAAATCCAACGATACCAAATGAATTGATCTAGTTCTAGATAGAGGGAAGCCATCATGACCTTTTTTCCATTTGGAACTTGATGTACTTCAAAAAATATATATATTTGGTTTATTCATGTTAGAGGATCCTTGCCATCAAACTTGCATATATCCACCTTTGGAAACAAATTCCTAGATCGCATAGGAGTATTAAAATTTTGGTCAAGATTAGCTGACCTGGAAATTTCACCTTGGTTGCTTGAGAACTCCTTTCTTGGTTCAGGTGCTTAACATGCTTCGTATGTCTGATATATCTCCTCTTAGGTCACACATATCCATCTTCATTGAGGAAATTTCTTCCTTGACCTTACTGATTTCCTCATTGGGATTAATATCTTATATTGTTACCTCATCCTTATTTGGTGTTTTCCCCGATGTTACAACATCGTTTTTACCCCTTGTTGCAGGACCCGTCATGATGGAAACCAATAATTTTGCAATAAATCACACAAATAAAACTTAAATTCTCTAAAAGATTTACTATAACTTACTAGGGCCAAGATACCACTTACCTAGAAAAAACTCCAAGAAATTAGCCTATTTGCAGCCTTGAGAGTAATTTTTTTTGGAAACCCTAATTTTGTAATATCTCGCTTATTTTTGCTTCAATTTCTCTAATTTTTTTACTGTAGTCTCCTCTATAATGTCTTCAAAAACTCAAAAGTAATCAGGCTTCAATTCAACAAGACGTGAGGGATATGTAGCTTCCAAATAAATTGTGCAGAAACCATAATTCTGCAATAATTCACTCAATTCTGCTCCAATTCCTCTAAAACTTGGACTATAGATTCTTTAATATGGTCTTCAAAATCCCTTTAAAAATTAAAAAAATTGCCAAAATCTAGAAGATATGCTCTCCCCGAAATTGCCTCCAATATTGAGAAGAAACCTTGCCTCTATGGTGCCAAGATCATGCTTTAATACCACTTGTAATGAAATAACTTACACAATAGAAGAATATGATATGAAATATGTTGCAAATACTTGATAATAATTAAGAATAATAAGCCACTTCGAGGGGGGAAACCTCCAAATATCTCCAATGAGAACACAATTCACAATATGATGATGAAATAAGGCTCACAACCTCCTATACATACCTATTTATTCCTAGGATGTCACACAGGCCAACTTAGATAACCATATATAAGCCCTAGGTCAACCTAAACAACTAAATAACAATATAATAATGATAACATGACTTAATTAGGAGTTAAGATAGCTACAAGCCGACTATTCATAACCCAATATACACTAATATTAAGGGCGTAGCATAATGATTGGTGTTGAAAAAAAGCTAGCCAAAATGATGTGCAAGAGAATTATAACTTGTGTGAAGATTGGATGCCAAATTAATCATTTATAATGCATAGTAATTTTTATAAAATGGGCTATCCAAATCTGAAAATACAAGAAAATATGAATTCCTTGCAAAATTATGATGTCCACCAAAAAAGTTTGCAAAATTTTGATAATCAAGGTGAAAGTTATGCCCCATTGAAATTTACTTATAATAGTGACTTTGGAGGCCAAAAAATGCTATAAAATAACATAAAATCTAATTGTCTCGACATCAAAGTGTTTTTAATGGAGATAATTTTTCATCTTCTATTCACACTTCAAAATATGACTCCTCATTTGCAAGTTATACAAAAAAAACTTACAAGAACTTGATAAAAACTTGACAATCAACTAACCATGATAAAAGAATTCTAACAATTTAACAATTAAATATTAACTATTATAGTTAGTAGAAAATTATGTTGATCACCATTGGAAGGGGTGACTATTGACTAAGTCCAAGTAATTTTGACATTAAAAACTATGTGATGGGCTATGAGGAGATTGTTGCAGGCGTATGTGGCACCATGGGGCTTTGACCTACACAAACGATTAAATGGAGGTCATGTGGGAGGTTGCTAGAAGGCATGAAGAGGGGAGTGGATGTTGCCTAAATCTGAGAGTTCCAGGTCATGTGGATTTGGTTAAACCCTAGATCGAACCTCCCTCAATGTTGTTAGTCACCACTTGCATGCATGTCATGTGCATCTAAGAATGTGTGTTGATCTTGGAGATGTGTACAAGTTGCATTTCCTAGTAAATTATGACCATTCTCCTTCACTGTAAATGATTGAAAAATCCACCATTTATAGGGGTGTTGATATGCATACAGAGGATAACACAAAATACGTCGATGAAGGATATTGAAGAGCCTATATTAGAAAAAGGATGAACAAACATGTCTTGCATGTGTGGTCTAAGCTAGAAATATGCACAAGATTGATTATTGCACAACTCAATATAACCTATAAGAAAGAAAATGATTGGCACAACTTGCTGATGGATGGGGTCATGTGGGAGATATGTAAAAGTTGTGTGAAGGCCAAAAGACCTCGATCACAATGTCATAAAATAGAATGTTAGGATTTAAAGACTACAAGGTAGAGGCGTATGAATAGAGTTTGAAGACTTGCTAAAAGAGAAAGAAATTTTCTTCATAAATGAAAATAGTTGATCACCCCTTAAAAACCATTGGATCTCTGTAGAATTAAGACAATTTCAAACATAAAAAGATTCCACAAACCCTTCAACAATGGAAACTAGTGACCAAAATAGGCTGAATAGGCCAAAAATTTGTCTACAAATAGGCTAAATTTGACCAAAATAACAACAAATGAGCAGAGGCTGATTTTGGCCATCTACTATTTTTATTGTTTTTCTATAAAAAAATCATAGTGTATTGATTTGTATTGTACCGTACAAATTTTAACAATACAATAAAGTATAGGAATTGAAAAATTATAAAAAATGAAAGTTATCAAAACTTTGAAATGAAAGGTATTTCTTCATTTTTTTAGGCCTTTTGACTCAATGGTGGTGTTTAATTGGTTCTGAGACTCTCCAATGATAGGTCTATGTGTGGGAGACACCTTGATGCATGAAGAAAAATTATTTCATGGCTTTGATACCATGTTGGAGAATGCTAAGATCTAAAAGCATGAAACAACCTTCTAGTGAACAAAATATGAGCACAATAGTATGTCTATCAATATACAAATGAAGAGTGTGTAAATACAATGATCAACCTTGCATTTAGAGGCAAGGATGAGGAGGTAGGAAGGTAGAAATGAACAACTAACTAGCCCTCCAAAGATAGAACACTTGTGAGCTCATTTGACAAGTGTGTGAACAAGTGTCAAATATGCATGCAATAGGTGTCTCAAGTGATGAGGACACATGTCTCAATGGTATGAAGTGAGACAAAATTCTAGAAATCCCTAAATGAAGACTTAAGCAATGCGACTAGGACTCTCTTAGGCAAGCTAAAAGATAACTATTATGATAAAGTCACTATTTACACCATCCCCAACTAGAGCCAATGTTGGCACCTCATTTTGTTGTGTCTCATTTTGTGTTGTTTTTCTCCAATGCTACCACAATAGTATGTCTCACTTTTGGGGCATGTTGATTTTTTCTTGAAATCACTTTTTTTAGAAAAACTAATGATTTAATCCTTGAGAGGTTCCATCTAAAGGTTTTTAGTTCAAGAGGGATAAATAAGATCCTCATATATTAAACCCCCTTGGATAGAACCCCTCTAGTATTAAATCATACCCAAAATGGAGTCTCCTTCGCACCTATCAAAATGCTAGGAAAAAAAATATTCTATACCTTTTGAGGGATTAAATAATGTCATTTAGAAATTATAATTTTTTCAAGATTGTAGCCCTTACAATGAGCTTTCCAACAAGTATAGTTTTGATGTGTTTTCATTTTATCATGTATTTAATTTTTCAAGTTTTACTGAACATAGGTTTTTATTCGAACATCAAGCTCTTCATTTTGCAGGGGTAGAAAAATAGTAAACCATTGTAAAAAATTTCAAAAAATAGTTTTTCCCTAGGTATTGTTGTCCTTGTTTCACCAAAAAAAGAAAAAATAGATTTTGATATATACACAACAACTTAGGTTGTATGACACACATGTAAGTCCAAATTATAGCTACAATGACTTTGAAATTAATTAAAAATATATATAACAAAAAATTATGGAAAAATATCCTTTCCCTAGATATTGATGTTTAGAATCTATATTTCAAAAATTAGAATTTTATCCTTTATAGAAAAAAAGTTATGTTGTATGACACAAACGTTACTTTTTGAAAATGTTGTTTTTTGTTTAAAACTAGTTATTAAAGGAGATGTTGAAAGATTCATGATTTATTTTAGAATTTTTTTAAAATATATATATTTAGAATCTACACACAAATTACCACAAATCACTAGTTTGCGTCATCTTCAAATTATTAACAGTTTATCTATTATATGTCTCAAAATATGAAGATTCAGTTAAAAATATTGATGTGAATGTCCATCTTGGGAAAGAAGTGAGACACAATATTGTGATTTCACACTCTCTTTTAGTCTACTTTATGCCTTCACTTTCCCATTATTAATAATCAATTTGAGGAATTCTAAGTGGGAAATCTTGATTGATTTTGAGCCTCTAGCTATTGTATTTGGTCCCTATGTGCCTTCATAAAAAACCTAAGTTGTAGAATCCAAAATTAACTAACTATATGTGTTGTTGAGCCACCATAGATTCAAAGTCCATTCTACCTAGATATTATTTATCTAGCAATCCCAACTCCCCATTTAGACCCTTATAAAATTAGTTCTGTTGAGTTTGTTGGTTTTTCGAGTCATCTGGGTTTGCCTTCTATGCATACAGAATTAAGTTCCTTTTTGAAGTCTCCTTGATCCCTTAAATATGAAGCCTAAAATGTCTAAGTGTTCCTCTCATTGTATCTTTAATTTGTCAATGAATCCCTTGTTCTCATGCTTCTTTTGGATCTATTTTGACATGTTCCCTCGATGCTTGAAGTCCACTTTGTAAAATCTCCTAAGTACTAAATCTTTTGGACTTTCAGGTAATCAATGTCTTCCCTACCTTCATCCCTTTGCCTCCCCAATGCTTGAAGCTTGCCCCTCATAAATCATCTAAGCATTAACATGTTGATGTTTCAAAGATCTTCATCCCTTGATACCAACTTGACATGTGGTATGAATCATTCCTGACTCTCGATCTCCAAATCTTTACCTTTACATATTCCAAATTTGTGTAAGTTATTTCATCAGATTTTCTAGGTTTTTCCTATCTTCCTACCTTCCCTAAAGTTTCCCTTTTCATTGGAGGTCAAAATTTCATCATCCCTCATCTTCTTTTCCCTATTTAGCATCCATCAAGAGGTATCCCCAATCCTCGATCCCCAAAATTTCCCTTCGCTCTTTGTTTGATAATTCTTCTAAGTCCTTCAAGGGTCAAACTTTCAACCTTCCCCTTAACTTGGTGTCTGACTAAGCTTCCCCCTGACTCTCAAATTCTTGATTGCTCCTTTCCTCTCACCTTTCAATGTTTTAGAGTTTAAACCTTCCTCCCCTTCCTCATTGACATGCAACACAACAAAGGCTTAAGGCCTAATGTCCAACATAATGCTTGTGTCAAGGCATTGGTGGTTCTCATGCTTCTCTCCATGGTACGTTGGTTTGAACTATGCAATAAGCTTGATGCTCAATAGATAAGGTTTTTTGAGGTTGTGGTTATTTCAGTGTCTTTTCCCTTTGGCATGATGGTAGGCTTGATCCAAATACTTCATTGATAGGCTCTAGAAGGCATGATTTCAACCAAGAAGCACCATTAATGCTCACCAACACCTACAACCACCATATTTTAATCCAAGGAAGCTATGAAAGGGTCTTAAATACATTTTGGTATAGATTGAGGAGGAACGATGATGCCCATACTTCATTTATGATTTATAGGCCACTTTTATGTTGGGTAGCACATCCAAGACATGATTTCAATAGATTTTGTGGGTGATTTCGCTCAATATCACACTCAAACCCACACATCATCAATATGGAGACATGGTGGGCATTAGAGGAATGTTTTCAAAGGACACCTATTGCATGGGCATTGGTTCTGCTCAAGGTTAGGGTTTTGTTGTGCAACATGGCCCTTTGACATTTCACACGCCATTTGGTCATGGGTATATCTGCCTTGGTGGCCATTATGCAAAAGAAGGATGACATGATAACACTTTTTAAAAGGAGAAGTTGTAAAAACAAACAAAAATAAAATATTCATAGGAAGCCCTAGGGTTTCAATTTTTAGTTTTAGTAGTACATTTTTTGATATCGAAATGATTTGGGTTTATCCCAAATTTGTAATAACATATTGTAAACTTTGAAGATTGAATGATTAAAGGTAGAATCAACCTTAGTTGAGTGTCTCCTTGTGTATGATATGCATTTGTGGATATATGTTGTTTAGTCGGTCACCCATAAGTTTGTAAAATCCTTGCAAAGCCTTTGTAAGATATCTTTTCAACATAATAAAGGAAGTGTATGCACATGTTCATGGATTACTAAGTAGACTTGCTTAATATTTTGCAATCATTTATTGTTTTTTGAATGTGCGTAGAGCTTAGCTTGCATATGCATTTTGAAATGCATAGTCTTTTGTAGTGTCTTGATTAAGGCATTACATTTGTTTTAGTTGTTATATGTTTGATCAAACTCTGACTCTGTTGCTCAATGGATAAAGGCACTAGTTTGTGATTGGATTTCTCTCCCATCATCCTCAACACACTTAAGACACATCAATTCAAATATCTTTCTAATCTTATTTGTTTGTGTGTTGTAGTTGTCATGTCTGAATGTATGTAACACTTTAAGGGATATTATAAAACAAATTCATTGACATTTATGTGATAGATCGTTTATTCAATAAGGTGCTCATCCTTGCATGTCCAGACTAGCACAGAGGTATATTGTGACACTAGTATTGGGATACACTATGCAATAGGTATAGTTTGTTGTAAGGAAGTGTTCAGTCATAATTTTATTAACCATTTCAACACCTCAAGGAAAACCCCCTTGGTCTTGCAGAGCCAGGAGTGAAGGAGGTCTTACCCACCTCAACAATTGGTCCTAAGTTGTTCATTGTGAATAAAGGTTTGTGGTAATCTTTCTAAGTTTGACGTTATAACACTTGGTACATTATCAAACCTTAAGGATTTGGGGTCTATAACTTAGGTCACCAACATAATCAACATCACAATTTTATTTTGGACTCAAAAAGGACTTTCTAATTCATTATTTCAAATATTTGATTGTTTGGACAATGATATATAAGTTTTCTTTTCATTTTCCTTGAAGCTATTAAACATTACAAATTCCAATTACCCTTCAAAACCTACATTTTTGCATGTATGTTTGTATAATTTGCAAAAAAAAAAAAAAAAAAAATATTGCCTTGTAAGAATACCAACTGCCATTGATTATCTATAAATTTATTACTCACACGTTGTAGCATAGAACACACCTAATAAACCATAGGTTATTCCAAGCAACCAACTAGGACTTCTTTCCCTTGACTTGCCACACTAACTCTCCTTGGCCTAATTACAGCGAAGGCGTGTCACTCTATGAGCTTTTCAAACTCTTTTCTATGGTGAACGGTTGGAAAGTCTCGAGGCACTCGGCAAGGTTGTACATTTATTGGCAACCGTCGATCGTTTCTGAGTCGCATTAAATTCATGCTTGCCGCTGCATCAAATTTTTCCACAGTGAGAGTTTGATGGTGCATTTAATGTACCCTCTGCTACGCATTAACTCCCCTTCTCACGTTAAACATTCCTCGCCCACTCATTCATTAATTCATTCGCCTGACGTAATAGGGAAACCAGAACGCTGATGCGGTGCAAATACTTCAACATTGCACTAACCCTATTGGGCCCCTGTTCAAACACAGGACATATTATTCTTCCATTGAATTTTCTGTCCTTAGAATGGAACATCAAGGTATATCATCAATGGAGAATGAAGTCAATAGGTTTTCCAGATCGATTTGCAGTGCCCTCAATGCTCTCGAAGATTTTGGAAATATATACAGACTGCATTATTGTTTGATGCGAACAGATTGAAACAATGGTTGTATGGAGATTGGTTTTGGTTCGTAGAATTTTTATTTTATTTTCTATGGTGGGGTTTGATAGTTAAGTTTGACAAAATACCTGGAAAAGATGCCATCTCATGGATTGCAATGCTCGCAGGATATGTGCAAAATGGATTTGTTGAAAAGGCTTTAGAAACTTTCAAGCAAATGCAAATGGCAGGTGTAAAGCCGTATTCCACAACCTTCGCCAGGAACCTCTCTGCCTGTACCAATAGGTACATCTATCAAAGCATCACAAAAGGATAATTTTTTTTCTACATATGATAGTTGGAAATGCTCTGCTAAACATGTATGCAAAATGTGGAAGCATAGAAAAGGCACGTAAACTGTTTGACAAAATGCTTCAAAAAGAGGTTATCTCAATTGCAGGATATGCACAACCTGGATTTTTTGAAAAAGCTTTGTAACTTTATCTTTTAAAACCCCCCGCTGAATCACTGGAGCTGGAAGCTCTTCCACCACAGACTTCCTGTGTTCCCAGGTAGAAAATTCGCGAGCTCATCTCTGTGAAGCTTCACACACACATTCGATCCGTCTCAAATCTGTCAAACTCTCCTTGCGTGAAATCTCTGTCGGAAAAAGCTCTGCGAGATAGTTGGCGTTGTGAGAGTCTTTCTTGTCCGAAGCCCAAGCGACCACCTTGAGACTCTGTTCCATCATCTCCTTTATTGTTGCAGTCTTGATTCTTTCAACAGATGGAAGAAGAGACCTGATCGGGCGCTCTACTTATCTCCCCTGAAATCCTCGGTAAATTAATATGCATGTGTCGCATATTTGAAGCATTTGTCTCTTGCAAGAGTAGTCTGCACAACACGTAGACTCTTTAGGAATCTACGTGGCATGAAGCAAAGATTGAAGGGCTACGTCTTACCATTGATGTTTATCAGTTAATAAATACAATGGAAATGTCAATTGTATTATTTTTTTTAATTTTAATTTTTAATTATTGTAAAAATTATAATATTATCATATATATATATATAATAAATATATATTTTTTAATATAATTTATATATTATATTATGTTTTTCCCTTTTAATGATTTTAATAATGATTATATTATAATACATGATAATAAATATGATATATTAATATTAAATTATATGTTTAAACTTTTTAATTTTTTTAAATTTCTCTTTTTTTCTCTTCCCATATCTCTATCTTTCTATATGTATAGGTATCCCTTTCTCTACATCTATATATATAACTTCCTATCTCTATTTTTCTATCCCTGCTCTCTTTCCATCTCTATCTCTAAATTCCTATCTATCATCTTTCTATTTGTTTTCTCTCTCTTCATCCATCCCTCTATATCTATTTATAGATCTCTATTTCTATCTCTCACTCACTCACACATGCACCTTATTTCTCCCTCACTATCTCTCTCTATATCTCTCTCTTACTCTCTCTATCTCTCTCACACACTCATTATTTCTCCCTCCTTATCTTTATACCTCTCTACTTTGTAACTCTTTATCCTCTCTATATCTCCCCCTCTCTATCTCTCTCTCCCTTTCTCTATACATTTCTTTCTATTACTTTCCCTCTATCTCTATCTCCCTATTTCTCCCTCCCCCTCTCTATCTATATCTCATTAGCTCCACATTTGTCTCTTATACACTCCATCTCTCCTGCTCTATATCTCTATCTCCCTCCTAATCCTTCTATATCTATCTCTTTCTACCCCTATCTCTCTACCTCTATCTCTATCTGTATCCCTCTCCATCTCTCTATATCTCCCTCTATCTATATCACTCCATCTCTCCCTCTCTATCTATTGATCTCTCTCATTTACTTCATTTAAAAGAACTATATATTACACTATACTTTAACATTAACATTATATAATATGATTTATATATATACAATAAATTTTAATATAAATATAATCTAATCTAATTTCTAACCCAATTATTAATAATATAATAATCATAATGTAACATAATGAAACTTGATATACCAATTAATATTAAATAATATAATAATATTATGATTATTATTATTATTTCCAAAATGACCCCTCAGTTGACCTCATATATTGCACAAAAATATGAAAAAGAAAAAGAAAAAATCAATTTTTTCCTCTTATTGACCTACCACACCTCTTCGGCGTACCCATTGCACACTAAGGTGCGATTGCTAGTAATATTCACTTTTAAAATGTCTTAAAAAGTGGTTCTAAAGTTGGAACAAATCTGTGAGAATCTGTTAATAAAAATAATTAATAATTAATAAAGCAGGGCCGTGCATATGGTTTGTGGAAGACAAAGGCGGAGGATTTAATAGGAAGCAAATAACGGGAAAATTTTACAAACATGGACGCTCTTTGCAACGGCTCTCTGCGACAAACACGACGCATTTAAATATTCAAAGCAGCCAGGTAGAAAAGACCATTTATCTCGGGTCCAAATTGGTGAACGGCCGAGAATTTTGTTTTCTTTATTATAATATTTCTATTGGGATTTAACATTGTGAAGGTCGCATGCTCACAAGAAATCAATACAGAATTGATATGAGCAGAGGCAATTCTTGTGAAATGCAAGAATAATGGAAATGGAAATGGAGAAGGAGATAGAGGAGTACGTAGAGGAATGCATAGCTTACAGATTAGGGCTTCCCGTAAGTGCGAGGGGATTGGCCGAGAGATTGGCAGCGGCGGAGGAGGCGCAGAGGGAGGCGGTGCAGCAGGGGATGCAGTTGCAGGAGAAGTTGAGGCTGGCAAGGGATGAGGCATCTGTCAGTGCGGGAGCAGTCAGGAAGCACGTGGCGGAGGCAGAGCATTGGAGGAAGGAGGCCGCCTGCCTGGAGAAGGAGTGCGCCCTTTATCTTCATGACAGAGAGGTCTTCATGGAGGCCGCCGATGAGGCCGACGAAAGGGCTAATCAAGCCAACCAGTGGGCCATCCAAGCCAACAATGAACTTCAACGAGCGCTTGCCCAGATTGATCACCTCAAATTCTCTACCGTATTCTTTTTCGCCCATCCCCTGTTTTCACCCAAATTCACATTTCTTTCTCTCTTGTCTTGTGATGTCTTTAAATGGGCTTATTTGTACTTTTGTTTTGAGGATTTGTGTTCTTGGACGGATGTTTGTAGGTGAGCAAGGCAAAGATGGATGAAGAACTGGGTTTTCTCAGACGAAGAGTCACAGAGCTCGAGTCTGCGAACCACAGGTACTAATATACAAGTAAAGTAAAATTTAATGACACTGCACAGTGGCATTCAGATACATGATATTATATCTAAATGTGAAAATCTAAAATCTTTAAAGTAAAAGTTGTTGACCCTGCCTGAAACACAGGTTTAAAGCTCATTCTTTGCTTCTGTTTGTTTTTGCCTTCATTTATTTACTACAATCATCACATAGTTCGATATACTTGGAGAACACCACATAAATGAAAATACTTAAAAACTTTCAAGAAAATGTAGCGTCACTTATGTTTAAAAGTCATATAAGTTGAATTCCTAAGGTTCATTCCATGCATATGCAAGTATTGTCTTTCCATTTGTATCATGCTTCGAGGGAAGACCTACAAGGTTTCCCTCTTGCATGCCCACCGATATGCTTCGAGGGAAGACCTACAAGGTTTCCCTCTTGCATGCCCACCGATATGCTCATTCTGGATCTTATCAATTTATCATGTTCCTGCTTCTTTGCTCCTTTGTTCTAGTTACATGTCTTTTCATTCTTATCAGTCTGGTTCAATGTTAATTTATCTCATCTCACATTCACCGAAAACAGCTTGCAGAATGATCATCTAATCTTAGTGAAAAGACGCGGAGATGATGCCCGTGTAGACCAGAGCATTGAGCAATTGGAGCAAGAAAACAGAGATCTGTGGAGGCTCTTAAAAATTGCAAACACTGTGAGTCTTCACTTTAAAACCAAATACAAGTTATAAGTACTAGACATATTGGACATTGTACTATACTCCAATATGAAAATATCTTAGTCCACCCACATCTTACTGAAGATTCGGAAAGATATAGGATATGTTTCAAGTTTGTTTAAGTCTTGGAAAATTAGAAACGTATAGGTTTTGTTTCAAGTTTATGTTTCAACTTATCTCTTATGTTTCCTTGGCCTTTAGCAAGTCTAAACTACTATGCATTTTATATGTACTTGTCCCTCTATTGCATAAACAGCTAGAGTAAGTCATATCTAGTAGTAACAAATATGCAATCATATTTTCTTAAACATTTAGTTACAATCAGTTGATTTTAAGTTAATGTTTGTGTTTTAGCATTTACAATCTGTTTTGCAATAAGGTATTCAATATTATTCATGTTACTCCCATGTTGTGTCCCAGCTTGACACCAAGGATGTGTAGTTGCCTTTTTTTTTTTTCACTTTTGGTTTTATTCTTCACTAGATTTATTGTGGAATATGTAGTTGTTATTAAAGGCCCATAAAGCAGTTTTGATGATTTAGTGTTGAACTAGATATAAAATTTATCGTCATCACAAGCAGTTAAAACATTGTAAGTAATAACTAAGTTGGTAAACAATTCATAGCTCTAAGATTTTGCATGTCTTGGTTCTGAAAATTATTTGCTTGGACTTTATACTTACCAATATTAGTGAGGGCTAGAGCCTTATCATCAAGCCATTTTATGGGAATTCCTTGATAGGGATTAAATAGAGGTCTGGAAATTTTATAAGCAGTGTTAGTTTATTATACAAACATGTTAGACAAACTTATGAGCAATCTGTGTCTCTAGTTTATCCCTATCTTGAAAATATACCTCCTCCTTGCTAAGCTTTCTTTGTATGATATTCCATTAAGGTGGGAAGCTTAATAGAAGGAAAAGATCAACACTTTGAATGGCTTATTATATGTTTCTTATGATCCTACAGTTCAAAATTGTCATGGGAAAATGAGTATCAGATTTTAGTAATACATTAAACAAGACCTAACCTAGTTAGCCATATATTGATTTCCCTACTTAGCCTACGTGATTTTGTAAGTTTTCTTCATAGATTGGAGAGAGGAGCTAATAATGTAGTTAAAAACTTAAATGCATAACATGCATAAAATGTGTAAGTTTGTAGGGATTACACACATTATAAAAAATGTTTAGCTTTTTGCCAATTACAACAATGAAAAATGCTTGTGCAACTCTCAATTGGTAGTTTGGTCTCAACCAAATTGGAAGCTAATTTGAATTTAGTTTTAACTTTTGTTATAGAAAAGAAGGCTCATGGATGACCAACATATTTGGTTGTACATGGATAACAATATGTTTCTATTTGTTGTACTTAGGACAACATTCACCAAAAAAATTCATTGTAATGTGTAAAACTTGTGGTAGAGTTTGGTTGATGTCTTTTGGAGTTTTGGTCTCTCTCAATGAGTCATCGGTCATATTGATAAAATGATAAAGGGTTGAAAAGCGCATGGTCATTCAAATGCACAACTTGTTCTTGGGTTGATTTGAACATATTAGGTATTTTCTTACCATGGTTCATTGATTTGTTGAGAGGATCTACAAAATAATTGTTTAGAAGAATAGTGGCTTTACATTCATATGATTACAACGAAAAAATGTTTCAGCAAATTTTGTGTTCATCATAACTTTTTTAGTGAACAAACTATTTTACATTTTATGGTTCACTTGATCTCATTGGCATGGCATCTCCATCAGTTGCTATGGGATCAAGGGTCTTCTTCAATCACATAGAGCTTCAAAGTTTTAGCCACTTAGTACTAGCCATTTGAACTTGCCAAAAGCCATGAGCTTGGTTTAATGTTGCCCTAAAATATTTAGTCAATCCATGTCATTGGATATAATAAAGCCTTAAATATAAAAAAATAAATTGACCATTGATCTTTTCATAATCTAAAAGTTCAACATCGCTCTTTAAGTTATGGCGCTTTTCCATATTTGGGAAACTCAAAAGCTATAAAATAATAATGCATTATGTTAGTTCTCGACTTGAAAGCTTTAATAACCATAAGTTCATGAATCCTAAAGCATTTTTGAGCCTTTAGATCTCCACATGACGTATGGTGATTAGTCTTTGACGTCAAATCTAAACTAAATGACTAATAATGGATTTTTCCTTTCAAAGCTAATACTAAAGCTTTTTCTAGTGGACTCAACACTAAATTTGAACCCTCCAATGAAAGATTAAGTTAATGGTCCTTAGCTATCAAAGCTCTAGCAATGTTTTTGACCTATTTGAACCTACCAAAGATATTCCACCATTGAATTGCACACATGATCAAATAGCTTATAATATTTGAATGGATTTTTAAGCTAATCAACACTACGTAGCTGCCAAAGTGAACAATTCCCCACAAAGATTAAGAACATATAAGAAAGAAAAATAGGTTTTTTCGAGAGTTTGGTACGTTGAAGCCTTTGGATTCTTCATTTTTTGTCTTGTTTGTCTTTCCTCATAAACCCCCTCATCATATCTTAGTTTGTATCCGAGATTTAAATGGCCATTGTCAAAGCGATTTGTTAGTGTAGACTAATGCCTAGAAACTGCAGCATTTTTGCCCTTCAAACTTATATTTCTTAAATAATTCTACCTAAATCTGCCCAAAATATAAAACTTTATGCCCCTTTGAATGTTTTATTGTGTTTAGAAATCTCTTTTATAGTGCTTTGATATTAATGAAGTTAGCTGTCTCAAAGTTGTAAATTTTTTTGTCAATTCATTTTCGATCCTTGCTGCAAATTTAATTGGTGTACTGTTTTTTGCAATTTGTTTGAATCTTTTGTTTTTAACTTCTATTAAGTCATATTTGAAAAATAATTTAGTGAGATTTCGTTGCCCAACTATTAATTGAAAGTAAAAATCAAAGAATTTCAAAGATCAAGGGGATTACCCACTAAAGTGAAAGAAATTCACCTCCCACTAAAGTGAAAGAAATTCACCTTTAGTGGGAAGATTTTAAATCTATGTAGATAACATGAGGTATAACTTGCACAAGGTGCTAACTCAAGGGATAAGAGTTATCTACTCAACGGATAAGAGTTATCTTTGAAGGCCCTATTCATCTACATATATTAGAACTAACAATATTTGGAATGGTGAAAAGCTTGTACTTGCGTTCTTTTAATTGGTCCTTTCTATTTGTGGGAAGTTTCAAGAAACACATCTCAAGGGACTAATCTTTTCTACACAAGAACAATTCCTTTTGGTTTTTCATGCCATTAGATGGGCCACCACACCATGGCTAGAAAGAATTCTTGGTGACTTTGCTAGTAAGCAAGGCCTTATTGCAATCCTTTTTAGCTTTCAAGGCCTTATTGCAATCTTTTTTGGCTTTCATGGTTTGGTTACAATTGCTGATTTTTCTTAAGCAATAGTAGTTATGATGAAAAATTAAAATGGAAAACTAGGGACAAACAAAAAAGAAAAGAACAAAGATAAGTGTTAGATTTAATCAAGTTTTAGAGGAGATCCATGGTGAGATATAATGCATAGATTATAGAGGAAGTCCAAAGATAAACACCAATTTGATTACATTATATGATATTTTTTTATGCTTGATCAACACATTGACCATGTGAGAGAAGGATGTGTATGCTAACACCTAATTATGAATTATGATTATCACTTCTACTTTGAAAGCTTGTGTTGTTTTAGAAATTAGTGGTAGTGTCACTCATCATTATTGTTTGGGTCTTGGGCTATGATTAATGGCTAGTTTCCTTGGGCATCGACTATTTGGTCCCTATTTTTTAGGATTATGATGTCTTCCTACATCATTGTTGTTTGGGTCTTGGGCTATGATTGATGGCTAGTTTCCTTGGGCATCGACTATTTGGTCCCTATTTTTTAGGATTGTGATGTCTTCCTGCATCCCTCTTCATTGTTTATTTGGTCACTATTGCTTAATTAGCTTTTCAATTCCATATAAAGCCGTATTCCAAAAGTATTGTTTACTTCCTAGACAACAGTCATCTTCTCATTCGATCTAGTATCTCTTATTGCTCACGTATTGCAACTATCTATAGCACTACTACATCATAGTGTCACTCATCATTATTGTTTGGGTCTTGGGCTATGATTAATGGCTAGTTTCCTTGGGCATTGACTATTTGGTCCCTATTTTTTAGGATTATGATGTCTTCCTACATCATTGTTGTTTGGGTCTTGGGCTATGATTGATGGCTAGTTTCCTTGGGCATTGACTATTTGGTCCCTAGTTTTTAGGATTGTGATGTCTTCCTACATCCCTCTTCATTGTTTATTTGGTCACTATTGCTTAATTAGCTTTTCAGTTCCATATAAAGCTGTATTCCAAAAGTATTGTTTACTTCCTAGACAAGTCATCTTCTCATTTGATCTAGTATCTCTTATTGCTCACGTATTGCAACTATCTATAGCACTACTACATCATATTTGGTCCCTATTTTTTAGGATTATGATGTCCTCCTACATCCCTCATCATTGGTTATTTGGTCACTATTGCTTATTTAGCTTTGAAGTTCCATATAAAGTCTTATTCCAAAAGTATTGTTTACTTCCTAGACAGCAATCTAGTATCTCTTATTGCTCACATATTGCAACTATCTATAGCACTACTACATATTTTCACAAGCATTCCTCTAGGTTCAATAATAGGGTATGCCTACTTTCAAGAAAATACCCAATCTTATCCATGCACTTAGTTCTCATTGTTCACGTACTAGAATAGTCATCTATGACACTTTTGCATTATTACATAACACTTTCATTGACATTCCTATAGGCTCGCCAATAGGGTATAGTCAAGGAGTTGCTTTTCATTTGCTATAGATCATCAATACCTTAGTGGTCTTTGTAGGTGCATCTTTGGGACCATACCAAAGGGCATTTATTGTTCTTTATATAGGATGAAAGTTCTTTATTTATTGTCTTTGGCATGTTAGATTTGCATATATTTTCTTTAATTCCCTTGGGGATTAGGGTCCACATCAAACCATTCAATGAGAATGAGGAGGGATTCAAACCCATGTTTGGCCATAGATTATAGAGCAAGCTACCAACTCCCCATTATATAAAACAAAAGGTAAATGGCTGCCTACAACTCATAGCTACTTTCTCTAACTACAATTGATTATATATCTATCGTCTATGTAATAGAAACATTAGATATCTAATAATCAACATGAATAGAGCTTACTAATTCATCGAGTCCAAGTTTAGTGGAACATTGGAACTGAGATGATCTTAAGGTTTATTATATTACATTAGGTCCCTACTCCATCTTCATGCCAAGGCCATTAGGGTATACATTTTCAAGGCAGCATTGTGGTTTTTACATAAACTATCTTTTAAAAATTCAGGTTTGAATAGATTGAGAGTGCTTTTGGATTTAACTATTTAGCACCAACATGTAGGAGTTTTTAGCATCAATATTTCAAATCATTTCGTGATCAATCATCAAGATAATAATTCAACTGTGTAGGAGTTTTTAGCATCATTTTGAATGACACTCCTTGATCCATCATTAGGACAAGGAACCTCATCAAGATGCAGGAGTTTTAGAATCAATGTTTTGGATCACACTCCATGATCAATCATCAAGATAATAATTCAACTGTGTAGGAGTTTTTAGCATCGTTTTGAATGACACTCCTTGATCCATCATTAGGACGAGGAACCTCATCAAGATGCGGGAGTTTTAGAATCAATGTTTTGGATCACACTCCATGATCCATCATCAAGATGAGAATTTATTGTGTAGGAGTTTTTAGCATCAATATTTTGGATCATACTTAATGAGCCATCATTGGGATGAGGAGCCTCATTAGTGTGTAGGATTTTTTAGCATCAACATTTCAGATCACAATCTATGATCCATCCATTATCAGGTCTTTATCACAATATTAACATAGACAATTTAAACAATATCACAATTTGGAGTTTTGTATGGAGAATCCTCTCCATTGACAGTTATTGAATATTTCACCTCATCCAGATGATGGATCATAGAGTGTGACCCAAAACATTGATCTTAAAAAGAACCTCATGGAGTGTGATATGGAACGTTGATGCTAAAACTCCTATATAGTTAAAAATTCAGGTATAAGCACTCTCAATCATTCAAACCTTTCTAAATTGACAATAGAAATTGAATGAATTCACTCAGAATATATTCTTTTAAACAAAGGGCATTCTTGCTTTACCAAATCTTTATTGCGATATCGACATAGATACTTTAAACAGTATCAAAATTTGGAGTTTCACTGTGAAGTGACTATGTCTCTGTATTGCATGGAGAACTCTTTGTTGACAGCTGTTGAATATTTTCAATGAAGAAAAACTCAGCAATAACTGAAAAATGATGTGCTTATAAAATTAGAGAGCAACAACAGTTATTTCAACTTTTAAGTCAAATATATGATAAAAAAATGGCAATAAGAAAAAATACCCATCAAAATACCTAAGAGGGTTTAAACTGGGCTCGCCCTGAAGCTGTTATAGACCACAGCAACTATTTTTTGGGGGAGGGGCGGAGGGGAGAGCAGCCTTCTGTTTTTAACTTAAACCTTCATTAGGGTTACAGCCTTGTGTATGTGTTATTTTTACCTAAATCCTCATTAGGATATAAATAAATAAAAAACCCATAGGAGGGTTTAAATTTTTTCTAAAATGAATCTATTTAAAGTAGAAGTTTATTTTTAAACTAAAAATGTTGCAGGTCTTAATTTATAATGATATTTTGGCAAGTAAATATTACTATAACCTAAACCATCTACAAAATCAAGCAGATCTTTAAGACTTTTTCCAACTTGGGAGAGTGTACATTTCCAGAGAGGATTATTTCCAAATATTTATTTTGAATTGGTTGGAAACGGAAGGTCTTCTAACTTTAGGTGCTTTTACGAATGTGAACTGTGCTCCCTTTGATGTTTGAATATTACTTCGTTTAGTTTATGAAAGACATGTTTTGATGTTGAGTTCAAGGTGTGTCATCCAGCACTCGTTGAGATAGCATAAAATTGTTAATCCCTTTTAGTTGATTATCACCATGTTTTGTTTTTTAAGCATAGTTTCAAGTTATTATTGAAGCCAATTTTGATTTATTATTCAGCAAAGCAAAATGATAGAAGTGTATTGACTTAAACAGACCTATCCATTATGTTATAGCATCCGACCATTGCTAGTGTGCTCTATCATAATAAATTAATTAAGTAATCGTCAAATAATGAAATAGGATTTGGATAATATGAACGTTTCTATGCATTAACATTATGAAAAAATTCACATGTTAATCTTATGTGAATAATAGTTTTCTTAAAACAATAGCATGGTAAAAATGATCAGTTAATGCGGTTTGATAGTTTGGTAAGCTTCATGAATTTATTTGTCTCTGCTTGTTTTAGCTTTTCCTCCCCCCATTTATGCCCCTCAGGGCAATCTACTAACTTGGCCATCATTATGTAAATGTGATAATGTTTAATCTGTTTTAAATTTTAATTTCTAATTGATTATAGTTAGAACTTGAAATAGAAGATGTGCTCTCTTTCATCTGTAATATGTTGTAGGACTCTGCTATCGTGTAGGCAGAGAATATGAATATTTCTAGTTCTACTAAAGCATCGAGTCATGATATGATAAGTGGTGTGTTTTCATTATAGGGAAGAAAGGACTGGCCAAACGGACGCCAAACATCCAAACATGGCTCCAAAGAAGGCAGTTGGGCATACGAGCTGCTTGCCAATTCCATTGTATCCTCAATGATTGACAAACGGTTATGGAAGATCACAGAACAAGAAAAGAAAGAAGCAGTAGTTATAATTTGTTCAAAATTTGAAGATTATTTCGCACAGGACTTATGTGGAAGGTTAGAAATGTTTGAATTCATTTTGTGTTGGATGCTTTATTATTTATCAACTAGCAAACTATGTTATATATAAAAGGAGAATGGTCATGAAGATTTGCAAATTTATGTTCATGAAGAAAAAATGTCTTTTTATATGCCCGGACTTTGGTGTCTGCCTTTTAAACTTCCACATTTTTGGCAAATGCAGCAGTTCCAGAGCTGCAGCTTAACTGTGTTTTTCTTTTCTATATATCAGGAGAGAAGTTTCCGAGAAGGCAGTTCAACTATTAGTTGCAGAGGTTCAGTCCCTGAGGCAAGAAAAAAATTACATCAAGAGCAATCTTGAGAAGGCAGAGAATGAGGTAAAATACTATAAACTGCTAGTAACTACATCTTGTATATTTAATTTTGATGTAATTTTTTTCTTGCCTCAGAAACTGAACCTCTGCAACTAATAGTTGAACTGCCTTCTCGGAAACTTCTCTCCTGATATATAGAAAAGAAAAACACAGTTAAGCTGCAGCTCTGGAACTGCTGCATTTGCCAAAAATGTGGAAGTTTAAAAGGCAGACACCAAAGTCCGGGCATATAAAAAGACATTTTTTCTTCATGAACATAAATTTGCAAATCTTCATGACCATTCTCCTTTTATATATAACATAGTTGGCTAGTTGATAAATAATAAAGCATCCAACACAAAATGAATTCAAACATTTCTAACCTTCCACATAAGTCCTGTGCGAAATAATCTTCAAATTTTGAACAAATTATAACTACTGCTTCTTTCTTTTCTTGTTCTGTGACCTTCCATAACCCTTTGTCAATCATTGAGGATACAATGGAATTGGCAAGCAGCTCGTATGCCCAACTGCCTTCTTTGGAGCCATGTTTGGATGTTTGGAGTCCGTTTGGCCAGTTAAAAGCATCTTTGAAGTAGTCATAATTATTAATTAGCTTGTTAACAGATTTTAGGGTGTTTGCCAGGTGCAATTACTAGATGATGAGAACAAGGAACTAAGATTACATCTGCGAGGCAGATTTCAAGGTTCAGATGGCCATGCTGTATCTCCTTTACATACAATAGTAAGTATGATCTGAAACGTTAATACATAATATGACTTTCCACAAAAGTAAGCATAATCTAAAAATGTTGGTACATTTTTTAACCAGAAGCTTTCGAAAATCATTCACATGGACTGATAATATCATGTCTGTTAAACTTGTTATTGCCCAGTTTCTTTGCTACTAGAGAATTAGTTTTAGTTTGCCTTGCTTCTTTGCTAATGGAGAACTAGTTAAGTTTCCCTAGCTTCTTTGTTAATAGAGAGTTACTTTCTTTCATCTTAAAAGAGAAAAGGTCTTGTAAATTATTTGCTCTATCTGTGTCTACATTTTTTGGTAAAAACTTCAAAATATTGTCAAGTTCTTCTATATTTGGACGTTTCCGCCACAGGTGTTTGCTTCCAAAGCTTATTATCTGATACAATTGCAAGCCAAATATGTCCATATAAAGAATTTTAAGCTCATTTCTCAAAATAAAATCTCTAGTTCCTGTTCTCCATTTATCACTCTTTCACAAAAATTTTACCTGACCTAGAGTGTTCAAATATCATTATAATATTGTTATTTACTCTAAACATGTAGTATTGTAGAAAGAGGATCTGATTTCTGTGGGTTGAGTTGGCGTTTGGGAATCTGGTAATGTGCAGGTTAAAGCCTCATGTAGCCCAAAGTCACAGCTAAAACATTCAGAAAACATTTGTGAGCTACATGGAAATGACACATTGCGGCAGCCCCTAACACTTGTTGCACATAATTCTCTTGAGTCAACGCACAAAAGATGAGAAGGCTTTATAGTTATTAATTCATAAAGGATGGAGTTCCTATACCAATATTTTTTGTCAAGGCTGCCTTTTCATCAAATTAGCTACCCTGTTGATGAGATTTAAGCCTCGAAATCAGAGAAAGCACACCTGATGTATACTACTATTGATTGTGTTTATAATATCCAAGAAATGTAGGTTTGTTTATCACATACCTGTTTATGAGAGTGAGCATTGTAATCAGAGAGCACATGGTGATTCTATATCGAAAAAATGTAAGGTGATTTTGTAAGATTATCACCCTTATTTTGTATTTGAAGGAACATCACATACCCTGTTGATCAGAGAGAGGAGCTTATGTTGTAGTATACTGCTATTTCAAGGCACATCACATGTCAACGGAGATTATGTGTACCATCTTTTGTTAGATACCATTTATTAATATGGCACACCAAGTTATGGTTCTGGGATTTGTTTTGTTTTCTCAAAATAGCATTCTAATATACTTTATATATTGCTTTATATCATCAATAAATATGTTTTATATGTTGATCTTTATTATCAATAAATTTGTTTTTGGTTTCTCTAATTGAATGAAACTTTCTGTTGTGAGTAGTTGCTGCAGTGTTTAGCTGGTGTGCGCTGTCTTGTATTTGGCACGAGCTGAGCAGATAATGAAATGGGAGGGTGTGAGGATTGATGTTCATGTTGTTTTGTCTTTGTTCAGGCTCTGCTTTTAGAGTTTCTTCAATAAAAAGACAAGACTTATACCTCAGTCAGTCACCACAGCATGCAATTTTGTATCCAGTCTTAATAATGTTATCAGTTGCAACTGCCATCATCATGTCATCATCAAGATGACATTTAACTTTTGAATATGATTTTGCCAATAAATAAAGAATTAAAAGTCTTACCAAATAGTTTATTTTAGAGCATGGAATCAATCTTCTAAGCGAGTTTTCATGATGTGTTTATTTCATAGTTGCACGGAGACGCGTCTCCACCCCCATGGGACACATCTCGGGTACCAGCACATGTTTCCCCATACCGTAAACTTGTTGGAGACGTCTTGCCAACATTTCCTTAATTCTTCATTTTAAAAAACAAAAAATGAATCCACATTTTTGAATTTCAATATGTAATATCAAATATGTACTATAAACTCTTTGACTGACATTTGTATGTTTAAACTTTAAATTTATTGTTAAACTTTACCAATGTTCTTGTTTTGAAAGTTCAATGTCATTTATATTTAAAAAATTGGCATCTCTAAGTATCTCCAACTTCTAATTTTCAAAAATAATTGTACCGGCTAGGTACAAGTCTCCTAGCAACTATGGTTTATTTAAGTTAATTTTGACTGAGCTATATTTAATCTCACGTGTTTATGCTAGAAGGTTTCCTCCAAAATTGTGGCAGGTACAAGTCTCCTAGCAACTATGGTTTATTTAAGTTAATTTTGACTGAGCTATATTTAAACTCACGTGTTTAGGCTAGAAGGTTTCCTCCAAAATTGTCCACAATTTTTAGTTTAATTTGTAAGTTTGTTTGAAGTTTAAGATTTTATTATTTCAGAAAGAAACCTATCTAAGGTGTAGAAAACAAGCAGAGGAGTCTTAAACAATTTCAAATGGTATAATTTTTTTAATTATTTTTATATATTTAATCAAATTTGTTTCTTTGTTAGAGATTTTTTAATGAAAATAAATTTGAAACAAATAAATATGTTAATAAGTTTTAAATATTAATTTGAAGAATTTTTCGTATGACAAATTTTTAAGATAATTTGATGTCTGATTTTGTTCGTTATAAAGTTCGAATTTGATTGTGTTGAAGTTTTTGCATCAATGTTTCTAATCACACTCTATGATCCATCATTGGAATAGTCAAGAGTCTGATGAAAGGATAGTAGAGAGCCAAAAGAAAAAAATCATTAAATGTCATTGAATTTTCAAGGTAAAATTTCTCCCTCAATCTCATTAGAAATTGAAATTTATCTACTTTCAAAGAGATTTTGTATGAAAAATAAATAAAGTAACAATCTCACACATTAATTTAAATAAGAAATATTTTTATTCATTATAGAGTTCGAATTTGATTGTGTTGAAGTTTTTGCATCAATGTTTCTAATCACACTTTGTGATCCATCAGTGGAATAGTCAAGAGTCCGATGAAAGGATAGTAGAGAGCCAAAAGAAAAAAAACATTAAATGTCATTGAATTTTCAAGGTAAAACTTCTCCCTCAATCTCATTAGAAATTAAAATTTATCTACTTTCAAAGAGATCTTATATGAAAAATAAATAAACTGACAATCACACATTAATTTAAATAAGAGATATTTTTATTTTTCATTTTGAAGATTTATTTCATCTTTAATATTAACATTTAATTTGTGAAATTAAATCAATGATTTGTTCCTTTCATTTAAATAGTAATTCAATTAGTATTCTAAAACACATAGACATGTGTGCAAATAACAAGAATATATATACGACGATGAAGAGGAAGGCAACGGCGATGAAGAGGAAGGCAAAAACCCTAGGAGGTGTTGGCAGTGGCGGTTGTGCAAGGTTCTCTTTCGTTGTTCTTGTGGCTAACTAATGGCATTGGGTCTGAAGGAGCTGCCATTTTTGTTTCTGAGAAGGAGCTTGTTGGCTGCTCTGATATTTCCCCCTGCATGAAGGAGGATGAATCTCTTCTCGACATTCTTCTAGAGGCCTATTTAAAAGCAAAGTTAGTCAATTTGAGGAACAGAGGAGCTGCGAGGATGTGCAAGGTCAAAGGCAATACGAGGAAGTGTTGTCTGCAACAAGAACAAAACTCTTTTGTTGCTTGTGTTGCAGACGAAGAAGAGGACAAAGTTGTTGATGATGTTCTTGTTGCTTTGAAGGATAATGCTTCTGTGGATATGGGTGGCTCTGCTTTCGGTATTAAGGGCTTGGCTGCAAGCTTTGATGGCTCTGATGTGGAAGCTGAAGAGGTGGGGTTCCTAACTCGTGAAAGTTGGGAGATGGATTATGGTGATGTTTTTGATGAGGATATGCACACCCTTGAAGAAATTTTTGCCCCTTTTTCCTATGACGAGTCTGGCTTGGATTTTCGTTCTGAGGATGATCTGCTTGATGGGGAAGAGGAATCCCTTCTTGATATTCTCTTTGAGGCTCGTAGGAAATCGTGAGGGTGTGAGGAGGTTGGGAAGAATGTAGAGGTGTCTCACTCTCCTCTTTCTGGGTTGCGTAAGGCTTTCCTTACTCAAAATGCTCCTATACATCAAGATTGTTTGTTGCAAAGTTTATATGGAGTGGAGGAATATTTTTCTCCTCCTCTTTCTAGTGCTCCTGCTGGTTCCCCCTTGAACCCTCGGTTTCTGAACCTCCCTCTGATGGGTTGGATTGTGAGGTTGAGAGTTTGCACAAGACTGCTTCTACTTCCGCCTCAGAGGAGTTTCGTGCTAAGGAGGTGAGTGATTTATCTAACAAGTTGTTAGAGGTTGACTATAATGTTACAACTGAGTCTTTGAATTGGCTCAAGACCTCGCTGGTTGGGAGATTTTGTGGTAATCGTCCTAACTTCCATGTTGTTAGAAGTTGGGCTCTTACGGTTTGGAAGATTAGAGTTGAGGTTACTACGTTGTGTAATAGCTTCTTTTTGTTTTCTTGTCCATGTGTTGAAGATTGTTCTAGGGTCCTTCGTGAGGGCCCCTAGTTTCTTGGCTTGAATGGACAGTGTCTTCAAATATGGTCCCCTAGTTTCAACCCAATGACATATACTTTTAAGTTTCCTATTTGGGTTTGTTTGCCAGGGTTGCCTTTGGAGTTTTGGTCTGAACAAATTTTCATGTGCATTGCTAATTACTTTGGTCAATATTGTACTACGGATAAGGTCACCAAGTCTATGAAGTGTTTGTTGGCTGCTATATTTTGTGTGTTTGTGGAGAATAATTGTATTCTTCCCACCAAGATTACTTTATCTTCTATATTTGGTAAGTGGGTGCAACAGATTGATTATGAAGACTCTCTGATTATTTGTCTTTCTTGTGGTAAAGTGGGTCATGCCACTTTTACTTGCTTGAAGAAGAAATAACAACACACTATTTGGAAGAAAAAAGAAAAGGTGAAAAATGTTGTGGAAGACTCCACTATATGTCACGATCTTTAGAATGATGTTGTTGATGATCCCTCTAAGTTGGGCCCCTCTGTTGTTTCTCTGGGCTTTATTGTTTCTAGTGGTGGTTTTGTCTCCTCTCCTTGTAACAAAAAGTTGAAAATTTTGGTGGAAAGGAATCCCTATATTATGATTAAGCAAAAATCACTAGAACAATTCTTTAAACCACCTTGACTTTGTTTTTGGTCGGGTGGTGGGGTGGTATCCCCTGCTCCATTTCGCTCTATTCTTTGGTTGTCTCTTGGTTGTGCCTTTTGGGCAGTCTCATCTGGTGGTTGTTTCTTGTCCTGTTGGCTTTATTGCTAAATCTTTCTTGATGTAAAAGAGATCAAGGCACTTTCAAAATCCTTGCTTATCTAATCAAAAACAGATATTGTATGAGAGTTTATAAAGCAAAACAAGTGATGTAAATGATTTTAGTTTAAAACAAGAAATTCATGTATGGTATAGCAACACAATTGATTAATTTACAAAAGCCTACAAAAGAATCATATAGTGAATTGGAAATAAAATTTAGTATTACTACCTTTTATGGAGGAATTAGAATAGGACATAAATTCAATTAGTATTCATTTATAACAAATATTGCATGAGAGTTTATAAAGCAAGACAACTGATGTAAATGATTTTAGTTTAAAATAAGAAATTCATGTATGGGTATAGCAATACAATTGTTGTCACAAAAGCCTACAAAAGAATCATGTAGTGAATTGGAAATAAAAATTAGTATTACTACCTTTCATGGAGGAATTAGGATAGGACATGAAAAATAAATATATAGACCTCACATTTTATCATTTTATTTTTAGTTTTGTATGTGGTGATAATTAGTGGTGTTAGTTAAATCATTAATAAGAGGTTGTGAGAAGGTTATAGATAATAAAAGGTTCATTAAATGTAATCATTGTAATAAATTATGTAAGAAGTGATAATTTATTTTAAATAAGGATTCATCATTCTTAGTGCAATCATTCAATCAAATCTCATTCAACATCTAATATTCACATTCTTTGTAAATGCATTTCTTCTATATTTTTTGAATTTGTAGGTGCAATCCATGTTTTGGGTTTACAAGTGCCTCCATAGTTTTATCTTTTATGTAGTTGTATTTGCTCATGCAATGTACCTATAACCCTAACAAACACATCTATGTATGAGATAGCATTATGAGGCATCTACACACCCAAAATATTGATTGCTCTTGCAAATCCAAAGAAACAAATTTGAAGGATGTGAATATCATCTTTATTTAATACAATTCTAGAACCTATATTTATTTCCACTTCATCTCTTGGTTTCTTGTTTAGTGCATTCCAATCTTTTACACCAACCACACTAGCATTAGACATCAATCAAACACACATTCTCTAACCTAAATCTTTTTCACTTTTAATTTCTTGTTCAATCTCAACTCTTGTGCTTGTTTTACTTAGTTTAGATCTAAAATTATTTACTTTATTCTTAGTTGAGAATAAAATTAGATTAGTTAAGTGAAATAGCACACTACTAGTTTAAATAAAATATCTAAACATTAAGTAGCACTTATTTTAGTCTTTACCAAGTGAAGTATAAAAGTGGAATAATAAGATATATGAGAGAGTTAGCACTTGGTCAAGCTTCATGGACAACTTTCCAAGGGGAATGAGATGTCAGCCTTGATAGACAATATATTTTTTATGTAATAAATGAGCTACTTTGTTATAAAGCTTATATTTGTCATTTATGGTTAGTTTTGCATGTAGTGGTGTTTGTTAATTATTAACAGGGGTAGATGGCTTTTATGAGTAGGTATATAGAAGGTTCGGTAAACCTAGTCATTGTGATTATGTAGTATATTGTACAAGAAGTTACACTTTGTTATAAGGAATGTAAGAGGGAAATGGAGTAGAGAAGATAAGAAAATTTAATTGAGCTACTCTTTATGGGAGTGTAAAAGTGTTCGATAGAGGTTTCTATTGTGTATTAGTTTTTTTATTTTATGTATTTTGTTTGTTGTTTTGGATTAAAATGAGGTTGTAGAAAAAGGTTGTGGTATAAAAGAGTTGGGTTCACTAAAATGCATAATCGAATAACCAATACATAATGCTTAGATACATTATTTAAACTACCAATGTGCTACTCTATTTAACAATTTTTTTTTACATAACAATTAAGTGAATAATTTCATATTTAAACTAAGTAAAACAAGTACAAAAGTTGAGATTGAATGAGAAATTAGAAATGAAAAGGGGAAAGGTTAGAAAATATATGCCTCATTTTGATGTCTAAAGCCGATACATTTGATCCAAAATATTGGAAGGCATTGAAGGAACAATTTAGAAATATTTTACAGGCCTAGAGAACTTCTAGAAACTATATTAAATATAGATTACTCGTAAGCCATGACCATGACCCTCCAAGCACACTCATGACCTATTGGGACTAGATCTTGTACACCTTGCAATTCTTAGGTCTAGATGAATTGTTTAATATTTATAATATTATATAATAAAGTATTTGAATAGAAAAGGGCACCCATTTGAATGGAATCTTAAGACTTCATTATTGATTTTTTTCTCATATATGATTGGTCTTGTAATGGCTTATAAGAAGTGATTGAATATGTGGTTACTAGGTGGATTATGAATAACATATTTGAGTGACAAAATATAGTAGTATGTAAGAGGTGTGTAAGAGATTATTGCACCCATATGGAGTGCTTGGAAGTTATATTGGGCTTCCTTGGTCATAAGGATCAAATGATCAAGTCAAGAGTTGCATTATATGCTAAGAGGAGTTACTCTTTGAGAGGGGCACATAGGTTGAATGTTCACCACACTAAATTGTGGCTTTGAGAATGTGCTTTTGAAAAACCATTCATGGTTTCCTAGGTCTACTTGGTTCATATATTGAAGGCTTGGAATGAAGATAATGTACATTCAATTTTATGCAAAGTTATGAAAACCAAATTTCCTTTAGGTTTAGAATGTAAATCTACTATGAAGCATGAAGACACCACTATTGTATGAAAACACTTGTTGAATTATATATTGGGTGTGTGCTTGAGAGGCCAGGTTTTTCCTTATGAGGATTTTCCTAGTGTATATTTTGTGTTTTGTTCCCATTATTCTTCTATATATAGTATCATAATTTTGTTAAAATTGGTATGATTTGTTTACTTAACATTATTTTTCTAATTGAATTAGCTAGGAGTTTGTTGTATTTTCCTTTCATTTAGCATCAAACCTTGGATAGCTTTATGTATCTAGGGGATTAGTGACATATTATTAAGTTAGCAGATCCAGTTAAGGATTCACTTAACATAACCCAAAATGTGGCTACAATTTTTTAAAATTTTCAACAATAATTACAAATATATTCCATAATCATGAATGTAAAGATAAATAATCACAATATGAATTTTATTAATAAGATGGTTACAAAAGTAATGAAATGGTACAACAAATGAATATTCAATGTTCATTAACACAATGGGTCGACAACTACAACCATCAATATTAAATATAATAAGTATAACTAAGTCAATGAGCTAATCTATCACAAATACAATATGGTATTACTCAAGGTACAATATACATATTAAATCTATAGCTCAAATCCTCAAGCTAATCCCTCCAACCTTCAAGTGTTGGTGGGAAAGGTAATTGAACCCACACATTAAAGGAATCACAATACTCTTGAACCATCAATCTAACATGAAGTACTCATTATATAATCCAAAATTTTGAAGTATAAATAAGTCTAGTGATTATCTTATAAGTTCATGCATTTACTTTCACATAGGCATTCAATCAAATTTATAGTAAAAAAAACTAATCCAAGTTGACCCACTTTTACAAAATATGTTTATAATATTAATAAAAATAAAAATACTAAAGAAACCAAGACTTTACAACACATTACAAAACATCAATTCACAAACCAAAAATATATAGATAAAAGTACATATAACAAAAAACACACTTGTGATAAATAACAACACATAGATCCAGTATCATACCATAATATCATTACCAAAAGTGTCCTAACCATGTCAAAATCCACCTCCCAACCATTTAATGTACCCAACCATCGATTACCTTGCATAAAAAACAAGAAAAACTATACCAATCATAAAGCATACCACCTTAATAGGTAAAATAGTAATCTTTCTTTAAAAATTAGGCTACAAGACTTCACAATAAAGAATCTCCTAATTCTAGTTGGTGAAGGGTGAGGAATAATGTATATACAATACACATACCTTCTACCAATGAGATAAATGGAGTTAATGTGACCAATACATATAGTGAGAAGATCAAGCTCAAATTATTAATCTAACCTATCTTAAGGGGTTAGTGACCTCCTAGGTGTTGTACACAAAGAAAAAATGATATAATTATTTATCATTTATGATGAGAATATACAACTTCTCCTACTTGTATACTAATCTAGGTATTCCAATGGTAACTAGGGATATTTAAATTCTCATCATCAATAAGATAATTAGGTGTTGAGAAACTTGGTATTTAATTCCCATGATTTATTTAACTCACTAATCCACATATTATATAACTTACTAAGGATTCAATACATCATCAAAATAATGTGGGAAACAAATGCATCCATCAAGACACTACATCTTAACAATCCTAGTCAAAAAACATGTTAGTTAGTAAAATATACTAACTCTAATCACTCATGTCTTAACAAAAACATAATATAGACCACTTACATAATTTGATAGAAAATTCAGGTCAAAATACCTCAAGAACATTGTTGCGCAATGGAAAAACACCCATTGGGATGGTTTGGTCCCTCTATATGGCCTAGATATTTACTTGGTCTCTCTTGGATGATCTAGTCAATGCCACAATCCTCTAGGATGAACTACCTAACAACCTACTCCATCTTGGAAATATGGTAGAACATTCTCAAAGCTAATTAGTTAGATCTCTTCTTAGTGTTTGGTTCTTCTCAAGTGTGTATAGAAAAAATGATAATTATAAAATACTAAAACAAAACAAGTCTCTTCTAAGATTGGAAAACATAAATTCCTAAAACATCATAAGAATTCTATTCATATTCAATTTTATGTATGTATTTTCAATTTGCTCATTTACACAGTTTAGAGCCATCAATTTGGTTTTCCTATTTCACCGTCTTTTAGTTTATCCAATTTCACAATTACACTCAATTTAACAAAAAATTATGACCTATCCCAAAACAAAAAATAACATTCAAGTGAAATCATTTAAAAATAATAGACTCATTGCATTAAGAATAATTTGATGAAAACCCTATCATATGAGAAAATCATGTTCACTAGGTTATCTTCCTACATGTTCCTTTTTTTAAGTAGTGATCTAGGGTTTCAACATATAAATCAATTTTATAGTTTTTAAAAAATAAAATAAAATGATTTCAATTCATTATAAGATATTTTAATTTCAAGAAATTCTTATGCTTTTCTTATGATTTTCAGGATTTCTTTTTATTTACAATAACTTAGCTTTTAAATTGATAAATTTTCAATTAATATTTGATAGAATTTTCTTATCACACTAAATATCCAAGCATCTAATTCATTAATAGATTAAATTATTCTCACTAATCTAATAGCTTCAAAATTTCAGTATTAATATCTTCTTTTACGATAATTCACAAAATCTTCATGCAAATTAAATAAACCTATTTCAAATGCAAATTTATAATAGCATTAAATTTAAAAAAAAAAATCTATAATATTCCATGATGTAGAATCCAACCTAATTCAATGAACAATTTGGCAAAAGAAGAATCCACTTGCAAATCTAAATCATTGAATTCCAAAAAATTCTCTATAAGATTTTTTTAATAATATTTTCTTGATATATTTTTAAACTCTTAAATGAAGACCAAAAAAATATATTGTTATTATATTAAGAAGAAATCAATTCAAATATCTTATTCTTTTTCATCTACATCTCCTTACTAAATTATATATTTTTCTCTAATTTATTTAAATATAAATCTATCCACAATCAATTTTAGTAAAATTTGTATCTATAAATCAAAAGTTAAAAAATAAATTATATTAAATATTTTATTTCCAAACTTCCTAGCAATGCAATTCGCACATTAAGTTTTTCTTTAACTTATTTAAATATAAATCTATCCACAATCAATTTTAGTAAAATTTGTATCTATAAATCAAAAGTAGAAAATATTTATATTAAGTATTCTAATTCCAAACTTCCTGGCAATGCAATTTGCACATTAAACATATTTTAAAATTTAAAAAAAAAACTAATTTATTTTCCTTTTTCTCTAATAATAATAATTTTCTAGCACAATAATTAAATCACTTAAAACTATTGTATGCACTCATAAATTAATCAAATACTATTAATTTATTTGATTTGATTAACCAATTTATCTAATTTAATTAATTCAAACAATCTCTTTCAACAATTCTATCACAAGTTGAAGTACTTCAAATACCAAAACCTGGATCACCTTCCGTGACATTTATTTCTCACACATCACATCTCACAATAAAATAGCTTAGTAGCACCATTATACTAGTCACAATAATTCATTGTGACCAATCCCACAATATTTGTTCCATTTATTGGCTTAACCAGTTTTTTTATTTTTTGTCACTTATAGCAAGCAAACCATTAAGAATTCAAAGATAACATGAACCAATAAGTTTTTTAGATTTTGTGTATATATATTTTTAATTAAAAATAATTTGTCTCATTTTAATTTTTTTAATACTTTATAGTATTTTTAATGGGTGAGATTTTTTCATTATGCATTTTTTGTAGAAATGAGACAATTTCATACTTTCTCAAGTATAAATCATCAACATTGACATCTAGCGTATGCATATTTTTTGTTTGTAATATTAAAAAGACCAATGTAACTAAGAATCCTTTGTAGTCTAAGCTACATATTTTCAAATATGTACTGCAATAAAACTAGTTATTTTTGAAAGAAAGTGTTGTATTATTGTTCAATTGTAGAAGGAATAAAATTACACTAGAAATATCCAACATGCCTTAAACTTGTAAAAAATAGTCTCTAACCAAGATAAAGCATAAAACTAAGATGAATAATGCTTCTATACAAGGAGCTAGATTGTAGAATTCACAAATTAAATAAAAAAACCATAAAAGTAGAAAGAATGGAACCTAGTGCTAGAATGAATGATACCAATGAAGAATCAAATAATATGGAGCTTCAAAAAGCTTTAAGAAGAGAGGTTCGATCAAAAAAATACAGTCAAGAGAACCACAAAAAGTTGACCATTTTATATAGATAGCCAAGACAAGAGAGAGAACTTTTTCAAAATCTTTAAAAAAAAAAAAATTGCAAGAGGATTTCTTGGAAGCTAAAGGATCGCATTCAAATGAGAGTGGAATTTTTTAAGAAAATGAATGTTATAATAGGTGACAATAGGTAGTTGGGTGGGAAACTAACATTTTAAAATTTGAAATCTTATGCTAGTGCATTGAATGAATGTTTGCACACTTTAGTGCAATATCATTTTTACTCCTACATTGAAGAGATTTGTAGAATCTAGACCTTCACCATTAGAAACTAAGGGTGCTCATTCATTGGATACTAAGTTACTAACTAAGAAGATAATGTTATGGAACTGGAGGATAGACCAAATAAGTGAGAAGTGTCTAAGGGACCTAAATAATAAAATACATTAAAGGGCTAAATGACTATAAACTTGAATTTGATTTGTATGAGAAGTGTGTATATGGAAAACATAACCACTTTTATTTTTATTCTACTTCTCATATATCTTCTATGGTTTTGAACTTAATCATTTCTAATGTATTTCTTCTTGTTAATAATCCTTCAATTTATAGATCTTTATATTATGCATTTTAATTGATGAATATAGTAGAAAGACATGGGTATATTCCTTAAAATTAGATTTAGAGTTTTCAGTTGTTCTAAAGAGTTTAAGGTTCATATAAAGAATTATATTGGTAGGAAGATTAAGATTTTGAGGAATGATAATGGAAATAATTTTTACACAATAGATTTTGAAATGTTTTGTAATGATCATGGGATATAGAATCATAAGAAAACTCCTTAAAGCTCTCAATTGAATGGAGTTGTATAAATAATGGACATGATGTTGATGGAGATGGCTAGGAGTATTCTTAGTGGACCTAGCTTGGAATATTTTTTTGGATAGAAGTGGTTTACATGGCTTGTTACCTAGTGTAAGAGAGGGGGACCAGCTATTGCAAGGCCCCATGTCACAAAAGGCCAAGAGTGGAAAGGCTGCCCTAACTTACCTTAGTTTAAAGGACGGTTAGGATAGAAGGGATGAGAATGATGAAGACTATGAAGTCCTTCGATCACTCTAAAATCCCAAATCCTGAGAACTGAAGGGAGACTAGGTGATTTACTTTTTAGGGTCAACTCTACATCTTAGATAGCTCTTTGTCAGAGGACAAAATCACGGTTTTGGGACGACAGTGTGGCGCGTTGGCGTCCGTACGACTAGAGAACCAAAGAGACGAGGTTAAATCCTCCAGAAAGGACTGCTAGCCTAGTTTAGAGGTTTCTTGAACAACAGAATGAGAATAAGAAGAATGGAACATAAATACAAACGTGATAAAAGAAATAAATTACCGCAAGCGTGATGAAGATAATTTCATAGAACAATCCTCTCGCCATCTTGCTTCGAGATCTCTCCACCTGCACATAGAAAAAGGGGAAATTTTGGGGCTATTTAGGGGCCTGCCTCAGTCAGACCCCCATTTTGGTGTTTCCACCTCCATGGACAACCAAGTTTGCAATGATAGGAATAAAGATAAAGAAGGGAATACAAGCTACGTAAACAAAAGACACTACAAAATAGTATGTGCTTACTCAACCAAGACACTAGAGAAGATGAGAGGATCTTACCACCTTCGTCCAAAGTGCTCAAGACTTGTGGAGGAGAAAATGAGAGGAACTCAAGCCTCTACTACAATGGTGTTTGTCTTGCGCTTGCACTATTAGAGTGATAGAGTGGTAGATTGTTGCAATGGAGTGTGAAGTGCTGCTACAAAGCTTGAGGTGAATGAATGGAATGGAGAGAGTGCTCAAACAATCTTTCCAAACTTCGTCCAAACTTGAGAATGGATGAGAGAGTGAAGATTATGAAGAAAAGGATGAAAAACGGCCATATTCGGGTCGACCAACCGAAGAGGAGTGTTACACTTCGAATTCCAATCGAAAGTGTAACGTCTCTGCAAACTCCAACCATAGGAATCTACCAAGGATGTAAGTGTTCCACGCGGACGTCTGTGCATCGCGCAGGCGTCCATGATAAAAAAACCTCCACCGACACACAGAACAGCTGCCAAGTGTGATGTGGATAGCCGGCTTAAGTGGAATTAAGCCTCTGCCTTAGGTTTTCTAAAGTGCAAGGGTAAAAGGGAATTTGCGTTAGGGGTGCAAATTCACGCTTATACATTTTTCCCCCACTTTAGCGAGCACAAGTATTGATGAGTGCTTCAGCAAAGTAGAATAGTAAGGAAGTAACAAGGTAAGAGATGTATACCTGAACTGACGAGGAGGTAGAGCACAGTCTGGAAAACTCAGAAGTGCAGGCAAGGACTTCATACTTTTGCAAAACTATAAAGATGAAGTACAAAAGCATCTCACAGGCTCACAGTCTTGCAAGGGAGGTATCCTTCAAGAACTCTCACATGAACGAAACCAGGGAGAGCACCTTACAGATTCACAAACCTGCAAGGGAGGTATCCTTCAAGAACTCTCACACGAAGGAAACCATGAAGAGCACCTTACAGACCCGCAAACTTGCAAGGGAGGTATCCTTCAAGAACTCTCACTTGAAGGAAACCAGGAAGAGCACCTTACAGACCCGCAGACCTGCAAGGGAGGTATCCCCCAAGAACTCTCACATGAGGGAAACCGAGTAAGGGGGACTCCACAAAGTCAAAGAGGGTGACATGTTTACCACAAATAGAACACATTAGGAAGCGGCTGCACAGGCCAGTGAATAGAAAATCACATAGACCATCACCAAGTTGTAAGCCTTTCAAAGGGGTCCCTTGGGAACCCTTCAAAAGGAAGGAGGGTCCACTCAAGGGACGCGTGGTTTGAAGACTGAAGTCTAGTTGGGTTGTCCCCAAGCTAGACGTAAGGATGTGAAGTAGGCCTAGTCAGGTTGCCCCGGACTAGACACGAAGAAGCAAAGCCGGTCTAGTCGGGCTGCCCCCAAGCTAGACGCAAGGATGTGAAACCGTTCTAGCCGGGCTGCCCCCAGGCTAGACACCAGAGAATTTTGTTAATAGCTTTCAAAGGGGTCCCTTGGGAATCGAATGTGAAAAGGAGTGGTCCACTCAAGGGACACACTGTCCAAAATTTGTCGTCTTATTTCTCGAATCGATTCGTCATCAATGAATCCTTTTGAAAGATGTTCACTTCATCAAGGAATTTGAAAGGAAGGTGGTGTGCTCATGCGAGGGGAAGACTAAGACCGTTCCCGCTTTGGAGGAGGGTTTCCATGTCCTTTCTTTACGAACCCATGATGAAGGAAACATGTTCCATTAGGATTTCGAGTTGAGAATGCAATTTTAACAAAGTGTGTGAAGGGTCTTTGAGAAAAGATTCGTTGGCCACAAGCATGTTTTCTAAAGACCACATAATGTAAAAGTAAATTTTTCACACACAAAAGGGACAACTGAAGAAAATAAGAGAGAAAGATAAAGAGAAAGCAAAGGAAAAGGGAACACACATAGAGGGCACAGGGGGATCTGGTTTCACGGGGTCAAATCTGCCTTTATTTATAAATAGTAGGTAACCGCGGTAAGAGGCGAAAGATCATCAATCCCCAACCAGATCAAGAAGAATGCACAAAAGATAAAGTAAAATAAAAAATTGGGTCAACATGAAAGGGAAGCCTAAATGCTCCCAATGCTTTGCATCATCCCTAATTTCTCGAAAGTCAATCACAAACATGGAAGAATGAAGATACACATAGAAGAAGGTTTACAACACAAAAACCACACATGTATCCAAGCACCAACAGGGGTGACGAGGGTCATCCAAGCACATATAGCACGATTATGGGGGGAAACATTGCAACACACACACATACATCTAATCTAAAGATCAAGAAGAGGGTCTCCCCCTAGCACTGGTCGACCAAGAGGTTGTCAGCTTCCCACTCTAGATCATCGTAAGGAGAAGGATGACGAGCCTGCAACGGTGTAATGTTAAGGGGAGGAGCTTCTGATCCTCCTGAAACAAGGGCTAAGGCAAAGGGACCTATAAGGTCTTTGTTGCTCAACTCTTGTTGGTCCAAGGCCAACGACTTCGCGAAGATCGTTGATAAGGTCAAAACTTCATCCACCGAGTTGAACATATATTTAACGGGAGTGCCATGTTTCACCTCGGCGGATGGCAGGGTTTGTACTCGAGGTTCACCATAGGGCTCACTGAGAGACTCGAGAGTGGTGACAAACTCAGGGGAGGCTGGGACTAGTTTCGTCACTAGGATAGAACAAGCTAGCTTAGGGCCACCTTTCAAAGAAGGTGGGCTCTTCTTACGTACTCCCTTTCTTGAGGGACCACGCTCTACATTCTTCTTCATTGGAGGAGATGAACTCCCCACAAACGAAGCAAGGAGGGTTGAGAGAGAAGAGGAGAGAACTACAGTGGATAGCACCGAAGTTTTCACCATATCCATGGGCTTATGGAAGGGTGAGACATCTAGGATGAAATTCAACAAGGGAAGCTTTTCCGAAGGAGTGATAAACACCTACACCTTTCCAAGCGCATGTGCACTCATAGCGGGACATGGAAGAGATTCATAGACAAAAGAGGGGAAATAGGAGGTCATAGTAAGAAGTGCAGTCTTCTCCTCCTCCTTCTTTTGCGAGGAGGCTTGCTCAACCAGGAGATCCTTTCGCCAACACTTGTGTTCACACGCAAGGTGGTTCCTATGGCTCTTCGAACCAGAAGCCGGGATCTACGAAGGGGCGGAAGGATTCTGTTCAGCCATGGGAGTGTCTTCCACCATTGTTTCTAGTGAAAGGGAAGACTCCTGAATGGGAGCAAAAGGGGTAGGTTTAGAAACGGTGGGAGTAGTCGACTATACCACCTTAGGGGTGGATCCTTTCCTGCTCGGGGGGAGAGGAAGAGGTCGAGGGGCGAACTCTCTCTGTGAGCCTTTCTTTCTACCATACAAATAGTACTAGGGTCCTAGGGACCCATTAGGGAGGTCTAATATCCCAACCTTGGGCTTTTTCCAAGGAGGCATCATAGGACTTAGTGGGTAGAACCCGGGCTTGTTCATCCAATACTCCTCCCAAGAAAGGGGAGTAGACAAGTCAGCCCGAGAGAGAGCGAGCTTCTCCTTTCCCTTTCGGGAGGAGGAGGCAGTTGGCGGCTCGGCTACAAAAAGGGTCAACTTTGGTTTCCCTTGCCTCCAATATTATACTTCACACAATTCTTGTAAAGTAGGTTCGTTCTTTGTGGGAGTAGACCAACTGGAGTGGGCCAAAAGTGATCCAATGAGTATCCCCCATAGGATACCATAGGCTAATATCCAATATCGTGCACCACATGTATGACACCTTCGTGGGAAAACTTGAGACATTCATGAATTACGAAGGCAATCCCATTCATGGAAACTAACCAAGGTATACCTAGCTTCACTCTAAATAGTTTTGACCCAGTAATAACATCAAAGACCATGTCCACGTTCCTGGGTCCAACTAGGACAAACAATGTTATCGATCCATAAGGTTTTAAAGAAAGCCCATCATGCATACGGATGATGGATTTTATTTTTTCATATTCCTCTCTCTGTAGGGATTATAAGAGTAATGTCTCCTCCGTGATGATATTCACCCTACTTGTGGGGTCAACTAAGACCCCTATCAGAATGTTACCATTCAGGCAAGTGGGAATATAAAGCAGAGAAGGCTTACCATTCGCTGGCACCTCTTGCGAAGTAAATGTTACAATTGACGAACCGGTCACAAGATGAGGAGAGGGAATAACAATAACCATGTTAACATACACCTTGGGGTGAGAAGTAGAATCAACGGGATCGATAATCATGTTAGCAGAATGTGATGGAAATGGGTCTGTGTATATCTACAATTCACTATTAGCTTTCGCCACTAATTTTTTTGTGTTTTGCTTACTTCCATCAAGACGAATAGTATCGTCCTCGATGTGATCCTGTATCTCATGACACAGGCGCATGCAATGTTCGGTGTCATTTTTGTTAAGTTGATGGTACTGACAATATGTGTTTTCTTCATACCAATTAGGGTACGATTCTCTAACTGGTTTAGGAGGTGGCAGGGTAAGGATCTTATCTTTCACCAACTTCTGCAAGATGGACAATTAGGATTCCAATAGCTTCGTAAAATTTTGGTCGCATCTAAGGTCGTTGTTATCCACAATGGCTACTATATTCGCAATAGTTTTACCTCTTCAAAAGATTGATACGATGGATCTTCCTTTAGAATAGGAGCACAAGGGAGGACCCCCGAACTGAAATACCGTCTATTGGTATTCTCGTAAATCTGCACACAAGTGTGCGAAAGAAGGATACTTCATGAGGGTGAACTTCTCTTGCCAAGGCCTTTGCAAATTCCCTATGAAGACCTTTTGTACATTGGAGTCAGGTAACGGATACGAGATCTGTGAGAAGAGCGATTGGTATCTTGCTATAAAGTCTATAATCTTCTCATTATCCCCTTGTTTGCACCGAACAAGGTCTGAGAAGGTCATCTTTGGTCCGATATTGGCTTGGAATTGTCGCAGGAACTAGTTCACAAGCTTGTCAAACGTGAAGATGGAATTATCAGACATAGAATAGTACCAATCCAATGTTGTATCTTTGAGGGATCAGGGAAATAGTTTGGCCATCAACGCATCATGATGGAAAAAGTGCGTGCATAAAGCGTTAAAGGTGGACACATACATTTTTGGATCCCCTTTGCCACTGTATTTCTCAAATTTGGGAATCTCCATCCCTTGTGGGAAAGGAGTCTTTAGGATTTTAACCGACAATAGGCTATGTCGGAAGAAGGGCTAGAAAATAGGCTGGGTCGAGGCCTAGGAAAGGTTTGCCAACTGGTTATGCATCTTCCCCATATTCTGAAGAAGGGTATTAAGGATAGGGTCATTAAAAGGCATAGGGCCACTGGAACCACCACTTGGATTGTTGTCGAGGCCACCACAGGAGCCACCACCAATGTCACCACCACCAGTGTGATTTCCGTTAGAACCACTGCCACTTCCAAAGCCACCACCATGACTTCTGTCAAAATTGCCTCTGCTAATGCCACCCCCACTTCCAAATTTTCCGCCACCAATGCCTCCACCTATCATCCTGCCAAATCCTCCACCACCAAAGGTGACGGAAGGGGTGAAGTGGAAACCTAAAGGGTTCTTGTTTACTTTGACAATTTTAAAACTTTCGGAAGCAATGGGTACACTAACCGAAGGGACCGTGTCAACCATATATACGGATGTAGGAGGCATCAACATCTCTAGTTGCCTCTCATGTTCTTCGAAGAGGCCACCTCATGTCATGCGACTATGCCTCAAGGGGGCACATGCTTCGACCAAACCAACGAGACTAGCTAAGAGCTCCACACCTATCCAATCCTTTTCCACCATGTATCTTATTTCACTAATCACTTTAGCAGCCCTAGCCATCTTCGGGTTTCCTTCCAGGTGATTTTACAATGCACCTAACCCTTTACCGAGGCTAACGACGTATTTAGAAGGGATACATATGGCCTCAAGCTCGTCTACAATGAGGAGGTTGGTGATGTAGGAGGGGTAGGGATGTGATCCATTTCATCAAAAAACCTAGATTCACCTCACGATATGTGCTCCTATGCGGATAGACCAACTGCAAAACCAGAGAAAAGTTTGGTAGTGAAACTAGAGGATACCTTCATCTTTTCCATCGGAAGGTATCACAGACTTCTTCTAACAATATGCCCAGAGGTCATAGACTAGGTTGTGAAGCTCATAAACTTTCACAACACACCAAGGTACAACGGCCAAGAGGTATAAGAGAAAAAGTTCAAAACTCCGACAAATGGGTAGACATTGGTTCACATTGGGTTCACCAAAAATGTAAGAGGGGGGGACCAACCACTGCAAGGCCCCAGGTCATGAAATTCCAAGAGCGGAAAGGCTGCCCTAACTTACCTCAATTTAAAGGAAGGTTAAGATAGAAGGGATGAGAATGATGAAGACTATGAAGTCCTTCAATCACTCTACAATCCTGAGAACTAAAGGGAGACTAGGTGAGTCTCTTTTTAGGGTCAACTCTGCGTCTCAGATAGCTCTTTGTCAGAGGACAGAAGCACGGTTCTGGGATGAGAGCACGACACATTGGCATCTCATAGGTGTGTTGGAGTCCGTACGGCTAGAGAACCAGAGAGATGAGGTTAAATCCTCCAGAAAGGACTACTAGCCTAGTTTAGAGGTCTCTTGAACAATAGAATGAGATTAAGAAGAATGAAACATAAATACGACCGTGATAAAAGAAATATATTACTGGAAGGGTGACAAAGATAATTTCGTAGAACAATCCTCTCGCTAGCTTGCTTCAAGATCTCTCCACTTGCACACAAAAAAAGGGGAAGTTTTGGGGCTGTTTAGGGGCCTGCCTCAGTCAGACCCCCGTTTTGGTGTTTTCACCTCCATGGATAGCCAAGTTTACAACGATAGGAATAAAGATAAAGAAGGGAATACAAGCTACGTAGAAAAAAGACACTACAAAACAATACGTGCTTACTCAACCAAGATGATAGAGAAGATGAGAGGATCTTACCACCTCCATCCAAAGCGCCTAAGGCTTGTGGAGGAGAAAATGAGAGGATCTCAAGCCTCTTTTGCAATGGTGTTTGTCCTACACTTGCAATATCAGAGTGATGGAGTTGTAGATTGTTGCAATGGAGTGTGAAGTGATGCTACAAAGCTTGAGGTGAATGAATGGAATGGAGAGAGTGCTCAAACAATCTTGCCAAACTTCGTCCAAACTTAAGAATGGATGAGAGAGTGAAGATTATGATGAAAAGGATGAAAAACATCCATATTCAGGTCGACCACCTGAAGAGGAGTATTACACTTCAAATTCCAATCGAAAGTGTAACGTCTCTGCAGACTCCAGCTGCAGGAATCTTCCAGGGACATAAGTGTGTCGCGCGGGTGTCCCCGACAGAAACACCTCCACCAACACACAAAACATGCGCCAAGTGTGATGTGGATAGTGGCCTTAAGTGGAATTAAGCCTCTACCTTAGGTTTTCTAAAGTGAAAGGGTAAAAGGGAATTTGCGTTAAGGGTGCAAATTCACACTTATACACCTAGTTAATAGGTATCCTATGTCATCTCTTATTTGGAAGATACCTATGGAGGTGTGGTAAAATAAATCCTTCATTGAGCCATCTTCGAGTCTTTGGTTTTGAGGCACATGCACATGTGTCTATGGAGAATCAATCTAAGTTGGTGAATAAGGCTATAAAATGTATCTTAATTGGCTATGGTGACAATGTGAAAGGGTACAAACTCTGGGATCCTATGTTCATTTTTTGTGCAACATAAGCGTTATCTTTAGAGAATTTAAACCAAGTCTTCTATATTATTGTAACTAGAGAAAGATTAAAATGAATATATGGTTCAACTACCCCTAAATGATGATAAGGTTGAACTAGAATCTTGTGAAGGAATTGAAGAAGATAGTTCAAACATTTTTTAAATAAAAAATAGAACCTCCACATCAGCCATTGAGGGGGTCCAATCAATAAAGACAACAACCAAATATATACACTCCTCTTAATTGGAGATTTATTTTTCTTTATTTATTTTAACACTAATAAGTCTAGGAATATGAATGAGGCTATGAGTATGGTTTTTGCAGACTCATACAAAGTGGTCATGAGTGGGGATTATATTGAAAAAAAATGACACATGGAATTTAGTAAGTTATTTTATGGACAAAAACCCATAGATGGTAATGGGTTTTTTAAATAAATATCAATTTAGATGATAGTGTTGGTAAGTAAAGGTGAGATTTGTTATGAAAGGATGTTCATAGGTTGAGTGAATTATTGCATGGTGATATTTTATCTCTAGTTACTATGTTGGCATCCATTTAGTTATTATCTCCTATTGTATAGTAGCTTTTGATTTTGAGTTTGAGTAGATGGATGTGAAGACAAATTTATTTCATGGTGATTTGAAGGGAAAAATTGCATGGCATAGCTAGAGCACTATATTGAATGAGGAAAATAAAATATAGCTTTTAAGTTAAATAATATTTAGTTCGTAAGTTGAAGAAATCTTTGTATGGTCTTAAGTAATCACCTAGGATGTGGTACCAAAATGTTGATTTGTTTATGTTGGGGTTAAAGTTTCTAAGATCCAAATTAGATCATTGTATCTATTATAAGATGGGAAATGATAATTTTCTTGTTCTTACACTATATATTGATGATATGGTATTTTTTTGTAATGGTATGGGCATGATTTATGAATTGAAGTTCCAACTTTCAACATAGTTTAAATGAGATAAAAGAATTAGGGGATGCTAAGCTCATCTTGGAGATGGATATTAGAAGATAAATAAATAAAATAGTTTGGATAGAGAAAGAGTGAATTTTTAGTTGGAGAGGTTCAACATATGATATCTTGTAAAATATTGTGTTCCTATTGTGGTGGGGACTAGGTTATCAATAAAGTAGTGTCTAACTTTTTCTAGTGAGATAGAGGATGTTTCCCAAGTACCTTATGCTAGTATTTTTGGGAGATTTATTATATGGTATGGTATATAATAGACCATACATCACTCAAGTAGTGAGGTTATCAAGATACTTCATTGCTAATTCTAGATGAATATTGTATGAATTGAAATCAGAAAAATAAGAAATTAAAATAACATGAAAACATAAATAAAGAAATCAAATTTAAATCTCTACTTTACTGATCCCACTGCAAACCTCAAAAATAAATGATGTGATGTTACTTCATCTTTGGATGTGGATGCTAAATCTCAGTAGTATAACAATATGATTGATGATTGATTTGATAACATATTTTGATAGAGTTGATTTGCATAAGATGCGAGATCCCCAAATGATGAAGAAATGATCTTATTTATAGACTTTCCATTTTCATCCATTATGACATCTAGCCTATACACTCTATAAGGGCCCATATACATCAAGTGCACAAATTAATACTTAGTGTCAAGGTACATTAATTGCGACTTAAACCTCCTTCAATTTAGTGCCCAATACTAAGAACTATCAATTGGACCAAATTTGATTGGAGAATAATATCAACCTCATTCCTTATGGTGTATGGTCTATACACTCAACAAGATTCCATATGCATCAAGTACAAAAGTTACAATTTAGTGTCGAGATTAAGAGTTATCCACTCCAAATTTATAGGGCATGCCTCAAAACAATGACACCACCTTTAAATTTGAGGAAAGTAGGTATAATTTTATATAGGTATATATGTATGTATGTATTCAAGTGTATGTAAAATATAGATACAATTTTTTAAATGAAGCAAGAAATTGATATATTTTATCTTGTCATTAATTTTGATAAATTGATTATTAATTTATTTATAGTAAATTTGATATAAATGTGACATCACTGTGATGGACTAACTATTTTGTGGATAATGAGGTGGATGCAAGACAATTTAGTCCCCCTATTAATTGAGGAGGGAGAGTATCATTAGGGAGAGGACAACAGATTAGGTTGTTAGCAAATATATTATCTTATGAGAAAAATTACTCCCACACACAAACAATAAGCTTTTGTATGTATTTAAAGATGTTATTCCTTTGTAAGAGGTTTCAGTCTCTGTTGAAACGTACAAAGGTCTAGTTATGTTGGAATTAGTGTTTTAACTAGATCAAAAGTCATATTTTGTTTCATTGCCTTCTTGATTATGGAATTGTATGTTGTCTCTTTGATCGTATTTTCCTTGACGTCAATTTTGTGCTTACTATATTCTATAGTCACTAACCTAGTAGTAAGAGAGACATTTGTTCTCTGAGTGAAAATTTGTTTTTATGTTAAGCTAAATTAAAATTAAGACTTAATTGTTTGAAAATACTTTAAATTGAAAATGACTTAAAAAGGTAAAATGCTCCAGAGGACTAGAAACATGGGAATTCTAATAAGTACCTAGAAATTTAATAAACTCCGTTAAGCTCACCACCACTCCACTGACTACTCGCCAAACATTAATAGAAAGAGAAAATTGATTCTAGAGTGGGAAATAACTCTAGATGAGTGGAAGAAAGGGGGAGTTTTACATGCAATGAGGTGACATAAAAGGAAAAAAAAGGTGGAAAGAGAGGGAAATTGCATTCATTAGGGAATTTGGGAGGAAGAGAAACACACTTTTTCTTTTGATTGATTGGGATTTTCACAAGAAAAATGAAGAGTGAGAAAAAACAAGAAGGAAATAGAGCGAAGGAGATAACATGTCAGATAGACATTTTTTCTTTCTTTTCTATGATGGAAAAATCCATGAGAGTTTATTAGGTAGAGTACTCTATGTGTTTGAAAATGGGTAGTATAAAGTACCAAAGGGAAAAAATACTATTTTATTTAAGAATATAAGTCTTTTTAAGATAACCTCTAACTCTTTTGTTGCTACTAGAAATCGTTTCAAAATGTATTATATAATATGCTTGCATTATTTTCAAATAATGATATGTATGCCTATGTATATAGGTGTATACAAATTATACACATATATTAAGGCATGCAAACATTGTATATATATAATTGACCATATAAATGCTCAAACACCAATATTTGTGACACATTATATATATTTAATCGGATGTAGATGTGATAAAAAACTAATAATTATGATTGCACAACATAAAATGGATACCCACAACATTATTATGGCTATATAAAGAAAATGGAGTCAGATGTATAAATATAGGTTTGTCTTAATATCATATTGTTGAGGGTGTGAAGTCTACTATATAAATATCCAAATAGCATTATGAGTAAACTTAATTTGTCCATATATGTATATACATATGCACATATATCTGTATATACATATGTATACATATAAGTATATGTATATATGTGTATATACATATATACATACATATGCACATATACATATACATATATACACATTTATATGTATATATCTATGTATATATACCTACAAAGATATCTATATACACACACATATGTATACATATGCATATATGCATATGTATATGTGTGTGTATACATATAGTTGGTTAAATAATTAATTTTGGGTCAAACTAGTTCACTTGTAAGACTTTCAATTTTTGCAAGTAAAGCCTACATAACAATCAAAGTATATCAAACCTTATAATATAAAATACTGTTGAGTGTAAATATGTATTAAGGTTGTATTACTTAGCCATCATAAAAAAAAATCTTTGTTTATAGCTAAACTTAAGGCTAGTATTGTAATCCTTTTAGTAGGTTTAATTGTAAATACACAAAATATATTTTAAATAGTCATTAGGACCCATTTCTGAGAAATGTATCCCAATCAATTGTAAGATATTATCTATAATGTAACCCACTAATTAGATATATCATTTAGATCAAGAAGTAAGCTACAATATTGTTGATCAATACCTACAACCAAAAATAAAATTTAGAAATCCATTGTATGTTAAATAATAGTAGTATTTACTTTATAAGAAGAAAGAAATGGAAAAAAATCATTTACTAGTATTATACTTTTTGAGATATGTATATTCAATTATGTTTATGATTATTAAACCAGATGTTTATATTTTTTTAGACCTAAAAATAATTGGTGAACAAACCTCAAATATAATTTTGAGATATGTATATTCAACTATGTTTACGATTATTGAACCCGTTGTTTATATGTCTTTACACCTCAAAAACTAGTGAACAAACCTCAAGTATAATAAGCTTGTGTATTTTATTAATGTATTATTGAAGCTACAGGTTTATTGATATTGCATGTAATTATACATATATCAAAATTTTAAGCTACTTTATATACAAACCAGTCGAGGTTTGAATGATATAATATTTCATTTGGAGAAATGAATATTATGAAGCAAGTGTGCATAATAAATGGATCTTGCACAAATCTATGATGTTTTCAGAGTAAACATTTTTATGCAAAGAATGAGACATATAAATTATTTTTCTCAATAGTTATTCCTCATTAATAGGACACTGATCTATAATATTGGGAAAGTTAATAATCCAATCGTAAAAATATAAAAACAAATATGTGTGTGTGAATGTCTATTATCACCTATTTATGTAACCTGAATTGAGAGATGTATTTTAATTTCTTAAAATAAGTAATTTTTTGGTGAAGAAAGTTTAGAGACTTTGCATCTCATGAAAATATGGCTTAATCAACACTGTTATGAATTGGTTATCCTTCGGTTAGTAAAAGTCAATTTTACCTATAGTATTTTATGAGTTATATTGGTGTGTTGTATATATGAAGTATCTATGTCAGTCAAATATTACCTTTTGTTGACAAGACTAAGATAGAGGTGTGTGAATAATGACACGTATATTCATATTGGATTGTGACCTAGTACTGCAAAAATTTGGTCAAAGTGTTACAATTTATTGCTTACATTGTTAGTTCAAAGTGTTTGATAGGTTGCATATCTATTAAAGTTTTTATACTTAGCTAGAGGGTATTTAGAGTTGTGTGAAGAATTATAGGTGACAAAGTCAATAGACCACGCCAATTCTTCTTGTATGACATGATATGTTTGCAAAATTATTTATTTACTACCCTCATTAAGGGTAGGGTCACTCCCAATTGAAAGGTTTGTGAGAGACCATCAATATGTGGTTGGAGGAAAATCACCCTAATGATGTTCTTCATCTTGTAGTTAAAGATTGTTAAATAATTGATCATACAAAGACACATTATATTTATCATGTAGACTTGAAAATTTTCTAAAATTTTATGTTTATATGTGTATGTCTATTTTTTGGCAACTCTCATGTACAAGTAGTTGAATTGACAAATTGACTTATATCAGAATGTAAATAAGTGATGAGTTTAATTGAAATGAAATATTTTTATTTGTATCCATGATGTTTTCATACTTTATTATTTAAAGATATCAATACATTTCATAGATTGACCATTTCAATATTCTTATTTTTCAAAAAAATATTGAGGTAATTTGATAAAAAAATAGTTAATAAATTATAGTTTGTTACACATGGTATCAAAGCATCTAGGTTAAACATTAAGACCTATGAGCTCACAAAATAACTACAACGTAAAATAATAACTAATAAAATATTCTTTTGGAACCAAGCATGGTAGGAAATAGGTCATAAAGGCATGCTAGGAAAATATGCCAAGAAAATGAAGAATAAAAATTAAAACAAGAACATAGTTAAGGAAGAAACTCAAACATTTAAACCATATTTGTTGGAAGATGACTATCCAATACTGAAACCTTGGTGAAAACCATAGACCAAATAATTTTTTTTTAAAGGAAAGCAAGTGATGTCTAAAATTGGAAAAAAAAAAAATTTAAGAAACCTTTGATGGTATGTGACATGTCCTTTGGGCGTGGTTGTAATATGTTAGATGTGAGTAACTAGGCGATAACAAAGAACCTACATGTACATCCCACGTCAAAAAAAAATTATTAATATACTTTGACAAAGAAGAACTTGAGGAGTTCCCTTTATCTTATTAGACCTTAGTATTGGAAAGCTATTATAACCCATAGATACTTTGTTATAAATATATCTTCTACTATAAATAAGGATATGAAATTCCAAAATTTTGGATATGAAATAAAATTTATATTGCTACATAACCAATTAAGTGACATGTTGTTTGGAAATGAATCAAAGAAAAATACTTAGAAACATTTTTTTAAATATAATTTCATTAATTTTTTTTAAGTAATGTGGGAGCTAATGTAATGCCATTTTGGTGTACCAGGATCAAGATGGTATGAGCTACAACCAAACTTAGGGTGAGTGTGAATGAATTTGGAGAACCCTGTAGGGGATTATATTGTGAAGATATACCAAATTCTTGTAGCCTTAAATGACACTAGAGAAAGGATTATTGCTCTTAAGAAAGAAGTTTGAGAACCCAAAAGGGAAGAAGTTGAAGAGGAAGTAAATAACCATAATTCTAGTGAAAATTTGAATTCAAAAGAAATCCATCAATGAAGATGTGGAAAGGAGGTCTCACTTCGATTTTAAATTGATAAGAGACATGATTAAGATTAATCCACCAAATTTTGATGGAAGTATTTTAGGTGATGGAGCTGAGTCCTAGTTGAGTGAGATGGAGATGTACTTTAAGATCCAAAGCTACTATGAGGTCACTAGGGTGATACGGGGAGTGTACCAATTTTTAAGAGAAGCTTCAACATGATGGATGAACAAGAAGGTTGACATGAATTTGGATTCTATAATTGTTATGTGGAGCCAGTTTATAATCTTTTTTAGTAAAATGTGGTTACCTAAACTCTAGTTTGACCAAAATTCGATAAGATTTCAAAACCTCAAGCAAGGAGACTTGTTCATAATTGAGTATTAGTTTATGATACTTAAATATGTTCCTCAATACCAAAAGGATGAGTTTTTTAAAATCATGAAATTTATTATGGTCTTGAATATGTAAATAGGTGGAGAAGTAGATGTCCATAGACCTTTAAGAATGGATCAAGTGTTCGAAAAACATTTAGACAAGAACATAAACTCAAGACCATTGCAACATATATGGACATGTTTAAGAAGAGGTTTGGGGCATAAAGGACTCAAAACTGTTTATAAATAAGGGTTGGATCCAACAATCCAAATAGAGGTTCCATGACAAGAATTATAAGAATAAAAATAACTCTTGAAATGTAAGAAAAGTGAAACCCTAGAGCTTCACCATAGGATTTCAATGGTTGCTTTTCCCCAACATTTCATTTAAGGGTTTGAGGTAGTGGGGGTTTGATGGATTTGGACAAGGTATAATGTTGACTTACAACCTAAAAGGTGAGTCAACTTTCCCTTGACCAAACTTGGGATGGATTTTTGAATGAAATGCAATTATTTGACTAGGCTAATGATGCAAATAATTATTCTAATGCAAAAACAACATATCTGGAAAGTCATAGACAAATTCAAACTTCAAAAATAAATTGAGCAGTTTTTTGTGCACCTATGATATAAATTTGCATTTATATGTCTACCTCTTATAACTCTTTTCTATGTCTAATATATTTTTACATTTCTAATGCAAGAGGTTCAACTTTAGGAGGCCATAACTTTTGATCTAGGAGGTCATTGGGGCCTATTTAATAAATTGTAGAGGTTAAAAATATATATGCAACAAGAATCACTTAAAGTGATGTTGAAACCCCCCCCCAAAAAAAAAAATATATATATATTATGCCCAAAACAAAATCAACAACCTAAAAATTGATTTTTTGTATTTCATTGTTCAAAAACCTGCATTCTTCATATACTCAACATTAGGAGTAAGGTTTAGACACTCTTTCTAACACTGCATCAGCCAATAACACTCTCCTTACCAACCTATCATTTGATTACATATACATATATACATATTATATCTACATCTACATATATACATACATACATATGTATGTATGTACATGTGTGTGTGTGTGCATGTGCATGTATGTGTATATATAATTAGAGTCACTCAAGGACTCGAGCTCTCAAGATTACCTCCAAAAAACAAAATAGCCTTCTACAAGAGAAAAGAAAGAGCATAAATTTTTAATAATGGATGCAAAATATGTTATATCAAATGTGACCAATGATGTGCAATATGTTGCAATACTTGCAATGTAATACAAGCAATGTACAAATGAGACCTTGCTTATGTAGGCAAGGTTGAGAGGTAGGAAAAACTAGGATGATGACAAGGGTCTTAATCATATTTCATGTGACAACTAATGGATACGATAAGATCATATGATTGTAAGATGCGTTAAACTAATATAGCCTAGATTCTAGTGACAACCACAACACTACATATAAAGGTGGTGTCAGCATATGGGATTTCTTGGCTTAAAAATTAGGATTGGCATGTGACTACGCCATTATCCTAATGTTGATTTAAAAGATAAGAATGCTTATTTCCCTAATTTAACAGTGATGAAGACAACTTATATAGGTATTACATGTGATCATTTTGCTGCTTTTTATTGTAAAAAGAAATCTGCCAATTTGTTTTCCTTCAATTGTGATCATTTGATTTGTGATCACTTGATTTGGGTTGGAAGGGAATGTTTTAGTCCTTGGAGACCTTCTCCATCTTCAAAATGTGATTACCTTTATTATAGCCTTGCAATTTAGCTCATGTTTTAGCCAATTACTCTTTTAGACTAGGGACCTTGATCTAATTTCGTGCTGCTGCAATTCAGAGTCTTCATGCATCATTATAAGCCTATTTAACGGTGTTTGTTTCTTGAGATTTCTTGTGTTAGATTGTGTTTCAGAGGCAATGGAGAAGTCATATGAAAGCTTTTGGAAATGGGGCAGTGGTCGCAAGAATTTGACATTCTCTGAAGTTAGTTCTCTTGAAGGTGTGTCTTGCTCAATGCTTGATAAGGCAAGCTCTGTTGCAGATGGGTTCTCTTTAAAAATTCCCAAGGAAGGAGGCCTTTTGAACATATTAGATTGCATGGATGTTGTTTCTATACCCAGATGTCACAAGATTGCTGAAGTCGATGCATCAAAATTTGGAGGCACTTGTAGTGGTTTGGGCTTGCCAGTTGAAAGCTCAATTGTGGAAGTTGATCTCTCCAAGTCCAAGTACAAGAATAGTGAGTCCAATTGCATAAAATCCCCCATCTCAATAGTTCAAGTTTTGAATGTTTTCTCCTCATTGCAAACTAGTACTACTGATGTAGATACAATTTCCTGCAACCCACATGATGATTTCAACTCCCAGTTACAAGCTCTGCACTATTGTTCTGATGGAAAATTGTTCGAAGGTGGAAATTTATGTGAAAGGGAGGAACCTTCAAAGTTAGGGGTGAGGAGGATGGGCCAAAAGGCAGGCTATGATAAGGGAATCCGTAACAACTATACAAGCTGCAAAAGAATAAGCTCCATGGAGGTTCCCTTGTATTGCTCAATTTCTAAGGATGGAGATGAGGGAATGCATTTGCAGCAATGGAGTATTGAAGAAGAAATGAGGAATTTGAAGCCTGTGGGTATCTCAGAAGCCACTTCAAATTATATGAGCAAGTCACGCGAGAAACCCAAAAGCTGCCATAGCCTGATTTCCAATAGATGTCATGAAATTGAGAAGGAAAATCCTGAGCCATTTTCAGCCCTTAATATGTTGTCTGATGTAGCTATTTGGGTTCTCGAAAATGGTTACGAAGGAGAAGATAAGTCTAAGATTTCACAGGGCAGTGACAAATCTTTCATCCATCTGGAGCACCCTCCTCGCACAAGATTGTAATCAAGAGAGGCAAGAGTGATTCCAATTCTCTCCCTCATGAACTCCCTGCCCATGCAGACAAGCTCTTTCCTCCCCTGTCACGACATCTCTTCGCGAGAAAATTGGGTAGTCCTGGATACAGCTTGAAACGTCAACACAATCAAGATATATATCAAGGCCTTGATGATAAGAATGAAGGAGAAAATCTGAAAGTTCATAGCTCAAGGAGATCTAAATCTCAATATTTGAACTGTAAGTATCCTGATTTTGCCACTGAAGAAAGGTACTAGAAGATAATTTAAATCTTCACTTACATGGACTTCTCAAGGTCAAGGGCTGAAATTATAAAAGTTTCAAGTATCAGCCAGCTACTTATAGAAACTTGTCCAGTCAGTTTTGAAATCACTAATGATGGATAAAGAGTCTTGTTGTCTCCACCCATTTCCCAATTCCATAGGTGAGACAGAGCATATGATATCTTCCCCCTTTGTGGGTGAGCGACATTATGAAATCTTTTAAGGGTTTCTGGTTTTTATTGCCAGGTTGTCTATCTAACAATCTGTGTAAGCCTTTGCACTACAATACTTCTGCACACAATTTTGCTTGATATTAATAAAGTGTAGTTTCACGTTGTCATTTGCGCCTTTAACAAAATTAGTAGCATGAATGTTAGTGTTGATTTTTGCTAGTTTCTTATCTAGTTGAGCTTTACTAATTATTTTTGTGATCCAGTTGAGTTTTGTTATCTACCTGGGTTTCAAAGAAATCTGAAGATGTGATTTATAAAGGAAACTACATTTTGTTAATTATTTTTGTTATCTAGTTAGGTTTCAATGTCTGTTCCACCCTCCTCACATTAGAATCCTTGAAGTTGATCCATTACTCATCCTTTCTTCTCAGTTTACAACTATTTTGAGCAATAGATTATTGCCAGTATCATTTGTGTAGGAAACATTCCAATTGCTAAAAGACTAGCACTGGAGTCACTGTATAGTATAATTAAGCAGCTCATGGGGCAGAGCAGGTGTGTGAAGAGAAATTTCACAAGCAATTAAACAATCCATAAATGCTATTAGTAGTTTTCAAATATTATTGTCTTTTGCTTTCATTTTGAGTTCCTCATCTGTTGTCTTTATACATTCCCTTTGTCATAGGCATATATATCTTCAATCTTTATATATCCCCTTTGTTATATCCATATAATTCTACAACATTGAAAATGGGAGACTCTGCAACTCCTAGTAGCTCAATTTGGTGCACAATGTTTCTAAACTTTCTTTAGGCTTTGTAGGAACCCATTTGTTATATTTCACTGTGTTATATTCGCCTCTACAAATGCTTATCTTTTTTATGAATTCTATGGAGAAATTGCAACATCATTAAAGTTCACCATGTTGATGTTAGCAGCGTCGGGCTGCATCTTCCACTCATGCGCTTCAAGAAGATTGAAGAATATTAAATAGTAGCCTTATGGCTATTTAATATTATGGCCGACTTTCCTTAAGATCATATTGCATTTAATATTGTAGCCAACTTTATTATTATTGTTTTGTTTCTCAAGATGGGCCGACCTACTTCAAGGTTGATCACAATATGTATTTATAGAAGGTCGAATGTGCTCATTATGTAATGGAAGCAAGTTCGCAATTAGGAGAGCAGAGTAGAATTCACCTTTTCATAACAACAGATCCGATTTCAAGGAAGAACATATTCATTTGTATCTTGTGCATCTAGGAGAGGTGCGACTTCATTGTATTCTTTATTGGCCATTGTTGGGCCAGAGTTGTAAGCAGATTTATGCTCTTGTGCTACTTTATATAAGAGATTCATTTGCTGGGTTTTTCTCCCTCAAGAGGAGGGTTTTCCTAGGGTATCTTGTTGTGTTCATTGTCTTATGTGTTGCAATATTTCTAAGTGCTTTCATTGTTTAATCTGATCTAAGAAACACTAACATGGTATCAGAGTGGGTATAAGGAAGATCCTGATCAAATTTAAGCAGTTGTGCCAATGATCTTGAAAATCGATTAAGAGTTGAGGCTGCATGGCATTCATTGCAGAAGCACATGTCTCAAGGAGTGCGATCTATATGAGTTCATGAATGATAAGGTGTCAGGCTGAAACTATATCAATATCCTGCAATATTATAATTCGTAATGTGCTACTCTGTTGTGGATCATTTGAGTATTTATTACACCTTGGTCTTGCGCTTGAGAATTTGTTTGTTTATCATGGCGGCGGATGATGCCTTGCGAAATAAGTTTTAGTTGATAAGCGAGCAAATTAAGTAGTTAAAGCCTTGCATAAGCATTCAAGGTTTATATTTTAATTTGGTTGTGGACTAATCTAAGCACAAAGAGTAGCGTATCTTACTATGTCCAGTAATTCCACTCATCAGAATATTTAAGAGATAAGTATTCCTTGCTTTTTTTTTATTACCATTCTAGGCTAAAATTCAATTGTTGAGTTGTGCAAATCTAATATTATTTACTTAGGATTATGTGTGACCAGTAAATAGTGATCTTTGTGATAAGATTCTTTAGATTTATTCATTAGAAGTTGTATCATGCTAAATTGTGAAGATTGTCTTTTGAGATTAGCTCTTCTGAGAAATTGAAAGAAAGTCATGTCATGATTGATGAATTAGTTATCTATTACTCAGGAGATTTTGAAGTATTGCATGGTTGAATAATGTTCATGAATTGTTTTATAGCTACTAATTCATGTTATTGAGTTAGTCAATCATGCATGCTCCTAGTTATGGTATGTCTATTTGAGATAGTTGAGTTCCATGAACTATTAGTAATCTCTTGTTAATGATTTCAGGATAAAGAAGCATAAGAGATTGCTTTCAAGAAGAGCTTGATGCATCCTATAGGTTGAAGGTTGAAGACTCTACTTGTAGCTATGAGACTAAGTGAATGGTTGAAGACATCTATTCGAAAAGGAAGAATTAACCTTAAGAGGGAGTCCTATGACTCACTGAGAATAAGTAAAGGTTGCAGTGTTGCAAGGCCGAATGCTAAATTGTTGAAGTACCTCTTCAACAATTGAGTTCTGAATTGCTCAAGTCAGGTCAACCTAAATTGGTAGCTCCGAAAACCTATTCAGAATAGAGTGATCTGAGATGCGGTCGAAGAGGACAACCTTGAATCTCTACAGAGGTGTGCGTTGGAAACCATTTCTCTAAGGCAAGCATTGCAGGCAATGAGGACAAGTGGTTGATGCAAGTGATTGAAGATTCAGAGGGAGCCTACTAAACCTAAAGAACATGGTTTTATTGCTTTGGATGTTGTTTCAGTTGAGGTATAGAAGGAAGCAGTCTTCTGTGGCACTGAGTACAACTAAGGCCGAGTACATTTCAACATATGATATTGAAAAAAGATATTCAGTTGAGGTATATTAGCACTGATGAGTAGATGGTAGTCATTCTTATCAAGCATCTCTTCAGGATAATGTTTGTGTACCTTCGAGACAAGCTTGATATGGTGGAGAATGAATTCCTAGTTGAGAGGGAGTCTCAGTATCAGTGTTTCTTTTAATGAGTTCTTCTTTGAGAGAAGTACGAGGTGAAATCCCTTGTTAATGCATTTCTCTATTGAGAGAGATTTGAGGTGCAAGCCCTTGATAATGCATTTCTCTATTGAGAGAGATTTGAGGTGAAAGCCCTTGTTTCCACCCTCTGGGAGAGCCATGATGGATGTCATGTGTGTGAGTCCATGACAGCATCACGTGAGGGAATCCGTGATTTTTTTTTAATGCATTTCTCTTTGAGATTTGAGGTGAAAGCCCTTGTTTCCACCCTCTGGGAGAGCCATGGTGGATTTCATGTGTGTGACTCCATGACAGCATCACGTGAGGGAATTCGTGATGGTTTATTTGTGCTTGTGTTTCACCCTCTGGGAGAGCCATGGTGAAAGTCACATTGAGGTGACAACATCACATTAAGTGATGAGCTCTTGTTCATACCATCTATGGAGGTAGCCATGATGGTTGATATCACGATGAGGTGATATCCGATATCACAGTGAGGTGATATTTTATTGTGCTTTCATGATGAGGTGATAAGCTCTTTTATCATATTGAGATGATGTGTGTTGCTTGTGCAGGTGGAAGTTCATCCCTAGCTGAGAGGGAGTGTTGATGTTAGCAGCGTTGAGCTGCATCTTCCACTCATGCACTTCAAGAAGATTGAAGAATATCAAATAGTAGCCTTATGGCTATTTAATATTATGGCCGAGTTTCCTTAAGATCATATTGCATTTAATATTGTAGCCAACTTTATTATTATTGTTTTGTTTCTCAAGGTGGGCCGACCTACTTCAAGGTTGATCACAATATGTATTTATAGAAGGTCGTGTGCTCATTATGTAATGGAAGCAAGTTCGCAATTAGGAGAGCAGAGCAGAATTCGCCTTTTCATAGCAGCATATCCAATTTCAAGGAAGAACATATTCATTTATATCTTGTGCATCTAGGAGAGGTGCGACTTATTGTATTCTTTATTGGCCATTGTTGGGCCTGAGTTGTAAGCAAATTTCTGCTCTTGTGCTACTTTATATAAGAGATTCATTTGCTGGGTTTTTCTCCCTCAAGAGGAGGGTTTTCCCAGGGTATCTTGTTGTGTTCATTGTCTTATGTGTTGCAATATTTCTAAGTGCTTTCATTGTTTAATCTGATCTAAGAAACACTAACACACCATACTTCTGAAATAGTGAGCATCTTAACTGCATTTTTCACTGCTTTATGCCATTTGCATTAGAACCCTCTCATGAACTATTGTCTTTTTTCGAAAAGTCCTTTTGATCCTTTCTTCATCACACAAGTATACTAAGTCTGAAATGCCTTTTGAGACTACAGTCCTGAAACAACGTGAAATAGCATGAGTTTGTTTGTTTTCTCTCCAGCTAAATACCTCAACTGATTTCTGATGATTGGATGAATTTGCTTGTTTATCCATTAATCTATGGATGGTATACAGTTGAGTTGTAACTATGTGTCCATTATTCCTTCACATGGTCCTAAAAATATGTCAGAAACTAGTGTCTGTATGTGATGTTATACTGTTGGATTTTCCATTACCTTTAGTGCAGGTTAGAAAATGTATTAATTTTGAAATCTTATTGATAACAACATACATGGAATAAAATCCATTCAGTGTCCTGAATAATTCGAAAGGAAATAGGTTCAAATCAGACTGTAACAGATATGCTCGATGCATTTTTGAAAAGAAGAGGGTAGAGAAGAGAGCAAAGCAATTAGAAGATGAAAAATGGAGTATGTATGGATGAAGTGCAATGTTACTGAGAAGTAAAAGACTTTTCTTTTGTGAATATTTAATTACCTTCTAGTTGACCTTATTTGCTGTGTATAATCTTGGTGATCATCCTAGGATTACCTGTCACCATGCTTGTTCAGGCAACACTATATACAATCTCAAGCCAAAACAAAAACTATACAGCCAACAAAGATGCAAAACTCCTTTTTATGTATCCAAAGCATTTACATTTATGCAAGATACTTTACCCGCCTCTCCTTTTGTGAAAATTAATTTTGATGGGGCTTGCAGAGGGAATCTAGGCCCGTCAAGTTTAGGATGTATCATCATAAATGCTCGAGGAGAACTCTTAGTGGCAAAAGCAAAGAAACTCCCAGCAAGAACGAACAACATGGCTGAGGCTTTTACTTTACTTCACGGCCTTCAACTGGCTATAGAAAAAGGCTTCAAAACAGTTGTAATAGAAGGTGACCCTCATTATCATCTCAGCTCTTCAAAAACAAAAAGTAGACAATTTTGTCCATCAGATATATCCTTGAGCAAGCTTGGATGTGTTTACAGTTTTTTGATTCTTTTCAAATCACTCATTGCTACAGGGAGGGAAACAAAGTGGTAGACTGGCTTGCAAATTCAGCCATCGATCAGGAGGATCAGGAAACGCTCTTTGATCATAATTCTCTGCCACACCTAGTCTTGCTTGAATCCTTGATTTCCTTTGACAGCCCTTCACCTCTGCCTATCTGTTGACTGTCTGGGGTCCCGTTGTTTTGGGACGGGCGGCCCAGACACCGCTGGTTGTCCTATCAATTTCTAATGGCCGCTTTTCAGGCCTTGTCAAAAGCCGCAGTGGCTTTGGTTTCTCCTCGACATCTATGGGCCTCCTTTCATTTTGTTCTCATGGGCCTCCTCTCATTTGTTACTCTGTGTTCTCCTCCTTGGTGGATCGGTCTCTGCAGAATTTTGTAACCCTCACTTCATGGAGGGTATCTCTCATGCATCTTTTGAATTTTGTAATTATGGAGGGTTTTGTTGTCAGATATGGGGTTCTATCGTTGTAACTTTCATTTTGTATACACCCCATTTGAGGTTTCATGAATTTTCTCTGCTCCTCTGCTGTTGAGTATCGAATTGTATTTTCTTTCCTTTGCTATTAATAAAATTTCAGTGGCCCTACCACTTCTATTTTTATTTTTAAAATACTTTTAATAATTTTTTATTTTTTATATTTTATTATAGTTTTTGCACATAGTGACATGAGCATACAAAAGCGACAGTAAAATGTAATGTTAGAAATTGCATAGTGTATACAACCTCCAGGCTATAATGTACTCACTTTAGTGTATGCTCCCATAGGATGACAAGGTCATATTTCACTTATTGTATTAGCCTCACACCTAAACCAAAAAATGTCAAATTTGTTAAAGCCATGATTTTGTAAGTTCTTCACAATTTCTAACAGGACTCTAGTACACCCAGATTAATGTCAGTGTGACTGCATTGGCACCCTCAAATAGGACAAAAAGTAAAAATCAGAGAAGAGTCTTAGTAGCATATTCCAATGACTCCCAAATGATTCATTGGATGTGAATTAATGATATGAATTCTCACTGGTTCCCATGTTGGCACCAATCCTTCTCCTATCCTCATTCTCTAATTCAAATTATTTTTCTGCTCTTTAGAACATGAAACTAAGTTCTCTCAAATGGTTTCAATAGCTATCTTCAACTTTTCTACATATTAAATTTTTAAAATTAGTTGTTAATCTCACTTTCTCATCATTGCTCTCAAATAATTCCTCATGCTCTAGTGATTTTTATTATACTCGCTATTTTCAAAACACCCTTAATTCCATATTTTACAACAAATTGTGGATATTTTATTTCTTATTGCTATTTTTCTCACCTTTGGAAGCAACAAGCATCAACACTCCTTTTATTGACAATCAATCTTTTTTTCTAAGGAATTCATTTTGGAGTTTTATTGGTAAAAGCTTGATTTAAATTTAATTTCTCATTTTATTGTTCATAATCTAATCATTTTGTAAGTTTTTCCTCAAGGAAACCATTAATTTTCTTTTTTATTATCTCCATTACATATGTAATGTCCCTTGCTGCCAAAAGAGAATATAAGGATTTGTAGAGGCGAATATAACACAATGAAATATAACAGATGGGTTCCTACAAAGCCTAAAGAAAGTTTGAAAACATTGTGCACCAGATTGAGCTACCAGGAGGAGTTGCAGAGTCTCCCATTTTCAATGTTGTAGAATTATATGGATATCACAAAGGGGATGTATAAAGACTGAAGATATATATGCCTATGACAAAGGGAATGTATAAAGACAGCAGATGAGGAACTCAAAATGAAAGCAAAAGACAATAATATTTGAAAACTACTAATAGCATTTATGGATTGTTTAATTGCCTGTGAAATTTCTCTTCACACACCTGCTCTGCCCCATGAGCTGCTTAATTATACTATACAGTGACTCCAGTGCTAGTCTTTTAGCAATTGGAATGTTTCCTACACAAATGATACTGGCAATAGTCTATTGCTCAAACTAGTTGTAAACTGAGAAGAAAGGATGCATAATGGATCAACTTCAATGATTCTAATGTGAGGAGGGTGGAACAGACATTGAAACCTAACTAGATAACAAAAATAATTAACAAAATGTATTTCCTTTATAAACTACATCTTCAGATTTCTTTGAAACCCAGGTAGATAACAAAAATAATTAACAAAACTCAACTAGATCACAAAAATAATTAGTAAAGCTCAACTAAAATTGTGTGCAGAAGTATTGTAGTGCAAAGGCTTACACAGATTGTCAGACAGACAACCTGGCAATAAAAACCAGAAACCCTTCAAAGATTTCATAATGTCGCTCGCCCACAAAGGGAGAAGATATCATATGCTCTGTCTCACCTATGGAATTGGGAAATGAGTGGAGACAGCAAGACTCTTTATCCATCATCAGTGATTTCAAAACTGACTGGGCAGGTTTCTATAAGTAGCTGGCTGAAACTTGAAACTTTTATAATTTCAGCCCTTGACCTTGAGAAGTCCATGTAAGTGAAGATTTAAATTATCTTCTAGCACCTTTCTTCAGTGGTTGTAGAACAAAATCAGGATACTTACAGTTCAGATATTAAGATTTAGATCTCTTTGAGCTACGCACATTCAGTTTTTCTCCTTCATTCTTATCATCAAGGCCTTGATATATATCTTGATTGTGTTGACGTTTCAAGCTGTATCCAGAGCTACCCAATTTTCTCGCGAAGAGATGCCATGACAGGGGAGGAAAGAGCTTGTTTGCATGGGCATGGAGTTCATGAGGGAGAGAATTGGAATCACTCTTGCCTCTCTTGATTACAATGTTGTGCGAGGAGGGTGCTCCAGATGATGAAAGATTTGCCACTGCCCCTGTGAAACTTATCTTCTCCTTCGTAACCATTTTCGAGAACCCAAATAGCTACATCAGCCAACATATTAAGGGCTGTAAATGGCTCAGGATTTTCCTTCTCAATTTCATGACATCTATTGGAAATCGGGCTACGGCAGCTTTTGGGTTTCTTGCGTGACTCGTCCATATAATTTGAAGTGGCTTCCGAGACACCCACAGGCTTCAAATTCCTCATTTCTTCATCAATACTCCATTGTTGCAAATGCATTCCCTCATCTCCGTCCTTAGAAATTGACCAATACAAGGGAACCTCCATGGAGCTTATTCTTTTGCAGCTTGTATAGTTGTTACGAATTCCCTTATCATAGCCTGCTTTTTGGCCCATCCTCCTCGCCCCTAACTTTGAAGGTTCCTCCCTTTCACATAAATTTCCACCTTCGAACAATTTTCCATCAGAACAACAGTGCAAAGCCTGTAACTGGGAGTTGAAATCATCATGTGGGTTGCATGAAATTGTATCTCCATCACTAGTACTAGTTTGCAATGAGGAGAAAACATTCAGAGCTTGAACTACTGAGATGGGGGAGTTTATGCAATTGGACTCGCTATTCTTGTCTTTGGACTTGGAGAGATCAACTTCCACAATTGAGCTTTCAACTGGCAAGCCCAAACCACTACAAGTGCCTCCAAATTTGGATGCATCGACTTTAGCAATCTTGTGAGATCTGGGTATAGAAACAACATCCATGCAACCTAATATGTTCGAAAGGCCTCCTTCCTTGGGAATTTTTAAAGAGAACCCATCTGCAATAGAGCTTGCCTTATCAAGCATTGAGCAAGACGCACCTTCAAGAGAACTAACTTCGGAGAATGTCAAATTCTTGCGACCACTGCCCCATTTCCAAAAGCTGTCATATGACTTCTACATTGCCTCTGAAACACAATCTAACACAAGAAATCTCAAGAAACAGACACCCTTAAATAGGCTTGTAGTGATGCATGAAGACTCTGAATTGCAGCAGCACGGAATTAGATCAAGGTGCCTGGTCTAAAAGAGTAATTGGCCAAAACACGAGCTAAATTGCAAGGCTATAATAAAGGTAGTCACATTTTGAAGATGGAGAAGGCCTCTAAGGACTAAAACATTCCCTTCCAACCCAAATCTAGTGATCACTCAAATGATCACAATTCAAGGAAAACAAATTGGCAGATTTCTTTTTACAATAAAAAGCAGCAAAATGATCCCATGTAATACCTATATAAGTTGTCTTCATCACTGTTAAATTAGGGAAATAAGCATTCTCATCTTTTAAATGAACATTAGGATAATGGCCAGTACATGCCAATCCTAATTTTTAAGCCAAGAAATCCCATACGCCGACACCACCTTTAAATTTGAGGAAACTAAGTATGATTTTATAAGAGTGTTTTCTCAAATTGGGAGGATAAATATTTGTATAAAAAAATTTCTTAGTAAACTTATTGATTTATTTCAGTTTAGTATTAAGGAGGGATATTCAATTCATAAGATGTATTTGGGATGTGATTTCAATATCATTTTTTATAGTATTGGATTTATGTGCTTAACAAGAACACGTAGACATTGGATATATGAATTTTGACTTAGATCTCTTTTAATTTAGTGTTGATTACTGATTGTGTCAATTTCATCAAATCCATGTAGGGTAGAATTGACTTCATCCATTATGACATCTAGCCTATACACTCTATATGGGCCCATATACATCAAGTGCACAAATTAATATTTAGTGTCAAGGTGCATTAATTGTGACTTAGACCTCCTTCAATTTAGTGCCCAATACTAAGGACTATCAATTAGACCAAGTTTGATTAGAGAATACTATCAACCTCATTCCTTATGGTGTATGGTATATACACTCAACAAGAGTCCATATGCATCAAGTAAAAAAGTTATAATTTAGTGCCAAGGATTAAGAGTTATCCACTCCAAATTGGTAGGGCATGACTCCATACAATGACACCACCCTTAAATTTGAGGAAAGTAGGTATAATTTTATATAGGTATATATGTATGTATATATTCAAGTGTATGTGAAATTTATAGATACAATTTTTTAAATGAAGCAAGAAATTGATATTTTTTATCTTGTCATTAATTTTGATAAATTGATTATTAATTTGGTTATAGTAAATTTGATATAAATGTGACATCACTACGATGGACTAACTACTTCGTGGATAATGAGGTGGATGCAAGACAATTTAGTCCCCCTATTAATTGAGGAGGGAGAGTATCATTAGGGAGAGGGTAACAGATGAGGTTGTTAGCAAGTATATTATTTCTTATGAGAAAAGTTATTCCCACACACAAACAATAAGGTTTCATATGTATTTAAAGATGTTATTCCTTCGTAAGAGTTGTCAATCTTTGTTGAAACGTACAAAGGTAGTTATACTGGAATTAGTGTTTTAGCTGGATCAAAAGTCATATTTTGTTTGATTGCCTTCTTGATTATGGAATTAGTATGTTGTTTCTTTTATCATATTTTCCTTGACGTCAATTTTGTGCTCACTATATTCTATAGTTACTAACCTAGTATTAAGAGAGATATTTGTTCTTTGAGTGAAAAATTGTTTTTATGTTAAGATAAATTAAAATTAAGACTTAATTGTTTGAAAATATTTTAAATTGAAAATGACTTAAAAAGGTAAAATGCTCCAAATGACTAGAAACATGGGAATTCTAATAAGCACCTAGAAATTTAATAAATTTTGTTAAGCTCACCACCACTCCATTGACTACTCGCCTAACATTAATAGAAAGAGAAAATTGATTCTAGAGTGGGAAAAAACTCTAGATGAGTGGAAGAAACGAGGATTTTTACATGCAATGAGGTGGCGTAAAAGGAAAAAAAGGTGGAAAGAGAGGGAAATTGCATTCATTAGGGAATTCAGGAGGAAGAGAAACATAGTTTTTCTTTTGATTGATTGGGATTTTTGCAGGAAAAAGGAAGAGTGAGAGAAAGAACAAGAAGTAAATAGAGCGAAGGAGATAACATGTCAGATGGACATTTTTTCTTTCTTTTCTATGATGCAAACATTCGTGAGAGTTTATTAGGTAGATTAAGTTCTATGTGTTTGAAAATGGGTATAAAGTACCAAAGGAAAAAATACTATTTTGTTTAAGAATATGTCTTTTTAAGATAATCTCTAACTCTTTTATTGCTACTAGAATTAGTTTCAAAATTTATTAGATCGTATGCTTGCATTATTTTCAAATAATGCTATGTATGCATGTGTATATAAGTGTATACAAATTATACACATATATTAAGGCATGCAAACATTGCATATATGTAATTGACCATATACATGCTAAAACACCAATATTTGTGACACATTATATATATTTAATTGGTTGTAGATGTGATAAAAACAACTAATAATTATGATTGCACAACAATAAATGGATACCCACAACATTATTATGGTTATATAAAGAAAATGGAGTCAGATGTATAAATATAGGTTTGTCTTAATATCATATTGTTGATGGTGTGAAGTCTACTATATAAATATCCAAATAGCATTATGAGTAAACATAAGTTCTGGACTGATTTCATTTGTCCATATATGTATATACATATTCACATATATCTATATATACATGTATATACATATAAGTATATGTATATGTATATACATACATATATAAATATGTATATATATGTATGCATATGTATATATATACACATATATACACACATATATGTATACATATATATGTGTGTGTATACTTATAGTTGGTTAAATAATTAATTTTGGGTCGAACTAGTTCACCCATAAGATTGTTTCATTTTTTGCAAGTAAAGCCTACATGAGAGTCGAAGTATATCAAACCCTATAATATAAAATATTGTTGAGTGTAAATATGTATTAAGGTTGTATTACTTAGCCATCATAAAAAGTTTGCTTTGTTTAAGCTAAACTTAAGGCTAGTATTGTAACCCTTTTAGTAGGTTTAATTGTAAATGCAAAAAATATATTTTAAATAGTCATTAGGATCCATTTCTTAGAAATGTATCCCAATCAATTGTAAGATATTATCTATACTATAATCCATTAATCAGATATATCATTTATATCAAGAAGTGAGCTATAATATTATTTTTGATTAACAATAAATAGGTTTTGAAGTGAGCTACAATATTGTTGATCAATACCTACAACCAAAAATGAAATTTAGAAATCCATTGTATGTTAAATAATAGTAGTATTTACTTTATAAGAAGAAAGAAATAGAACAAAATCATTTACTAGTATTATACTTTTTGAGATATGTATATTCAATTATGTTTATGATTATTAAACCGGATGTTTATATTATTTTAGACCTCAAAATAATTGGTGAACAAACCTCAAATATGATTTTGAGATATGTATATTCAAATATGTTTATGATTATTGAACCGGTTGTTTATATTTCTTTAGACCTCAAAAACTAGTGAAAAAACCTCAAGTATAATAAGATTGTGTATTTTATTAATGTATTATTGAAGTTGGAGGTTTATTGATATTACATATAATTATGCATATATTCAAATTTTTAAGCTACTTTATATGCAAACCAGTCGAGGTTTGAATGATATAATATTTCATTTGGAGAAATGAATATTATCAAGGAAGTGTGCATAATAAATGGATCTTGGACAAATCTATGATGTTCTGAGTAAACATTTTTATGCAAAAAATGAGATAAATTATTTTTCTCAATAATTATTCCTCATCAATAGGATACTGATCTCTAATAAATTAGGAAAGTTAATAATCCAATCGTAAAAATATAAAAATAAATATGTGTGTGTGAATGCCTATTATCACCTATTTATGAAACCTGAATTGAGAGATGTAATGTAATTTCTTAAAATAAGTAATTTTTTGGTGAAGAAAGTTTAGAGACTTTGCATCTCATGAAAATGTGGCTTAATCAACATGAATTATGAATTGGTTATCCTTTAGTTAGTAAAATTCAATTTTACCTATAGTATTTTATGAGTTATATTGGTGTGTCGTATATATGAAGTATCTATGTGAGTCAAATATTGCATTTTGTTGGCAAGAATAAGATAGAGGTGTGTGAATAATGACACATATATTCATATTGGATTGCGACCTAGTAGTGCAAAAAGTTGGTCAAAGTGTTACAATTTGTTGCTTGCATTATTAGTTCAAAGTGTTTGATAGGTTGCATATCTATTAAAGTTTTCATACTTAGCTAGAGGGTATTTAGAGTTGTGTGGAAAATTATAAGTGACAAATTCAATACACCACACCAATTCTTGGATGAAATGATATGTTTGCAAAATTATTTATTTACTACCCTCATTAAGGGTAAGGTCGCTCTCAATCGAAAGGTATGTGAGAGACCATCTATATGTGGTTGGAGGAAAATCACCCTAAAGATGCTCTCCATCTTATAGTTAAAGATTGTTAAATAATTGATCATACAAAGACACCTTATATTTATCATCTATACTTCAAATTTTTCTAAAATTATATGTTTAGATGTGTTTAGACCTATTTTTTGGCAACTCTCATGTACAAGTTATATCAGAATGTAAATAAGTGATGAGTTTAATTAAAAGAAAATATTTTTATTTGTATTCATACTCTATTATTTAAAGATATCAATACATTTTCATACATTGAGCATTTCAATATTCCTATTTTTCAAAAAATATTGAGGTAATTTGATAAAAAAAAAAAAAGTTAATAAATTATAGTTTGTTACACATGGTATCAAAGCATCTAGGTTAAACACTAAGACCTATGAGCTCACAAAAAAAATTGCAATGTGAAATAATAACTAATAAAATATTCTTTTGACATTATAATATTATAATATGATGTTAAAATTGATGGCGTCGCGCGGAGGTCTGGTTCGCGCTAGGGCCTGCGTGCCCTAGCCCGACCTGCGTCTGGTGTCTGTGCTCACTGGTGAGCTTCTTTGCTGATTTCTGGGGGTCGTTGTTTTGTTGGCAGGGGCGTGCGTTGGTCGGACAGGGGTCTTGGCCATTTTCTAGCCCGTGGGTGGGCGTTTTCAACCTGAGATCTATCTTTGGTGAGTCCTCGGTGGGGGGCCTGTGGTGTTCTGAGATTGTGGGTCTCCTGCCCCATCTCTCTCTCATTTTTGCTGAGTCTTGGTTCATTGTTGCATGGAGAATCGAGGTATAGCCTCTTCTCAGCTTTCCTTCGGAGATATGGAGATGGGTGAGCCGTCTTCTTTGTTGCATGTCAGTGATAAGGAACAGATTGGTAAACCCCAATCTAGGGAAGGTGTTTCATCTTCAAAAGGGATGTTTCATTTAAGAAAAGTAAACGGATGTTTGCAGAGATCTGAGGACCGGTCAGTTTTGGTTATTCAACCTGCGCAAGATTCAGAGGATGTCGAATACTGGTGCAATCATGCTCTTATTTGCAAATTTCTGGGCCTTCGCCTTTCTTTGCTTATGCTGGAATCCTGGGCATGTCGGGTATGGAACCCGGAAGGAGATATGGAGATTTTGTTAGTGGCTAATAACTATTTTCTGGTTATCTTTTCAAGCATGTCAGACAGAAATAAGGCTTTTGAAGGAGGCCCTTATTTCTTTAACCAAGTGGGGCTCTTCATCAAGCCTTGGCACATGGGCTTCAACTCTGCTGAGGAGATCCCCTCGCGAGCTCCTATGTGGGTTCGCTTGCCGAGGCTTCCTTTGGAATTCTAGAGGGAAGATATTCTTCACTCAATCTCTTTGCTTCTTGGAAAACCTGTGGGTTCGGCTACACAAACTCAAGATTGTAAGGTAATTTCTTTTGCTCGTATTTGTGTAGAAGTTGATTTAAATAATCCGTTGCCAGATTCTATGGAGATTTGCATGGGATCATCTTCCTGGATCCAGCAGTTGGATTACGAGACCCTTCCATTTAGATGTCGAATTTGCCATGAATATGGTCATTTACATCGCAGATGTCTCAGGAATAAGTCTTCCCCCATGGCTGCCCCTGGACCTCCTAGGGTGGACAAGGGGAAGGCTCCTTTGTCTAATGGACCTGTAGATAGTGAGGGATTTATTCAGGTTAAGTCCCGTAACAAAGGCAAAGGTAAGAAGAGAACCTGGATGGACAGACAAAATGATGGCACCTTTAACAAGTTTTATGCTCTGGGTGACTTGGTCCAAGAAGAAGGTACTCCAGTTGAGCTCTCTTTTGGGGCTAAAGGTCAGCATAAGGTTCAAGATGAAGATGCAAAGAAGGATGATTAGATTTTATCTTCAGGGGACCAACAGGTTGGACAGTTGGCTATTGATTTGCCTCCTCAAGTTCAGGATATTGGAGATTTTTGGGGGTCACAGGGTACGAAGGGCTCAGTTATGGTGGCTCCTAATCCCCTTGCTCCTAAGGGGACCTTAGATTCTGTAAAGGGTAATAAAGCTCCTCTTGTCTTAGGGCTACAACAGAAATCCTTCAAAAAGGGGCTTTTAGATAAACCGTCAAAGAGTGGTAGGAAGACTGATCAAGAGAAGGTGAAGATTATGGGTGATACTTTGGTTGAGTCTGGGTCTGTGAAACCCATTGATTCTCACTTCTCCCACCCCCATAAATGATTGTTTTGTCATGGAATGTAAGGGGGTTGAACAGCATCCCCAGACAAAAGGTTGTTCACAGATTAATTGAGTCTCAATCTTCTTATGTGGTCTTTATTCAAGAAACTGAGCTTATAATGGATGGTTTGGCTAATTGTGCTTCGTGTATCTGGCCCCAGGGCTCTTGGCAGGGGGTGGGTGCTTTGAACAGTTCGGGGGGGGTGGCTTGCTTCTGGAACCCAAGGAAAGTTTCCCCCTTATGGTGGATTTCTAGTCGGTCCTCCATTTCTTTGGTTGCCTCTAGTTTTGAGACTGGAGAAAGGTGTCTTTTATCCAATATTTATGCTCCTACTGATTTTTCAGGTAAGTCTCATTTATGGGCTCATATCAGATTCATCCGGTCCTTGGACCCGTTTCTCCCATGGATTATGGCTGGGGATTTTAATGTTGTTACTAGTTTGGATGAAAAACGAGGGGGGTTAGCCAGGCTGGACCCGTCTTCAAATCTGCTCAGGGATATGATTGGTTCCTTGAATCTCATTGATGTGAAGCCAACCAATGGTGTCTTTACATGGAATAATCGGAGATGTGGTGTTGAGGCTATCTCAGAAAGGCTTGATAGATTTTTGGTTTCCTGCTATTGGATGAACAACAGGTGGATCACCAGTTCTGAAATTCTTGACTGGAGGGGCTCTGACCACTGGCCTATCAAGCTCTCTATCACCTCATATGGAGTCACCAAAAATCCCTCTTTCAAATTTCAGTTGATGTGGTTAAGAGACATGTCTCTACCAGACCTTATGTTGGATTGGTGGTATGAGGGGATGCCTGCCCATGGGACGACCATGTTTACTTTTAGTAAGAGGCTTCAACATGTGAAGTACAAGCTTAAGAGATGGAATAAATAGTATTTTGGGAACCTGCATGCTCAGAAGATAGTTGCTCAGTCCAAGTTGGATAATATTACTCGTCAGATTCGGGACCAAGGGTTGACCTCTGATCTGAGTAAAGTTGAGTCCTCAGCTCTTAAGGGACTTGAAGAGTGGGAGCTTCGGGAGGAGATTTTCTGGAAGCAGAAATCTCGTGTTGATTGGCTTCAGGAGGGGGATAGGAACACTGCTTTTTTTCATAACTCAGTTAAGGCTCGGAGGCAGGGGAATTCTATCTCCTCTCTTGTCTCGACTGAAGGAGCTCAAATCTCTTCCTGTGAAGAAATTTCCAGGGAAGCTGTCAATTATTTTTCTAATCTTTTTACTAGGGAGGATCTTACTGCTGGGACCGAGGAGCGGGCCATCTTGGATTGTATTCCCCACCTGGTCACTGCTGAGATGAATGGGGCTCTCTTAAGTCCTATCTTGTTACCTGAATTGGAGAAAGTTGTGTTTACTATGAAAAAAGGTAAGGCTCCTGGCCCAGATGGTTTTCCGATTGAGTTTTTTCAAGAATTCTGGGAAATAATAAAATTTGATCTCCTAGATGTGGTTCAGGAATCACATAGAAACAAACAGATGCTGAAGTCTTTGAATTCTACTTTCTTGGCTCTCATACCTAAGAAGGAGGGGGCTAATCGGTTGGGTCAATTTAGGCCTATAGCGTTATGTAATGTTGTCTATAAGATCATCACCAAATTGATTGCTGAGAGACTCAAACCACTCCTTGGTACTTTGATCTCTACTGAACAGGGTGGTTTTGTTGAAGGAAGACAAATTTTGGATGGGGTTGTGATAGCAATGGAGGCTATTCACTCTATGGCTGCCTCAAAGGAGAAAGCTATGTTTATTAAACTTGACATGGCTAAAGCTTATGATCGGTTGAGTTGGGCGTTCTTACAGAAAATTCTTTTGGCTTTTGGTTTTGATGAGGAGTGGGTGAATTGGGTTCTTAGTTGTGTGACCTCGTCCTCCTTCTCAGTTCTCATTAATGGGGAACCTTCAAAATTGTTTCGTGCTTCTTGGGGACTTCGGCAAGGGGACCCTTTATCTCCCTATTTATTCATTATCATGGCGGAGGGTCTTGGCAGATTTATAAAATCTCAGGTGAGGCAGGGTCTTATCCAAGGTTGGAGCTGGAACAATAATCTTCCTTCCTACTCTCATCTTCAGTTTGTGGATGACACTGGATTGTTGGGCATGGCTAGAATCAGTGAGGCAGTGAATTTTAGGAGAGCTTTGGATATCTATTTGAAAGCCTCAGGTCAGAGTATTAATGATGATAAGTCTTCCATTTATTTCTTTAATACTCCTCGGCTTATTCAGAGCAGGATTGCTAGGATTCTTAGATTTCAAATCGGTTCCCTTCCTTTGATGTACCTTGGGATTCCTTTGGCCTTGGGATCTCAGCGTAGAGACTACTGGCAAGGGATTTTGGATAAATTCTAGAGTAAGGTTAGTCACTGGACTTACAGATGGTTATCTTCTGCTGGGAGAGTGGTTCTCCTAAAGATTGTGGTGCAGTCTCTCCCCATTTACAGGTGTTGTGTTCAGGTCCCCCCTTCCAACTTTGTGAGGGATTTTGATGCTCTATCTCGGCAATTCCTTTGGTCTGGAAACCGTCTATCCTCAAAGTGGAGTTTAGTCAAGTGGGAGTCTATTTGCAGGCCGAAGCATGCTGGGGGCCTTGGTCTTAGGTCGATGACTCTTGTTGTCACGGCTTTGGATGCCAAGCTGTACTGGCGGTGGTGCAACAATCAGGATCATGATTGGGCCAAGATTCTTGCCCACAAGTATCTTCCTAGTGCTGATTGCCTTGATGTGTCGCGGCTTGCTTTGGTGGGTAAAGGTTCTTGTATTTGGGATACTCTTAAGAAGGGAGCTCAACTTATTAAGGAGGGTCTCTTCTGGATTTGTAACAGAGGCTCTGATGCTCTGTTTTGGTAGGACTCTTGGGATGGCCACCCTCCCATTCTTTCTAGCTTCCCTCAGCTTCAGCCTCTTTGCCATATTTTTACTGATGCTGGATGGTTTAAGGTGGAGCATTTTAAGACTGTCAAGCGTATGGGTCAGGTGGAGGTGACTTGCTGGAAGGACCCTCAGGAGTGGCCCGTGGGTGGCTCTGATGAGGATCGTATTGTTCTTACTAAAGCTTTGGAGGGTAGGATTTGCAGCTCCCTTAATGCGAGGGACGCTTTGGCTTGGAGTCCTAGCCCAAAAGGTAAATTTACTATTGCTCAAGGCTATGCTATACTTGACAGGAACTTACATGGTCCAGCTGAGGTGCACTGGTGGAAGAAGGTTTGGAATAAATTTTCTTGGCCCAAATGTAATTTTTTCTTATGGTTGTTGGCTCAGAAGAAATGCCTCACTTGGGAGAATCTTCGCAAACGAGGTTTTCAAGGACCTTCCATTTGCTTCCTTTGTTCGAACAATGAGGAATGTACCTCCCACTTGTTTTTTCTTTGCCCTTTTTCTAGAGAGATATGGCATAGATGGTGGGAGGCTTGGCGTCATGGTTGTATTCATGCTACCTCCCTAATTGATTTTTGGGAAAGTTTAGGCAGGCCTCCAACGAAGACTTCTTTCCTGTAGGTAGCCTGGACGGTTGGGCCGATTTTCATTCTCTGGAACCTTTGGCTAGAGAGGAACCGCAGAATTTTTTGTGGCTCCAAATTAGGAAGTTTTCAATTGTGGAAGACAATACTTAGTAGGCTTCAGGAGACTATTTATGTGAAGTGTGATATGTCTGAAAGTATTGATCCTGGTGATCATGCTATTGTGAGGAATTTGAACCTGGGGGATAGTAGACGGGGATGCATTGTTGGAAAAAGACCTCGCCATGTCAAGCAACGGGTTTGTCGGGATGGGAGGTGGACACCTCCCTCGGCTGGGATCCTGAAGATTAATACAGATGGTTCTTCTTTTGGGAACCCTGGACATGTTGGTATTGGGGGTATAGGTAGAGGTAATGATGGTGGTGCGGTTTTTCTCTTCTCTATTTACAAAGGTCAACACTTTGATAACCTGATGGAGGCCCTTGCTATTAAGATTGTTGTTGAGAGAGGATGCTCTTTAGGCTAGAGGAGGATCATCTGTGAGTCGGATTCTCAGATTGTTGTGGATATGCTGAACAACCAGAGTTTGGAGGATGTTAGTTGGCAATTAGCCTCTTTAGTCAGACAGATTCTAAGTCTTTGTAGTTCCTTGGATTCTGTCTCCTTTTGTCATATCCCTAGAGAATGGAACAGAGTGGCTGATTGTTTGGCGAAGTGGGCTTCAGAGAACGTGGATGGTTGGGATATTAGTGGAAGGGATGAGTTACCTTCTGAGTATCGTGGGACTGTTGAGCAGTTGTTATTGGAAGACAGGAATATGTAGTGTTGTTGTTGGCCTTTGGCCTTTGGCCTTTGCTCTGTATTTTGGTTTTGATTGAATAAATTTTTACCCCTTCTTTTTAAAAAATAAAAATAAAATATTCTTTTGGAACCAAGCATGGTAGGAAATAGGTCATAAAAGCATGCTAGGAAAATATGCTAGGAAAATGAAGAACATAAATTAGAACAAGAACACAGTTAAGGAAGAAACTCAAACATTTAAACCATATTTGTTGGAAGATGACTATCCAATATTGAAACCTTGGTGAAAACCATAGAATGAATAAAATTTCTTAAAGGAAAGCAAGTGATGCCTAATATTGGGAAAAAAAAATGTCAAGAAACCTTTGATGGTATGTGACATGCCTTCTGGGCGTGGTTGTAACATGCTAGATGTGAGTAACTAGGTGATAACAAAGAACTTACATGTACATCCCACCTCAAAAAAAAAAATACTATACTTTGACAAAGAAGAAGAACTTGAGGAGTTCCCCTTATCTTAATAGACCTTAGTATTGGAAAGCTATTATAATCCATAAATACTTTGTTATAAATATACCTTCTATTATAAATAAGGATATGAAATTCCAAAATTTTGGATATGAAATAAAATTTATATTGTTACATAACCAATTAAGTGACATGTTGTTTGGAAATGAATCTAAGAAAAATACTTAGAAACATTTTTTAAAATATAATTTCATTAATTTTTTTAAGTAATGTGAGAGCAAACATAATGTCATTTTGGTGTACCGTGATCACTTGATGGTATGAGCTACAACCAAACTTAGGGTGAGTGTGAATGAATATGGAGAACTTGTAGGGGATTATATAGCTAAGATATACCAAATTATTGTTGCCTTAAATGACACTAGAGAAAGGATTATTGCTCTTAAGCAAGAAGTTTGAGAACCCAAAAGGGAAGAAATTGAAGAGGAAGTAAATAACCATAATTCTAGTGAAAAATTGAACTCAAAAGAAAGCCATTAATGAAGATGTGGAAAGGATGTCTTGATTTTATTTTAAATTGACAAGAGACGTGATTAAGATTAATCCACCAAATTTTGATGGAACTATTTTAGGTGATGGAGCTAAGTCCTAGTTGAGTGAGATGGAGAAGTACTTTACGATCCAAATCTAATCTAAGGGAGGTCACTAGGGTGATATGGGGAGTGTATCAATTTTTAAGAGAAGCTTCAACATGATGGATGAACAAGAAGGTTGACATGAATTTGGATTCTATCATTGTTATGTGGAGCCAATTTATAATCTTTTTTAAGAAAATGTGATTACCTAAACTCAAGTTTGACCAAAATTCGATAAAATTTCAAAACCTCAAGGAAGGAGACTTGTTCATAATTGAGTATTAGCTTATGATACTTAAATATGTTCCTCAATACCAAAAGAATGAGTTATTTGAAATCATAAAATTTATTATGGTCTTGAATATGTAAATAGGTGGAGAGATAGATGTCTATAGACCTTCAACAATGGATAGAGTGTTCAAAAAACATTTAGACAAGAACATAAACTCAAGACCATTGAAACATATATGGACATGTTTAAGAAGAGGTTTGGGGCATAAAGGACTCAAAATTATTTATAAATAAGGTTTGGATCCAACAATCCAAATAGGGGTTCCATGACAAGAATTATAGGAATAAAAATAACTCTTGAAATGTAAGAAAAATGAAACCCTAGAGCTTCACTATAGGATTTCAATGGTTGCTTTTCCACAACATTTCATTTAAGGGTTTGAGGTAGTGAGGGTTTGATGGATTTGGACAAGGTATAAGATTGACTTACAACTTGAAAGGTGAGTCAACTTTCCCTTGACCAAACTTGGGATGGATTTTTGAATGAAATGCAATGATTTGACTAGGCTAATGATGCAAATAACTATTCTAATGCAAAAACAACATATCTGGAAAGTCACAGACAAATTCAAACTTTAAAAAATAAATTGAGAAATTTTTTGTGCACCTATGATATAAATTTGCATTTATATGTCTACCTCTTATAACTCTTTTATATGTTTAATATATTTTTACATTTCTAATGCAAGAGGTTCAACTTTAGGAGGCCATTACATTTGATCTAGGAGGTCATTGGGGCCTATTTTATGAATTGTAGAGCTCAAAAATATCTTTGCAACAAGAATCACTTAAAGTGATGTTGAAAACCTCGCAAAAAAGTATTATGCCCAAAACAAATCAACAACCCAAAAATTGATTTTTTGTATTTCATAGTTCAAAAATTGCATTATGCGTATACTCGACATTAGGAGTAAGGTTGAGACACTCTTTCTAACATCGCATCAGCCAATAGCACTCTCCTTAACAACATGTTATTTCATTACATATACATATATACATATTCATGTATATCTACATCTACATATATACATGCATACATATGTACGTATGTGTGTATGTACATGTGTGTGTGTGTGTGTGCATGTGAATGTATGTGTATATATAATTAGAGTCACTCAAGGGCTCAAGCTCTCAAGATTATCTACAAAAAGAAAAATAACCTTCTATAAGAGAGAAAATAAAGAGCATAAATTTTCAATAATGGATGCAAAGTATATAATATCAAATGTGACCAATGATGTGCAATATGTTGCAATACTTGCAATGAAATACAAGCAATGTACAAATGAGACCTTGCTTATATAGGCAAGGTTGAGAGGTAGGACAAATTAGGATAATGACAAGTGTCTTAATCATATTTCATGTGACAACTAAGGGATAAGATAAGATAAGATCATATGACAACTAAGACTTCTAGAAATATTTCTAACTCACTAAGTAAACTTAACATGTGAAAATGTGAGAAAAGGGCCTAACTATGAACTAGTTAGATAATGTGCCTTGTTTGCACTACAAAGGGTAAACATTATATATGTGAACATATTTAATTTTACTATATCAATTCCAAATGTCCCCATTATTATTTTTAAATACATATTACCATTTTACTTAGCTATTAAATCACTCCTAGTCATAGTAAACAATTGACTACAAGGAATTCATTAAAAACATACAATAAATGTAAACACTTAATTAGTCTAACATAGATGTAAATCTTGAATTGTGAACAATTTGGATTAGGGTAATTAGTTCAATGCATCATTTGTCTTTTTTCTCTCAATAGTTAAGAGGAGTTACTAAACCAAGAAAACCATGTGTCTAACTCAAAATCCACCACTATTGGTTTTAATCCTGTAACATAGAAAAAGTGAAACCTTGAGATTTGACCCTAGTGTTTAGGCATTTTTTCAAATGTTTCATTAGATATTTGAGGTAGCGGGGGTTTGATGGATTTGGACAAGGTATAGGACTAGCTTATAACCTAAAAGGTGAGTCAACCTACCCTTGACCAAACTTGGAATGAATTTAGGAATGAAATGCAATGCAATGACTAGGCTAATGATGTATTGGTTCTTATGCAAATACAACAAACACAGAAAGTCATAGGAAAATTTGGATAGTATAAATGGACTTAGCAAAGTACTATTCACCTATGGTTTGAATTTAGGGTTGAAAATAGAGGACTAAGTCACCTAGGGCAACAGTGTCCTTTTGACTGAAATTTAGATCTATTTTTGCAGTCCTCGAGAGTTAGGTCAAAAATTCCATTTTTCACTTGTTGCATTGTTGGATCATTGTCAGATAATTTGTAACTGAGTTTCAGTTTGTTGTCAAGGTGTAGGGTTTTGATTACAAAAGTTTTAATAATTTGATCTTCAAGCCTCCTCCAATCTTCTTTAGATCTGAAACCTACACATTCAAAGAGAGATGAAAGGTTGTGTCATTTAGAGGCTTACCTTAGTCAAACCCCATGTTAGTTTTTCCACTTCCACTATAGAAATATCAAAGATAAAAGATAAATGATAGAAAGGAATGATGCATCAACAAAGTGTTGCAATTCACCACCCTTCAATTGCTTCCTTAAAGGTTTGAAGTCATACAAATCTCCTCAAGGTTTGGATCTTGCTTGCTTGAATCACTTGAATTGCTTAGATACCTGCAAGGATTAGTCTTCACAAACATAAACATAAAAACATGAACTCAAATACACTTTGACATGATTCTTAGATCTTGAATTATTGCAATAAATCTCTGAAATGTTGCTCTTGACTTGCTTGATAATTGTTTGATTACCAAATTTTCCAATAGTTTCTAGATATTGCTTGTTCATTCTCAAAAGATGCAAAGACTAGGTATTTATATGCAATTATTCTAGTTTCCCAAAAATTAAATCCCGATAGCCGACTTTGGACATTTGAAATTCAAATAATAAAATGATGACATCACCATATTTGAATTTGGAGCCAAAATAGGGGAACTAAGTCGCCCTAAAAGACTAAGTCCCAACCCAATTTTCTAGAAATTAAGGTATCGAGGGAAAAGTATTAAATGAACGCATTTATCTTTCGTTTGTAATTTGTCCATAATTATTTAAAATGGGCCACGGAATGCATAATTTAGGAAATTAGGTTCTCAATTAGGTCCAATAACTTAGGGGGAGAAAAAAATAGTGTGAAATTATCAAGGATGACAATTTATGATGCAACAAATCCTATATCCACACACTTAATTAACACATCCATTATACTTGCACAATCTAAATAACCAAAGAACAACATATAAGAATTGGCATGAATATAATTCTAGCAAGATATATCCATATCACAATTACATCATATACATCTCAACACTAATCTTTCAATCAAGCATAGTGAGGATAATACAATATGGTTTGACAAAGAACCTAACCATTACAAATTAATCAATTAACATCATATGAATATAATAAAAATAGTGAAGCTAAAAGTTCATACTGACTTAATCATAAAATGATGGTATATAATATTAGCATGTTAGTGTAGAAAAGTAATCACCAACCAATAAAAAATCATAGATAATATCATATAATATTTAATACAAAATTACATCACACAATAAAGGAATAAGTGCTTATAGGCCTTACAAAATTTTCCTAAGGGTTTTTATGACACTTTATAGACATAATACAATTTTGGTAGTAGTTGATAGGGTGACTAAAGTAGTCCATTTCATAGTAGAGAATTCAATCAATGATTATCCTATCATAAAAAAGAAGTTCATAAAATATATATTTAGGTTACATGAGGTACCTATAAAGATCACTTTATAAATAGATCACTTCTTATTTTTGGACCACTCTCCAAATAGCATTGGGTACTTAAATCAATTTTGATAAATTGCATATCACCTCAAAATACATGGGTAAACAAAAAGTGTTAATCAAATTATATAGGATCTATTGATAATTTATTTTATGGTTTGGATAAATCCAAGTGGGAAGAGTATTTATCTCTAGTAGAATTTGCATATAATAACTCTTATTAGTGTGCCTTGGAAATGTAACCTTTTGAGGATTGTACATGGGTGGAGATGTATAATCCCTTGAGTTAGAATAACTTAGAATATTTAATTATAATTGGGCCAAATATGTTTAAATATATGGATGGGAAGGTAAAATTTATTAGGCAACGTCTAAAGGAAGCATCTAATAGACATCAAATTTATGCAGATAAGAATATGACACTATAATTTTCAATGTGGGAAGAATGGTACATTTTAAGATTCAAACACATAAGAGTTTTGTCTCTTTTGTGAATTCCATGAAGTTGGCACCAAGGTTTATTAGGCCTTTTTAATATATTGAAAATAGTTAATCCAATATTTTATCAACTAGCATTGCTTCAAACCTTGAGTCAAATTCTTGATGTATCCAATGTGTTGTTAAATAAGTATGTTCTTAATCTTGTTGAAATGTGTGGGAAAAGGAGAGGGGGTACTAACAAGGTGTCCTTTTGATTCCACAATGGGATCCAAAGGGGGTCTTGAGGATACTCTATTTCTCCTATGGACATTTCATTAGGAAAGAGATCACAAGGTGTAATGATTAACTTTCAACCTCAATGGTGAGTCAATCAGACCTGGATCCTAGTCCTTTAAGACAATAGGGTAGATCTTAAACCTAATTAAACAATTTCAAATGTTCAAACTAAATGCACAATAGGACTTAAATGATAAAATTCAAGATTCTAAAGATACATAAATCAAATTGACAATTTGTAGGCGGATTAGAGAAGGGTTTGGACACATGTACCTAGCATAAAAAGTTGATTTTGAGCACTATTGAAGGACAGGTTTGCCCAGGGGTGAGTGGGTCTTGGTTAGGGCTTCCAAAAATACTTTTTGTAGTCCTCTGAAGTAAGATTTGAGATGTTGTTTTGTACAGGTTTCACTATCGAATAGTCAGAAATAAATTATGCACTTGAGTTTTTATGATTTGACAACAATGAATGCAACAAATACAACATTGTAAAATTGCTCTTCAAGATCTTCAATCCTTCTTCAACATGTAATTTGCACATACACAAAGAAGAATAATTTGTTTTATTTGTTTGTGGGTTTTCCTTGGTCAAACCCCAAGTTTGGTAATCAAACCTTGATAAACAAATAATGACAATGGAAGGAAATGATAAATGAAACAATACTTGCTTACAACTCACCAAACCTTTAATGGTTGTCCTTAAAGGATAGAAGTCAAACACATCACTCCAAGGATTGATCTTGATTTTTTTGATTGATTGGATACTTGAAAATTCTTGGATGCTTTAGGATCAATAATGCATAGTAGCCTTCACAAGATGGCATGAATGCACATGAACTTTGATATGATGGTTAGAATCTTAATTTTTTGCAACAAATGACTGATAAATCAACTCTTGAATTCTCTTGACAATGATATTTTCTCTCATAAATTTCACCTCTTGCTTGTTGATGTTGAATTGATAAATAACTATGTATTATAGGTGTTTATCTAATTTCTTGAAAATTAGATTCCAAAAGCCGACAATTGCATATGAAATTTGAATCATTAAAATACCGCCAAAAACATATTTTAAAATGCGTCCTGGCACTTAAGGGGGACTCATTCACCCATGGGAAAATGGGTCCTGACCTAAAATTCCAAGACACTCATTCACCAATGTGATTAAAATATTAATTGCATTAATTAAATGTTGGTTCTCTTTCAGAAAACAAGGTAAATAAGGATTTGGGATGCATAATTTAGGTAAATAGAAGCTTAATTAAGTCCAATTGATTAAGGGACCCAAACAAAGTATGAAATTGTAAAGGGTGTATAATTTCTTATAGTACACTTGCATATGTATTTGATTTGTGTTCTTTATAGGTTTGGGGTATATGGATAGTGGTAGTACATTTTGTGTGTATCATGGATCATCATTAGTTGTGATTGTGCAATATATTAATAGGACATTGTAAAGTCCTATGTGGCTAGTATAGTCATGGTATTGCTATATGGGAGAATAATGTTGAGACATGCATTTTTTTATTTCATCATTTATTTCAATTATATTTATTTAATTTTGAAATCATGTTATCTAGTTTAGTAATTTATTCTATCATGTTGAATTAGGAAGAATGTTACTCTAAAGGAGGAGGAATATAAGGTCTTATCTTAGATACTTCTCTTTATCTACGGGATGATGACATTTGATTATTATTGCTTAATCACTTAAATGTTAGATATTTTAATTCTTTAGAATTAAATATTATAATAAATAATTGGAGTTAATTAATAGATTATTTATTTATTTTTCATAAATTAGATGGCCCAATTAATATTGATTTGACAATTGTAATAATTTATTTATTATATGATCATTTTAATTATGTATAAATAGAATAAATGAATTAAAGAAAAAATATATTTTTTAAATAAATAAAAATATAAATTAAATTAGGGTTAACTAAAGAATAATTATAAAAAAATTACATATTATTTAATTATTATAATTCTTTTATTTTGGGATTGTGTATAAGTGTAGATTATAATATTTATTTAAAAAATTAAATAAAGCTCTTAGATTTTATATGGGTATAATTTCCAATGATGCATGAGCTTGATGATTGGACTCATAAAAATATTGAAATTGGTAGAAAGAATTACACACATGATGGCGAATGGAATTCTAAGGAGACTCAAAGAGTGATATTTAGAAAAATTGATAGAACCTTTTGAGAGAGGAAAAATAGATTTTACCATCTATTTCAATAGGGATTTCCAATTAAACATTATAGATTGAATTTTCAATAATAAGAACCTTATCCAATTGAATTTTAAAAATGGATTTAGATTATCTTGAATTTATATTTTATTAATATTGTAAATTTGAAAGTTTTAGAGAAAGAAAGTTATACACTAAAATTATGAATTAAATGAATGAATGTAGTGGATTGAATTAAGAATATAGATGAAATTTGAACACAAAAGTATTTGATTTGATAGTATCTAAATTTTGACTGAACTGTAATTGAATTTGTAAATTATGTTCAAAAATTTATTTATTTATTAAATATGAGAGATTTTGTTGAAAATCTATGTGAATAAGTTCAACCAAAACAAGTCTAGATTGTGATTCCAAATCATTGTAGTACAAATTTGAGCAACTAAATTATGATTTGAATGTATGTTGTGTGATGAACTTCATGAAAGAAGGATTTGAGTAATATTCATAGTCTGAATCAAGTTCTGGAAAAATTGAGGGTTAAGAGATTGGAAAACTATCAAATTGATCTAAGAAGAATGTTTATGTGTTGATAGAAAATTAGGATATACTAACTTTCTAGAAATTCAATGTAATTTTCTTTCTACATGTGTTGGGAAACGTATTTTTCTTATATTGATTTTTAGACTTGTTGTAACTAAAATTTGAATAGGTTAGAAGTCTGTAAGAAGTTTATCTTTCATATATAAGCAATTAGATTCTTAAAATCATGTGTACAAGGCTCTAGCACCCAAGCCTAGACATAGTGTTTGCACTAATACCTAGTCTCAAGGCTAGAGTTTGTAGTAGCTTCCCTTTGTTGTAAAGAACATATGAATACATAGGTTGATTAGAAAATATGAAATGAATCTTTCTATTAGAGTAGAATTCCTATCATGCATATTTTGGTCTATAGATAGCATTTTTAGATTGAAAATGGTAGAAAGAATTGCACACATGATGGAGAATGGAATTCTAAGGAGACTCGAAGAGTGATATTTATAAATTTTGATAGAACCTTTTGAGAGAGGAAAAATAGATGTTACCATCTATTTCAATAGGGATTTTCAATAATAGGAACCTTATCCAATTGAATTTTTAAAATGGATTTAGATTATCTTGAATTTATATTCTATTATGGTAAATTTGAAATTTTTAGGGAAAGAAAGTTATAGACTAAAATTATGAATTTAATGAATGAATATAGTGGATTGATTTAAGAATATAGATGAAATTTGAACACAAAAGTATTTGATTTGATAGTATCTAAATTTTGATTGAACTGTAATTGAATTTGTAAATTATGTTTAAAAAAATAGTTTTTATTAAATATGAGAGAGTTAGTTGAAAATCTACGTGAAAAAGTTCAACCAAAACAAGTCTAGATTGTGATTCCAAAATCATTGTCGTACACATTTGAGCAACTAAATTATAATTTGAATGTATGTTGTGTAATGAACTTCATGAATGAAGGATTTGAGTAATATATTCATAGTCTGAATCAAGTTCTAGAAAAATTGAGGGTTAAGAGATTGGAAAACTATCAAATTGATCTAAGAAGAATGTTTGCGTTGGATGGAAAATTAAGATATACTAACTTTCTAGAAATTCAATGTATTTTTCTTTCTACATGTGTTGGGAAATGTATTTTTCTTATATTGATTTTTAGACTTGTTGTAACTAAAATTTGAATAGGTTAGAAGGCTGTAAGAAGTTTATCTTTCATATATAAGCAATTAGATTCTTAAAATCATATGTACAAGGCTCTAGCATCCACGCCTAGATGTAGTGTTTGCACTAATACCTAGTCTCAACACTAGAGTTTGTAGTAGCTTCCCTTTGTTGTAAAGAACATATGAATAAATAGGTTGATTAGAAAATATGAAATGAATCTTTCTATTAGAGTATAATTCCTATCATGCATAGTTTGGTCTATAGATAGCATTTTTAGATTTTTGAACTTATTATTAGATTATCTCAATAATCATATGAATTCATAAAATAAAGTGTATGAATGTCTTTACAAGTAATTAAATGGTGCATTTATCTTAATAGATAAACTTAATGAACACTTAAAGTATATAAGTGACTTACAAAAATGTATTTTATATGAATCAACTCACTAAACATAATAATTAATATTTGTTTAAGAAAGTATGATTTAAATATTTAGAATTGATAATCTTATATACAAACATATATATAATACTTAAAACATTGAAATGGTAAATGAATGTCCATTAACATTTTAGAAAAAAATAAATGTAAATGTAAATGTCCTTAAAACATATGTAAATGTGTTGACTAGATCTTTTTATACATTGTTATAATCCAACTATTATATAAATTAACAAAACATATAATTATATACCATAATTATTGATTTTATGTTACATTGAAGTGGTAAATGAATGTCCATTAACACTTTAGACAAAAAAAAATAAGAGAAAGGAGTACACACTTTTATGGCTTTATGGTGTTATTCTAATGATCCACTAGAGGGCTCATTAGACATGAAAGGCTTAAAACAAAACTGAAAAAAATTACATCAACTTCCAATGTTAAGTAAGCGCTTCCCATTAGATGAATAATCCTCCGGTGAGGAAGACAACGAATGACAATTGAATAACAGGCATGTATCATCAGGGGCTTAACTGCAAAATTGTTGTTCCTATCTCTTCTAAGTCAGAAAATGGAAATTAAAAAGCTGATACATCACCTGTAAAATGTGCACTTGGCATAAAGAGCTGATAGAAAATGATGTTGAGATACAGAGGCAGTGAGGACCTTGAGAATCAGGTCTTGATAGTTATTTTCTTTTAATTCGATGCTAAAAATCCAGGAAACTGCCCTTCGAGCAATAATATTACAGAAAACATGGAAGGAAGTACATGGGAATACCTCCAAATAAGTATTTAAAATGTCATGACATAGCAAGATTATCAGAAATTCTCAGCTTTAAAGAAAGCAATCCAGCAAAGGAAAACATAAGGGGAGAATGCCAAACAGACAACAACTGACTTGATATCAGAGATCACATGGCCGAAAGATAGGAATGTGAACGCCATTCCTGAATGATGGTATCTGTTTCTTCACCAAAAGACTTGTGGAGCTCAACAGCTTAAATACATCCTCCTTTGGAATGTCATTCAAATCATCCACTTGCAACTGCTGTGATGATCTCAACTGCACCAAGTGAATGACAACAAAGACGCTTGGCCTTGTTGATTCTAAGCCACTTAAACTATCTTATATGGTAGCTCCTCAGCTTGAACTTCTAAAGAAGAAACCCATCAAACCTTGTATCATGTCCTCAATTCATAGGCAAAGCTGTTCTTTCAGGCCCAAAAGTCTTAAGAAACCATCTGACCTGCCACTCAAGCCCTGCATCTAGAAAAGCATTCAATGCTGTTCGGTGGAGGCGAATGTCCAATTTTAGTCCTGCAGCATGAACATCCTGTAAAAACTTATGTAATTCGTCATACCTATTACTTTTTGTGAAAGCATTTACCATAATGGCAGCCATTGTTCGATCAACAGAGCCCCCTTCTTTCTTGAATTCATGAAACAACCCAATAGCTTTGTCAAATTGGCCGACTTTCGTGTAGCCAGAAATCAAAGAAGTATAAGTAACCTTATCTGAAATAATCCCCCTGCCTCTCATTTCATGCCAGAGTTCCTCGGCTCGGTCCAAGTTCCCAGCTTTAGTATACATGTCTATAAGAGAATTGTAGACCCAAGCATTTGGGGTGCACCCTGACCCCTTCATGCTATAAAATACCCGAAATGCAGCATCCTCGTTCCCAAGCTTTGCATGCATTGCAATGACATTGGCATATGCAACCACACAGCGCTTGAAACCCTTAATCCTCATCTCACCTAACAGAGCTTCTGCAGTTTGATACTTTCCTAACTGAGCATACACACCGATCATGGAAGCATAAGTCACCTGCCCTGGCTGGCATCCTAATGATACCAATTGTTTAAAGATGTTGACAGTGTCCTCTGGTCCTCTTCTCTTCATGTACCCATTAACTACAGCACATAGAACACAGTCAGTAATCTTAATGCCCATCTCCAACATCAATTTGACCACTCCAAATGCCTGCTCACACATCCCTGAATCCACATACAATTGCACCATGGTGGAAAATATAATGGGATCCCTAAGACATCCTGCCTTTTGGGCCTCGTGAAAAATTTGTTCTGCCCTATCCACCATCTTGGCCACTGCAAATGCATGAATGAGAGAATTGTAAGAAACCTTATCAGGCTCAAACCCTTCATCTTGCATTTCCCTAAAAACTGCCAATGCATCAGAGTGTCTTCCAACTTTTCCCAGAGTATCTACCACAATACTATAAGCGATCTTATCGGGTTTTATCCCCTTTTCTTTCATCTCTCCATAGATATCCATAACTTTCCCCATCTCACCCTTATTTCTCAAAGCGGTCATCACAATACTGTAACTGTCAATGTCTAGCGAAAACCCATTTACCCTCATTCGTTTATAGACAGAAATTGTTTTGTCATACATCCGAGTCTTCATGCAAGCACGCATCAAGGTATTGTATGCAGCGACCTTGCGCTCCTGGTCGTTCTCCATTATTCTAGTCCATGCTTCTGCAACTTCAAATTCACGTGACTTGACGGACTCTGTAAGAACTTTCAAGAGAGTTCCAAAATCCGGCAAAAGGCCATAACTTCCTATATCTTGTACAAGTTGCCGCAAAGCATACCACTGTTTTGAATCCACTAAACACTTAGCAAGAGCTTTCAAAGTCCTGGAATTCAATCTGAATTTCGGATGCTGCTTGGCCACTTGGTACAATTTTCCGCCTAGAATTTTGGTATTGGAGTTTTTAAGCGTTTTATACAGAAATCTATTTGAAATTTTGCGTCTAAATACCTGCAAATCCTGCTCGATGGCTACCGCTTTTTGCTTCAAAGGCGCTTCCTCCACCACGGCAAATCGAATTTGGCGTTTGATGACGGTAAATTTGACAGTGGAAAGGAGAAAATCTGGAGGCTTGGAGGGCAATGAGAATGGAAATTTGGGTGGATAAATTGCGGAAGATGGATCGAAATGAGAATATTGCAGGAGAGAGTATGTTAAGGAAATCAAAGGGGCCGACCATTTCTCCCCCTCCATGTCCTTCTTACAATATCCAACGTTATCCTCCCTTCAAATATATTTAGAAGATACTTCTGCACATTATTCACGGAAATGTAACTTAAATTTTGAAAAAATAATCTCATAAATATTCCACTTATTTTGGATATATTTTTTTTGTAAGAGTAAGTATTCGGCTTGTACTTAAATTGAATTTGAGAGGAAAATCAATTTGAATTTGAGTGGTCATTTTTTAGTCCAGTTCAAATTCAATCTTAGTTTTTTCCTAGAGAATGGTTAAATAATCACTTTACAAGTTAAAAATTATATATATTAAATAAAATTTTATGGAAAAATAGAGTGGTTTATGAGATCAGACTCATCGATATATTTGTAAATAAAAATATCTTATAATAAATATTTAGTTAATAAAATAAATTTAAATAATATTACAATCTTTTAGATAAAGAGATAAGTCTATATAAGTACTAAATATATGTTAAAATTAAAAATTAGATATATATGCTCTTAATTCTATGTGTAATAAGAAATGAATTATTTTAATGCATATTATATGATTTAATTTTGGATTGTTATTAGATATGTATGGTAGGGTTTTGATAGAATTAATTGCAAAGTATGCTTTGTCTAGGATCAAAAGTACTCTCATAGCCTAAATCCATGGATTCATGGCCTTGAACTTTTGTACAACCTTGATTCTAAAACTCGTGGCCCTAAACTTAGTGTTATTCGCCTACATATATCTAAACTAGGTGGTGCTTAAAATAACTTGTAGGACTTACCATCAAGTAAAAGAATCCACACCTTATCTTAAATGTAGTCAAGATATATAATACCAATTCAATGATTTTTGAACAAGATTGAAGACGTGTTACATTAAATGTAAATGCTTAAATATTTATCCTTGTGTATACATATGTTGATACAATATTTTAATACAAATCTTAATGTTGAAATGGTGTTTCATTTTCAAATGCATTGTGTGTATTCACCTTTGACAAGATCATTGAAAAGGGTGTTCAAATTATGAAGCCATTAATCACCAAAGGGTTATTCAAAGATTTTTCCAAGGATCAAGATGGCATCCATAACCAAAATTAGAAGCCCAAATTCTTTACAAAAAAATAAAAATATAGTGAATGATGATAATTGATATGAAACATGTACAGATAGTTCAAAACATTAATAAACGTGTATTGCCTACAAGGCCACCTAAAAGGGAGAACAAGAGACATCAATAGACAAACTTATGTGGACTCTTGGAGAATATATTTTAAAAAAATCTTGCAAGCAAACATGATCAACTTCCCACTTCCACAATTCCTTGATGATGACAAAACAAAGATTGCATGCTACAAGGACCGTGAATACTATGAATATTTTGATTCAAAGGCCATACAACTAATAAATGCATGGAACTTAAATATTACATCCAATATTTCATAGACTAAGGTGACGTTGAATTTGAAGGTGAACTGTCATCTTTGCCTAATGTAGGCTCGAGCATTTACTAAAACCCTTTTGAATCACAATCATGGTAAAGTCTCTTCCAAATAGAACTCAAGACAAGATAACCACACACATAATATTTACTCCTACAAGTCCTCCCGTAACTATGATTCTATAGTGAGCCACATTAAATAATCCACATCACATCATTAAAAAACCTCATTGTGTTGTCACAACACAATGAGGCATAGTCACTATCTTAGGAGCCCCTTTTCCTACTCATAGACAAATATGATCTTATTGAGTAGTTTGAGAATACTTTGACAAATATTTCCATTTTGGATCTTCTCAAATCATTGTACATTCACCAAGACATATTCAATAATTCTTAAAAGAGTAATTGAGGTATTTGAAATACATTGACTCCTCTTATTTCTTGGTACACCACACACACTATACTTTTGATCACCATATCACCTTTAGTCTTGAATATATGGCATCTCTTGATTGCTCCATAATCCTCTATTTTGTTAGGAAAATAATATTAGGTTGACCAAACCGTTTCCTACACAACCCCATGAGATAAAATCATATGTGCAAGCTTACATAATAATCATAATACAAAAATCAAATACATGCCACAATATAACACAAGATATACCCCGTGAAACCCCTCAAAAGGGAAAAACCTAGCCTTCAAAAGCATCCACACTCAATGTATTTTTTAACAATGAAAACATTTTAACACTTATAGAGTCTCCATTACTTCTAAAACATCAAGGTCCTCCAATGTATCCTCTATATGTCCAAGCATGTATCCATACATCTCGTGTCATTCTTCACATATGTATTCTTTAGAAAATAGCTCAATACAATGGCATCCAAGCCTAACACTCTAACGAGTGAAACAACCAACCTCAACCACTAAACATGTATTTGCTTTTATAAAATCAAGCTCACACAAAACAACCAAGTGGTAAGGTAAAACCATGAGTACACAGAATCATTAACCCTAACATATACTTTTTGGTACTAAGTTTCCCAATATTTAATATTTTACCATGTGCAACACACACATAAAATATCTAACCAATATCACATACAACTTTACAAGTGGACCCAAATGACTATTTAATGTGGTTAAACACATCACTTAAATATGCACCACAAATAAATACTTATTTTAAATTATTAAATAATTATTTATTGTCCAAGGTATACAACACCCTATTCCTAACACGCTTCATATTTAAGGATTTGTTTCTAAGCATAAAATCAAATGGGTACTTATAGATAATAGCTCTAGACTAAAGGTTTGCACCTTAAAACTTGTTAAACTCTTACAATACATAGAAGAGGCTTTGAAACCCCATACAATCATAATCAACTTATTATTTCCCTTTATGTGACACTTTTTGTCCATAACACCCATTGTCATGTCATTGATCTTGACATTCTATATAATATCCTCCTTTCTTGCTCATATATACACACCATGTAGGTGGTTCCATCCACATTCCACCAATATCTTAAACAATTTCATCAAGGCATTAAATTCACCATCCTAACAAATTATAATTTCTTCAAATACTATGAAATTTTGGAGGTTCAATGATAAAAATCAAAACATCACCCTATCATTGAAGTAACAAAATAACTATCTTAGCCAAATTCCTCTTATATCAATCTCAATGATATAACATCCACCTTATCTAACCCACCTCCTTCTACTAAGGTCGAGATCATCAATAAAGGGTCATAGGTGAGCACAAAACCTAAAAGACCTTCCATATTGGGAAACTCCAATTGTCACCTAAATCCTATGGTCATCCTAACATGGAACAAAAGTAGAAGTAGGAGAACTTGCAGTACGACACAATACAACTCTAAATAATTCTTCAAATATGGTTTTATCTCTAATGAACAAATTAGCTCCTCAAATACATCATGGTTACACAATGAAGAGGAATACATGCCTCATATTTCAAGCACAATGACTATCCAATAGCAATTTAATAATATGTAAGAATATGGACTATAAAGGTAAAGGCCTAAGGGCACATGAACAAGGAATCATGGAACGTGACCACTTTTCTAAGACTATAGATAAGCAAGGATTAGGGTATATACCTTAGGATGAATCTCTTGATAACCTTAGTGAATCTTTGAAAATTGTTGATTATGCTTCATCCAATTTTAATCATGTTAAAATTATTACTCACCATGATCCTTATGAAGATATTTTTGATATCAAACTCTTTCCAAATGATTCTATTTTCATCATGAGCCTTGAATAACAATATCCTAACCTCATTGACTAGAACCAACACAAGTGCATACCATTAGATGAATTCCAAAATGATGAGGCTCCCTTCAAACTACTCAATTCGAAGGTTGTGTTCCTCTAGGAGACCATAAAAAGGGATGTAACATTGATCTTCATAATTCATCATATTTTTCAAACACATGGAAGTCCTTTTCTTCACATAATAGATAGAAATCTAAGAATTCAAAGAAATCAAAATTTTAAGTACCCATTCAGGACTCAAAGGATGCATTATTTGATAAAGAACTCCACCTTCCCATTTCTCCATAGAGGTTATAAAAAGCACCAATTTTCTTAGAAAAATATGTTAGTGACATAAACTTTGGCAATGATCAAGACCAAAATTTAACACAAACTACCACTAGTATGAGCTTGGAAGAACATTAGGTCCATCAAGATATAGATATGCTATGTGATGTGGTTGGTACCAATTCCCCTTGGTATCACAATATCCATAATTACCTTATTTCCCAAGCTCTCCCACATAACTTATCTCATAATAAAAAATGCACATTCATCCAACATGCTACTCGCTTCACTCTTCTTGGCGGTAGTCTTTATCATGGGGATTATGATAGTTCATTGTTGTGATGCCTTCAATAAATCTAATTTAGTACTTATGAAATTCCACGATGGTATTTTTGGAGATCACACAAATGGTATCACCCTTTACAAAAAATACTCGTGCATCTACAAGTTCTCTACACCATGTGACTAGGAGCTAGATGAACCCATGAAATATCATCTTTGACCCTCAAAAAATACCAAAAAAAATAAAAAACAAAAATACCAACAAAATAAGAATATATAAAAAATATACCAAAATAAAAATAAAATTATTTATCACAAAAAAGAAAAAATAGTAAAGAGAAATATTCATCCTCTAGCAAAAACCATTTTTATGTTGTCTTACTTATCACATCCTTACCCATGGACCCTTATACAACATATAGGATTTTACCTTGATCAATGCTTCATAAAAATCTCTAGAACAAAATCTATCTCTACGATGGAAGTTATGATTTATAGATTTTGAAACTAATTTCCTTTATTCCTTCAAATCTAAAGATATCATCACATTTTTTTGCTAATGAGCCTTAATGTGTCACATTCCTAGTTTTAAACTAAAAACCAACATTTGCACATCAATCCCACTATATTACTCTAGTCTGGATGACCCAACAATCATTATCAATATCATGACAACTTAAGGATGAGAGACACTTTGGTTGTTTTCATTTTCTCATTCTTTGTTTGGTACCCATAACACACTTCCACAAGGACATCATATTTCCTTGTAATATGATTGCCTCTTGAGGTTGTGCTCATTGGGGTATTTGGATCTTGTCTTTTATCTTTCCTTTATCATTGTGTTGATTCATTTCATCTTTTCTTTATTGTTTCATGTCAATACTTTATTAATATGGTGCATCATCATGATCCATATATCATTATCTATAATGACTACTCAACATAAAAACTATTTCTCAAACATAGGAATTGTTGGCCTCCTCTAATGATTCAACAACTAAGCCCTTAAAGTTGTAACTCAAAGACTAGACATATGTATTGAATAGCTATCTTTCTCATCATGAAGGTTCATTTAATTGTCAACCCAGGGACGTGAACTTGAAATGGGTTAGCACTATATGTGCACTAGGTTTCTATTGTTGCCAAATTCATTCTACAACTAGAAAAGACATGATGTTGAAAGTAAATTGCTTGAAAGAAAGTAACATAAGCATTGAACATCAAACAACAACTATATTGAACTAAAATGCATGACAAAAATAGAAATATTAGAGAATGGATAGGAAACTACTATGTCTGATTTGGCTACAGGAACAGTCACAGAATGGAGTTCTAGTGGCTACAGGAACAAATAGTTTCCAGAATTGAAACTATTACTGAATAGAAAAATAATGACTGAGCTAAAAAGATTGAATCCTCACCAAGTGGGCCCCCTTGGGTGAGTTTCCCTTGAAACTAACTCAGATGTAGCAAACTTATAAATTTATTGTAGCAAACTTATAAATTTATTTTATTTATTGAAAATGCGATTACAATGGAACAGTAACATATCTATATTACTTGAAAACTAGAAATGTGAGTACAACATCATATCAACCAACCTTCTGAGAAGGAGTATCTGAGTCTTATTTATAAAAGGAGAAACTACTAACTAACTAACAACCTAGGTGGTCAACTCCAACAAATTAGGATGCCATTTATGGAAAGCATAAGAAAAGGAAAGGAGGTTATGCATGCATAGAATCTGGTCAAGTCAATCTTGACTTAACGTAGATCTAGCATAACAACAACTCCTATATTCGCTCAACCAATAAACATGATCATTTACAAGGCAATTACAATCTTCATTCAAGTTAAGACTTTCCCTCCATCGAGAGTTTTCCTCCATTGACCTCTTAATGACCACCTTCTTGAATTTCATGGCAACTGACCAACTGATAGAAACTTCCTCAACTTTGTAGGCTCTAATTATATCTACATAACAACATTAGCACACACAAACAATTACAAATTTATAACTACCTTAAAGCAACATTCATTAATCCACATGTAAAATCAACATAGATAATTTGCATAGCATGTTAATGTCATTAAAAATCACAAGGATGAACTTATGCCCAATGTCTATGGTTTTGAGGAAATAACATGGAAAGTGCCAACAACCAAGTGTCAAAGTCTAAGGTAACAACAACAAATAGATAATAAGCCCTATCGAAATTGAGCCATTAACTCGACTCATCACTCCCCCCAACCTAAGGTTTTTTTGGTCCTCCAGCAGAGGAAGTACTGCTCTTTTGCCTAGTCAAAACTCTAAATTCTACAACTACTAGTTGCCCCACATTGGATTTTGCAGTGTCTGAACTGGGGTCCCAGTAGAACCCTTGTTTTCTCTCCAACTTGCTCCATCTTTTACTTTCTGCAGCTATATCATACTTTTAATACCTTAAATCTGGCACATGCCATAATAGTGTAGGTGGCTAAAAGTTTAATGGAAGCCAAAACTATTGTTTCAACCTTCCAAGTTGTATGTATCTGTCAACTCTTTTGCATGTTGCAACATAGTTTTGTAAAGAGTGAAGTTCAACTTGCTTCAACCCATCAATCAAACTGTTACACCTTTGTGATAAATACTCCATTACTAATTTCTCTATAGTATCTACCACCTTCGCATATTCTTTGTAGGTTGCTTCTCTAACAAGCATGATCCTCCTATTGTAGCTTGGTCGATAAAGAAATTTTTTCCATTCTTGTAAAATGTCTACAGGTTTACTAGATTCGACTCTGATGGGAAAGGGAGTACTAAATTCTCTTTCCCTGTAAGTCCTGAACTGTTGTCCCCAACTAATTTCATTCTAAATCTAGGACATAAATGCCCTTAAATAGAGATCCACAATACATAATAATGGGTCCCACTCATGATCATGGGACACATCATAATTATGTAGGTATAGTTAACACAACAAATTTTTAACTTCAGGAGGGGAAAATTGATAAGCTTGGAAAAAATCATGAGGAGTCTCAATAGAAGGATTCAAACCTGAAATGATCCTTGACAGTTGAAAAGAAAGATTCCACTCCTTCAAATATAATACATAGAATCTGGGAGGAGTTTTGTATGTGAGCATCTTGTTGGCATTTTTTACTGCAACCCAAGCGTATTTCCCAAGAGCTTCTATGAACTTGCCATGTTCAATAATAAAATTCTAGGAAACGTTTGGCCAACTTGACGAGAAAAGCGATAATGATAATTCTCCTACACTTTGGGATTTGTAAGACCCAGGAGGGTACTCCCTAAATTGTGCTCTTGAAATACAACATTAAACAATTCACTTGCACATTGATAAACAACAAATAGATTCCCCATTTATGCTAAAAGGATGAAATCCTTCAAGAAATTAGCTATTCCTCGAAAAGGATTGAATCCTATTGGTAGAGAATCGCAAACATGACTAAAGTAGATTGATAGGAAATATTTGAATAAAATATCCTGAAGTCATAACACAAGACACGAGAGAATACAAATTCAATCAGAGTTCCAGTGCCATATCCTAAAGCATGAAGTCAAATGAGAAAACTGAACTACATGGCGAATTTCATCTTAAGCACTTATGATTTATATGAATCGCATTACAATCCATATATTAGCATCTAAGTCTATCACTACTTTATGAATCCTATTGTTATCTTGCATGAACTCACTGATTAACTGAAGCATTTAACCAATCCTTTGAACCAGAGCTATCGTTAAACGTAATTCACAGTAAAGAACAAATGAAGATCAATGAAAATCATATTGGACCAATATTTCATTAATAATCCATGCAAAGTATCACAACAGGAGAGAAAATAAACTCAAAACATTCGCATGTTTTAACACAAACATGCCTAAGAACCCCATAATTGACCAAGTTCTCCTATCTAACTCAAAACCTTAAAACCTGGACTTACATTCATACTCTCTGTATTACCAAACTCCTATTTCTCATATCTCGGATATTTCAGCAAACCTCTTCTCATGGCCTAGAATTCCCTTTTATAAAACAAGGGAGCAAACAAGCCTCAGGCTGGAGAGTACACATGTCCATTTTCCATTGGACCACTAATCCCTAATTGAGTTACATTTTCATCACGCAATTGAAAAAGCATAAGACAAGAATAATCATTAGTTGTTATGGAAGAAAAGAAACCGCCCCTCAAAGGGCCACTTGTTCACGTCGAAAGCATCTTTAACTGTTGTAAAACTTTATTCCACCTCAGCAGCTCATACTTGAAGTTGAAAGGAGAATGCATATTTTCAAATATAACTTCTGAGGCCAGACTTGTATTATACATGACCAAGTTGCATTTCTCACTGATAGTATTCATATTTCAAATTCATGCGTGAACATCTTTTTCCATAACTCAAAATATTCCTCGGATGGCCACTTAAAAGCCATAACTTGATCAATCTTATCTCGGTAGGGTGCATATTTCACCATTACTGATGTGGCCTTCTTATCAAATTTTTCTAAGAAACTAATGACAAATGACAGTTTCTCCAGTGTATTCTCCAACATACCAATGTCAGCATTTCTGCATATCTCATGTGTCTGAGAAATCATTATATTATTCATCTAATCTTTCCAAACCTACAAAGGCTTTACCTTGTCTTGACTATGCAGAATGTGTAGCAATGGAGTTAAGTCCATTCCATCATATTTTTCCTTTAACCCTTTAATCTTTAACTCCATAGGGGAAACATACCCTTGAAAATTTTGCTCCAAGACTCTCTTGAAAAATTGATAAGTTGATATAACCATAGGATACTTATCCCCATGTTGTTTTTCTCCTACTACCACGAATCTCAATTTCTCAATTCTGGGGCTCCATTTTTCCAGCAATGGGGTGGCCAACTCTCTATCTCTTGGGAACATTCTAAGTTCTTGCAACATTAGAGCATAGTTTGCATGAACACTATTCAATTTCCCCTAGACCCTCATGTTTAAGTGTTTCAAAACAGTGTCCACAATCACTGAATTGCTCTTCCCTGCTGATTCCCAGATTTGTTGCACCATCTCCTTATACTCCTCAACTTGATTAATTAATTTCTCCCTAGAGAGTCCTCCTCCTGGGCTATTAGCTCTTTCAACTGAAATAGGCACCTGTCCCATATTATATGGAACAATAGCTAAGGACCGTCCTTGTGAAGAGGGTTGAGATTGCTCCACTGGTGGGTCAGAGATAGTGCGGCTAGAACTAGCCTGCCCTTGAGACCTTAATGTATCCATTTGTTGCTTTAATAAGGCCAATTCAGTTTCTAACTCTACAACCCTTTGTTGACTCTTATTATATTCAATAATAATGTCATTGTATTGGCCTCTCAAAGTATCTTGATCCTTGGTCAAATCCTCAACAGTTTCCCTAGTGATTTGGCAACATTTACTACCATATCAGTAGCCTCCAATGCTGGGGTATCATCACCTCTTCTTACAACTAGGTGACCACTGAATTCAGATGGTTATGTGACTACTAGCTTCCTAGATCCAGATGACAAACACCAGATTACAAAGGCATCCCATTCCTCACTAAAGGCTAAACCTTTAAGTGCCAATTTAGCTTCTTCATCGATTACAAGAAGTGGCCTATTGGCCCTTCTAATTGTATCAAACACCACAACATCAGCAATATCCCATTCAGGAAGTAACAATACTCCACTCTTTTGTACCAATTCTCGGCCCTGCTCTGTTGTTATTTCTTTGAACCTTTCCTTCTTCTGCATCCTGACCTTAGACTGAATTACTTGCTTTAGGAGCTCAGGGTGCAAACTTCTTTCTTGTGCCACCCTCTCAGCATACAATGAGACATGTGCCCTCCATACAAAATCTTTAAAAGCATTGGTCTGGATAAAAGAGTCATCCATCATGAACTCTCTACAAGCCTCCATCCTTAGGTCATCATTATTTGTTATTCCCCTTATTTCATCTTTTCCCAACCTCAAAGCAACTGCCCCAGAACTTGATGAAGTGTCAAGTGGGAAAGATGGCATTCCTTGATGCATCTCATCAAAAGTGACAATGATCTCTTCATCCTCATCACCATCATAATCAAACACCTTTTTTGTTTCAATTTTCTGTCTCTTTGGTGATGATGGACAAGTTTGGTCATAAATCCTCATAGGGGAATCCAGATCAACAATATTTGGCAATGACTGCCCTGAAGAAGATGGTGCAACATTTTTAGCAACTTCTCCAGGGATAACTTTAAGAAACCCTGTAAAATCCTGGCAAATCATGTATACTTCTCGATGAAAAATATTAATTTTATTGGTGATTTTTTTTGTTTTCGAGAAAAAAAAATAATCCCCATTGGCGAATCTTTTATAATCCTTGGAATTCTATGGAAAATCATGGCGAATTGAAATTTTTTTAAATCGAATACAATATTTTTCATTGGCGAATAAACCCGTTTTTCAAACCATAATTTTTTTTCCATTGGCGATTAAAACCTTTTTTCAAAGCAAAAAGTATATTTTCATTGGCAAATTAAAATGAATCTCAAAATAATAAAAAAATCCAGTGGCAAAATAAAAATCATATGGGTCGTTCGATGGATGACTGTAGTTGCATTCCGGAAGTAAATCTCTAAAGCACTAGACTTGTGATTTGAAACCTCTGGAATATCACTAGAACCGTTGGATTTCTAGAAATCAATGGTTGAGATTTTATTATCGTACAAATGGTTATAAAGTTTTGTTTCTCAGCAATTGGGTGACCTCGGCGGGATGCACAACTTTCGAAGTGACAACTCATTTAATGAATTGTACGATGCCATAAGGGATGTCTTCTCAAACACCAACTGGATAGATTTAATGTAATCTTTTAAATCCTCTGAAAGGATAGATCTTAAATAAGGTATTAAGGAGTTTGGAGAAACGGATTTAGTAGCAGATTGTCACTTCCTACTGGTAAAGTTAAGTGAGCCTGCATATGAGGAAAGGTGGTAGCATTTTGAACTCCATACTCAGAGTTTCCTCAAAATGGTACTTCCAACCGATATTAGGGTATTGGAAGATGAAATTGTGGCCTTCATGCAACCAAATTTGAATTGGCCTGAAGAAGAGCAACTTGACATCATTTCCCAACTACGTTCAGTGGCGTGGAAAGAGAAAACCAGCTATGTCGAGTATAACAGTGTAATTTTTGTTTTAGAAGAAGAAGTAGAAGAACGCGTTGAATTTCATAATTTTGTTATGGAAATGCAGTTGGAACTGTACAGAGTCTCGGAACCTCCAACAGTTTAACAACATACACTAATCCTTTAGTGAATTGTGAATTTGTGACACATAATGATAAGGGGGCATAGTTTCAGCTTTTGAGTGCTTTTTGAATTTTGATTGTACAGGGTGTGGGGTGACAGGTCTGTGAAACCACATTTTTGGCATTAGAGAGATAAAATAATATATTTCTAAATCTTTGTATTTATCAATGCTTCCTTTTAATTATGAATGAATTGTGTTTCTTCATGATAATTGTTCAATGTTTATCTATTAGTGTTAGGTCAAATTCAGAATGCTTATTTTTTCATCTCTGAGACTTTGTGTTTAGATTAATTCATCGCTCATTCACTCTTTTCAATACCTCGAATCTCGATGTTGTACATTTCATTTCATTTAAATTCTCAATATTTTTGAAGAAAGTGTGGTTGGCAATGGCAGTGGCGGCAATTAATGCCATATGTGATATGAACATCCGAAGCAATTTCTTGGACAACTCGTATCTTTAATGAAACAAGATTTGTAATGATTTCATATCGTTTGAATGAGTGATTTTGATAGCTTGTTAGCTTGAGGTAGAGTTCAAGTTGGCACGTAGCAAGTCATCAATCAAATTAGAAATTTTAATTATATAGGCTGGTAGCGGCACTGGTGGCCCATAAATAGGGATAGTGATTCAGTGATTAGTAGATAGTGCCATAAGGGTTTTTATTTTCTAGGGTTAATAAGGATTCACGAAGAAGATGATGCAGTATTGGGGATATTGTAAATTCTCCTACCTACAATTATGTAGTTACCGAGTAATCAGTAAAAGATGAATTTCCTTCAAGTTCAGAATGGGTGGAATTGGAAAGAAGTTGATTTGGTTAACCTGAATTTTCAGATGGGTTTTGAACCAGGATGAGGAGCTCTAATGGAGATAAGTGCTATCCAAATGCATAGAGGCTACAGGTAAAAGATGGGAGTAGATTTGTTTCTCCTTCTATATTCTAACAGCTCCCATTTCCCCAGCATGGTTGGCCAAGCAAGCCCCATGCATTTATTTTCAAAGAGACATTTGTTTTTTATCTTCTGTATGACTCTGGTTCTCGAAGGGGATATGTACATTTTGTATCTTCACGGCTCCCATTTCCCTAGGAGTGATTGGAACCCCCTTTGCCCAGCATGGTTGGCAAATCCACTAGCAGAAGCTTGGAATCATGAATTTATTTTCAGAGCCACATTTATTTTTAGAGATAGATGTGTATTAGGTTTTTAGCAACAAAGCTTGGAAATTGGAATCAATTTGTAATCCATTGTAACGAGCAACAACTTGGAATAAATTATTAAATTTTGTCTATGTAAAGTACTAAAGTGACACACTGACATATGTTATTTATACAAAACAGGAGCTACAGTGCTACTCGTCTGTAAAAAGATATGTAATAATGTGACATTGAAATTCAGTTGCAATAAAATAAATGGTTGTGTTGTGCTATTCTTGAATCTTCATTCCTTGAATCTTCGTTATTCATTTACGTTTAAGAGTAAAGAGTTGTTTTCTGAGTTTGAAACTTCAGTGTCACTATCTATTAATAATTTAATATATTCAAATCAATTTTTTTTCTTTTGAGAAACTAAGTAATATACGCTATGCAATATGCACTTGAGAATTCATGGTTATATCGGGCCATCGGGGGAATGCAATCATTCGTTCCACTGATGTTTATGTGTTACAACGATGTGCTTACTTTTGTTGATTCTATTGGTATATCAGGGACTGGGAGCGCACCTTATGAGTTATGAGTCTTCGCTTTCGGGCCATCGGCAGGGCTGTGATGGGGGTTCCTCCGATAAAGCATTGTTAGGCCGATGCCTATGGTATTGAATTTAAAACACATGTGTCATGTTAATTTTTTTAAGTTAATATCATAAATTAGTAAATTACTCAAGTTTCAAGTTCAACCATTGGATGAACATTTAATGTATGGTTGTAGTTACATTCCGTAATGAAATGAACAGAGCGATGGACTTCCCAACTTAAACCTTCGGAATCACCCTATAACCGTTAGATTTAGAAAGATCAACGGTTAAGATTAAGAATTTCCAACTTGTAGAGTCTAGACCTAAGACATGTCATTCACTTTAATGTTGCAATTTCGAGAAACAAAGCATTTAAAGCACTTTGTAGTTTGTACTACTAAGTGTCAACTATCAAGTGATTAGTGTTTATTTTTAAACTTTAAATTTAATATTATGAGTTATGAGTCTTCGCCTTCGGGCCATTGGCGGGGGGGCTGTGATGGGGGTTCCATCGATAAAGCATTGTTAGGCCGATGCCTATGGTATTGAATTTAAAACACATATGTCATGTTAATTTTTTTAAGTTAATATCATAAATTAGTAAATTACTAAAGTTTCAAGTTCAACCGTTGGATGAACATTTGATGTATGGTTGTAGTTACGTTCCGTAATGAAATGAACAGAGCGATGGGCTTCCCAACTTAAACCTCTGGAATTACCCTATATCCGTTAGATTCAGAAAGATCAACGGTTAAGATTATGACAATAGCAAACAATCAATATGAAAAATTTATGACGGTTTGGTCATTTAAATGCCTATCAAAAAAATTATTTAATTTACGAATTTTTATATAAAATCTTTTATAAATGGATTATCTTGAAAAATTAGAAAACAATGATAATTATCAGTGATAAATATAAAAATCTACTGTTATAATTAACAATTAACAAAAGTTTCTAAAATCGTATTAAAAATAAATCTTGTTAAATATATTCTAAAAATTAAAAATAATTATGTTTTATTTTGAAAAGATTCTAAATTAATATATATTTTTATAATAATATTATAAATCATATATATTAATATAAAAAATGATAGCTATTATAAAAAAGTCAAAAGTTTCTAAATTCATATTAAAAATATTCAAAAAAGTTATATTCTATTTTCTTTTTATAATAAAAATTATAAAATGATATATATTATAAATTAAAATACTATATAATATTTTTTTACGGTTTAATAAAAATATAGCAAGTCAAACTATACGGTCTAATAAATTTTATAGCTATAATATGCAGTCTAAAATTGAAAAAATGGTCAAATATTTAATTGACCATCAAATTCCGTAATGACATGCACAGAGCCATGGGCTTCCCAACTTAAACCTCTGGAATCACCATATAACCGTTAGATTTAAAAAGATCAACGGTGAAGAATTTGCAACTTGTAGACCTAAGACGTGTCATTCACTTTAATGTTCCAATTTCGAGAAACAAAGCATTTAAAGCACTTTGTACTGCTAAGTGTCAATTCTCAAGTGATTAATGTTTATTTTAAAAGTTAATATCATTAACTACTCAAGTTTCAACCGTTGGATGAACATTTGATGTATGGTTGTAGTTGCATTCCGTAATGACATGCACAGAGCGATGGGCTTCCCAACTTAAACCTCCGGAATCAACCTATAACCGTTAGATTTGAAAAGATCAATGGTGAAGAATTTGCAACTTGTAGTCTTGTAGACCTAACTCCTAAGACATGCCATTCACTTTTACATTCCAATTACGAGAAAAAAAAACATTTAAAGCACTTTGCACTTTGAAATTGTACAGTGATTTTTAAAGGTCTTCAATCTTTAGATTGCTCATTGCAGTGCACCACCCTGTTTTGGATTCCACAGTTCCACTTCCAACAACGCCATTCTAGTTTTCAAGCATCGGGACTCATAATCTAGGTAAGTGAAAGAATTCATGCGGCTACATTTCAACTTTCATCGTTTGACATTTCTTAAAATCTTATTTTGTCAAAGTTTGAAGTTTGGTTTTAGACTTTAGAGACTCAAAAATTCATTAAAATTAAGGAGGACTAATAGGTATTACTTATTAGGGAATTCAAATTACACAACTTTACATTTGTACAAGCATGTCTACCACCAGTACCACTATAGCAATGTCCGATAAAAAAATGCATTATGCAGAATTGCTTAAAACCCCAGGTTTCACCGATGGGTACCATGATATTTATGATCCTGAAATCTATGGTAGGCATACCTCAGAACTTAGATTTTCATCTCAGAATAAGGCTGCAAAGAAAACAGAAGTTGATAATATCAGTGCACCGTGGGTAACTGGATTAGGGTGCATGATGTTACATGAAGTTTTCCCTTGCCCAAAATTTATCATGGTCTGTGCCAGAAATTATAATGATAAGAAAAGAGCAATTGCTAATAAAGATAACCAAGAAGAATTTTTATCCATTAATACAAAAGAACTTGGAAAAGTGTTGGGGTTTACAACCAAAGAATTTGGAAACCACCACATTGACCTAGAAAATCTTGCTAGTGATAATGAAGCAGTGCAAGAAAGGCTGAAAAATGATTTCTTAAATCAAATAGTTAAGGATAGAAACAAATTGAAAGGTGATCATAAGCCTCCTTATAATTTGGATTTTTTTAAACCATGGGTTCAAGATACTATTTCCATGCTTGCATTTTGCCTCGATCTGGATAGCAATTTCGAAGTGGGTGCAAGCCTCCTTGAAATGGTATATAATATCCATTATACTAAAGAACATGTCAAATATAATTATAAACAGCACATTGTAGAATCCATGCATAAACAATTTTTAATGATTAAAGCAGGTTCCACGAAGACATTTAGGTTCACAACCTACTTGTGCTATCTTTTTCTATTCAAATTTAGAGGAATGTTTCAGACCAACAAGCTTTAGATTCAGCCCTACAGTAATGCAGAGGAAAAAAAAATGGCTCTAGTATATGAATGGACCAATGAGATAATGATGCATGATTCTCGAAGGAACTACAGTCATCTTGTAGACTACTTTTTGGCTCCATTGCATCAAGTAATTACAAATAATCCAATGCCTAGATTGCCTATGTCATGTAGAAACTGCATGCAACTAGGAAAAGAAATACAATTGGTTGATTGGTACTTAATGGAAGAATATACTGTGCTAAGATTTTATGGATCGGGAGTACAGCCATAAAAACTTCCAATACATGTGATAGAAAGGGTTTTTGCATTGGAATATGTAAGGCAGGTGCAGAGTGCTGATGAACTACACTTTCTCAATCAGCAAAAGAAGACCTTAATTCCTTCTTTACCTTTTTCATGTGGAGGGTTCACATTCGAGAGAAAAGCATTTAGTGTGGCACATAATCTTTTGAAATTTTTTGACTTTCATCCTATCTGTCACTGGTAGTATGATCCATGTCACATCATTAAATCAATGATTTTGGCCAATAGGAATGCTGCAAATAGAATTCAACATCAAAGTAAACCCTTGCTTGAAAACTTGAGAAACAAGGATTCTTGGGATGAGGTCAAAATAGCAATGGAGAAAAGTGTTGTTGAGAATTGTATTTCTTTTGAACAATTGTCAATAGAAATTATGGCATTGCACCAAAAGACAATCAGGACATACAAAAAAATTTATGTAAAAAGTGATAAACCATCTAGTAGAGTAAAAATTCCAGGTTCTCTAGAGACGGAACTTATAGATAAAAAATGGTCACGATAAAAAATTACTGCCTTTTGGTCTATGAGGAAGGACCTAGGTGATCCAAGAGCTCTTGAAGAGTATGATAATAATGAAGAAGATGAAGAATTTAGCAAATTGTGGAATATAGAGCATGGGCATCCTGATGGACATGATGAATCTGATGATGATATTGATATGGAAGAAGAAGAACAAAGCCATACCAATTAAAAACTTGGTTTAAGTGAGGTTGCAAAAGTAGAATATGCTTCAACATATACTTCAGGAGCAGCCATACTTGAAAAAATTGGTTATGAAGATGGTCCTTTGGGGTCCAAAGGACAAGGCGGAGGCCCTTGGACAATACAAATTGTTGAGCATAGAAAAACAGTTGATAAATTTGGCCTTGGGCTTGGAGGTGAAAAAGTAGACCAAGGGGATACAAGACAAAATCAATTTGTTAGAGCTTCCAGTCCTCATCCTCATGGTCAGATACAATCACAACTAGGACATGCCCTTGGTGGACAGCTTAGTGCAACTGGGAGTGCCATTGGTGGTGATGGTATGGGTAGTAGTACTAGTAGTGGTCAACATGTGCAACAACGACAAATTACACACGATACTAAGAGGAAAACAAAAAAAGATACCACAGAAACACCAGGTGATCAAGGCAATCAAAAGAGGCAAAGGATTTTGACAGGTCAAAGTCACACTATCAATGGATCCACCAGTACCACAAAGGAGTTATTTCCAGAAACTCCCACAAATCAAGTTAGTGTGGGTGCGACATCATTAGCAACTGCAAGTACTCCTATTCCTTCGCCATTCAAGCATTCCATTGTTCCTGCCTCCCCAGGTTATGATTTCATTGAAGAGTTTAAAAAGAAATCAGACTTGAATAAAAAAGAAAAGAAGCAACTGATGGAGAGTGCGTCTGTTGTAACTTCAGAGACTGCAACAACCATGGTATTACCCACATTTGACATAAATAAAGAAATCATGGAGTACACAATTGTTGTTCCCACAGTTCAAAACAAACCAACAAATCAAATGGATCGATCTGATACTACGTAACCAATTTTCAATTGGATTTTTCTGGCCTGAAAAATACTGACAAAATTAATGTATCAAAGAAGAACAATGAATTGGTGTACACATCATTGCTAAAGAAAGATAGAGAGAAGAAAAGGTTGCAGACCCAAATAGAAAAGTTACAGGAAAACCTAGCAAGCGAGAAAGCAAAGAGGAAAGCAGCAGATAACAGGAGCAATGAATTAGAAAAAAGAATAATAAAATCTGCCTCTACATCAGCAAGCAATGAGGATAAATCAAATGAGAGAGAAGTGAATGACCTGAAGCGAAGGCTAGATGAGAGCAACAAGAAATATGATGAGGAAAAATCCACTTCAGAAAAATTAAGACTAAACATTGTGAATGGAAATGCACAGTGGGAACAAAAATTGGAGAAACAGAGAAAAACAAATGAAAGATTGGAGATAGAGCTGACGGAAGCAAAAAAGAAATTAAGTCTTCTCAAAATAAGTTATCTGCATTTTGTAGAGATACAGTGAGACATATGAAACAAAAGATCTGGGATGAAATAATGCAGAGGTTTGATCATTTGGACATGTTTCAATTGATTGATGCTACCAAACAACATTATAAGAAGCTCAACAAATATTTAGTGGACAACAAAAAGGTGTTGGAATTAGAGAAATCTGCAAATGAAGTTCTACAAACAGTCTACCAAGCCAGTGACAATGATCTAAAATCAAAAGGGATTACTAATCGGATTGAAACCTCAATGAAGTTGTCATCTATCATTGAAAAGTGTTTGAGAATGTCTGGAACAAAGGAATATTTTCATTTGGTTGTAGACAAGATGAAGGTGGTGGATGAAAAGGTAAGGAACTTCACAGAGCTTGGTTTTCAAGAGCCTTTTGACACAAATGAGTGATTCATTGGAAAGGATGCTTTCAAAAAGAAGATGGAAGGTGCAAGGAAGATTGATTTGGACCAGTTTCCTCAGAACCAAGATGTGAACTATTTGGATTCCATCAGAACACTGATAACCTTGAATGCAAAATTGACTGAAGAATTCAAGACAGGTTCCATTTCCAATTACAATCAAGAAATGTTAACAAAACTTCAAGTCAAACAACATCAATTAGAGCAAATGGCAATTCCACCACCTGAAGAGTGGAAGTTGCTAGAAAAGTTGATACAGTGACTTGATTTATTATTTTCAATCTTTGATAATATGAGTTTTGAAGTTCCAACTCAGCTCTATGCAGACTTGTCTTTGGGAATTGGCAAGATTTTGCATTTCCAATGCCAATATGTAATCCTTCATGTGAAATTCAATTAAAAATCTCAAATTCAGACTTCAGTAATGTGATGATGTTCAATTATCTAGATTCTGTATTATTTATTTTATCATTTGAACTAGTGATGAACTGTTAGCTCATTATATTTACTTCGTGGTAGAGCTTCCATTTCCAAGTTATGGATGTTGAAATGTTAGTTCATTATATTTACTTCTTGGTAGAGCTAAAGCTTATAAGTTATGGATGTTGAATTGTTAGCTTCTGTTATGTTTTGACTAAAAATCTTGATCAATATCCACCAACTTACACCTCACCCACATCCCACATATTGCAAAAATACACTACATTTGATTTTATGATTAGCACAAATTATAGGGATTTGTGTGACAAGATCCATTTTGTGGCCCACATTACTACTTGATCAATGATCATGTCCATAAATAAATCTAAAACCCCATGGTCACAACCCCTATTCCTAAAGAATTCAAATTCAATGTACTGACAAATTGAATAACATAAACAATTTGAATAACATAAACAACCACTTTGGAGACAGCCAAATAAGTTAATAACTTATAAGCATATGAATCCACAACAGTTGAACACTCGAAAGAAAATCAGTAAATATGTGTAACCTTCTCCATTGTATTGATCTTCAAAGTTCAAATGATATGCATTATAAAAATAGTTTATGATATGAGATGGATGGGCGAATTGGTGCAATCTATTATCTATCTTCTTACTATTTTCTACTCTAAAGTCTAATTAAAAATGATGTGATGATCCATTGATCTCCTATTGGGGTCTTGATCTCTCTTATATATGAGAGGCAACAAGCTACAAACCCATTGCAAAAATTCATGATGTTTTGACAACTAAACATAACTCAAATTATAAATAAAACAATGTCACAGGTGAATGCACCAATCCGTTAATCTCCAAGCAGAAGCCCATGACCACTGACCACCTAAGATCTGTTCAAGGCTTCTACTCCATGATAGGGTGCTCATCATGTTGTCGGCTAGTGTTCTTCCTCTGAATCTGATGGTTATCCCGTTGGATCTGGTTCTGACAAATCTACAGTTTAACTAATAAACATATTGACTACAGAGAGGTGATGGATGTACTCCTATTCAGCATAGGTGTCCACATTAGAGATCGCCTCTTTCATATCATATTCTAGAGACATTATTTTTTTGATTTGCTTATGACTATTTTGTAAAACCATATCCTCGTCATTTATTTCTTGCAACGCAGCAGTCAAAAGCCCATCAAGCTCTTCCTTCCAATCATCATATTCTCGTGGGTTTCTAATGCCAAAATGAAGTGTTGGGAGTGGGACTAAATCAAAAAGCAGTTGAAATCTTCCCTAATCTTGTTATGATATCCGTTATGTGATTCTACCAACTTGTTATATGTCAGCAATATTTGTCCTTTCATGGCATTCTTATCTACGAGCTCCTTTTTTTTCTCCATCATTCTAGGCTGCAATCGTTCATTCTCCACCAATGCAATACGTGTTTGATTGAATACTTCCCAATATTCAATAGCACATTTCATCATTTTATTGAACCTTTCTTTTATCATTTCAGATACAGTGTTATATTTGATGGTTTTCACTTCTTTCTCCAATTCTTTGCATTTCCCTTGGGATTTCAGATGGCAATTCTTGCAGTAGGCTGCATCAGCCAATGCATCAAGCACTCTCTTATCTTTTTCAAGCCATGGGGAGTACAACTCTGATGTGGAGGAGGAAGATGTTTTTTCTCGCTGATTTGCTAGCTCCTTCTTCAGTTTGTCATTTTCCTTAATCAGTTTATCAATCTGTGCTTTGGTAAATTTTGCCACATTTATGTTCAATTCTGTTGTCTCCATAGGGTTGGTATCCACTACTCGTTGAACCAAGAGATGACCAAACAATTGGTTTGGATTACTAATTATAGCAGGCCTTTTATCATGGGGATACAGTGACCAAATAAGCAAGGTGGCTTCATTTGGGTTGTACCCAGATCCTGAATACATTTTGTCACTTGCTTCTTCTGTTAAGTTCATTGTCGTATCCCCTCTTTTTCTGAAGCTATCAAATACAATTGAAGAGCTAATATCCCACCTTGGCAGGAGCAACACTCTAGCTTCTTGAAGCAATTCCCTACCTCTTTCAGGAGTGATGGACTCCATTTCCTTTTCTACCTCCATTTTCAATTCCTCCAGAGCGATTGCCTCATGTTCAGGAGTGATATCCTGTATCTGTTGTCTCATTTTTCTACCTTTATATTCATAAACAAATGATTTAAATTCAGAAGATTTAACAAAATCACAATCAGAAATAAACTATTGTCTAGCCATGACCCTCACATCATCAGATAGCTCATTTGATGCCTCAAATCTTACAATATTCTACTCTTGAGGGGGATCGTACTATGCAATCACAAGAGCACTAATTTGTTTGACCTGCTCACCCTCTTCATCACTCTGCTCTTCTTCACTTATATCAGTATCTACAGAAAAACATACCTCAAGAGTAGGCTATGAGGTATGTAATCCAAGGGCTCTATGTCTTTAGCTTGTACTCCTGAATAGGTTGCATGAGGTGCATCAAAAACAACTGGGGGAACATCCTTTACCAGTTCATTGACATGAGCTTTGAGTTGCTCAACTCTTGTTAAAGGATCATGTATCTCACCAAATGCCTTTGAATAAGATGGGACATTTTTCCCCTTCCATTCCTCTACAAGCATAATCTTGTTATAGGCGGCCATTATTTCCTTGGTGGAAGCCTCATCATGGTTTCTTATGACATCTTCGATTGAGAACAAATGTTCATAACCTGATAGCCCCTGCGATAATCTCGCCTTGTGAATAAACCCTTCTGCATCAAATTGTTTCCTTACATCACCTAGAGGTAGGTTGTACTGTGTTAATTTACCATCAATTTCTTCATATCCTTCATTGGCAACCACTGTAAAGTCTCCAAAACATAAGGTGTTGGGCATAATTGATTGTTTGCTATGTCCTTTGAGGTGTTTGGAATTAGATTTTTCCAATTGCCTCACAATTTCTAAAAAAGCAATTTGGTCAGGAACTACTCGTGGCATCAAGTGTGGAGCCCCTTCGAACCCATAAACCCTTATCACTGTACAATCAAGGAAAGCATACCAGTCTCCCCAGTTATGATTCACTTTATTTCTCCAGTCATTTTCCTTTGGTCTTAGAAATCTTTGTACTTCTGGGGATAGGTTATAGTTGCACGGATACCCCAGCAACTTCATCAATGGTTTTACAAAAAATTCTTCAAAATAAAGGTAATGAGACCTACCAAATCAGTTGTCCCACAATGAAGTCCACATTTGTATAGGTTTAAAATCTCCATTTTCATCTATATCTTTTATCCTTAATCCTTCACTCCAGACCCCTCTGACTTGTCGCTCGTACAATAGCAAATGCATAAGCAAAGAATAGTGTTCAAAATTAATATTATCACTATTCTTTTTAATCTTTTCGAGCCCTCGATGTAGGGCATTGGCCAAGTAGCTAGCATAATCAAATGGCCTGGCATCCTTGCTCTATATGTCTGTAGCTAAGACCATTGGGGCAATCGACATGAGAGGCGAAAACTCTACTCCCAAAACCTGACCAACTGAATAATAGGTGTATCAGAAATACTCTTCGAACAAATCTTCATGGAAAGGAGGGTTTTCATTGCTAGAGAACCTCCTGAGTTGGCCTCCTTCATCTTTGGGCCTATGCAAAGGTAATTTCCATCTCTTATAGCTGGTATCCATGTGGCGATACTCTGTCAAGAGATCTTTGAGCGTGAATGATAAATTCAGTGAACACTCTAACTGAAAGACATTAGAAATGAGATCCCTAGAAATAACAAGCATGTCACCCCCGCCATGTGACTGAATAGTTCTTTTCTTGGGGTCATATCTGATAGCAAGAGCTTTAATTAGCTCTATGTTCACAAACACATTGGGCACCACAAGTCTTCCCAGGTTCAAGCTCCATGGATTGCAGACTGGTTGGAACCTAAATTGTTTTATGTAATGGTACTTGAAGAGGTCGTACCCTCGTTGTGGTGTCCAAATATCCCCTAAGCCCTTATGTTTGTCCCATAATCGATCCATGGAAGGATTCATTTGAGCACTCCTCTTGGGTCTCAGCCCTGACCCAGGACATTGATCTATCAGGTCTTCATTTAGGAGTCTCTTAGGCTTTTCGATTTTCTGTTTTTTAGCTTTAGGTTTGTCTATACTCTCTTCCATTATTTAAATCTTAAGCTTTTGAGTAAAATAGCTTCTCAGCTAGGTCTAAAAGTGAAGTACTTACGTGAGTCTCATCGAGTCGCCTCCACAGTCCACCGGTCTTTTCTACATCAGAACTCCAAGTTTTTGCCTTTTTGCTTCTACCCTAAGCGAAATCTTCCAGGATTTTGTAACAATTATGCGATCAACTTGTAATATAATTCACTTCAATTCTGTTTCATAAATGTACTGCAGCATGATGCCACAGGATGTCACATCAGTCTTTCACCGATAGCCACCCTCTCCACCGATGGACACCTATACTTCGTTCTATCAGTGGGACGCCGGATAATGTTTCCCCGATGCACCATAGTTCCCCCGATATATTTTATGCATTCGATAATTCATGCCCATGGCCATGGGCCATGGTTATAATTCATGGTTACTTTTGTTGAAAACTTGACTCTATCGGTATATCGAGAGAGCACTTTAGGAGTCAGCCCAATAGAGTATTGTTACACCGATACTAGGTTGTGAGCTATTTTTATCGGGCCATCGACGAGATTATGATGGGGTTCCGCCGATGAAGCATTGTTAGGAATGGGGGAAGGACTACGTCACTACGGAATTTCAATTTTGTTTAATTACGCTGAAAGCGTTATACAGTGAAAGCAACAAAGGAATATTCGTAAACTTTTTGAAGCTTCATTGAAAATGACAGGCAAGTGGAAGTGTGTGCTGCTTAAAAATAACAAGCACATAAAAAAAAAATTCTATTTTTCAAATTTTTTTAAATTAAAAGCTTCCCAATAAATAGCTGCTAATTTAAATACTTTTGGATTAAAATTACAAACTAAGATATGTATGCTTAAATATTTTTTTATATATATTATTAATTAATATATATATAAATAGTAGAAATAGCTTTTTATATATATTATTAGTTTTTCATATATTTTATTAATTAATATTATAATAAACAATGTTAAGTATTGATAACTTTCAGCATTCTTTATATATATTATTAATTAATATATGTATACTAGTATTTATGGATGCAATGTGAATGTAGGCTATAATATGGATCTTGTCACACAAATTTCTACAATTTGCATTGTTCATAAAATCAAAGTTTGGTATATTTTTGTGATTATTGATAAAATAAGATAATTCATGCCCATGGTCATAAATTATAATTCATGGTTACTTTTGTTGAACTTGAATCTATTGGTATATCGGGAGAGCACCTTAGGAGTCAGCTCGATAGAGTATTGTTACACCAATACTAGGTTGTGAGCTATTTTTATCGGGCCATCGGTGGGATTGTGATGGGGGTTCCGCCGATGAAGCATTGTTAGGTCGATGCCCGATGGTATTGAATCTTATATAATTTATAAAATATCATCAACTACGTTACTACAATTTGACTTTGGCATATGTATTATGATTCATGAAGTGCAATATAATATAAAATATCATGGAGACTTGGACTGCAATATAAAATAAAATATTATGAACTTGAAGTGCAATGATACACAATTTATTTGAATACAATATACAAAATCATCAACTACAGTTTGGAATATGATTCAAGCTGGCATGCAATGCTTGAGTGCAATATAAAATAAGATATCATGAAGTGCAATGATTCACAATTTCAATGTTGATTGAATACAATATAAAATATCATCAGACATCAAATACAGTTTGGACTTTTGAACAATGGAAACTGATTCATGAAGTGCAAAAAAAATACCTAAAACCTACTAATTATCTCCCATTTCCCAAACGGAGTCAGGGTCCTCAAACCGATCCTCATCTTTAGATAAAGTAAAAGAGTCATCTTGATTCTGAGACTGCTCTGCAGTTTCTTCGGCCTATGTCTCAAATTCAACATTCATTGTTTGATTTGTGTCAATTTCAATATCATTGTCATTTGTCCCAGGCCTAGTCCCACTGCCACTACCACCAGTACCGGTGGCTGTTGGAATTGGAGAGCCTATGTTGCACAACCTGGTCCCTCTTCTTTCACATGTGGACCTCCAGATTGCGAGTGCCCTTTCAAAAGGAACTTTTTTTACATTATATGGAGTTCCTTTCATCCTCAAGCAATATTCCAAATTCTTGTCCAGTTTGTTTCTTAACTTTGATTTCAAAAACCCCAATGTACTGAAAACTCTCTCATCCTCCACCGACCCCAATATCATTGTTTGACATAAATCAACAAGTTTGAAATATTCTGACATCGAACCACGCAATATTTCACTCTGACCTAAGCTTGTCCAAACCTTTTTTATTGATCCTGGTTCAAAGGCCTTCTCCTTTCCCATGGATTTATACTGCTCCCACATAACTGTTGCAAAAATCCGAGATCGCTTTCTAAGCTTATTTTCATTTAAAATTCCTTCTATTATTTGTTCATTATATGTTACCTTTTCTGAAAACTGTTCGATCAATATTTTTACTTGATCATGAAAATATTTTGGGTTATCTCGGTTTACCCAAAATTGAGGATACACAATACCCATGGCTTCAAGTATTTCATGTCGAGCGAATCTTTCACAAATCTTTGAGGAAAGAGATTTTGCAATTTCCTTCAAATTATCACTAATAGATTTAACAATGTCGTTAAAATCTTCCTCGTTAACAGGTACTTCTTTTCTAGAGCGCCTACCAGTGCCTGTCTTACAATGGTACATTGGTATCTCATGTCCACGTACACAAATACATAAGTGTCCGCTTGCATTAAACTATAAATAATTATCAGGATTATTCAAATCAGTAATTTTCCGCCACATCAAATATTTTGTGCCTTCTTGTGTTAGATCTAGATATAGATGATCGAGGGCCAAGCATGTAAGTTTACGTAGATTGGCATATTCATAAATATACATAGTTCTGTCTTGGGCTTTCTTCACAAGATTTTTCATCTCATCTAGCATGTTGAGAAGACTAGCTAAAGTCAAGAGTGTCTCTATATCGCTTAACCTATGTAAGAGGTCAGGAGCTTTGTCTACTGTGATGCGATGCTCGTACATCACTCCAATCAAGGATTGATATTTTGAAAGAACTTGTTGCATTGGTCCATGCAGGGAGATCCATTTGGTATCGACATCCTTGAGAAGCTTGTTTCTAGGTGTTATTCCCTCAGCAAAATGTTGAAATTCAAGGAAACGTTTGGGACTTCAAAAGAAGTATGCGTAGATCTTGCGAACTAGATTTTCAACTTTTGATATTGTAGGAAACTTGCTTACAATTTTGAATGCTAAATTCATTTTGTGGGCCATGCAGTGAATGCCAAGCATGTATGGTGCACAAGTAGTTTGTAACTTTGTGCAAAGACCACTCCTTTGACCTTGCATCACTATAGCTCCATCAACTCCTACACACACCAACTTTTTGGCAATTGTCAACTCATCCATACCTGCAAATTCATTCAAAGATTTCTTGACTAGTTCAAATAGATTTTGCGATGTTGAACTGTCCTTCATAACACAAAGAAGATGAGCTTGGTGAACATGTTGTTCTATAGTATACGAATGCATACAAACCCAAGAAGTATTGTCTACCGCAATAACTTCATCTAAAGATAATGCAATGAGATTTCACTCTTTTAATTTCTCCTTTAAATCTTGCTTTTCCACTGCAGCAAGACAGTTCGCCCATTCCCATCCAATGTTTACTAACCAATGTGAGAAGGGAAAGTGGGGAACACTCAAATAAGATAATAAATCAAAATATTCTAGGTAGTCTATCATAGGATGCCCCCTGGACAAAATATGAAAAACAACACTCATCTGAACAGTTTTTGATAGATTTGTTGTTGTCATGGCTTTTCCAAAATGAGCCTCAAGTGTACCTTCACATTTTTTAATCTTCGACATTCTATGGTTATGCTCTCCATAATCTACGACATACTTAACATGAAGACATTCTTCCTTTGATTTCCATCGTACGACTGATTGTTCCTTTCCATCTATGATTTGTTTTTCGTAAACTTTGTCGATATGCTTTTCTATAGTGTCAAGCTTTAGCTACATCGTCTTTTCTCTTCCACATTTCCAACTACAAATCTTACATCTGACCTCTATTGCCCTTTTAATATCATTTTCGTTTGATACCTCCACTGGTTCAAGGAATGGGTACTTCGACAACCAACCAATTTGAAAATTCCTTGTCATTTCCCACTCACGCCCCAATTTTGCTTTGCCTTTTCTTTTCTTGCTACCAACATCATCCTCATCCAAGTCGATTATCTCATTTTGGCTATCCAGGGTATCCCTTGGAGCATCTTCTATGGTATTGCCATCCTCATTTGATACATTTTGATTTAACACAATGACAATCTCACCTTGACCTTCCTATGGCGAAAGAGTTGATGATGTATCTCCATCTTCAATAATATTTGGTGGAAGAGTTGATGGTGCAGCTCCACCTTGATCTGATGGATTAGAAGCTTTTCCAATTCCAAAGTAAGACTGTATGGTACCTCCCCATTTTGGGTGTTTTGATGGCCTCCCAGTCTCTTCATTACCCGCCTGCTCAGGAGTCTTACCCTTGTTGCTCGACATATTGATCTCACTTCGAATAAAAGCAGAAAAAAAATTTCTTCTTGCTTAAGAAGGACAGACTGACAGAGAATATAGATCCCATTCCCTACTTAAAATTATGTTTAAGATTGAAGCAAGAATGGAAAACAGATAAAGAAATCTTATTATTATAACTAATAGTCTAATAACTAATAACAGTATGAAGAAATGATCACTCACCTTTGAGTCTACATTTTTGGCTTTCACTGACTTCTGAATTGAGAAGTAGAACCTCAGAACCAAACAAAATGTGTAAGAATAAATAACAATTTCAATTATATTTATATCAATCCATATTTGGTGAATTCCGCAGGATTTTGAAATGGTATGTTAAAAATTTGGCGAATCCCGCGTGCTTATACAACGATACCTTGAAATTTTCAAGGTGAAATAGGTCCTCATAAGCAACTATTTATAAATTTTAATTGGCGAAATGGGTCTTCACAAGCAACTATTTGTAAATTTTAATTGGTGAAATGGGTCTTCATATAATGTTGTTTTAATAGTATTGGCGAATATGTAGGTGACTTTGACATGCTCCCCAGGATTCCAGGCGAAAATATTGATCGATGCATTGGAAACGCGCAGTCTGTTATGGCAAATTTATTTCCTAAACATGCCTTGTAAAAAAAATTGTTGGCGAATGGACATGCATTGGACCAATAGTCCATGAATTCTTGGAAATTTGAACACCCTGCAAATACGGTAGATTCGCCAAATTAGAATTGCCAGATTCCTAGAATTCGCCAATTGGCGAAGATTCGCCACTAAAGTTATCCTTGAACTTCTCCAGCCCTGCTTCCTCTTCTCCTAGATAAAACCTTTATCTTCTTTGGGGGTTGATAAGTAGGCCTCTCCTCCAACCTTACTTCAAGGTACTCCTCAATAGTTTGTTATTGTCCCCTTTCTTCCATAACCCATTCCTCCTTCAGAATTCCCGCCAAACTCTCAAAATTGTCAATGGCATACATAGCCCTGTTCAACTCACCGTTGATATTTGGTATGGGATTGAAAGTAGGTATCCTTTCTTGATTCTTTTTTACCATCTTGGTAAAGGCAATGTACATTTCCTTTCTCTCTTCTTATATCTCTAGATCAAAAATGTTCTTGATAATGTCCTCGGGAAAATAGAAATTGTGGACAAAAGTTCCAATCCAATGCTTTGCCTTCATTTGAGAAATAAAACCCTCAGGATCATGATTCCTAGGGCGTATAGTATTTAATACATAAGGTTTAAGCAATGTGTATAAATCCTTCCATCCTCCCTTTTCCATAAAAAAATCAGAAAACATTGTATACTCAAGAAAGAAAGATCCTTTCTTTTGTTCTACCGGCAGATGTACCTCTTGAGCACACCCCAACTGTCTCATGATTTCCAAAAATCCAATTCTTAGAGGTACCTCCCAAGGCAGAACATAAGGGTTGACATTAGTGCCATATACTCTAAAAATGGTTGTATTATGATAAGGGATAATATCTCCCCAATTGTGTGTCAAATTTAATTCAGGCCTTCTTTCCATTGGCTTCAAGAAATCATGAATCTCTTTAGGAATCCTGGGGGGATCACGAACTAGAGCCTTCTTCAACTTGGATCCAAAGACATTTTGAAACGTTACATAATCAAATTTGTGATTGTGCATATCAAGAATCCTAGTCCAATATTGGACAGGAATTTAAACATTACCCTCCTTCTTTAATTCCATATCCTACCCAAACACTGCTTGCCCCTATATAAAAACATGTGGATCAACAAGGAAAACCATCTAAAACCAACCCAATTCTTTCCTTCTTTTAGGGCCACCAGACCCCCATGCATTTTCTCTGCTAAGTGGCAAAATCATATACCACATTGAAACCTGGATGCTGGAGGTTTATAGCCATGTACATGATATTTGTAGGTAGAGTAGTCTTCAAGCTAATTCCCAGAACTTGTTATAAGGCACAAACTATCCTCTTGAAATAGTTAGAGAAGTAGTCCACAGGAAAAGGTTCTGGCTCATTCTTACCAATCACTACCTGCTTCTTATTCTTCCCTCTTCCCGAGGTTGCCAAATGAGGCATCAAAAGAGATGTTTTGAACAAACCCTTTGTATTTATGTACTCTTCTCTAAAAGCCTCAAGATTAATAGCAACCATATCCTGACTCCATTCATGTAGACCGAATATTTATGTAATTCCCTCCCTGGTTATCTTTACCATTTCTATACCAGAGTGGGTTCTATCAACTCTGGTTACAGGGTCATACCTTGTAGCAACATCTTTCAATAAATCTACATCCAAGTAGACATTAGGAACAACCAGCTTACCAAGATCCAACCTCCACAGGTTACACAAAGGAACACACAAATTCCTATTCCCAAACCAATTTGAGAACAATTGCCATCTGGTATACGATAACTCAGTGTCCTGAATTGCACACTGCTTATCAGTTAATCCTTCCAAGAGTAAGGGCCCATAGAATAAAGCCTTTCCCTCCTGCCTTTTGCTAGTAGAGGGTTTAATAAGTCAATAATATCTTGGGAAAAGGACCTAGTAGTGGCTTCAGAGCTAGAGCTTCGGGCCTTAGGTGCCATTTATACAAGATAGAGAATAGATCGAGCTAGGGTTTTTATATGTTTAACAATAATAACTCGCACCCTATAGCTTTTAACAGAAAATGCTTCACAATTCAAGAAGCCACAACAATTATCAAGACAAGCTTTAAGATACTTTAAGGAAAATCAACTCAAACAATCCTTCAAGAATAGAACAAGAAGCAATCGATAGTTCTTCTTCAAGCAACCATAAGACCTTCTGAAAACACAAGAAATGGTATCTATGTTACTTACAGTTTCACTTGCAGAACGTTAATGACAGTGAGGCTGAAAAAATTACAAAGACGGCTTGCTTCGCTCAGTACCAAGTGATTCCTCTTCAGCATGAAAATACACATAGAAATAGCAATTCACTGATCTTTTACTATTTGATTATGAGAGCACAGTTCGAACTCAACCATTACTACTCACTTGCACGAGATAAAACGGCTATAGTACAATATCAGCCTATTTCAAATGCCAGTCATTGATTCAAAACAATGTAAGCCATAAGAACGGCTCAGATTGAGTCAAAATGGTTTGAAAATTCCACATATGTTCACCAGTCGTTAGGCGAATAGAAAGTCACCCATCAGACACCACCTCAGCACAAAATGGGCCCCACCTCAATCATCACTCGTACAGCATCGACGTCCAAGCATCAACAATTTGCACACCTCGTAGCATTATTAAAACTAATGTTTTAATTGTGTGAGGTCAGTGAGGAACAACCACAATGCATTGGTAAACAAACAACTGCCATCATCAGCGTCCTTCATCGGTCAGCGAACAAGAACTGGTCCCCATGATCATATGCGACAGGTGGCATCATCTCACATGCCTCGCACCACTTTAGTAACGTCAGCAGGAAACCTTGCGGGGTCTGCAAGGAACGGTCCAGATACGGATCACTCCATCTGATGGCTACACAATCTGCACATGCGAAAAAATTATTTATAAAAGGGGGATTGACTAGGTGGATGGGGAAATGACTCTCGAGGCCGAAAAGATTTTTTAGAGATTTATCTAAAATATTTTACCAACTCGACACTAAGGAAAATAAAATACGGTCAAGACGCAAAAGACCGAGAGGACAGGTAAAGAGGGGTCGGTAATGTCACGACCAAAATGGGTTAAGACCACACTTTAAACAACTGGCCACCGTTAATAATAAGTCATCGCTCAAAAAGAAAAACTATGACCCAGACTTGTTTGTAAAACCCAAAACCCAACCAATTAGAGCCAAGGATAAAATAAACAAACTCACAAGGGTAGATAATTTAAAAGCTCCACCACATCTGAGGCACTAATGTTGTCACATTATCGACCTTTTCCTTCCAAGGCAGCAATCTTTGAGTTCTTTTCTTCAATTTCTACATCTTTCTTTTTAATTCCTTCCTTTAACTTTCATTTTTCATCTTTCCATTATTCTTCCCTCCTTTGCATTTGACTCCATATCTTCATGGCTACAACATTCCATGAAAAATTGGGGGGTCTATGTGTTCCCACCAAAATCTTCCCTAGCACCGGTTCTTGTTGTTCATACAACACCAGTTGTAGTGACTCTGATTGTTTACCCTATTCTAGTTGCAGGGTTTCATGCTCTTGTTGCAAGAACTCTTGCTCTTGTTGCAAGAACACTTGATTCACATCATGCTCTTGAATTTCAACTTGTTTCGCAATAGCAACAAGTTCTGCAAGCCTTATATTTGCTTATTCTTCAAAAAAATATTTTTCTTTAACATTCACCTACCCCACAGGGGCTTATGTTTCCTCATCATATGTTCTTCAAAGCCCAAGGCTTCCCTCTGGAGGAATATCATCGGTTGACCCAGCTGGCTTTGATTTCTTAGGAGGGATTTCATGCTTTTCTTCAACTACAGGAAGAATAGTGTCAACCTTTTGTTTCTTAGGGTTTGGTGTTACTTTTTCTGTCATTTTCTTTTTAGCTTTCCCTTTCCTCATTTCTACCTCTTTCTGTTGTACCTCCTCCTTCCTAATTGTGGCCCTAGTTCGAATTGGGGTTTCAGGAAGAACATCATCATCAGAGTCTGAAGAGGGACTATCTTTGTCTAAATGTTCTGACTCAGAAGAACTAATTTCTATAGCCTATTCAACTGCAGGAAGATTTATGTTAGGATTTATACCAGAAGTTGAGGCATCGGGATTTGTTTCAACAACACTCCTCCTACTAACCCTACAGGGTTGAGGCAAAGTACTAGGTCGCATATTTTCTGGTCTGAACTGGTCAATATTTACAAATTCCTCCCATGTCATATCAGACCACCTCTTGCAAATATTTCTCAACTAGTAATTTTATAAAACAATGGTGAGAGATAGAGTTATCCCTACCTTTTTGAGTCTTGACCACCAAGATTACAAGGAGATGATACAACACATTAGGTACATTCATTCTTCTCTCATGCCTCATATGATTCAAAATCTTGAAGTGTACAGAACAAAGATTTGACTGTGGCCCTCACAAGTAATGTACTTCACAATGTGGACAGCTACTTGTTTTCATGGTTCTGGTAGAGAGGTTCTCTTCGTACCTTGCTTATCTACTTCCAATGGAGGGTCACTATGTTCTATAAATTCAGCCCTAGCTATCCTTGCATCTCAAGTAACAAGGTATAGCTCACCATTAGCTGGAAAACCTGTTACCTCTGCAATCCTCTCTTTAGTAGCTATCACCTCCAACCCTTTCACCATTGCCTTCCCTTCTGAGAATTTCTGAGAAAATTCTAGCACAATATCCTCATTGTAGCTGTCAAGATTCATGAAGTAATCTAGCCTCCCACAATTACTGAACTTGGCCTGAGAAGGTGCATCCTCTAGGATCACATCATGAACCATGGGTTCATTTCTAATTGACTAACCTCCCATTGTTTCATCTGCCTGCAATCAAACAAGCACTTCTACGAGGTTTCCTTTCCTGCAATCTTTCTTTGGAGACCCAATTTCTTCTTCATACAACTCTTCTGAAGTCTTGATGCCAATGTCATATGAATTTTACCTTTTTGGTGACTTAGATTATGACTTAAGGTGATAAAAGAATTAAGGAATCATAAATGAAGGGTACTACCAAGAAAAATGGTGGCGATTTGGTGTCATTTCACACATGCAAGTCGTCATTTCCTTCTATCATTCAAATTGGATCAATTCAATTTTTTCTAACATGGATTGACACATGCACATGTTATTCACACTCCCCCCCCAACCTAAATTTGAGAATATGTCCGCACAGGCTGGGTGGTAATGATGATTTGATAGGGTAGGGGATAATTACATGTTATGTAGAATATCAACATTAATCTATAGTAATTAAATAAATGTACTAAAGATAATTAAGATAAAACAAATTGGTGTGCACATACCTAAAAACTTGGAGTATTCATTGCAAAGAATGTGGAGGAAGTACCAGTTACCTTTTTGAAAGTACAGTTGAGCAATTAATTGAAGTGGTGATGGAATGAAATGGTGGTGAAGTGAAGTGATGGTGGAGTTATGGAAGAGAGAGAAAGGTGGAGATGGATGGGTGGATGAATTAATGAAGAAGTGGACTCCCACAAAAGTGGAAGTCTTTATTATGATAGATTATGTACCTTGATTAGACAGGAGGGACGCTAGATCTGCTTCCTTCTGTTGTAGGAAGTTTGAGGGTTTGGTGTTGAGTAAATTGTTGCTTGAATTCTTGCTTGGAAGCCAGATTATGATACAACCTAAGGCGATGACCATTGAAAAGCATCTTAAATCTAACAGGGTCAATGGTTGTGATTTGAACAACACCATTGGAGAATAATTCAACAACTTCATATGGTTTGAGCCACCTTGTTTGCAACTTACCTACATTATCTTGATACCTGGAGTCATAAAGGAGTGCCCAATCACCAGGCTGGAACTTCTTGTCTTTTATGAATTTTTCATGCCACTTGATTCTCTGATTTTGCACTATCTCTGTGTGATGAAGGGTTGTTTTTCTCATTTCATCCAAAGCATGTAGTTGCATGATTATGTCCTTTTGTGCCTCAGAGATGTCTATCTCAAGATCTAATGCAGTCCTAAGAGTTCTATGCTCAAACTCTATCGGAATCATGGTGGTCTTTTCATATAGAAATTCAAAAGGTGTGAATCCAGTGGTTGTCTTCCAACTAGTTCTATAGGCCTAGACAACTTCTAGCAGCCTATTTGCCCAATCTTTTTTGTGAATAGCCATAGTTTTGGTTAAAATAGCCTCGATTTCCCTATTGGTCACCTCAGCCTGCCCATTGGCTTGAGGGTGATAGGGGTAGACTTCCTATGCCTTATATTATATTCATTGACCAATGTTGTTACAAGGGTTGATGTAAATTGAGCCCATTGATCTATCACTATCTCTCTTGGAACCCCATATCATGTGAAGATTTCCTCATAGAGGAATTTTGCAACCTTATTATCTCTAGCATGCTTCATAGCTTTAGCTTCAACCCACTTGGTCACATAATCAGTACAAACCAAGATGTAAGATTTACCATTTGATGGTGGGTCAATGGGACCCACAAATATCAAGTCCCCATTTATCAAATGGTGTGATAACTACCTGGGGGTACAAAGGAATCTCATAAGATTTAGTTGGTCGGACCATTCTCTGACATCTCTCACACTTCCTAGTATACTTGTCTACATCTTTATGAAGTGTGGGCCAATAATATCATGTATTAAGAATCTTCATTTTTGTCCTCTTGGCTGCAAAGTGTCCTCTATAGGGTTCATTATGACATGCATGTAGGATATCATATGTCTCATCTTCTCTTACACATCTCCTCATCACATGATCTGGTCTAGAATAGAATTGACATCCTACAATCCATGAGAAAGGAAAATTTTTCTCAATGATAACCCTTATCTCTTTTGGAGAGAAATGAGGGGGAACTCTGCATGTGACTAGATAATTTTCTATGTCTGCATACCAAGGTGTGTGGATACTGATGGAAAATAAATGTTCATCAGGGAAGGATTTATCAATGAGTTGAGTGTCCTCAGATGTAGTCAAATTTGAGAGAAATTCAGCTACAACATTTGTTTTCCCTGGCTTGTCTATGATGATGATATTAAATTCTTGCATGAGCAACAACCATCTTGCTAATATTCCTATAATTGATGGCTTATTCATCAAATATTTTATGGCTTCATGGTCTGTATGGAAAAAGATCTGATACCCAGTGATATAGTGTTTGAATTTATTAAGGGCATATATGACTGCCAACATCTCTTTTTTTGTCACAGTGTAGTTAAACTCTGCTCCTTGTAGGTTTTTGCTGACAAAGTAGATTGCATTCTTAATGTTTCACTCTTTTTGTCTTAAAACAACTCCTATGGCATAATCAAATGCATCTGTATGAATATGGAAAGGGAGTTCCCAATTAGGACCTTTGAGTACAGGAGCATGGGTTAAAGCTTCTTTCAAAGAAGAGAATGCTTTGTCACATTTTTTTTCCACTAGAACTCAACATCTTTAGTCAAAAGACTATACAGTGGTGTTGCCATTTTACTGAAATCTTTGATGAAATGCCTATAATAGCCAGCATGACCCAAAAAACTCCTAACATCTTTTTGTTTTGTAGGAATAGAGAGATTGGTAATTACCTCAATCTTGGCTAGATCCACTTGAATTCCCTTGTGAGAGATATAATGGCCAAGGACTACTCCTTATTGCATCATCGTGAAGCATTTCTCACTGTTTAAGGACAGATTATGATCTTCACATCTTTGTATAACCTTCCTTAGGTTTTCCAATGCTTCATCAAAATCAGCACCATAACTTGTGAAATCATCCATGTATATTTCCATGCACTCATGTGAAATATCTGAGAAGATACTAATGACTACTCTGTCGAAAGTTGCATGTGCATTGCAGAGACCAAATGGAAGCACTAAATAGGCATAAGAGCCCCAAGGATAGGTAAAAGTTGTCTTCTCTTGGTCCTCAGGTGCAATCTGTATTTGATTATAGCCACTGAAGCCATCCAAGAAGGAAAAATACTTCTTTCCTGCAAGTGAATCCAATACTTGATCTATGAAAGGAAGAGGAAAGTGATCTTTTTTGGTAGAAAAATTTGATTCTATATAGTCAATACAAAATCTCCATTTACCTCCCTTTTTAGGCACAATCACCAAAGGAGACACCCATTGGCTATCTGAGATAAGATAGATGAATCCAACATCCAATAACTTCTGCAATTCTCATTTGACAATTTCACTTAATGCAGGATTGATTGTCCTTTGTGGTTGTCTTACTAGTGTGCAATCATCTCTGATGTAGATCCTATGAGTACAGAGTTTAGGATCTAATCCTTTCATGTCATGGTAATCCCATGCAAATGTGGGCTGATGCTTTTGTAACAAGTTTGTTAGGGACAGCTGCTTCTCTTGAGTAAGCTTGTTATTGATGTTCAAATTTTTACCTTCTAAAACTTGCACTTGTTTTATCAACTCTATCATGGTTGTTTCACTGATGCATGGAATTTTTAGTTCATGTGGTAGAAACATATGAGACATACCAATTATTGCAGGAAGAGCAGGTAGAAGTGTTTGCACTAGACCAACTGAACCAAACTCAATAGCAAGTGATTCTTCATGCATTTCATAATTGTTCTGAATTATATTTTATAATATTTCATCCTCTTCTTGTAGCTGCATGAAAGGAATTTTTCCTATCATCATGTGTTACACTACTGAATTGATCTCTTCAGCTTCTTCAACAACATGTGGCTAGGTAGGGTTATCCATATCATAAAATGGCTGAGCAGGAGGATAAAGAGACATATTTTTAGTACTTCTTCCATTAGAAATAGTCATGTCCCCTATCTGACATCCAATGTAGGCATCTGTTGTAGCCAACCATGGCCTTCCCAAAATAATGGGATATCCTCCTAATGTACCTTTAGTGGAAAGGATCATAAAATCTATTGGATATTCCCAAAATTCTAGATTAACAAGTTCTTCTACTACACCATCAGGTTTAATAGTGGAACTATCAGCAAGCTGCAAGACCATAGGAGTTGGTCTCTGATTTGTAGCATTCAGTTGCTATAGGATATCCCGAGTCATTACATTAATAGCTACCCCCAAATCTATTAGATCATTCTTTACTTGGATCCCATTTATGATGACTTCAACTATAGGACTGCTTAGGTCAGTGTATTTAGGAACAATGACTTTTCCAAGCATGATATCAGCCAACTGCCCTACTACATGGATAGTGGTGGGGTCTTTCTTTTTCCTCCCAAGATTTTTAAGGCATGTTTCCTTTATTACCTTACCATATATGGGAACATCTTTTATGGCCTAGAATAGAGGTATCTTGACACATATGTGTTTCAGCTGATCCAACATATCAAAGGTTGTTTCCTCCTTCTGCTTAATAACTTCTAATCTTTGAGGAAATGATGGTTCAGACTCAGACTACAGAACTGGTTCAGGATTGGTAGGAAAACTTGACTGAGCAAGTGCATGAGATAGATTTGGATGCTCCTCCTCTTCCACAATAAGCCTAGTGATAATAGGAGTGGAAGGTGATGGAAAATTGGTTCCTAAACGCAGGTGGATATTACTCAAACTCACAGCATAGGCAGGATATTAGTTTGGATCTACATAATAGACTAGTTGTTGTTGTGGTTTGTTATTTGGGTTGGGTGTGGGTTGAGCTAGCAACTGAGTAGGTCTAGGTGTACTAGTCATTGAGTTAGGAGGAGGCATTATTGTAGGCTGTTGAGGCTGTGGAGGTGGCTGCATGTAATCAGTTGGCTAGTTTGGCCATTGTTGCCCTCCCCTTTATTGGGATGTTTGTTGACAGTTTCTTGGAGGTTTCTACCAATTCCCCTGGTTTTACTGCCACGGGGATGGATTATTTTGGTAACTAGGCTAGGTATTTTGAGGATTATTCTAAGGTTGAGGTGGATAACCTCCAAAGTTTGATGGATATTGGGGTTTCCATTGATTACCAGATGCATAAGAATTTATGTAAGGTCCATTAAAAGATAATGGGTCTGGTGGCATACCTTGTCTTGGACCCCATGGCCTTCTTTGTACAACATAGAAAACTTGATCTTCATCTCCCTCAATTGGCTTGTATTCAGGTGGAATATGCTTGCTGTCAATATTGGCCACCATTTTACATTTACAATCCTTTTTTATTTGCCTACAATGAGGACAATATTCTATCAACATTGCCTTTGCCTCCTCATGTTTTTTCTTTGCTTGAAGTGTATCTAGTTGATTTTTCATATTATTTATGATATCTTGCCTGAAGTATGATAGTAGGTGAGTTATTTTCATCCTTGAAACTCCATTAACAAAAGATTTACCACTTTAGAATTTCATCATCCCAACAAATTAGAATTTCTTCAAATACTATGAAATTTTGGAGGTTCAATGATAAAAATCAAATCATCACCCTATCATTGAAGTCACAAAATAACTATCTTAGCCAAGTTCCTCTTATATCAATCTCAATGATATAACATCCACCTATCTAACCCGCCTCCTTTTGCTAAGTTCAAGATCATCAATAAAGGGTATGGTGAGCACAAAACCTAAAAGACCTTCCATATTGGGAAACTCCCATTGTCACCTAAATCCTACAGTCATCCTAACATGGAACAAAAGTAGAAGTACAAGATCTTACAATACGACACAATACAACTCTAAATAATTCTTCAAATATGGTTTTCTCTCTAATGAACAAATTAGCTCCTCAAATGCATCATGGTTACACATTGAAGAGGAATATGCCTCATATTTCAAGCACAATGACTATCCAATAGCAATTTAATAATATGTAATAATATGGACTATAAAGGTAAAGGCCTAGGTGCACATGAACAAGGAATCATGGAATGTGACCACTTTTCTAAGACTATAGATAAGCAAGGATTAGGGTATATACCTTAGGATGAATCTCTTGATAACCTTAGTGAATCTTTGAAAATTGTTGATTATGCTTCATCCAATTTTAATCATGTTAAAATTATTACTCACCATGATCCTTATGAAGATATTTTTGATATCAAACTCTTTCCAAATGATTCTATTTTCATCATGAGCCTTGAATAACAATATCCTAACCTCATTGACTAGAACCAACACAAGTGCATACCATTAGATGAATTCCAAAATGATGAGGCTCCCTTCAAACTACTCAATTCGAAGGTTGTGTTCCTCTAGGAGACCACAAAAAATGGATGTAACATTGATCTTCATAATTCAACATATTTTTTCAAACACATGGAAGTCCTTTTCTTCACATAATAGATAAAAAAATCTAAGAATTCAAAGAAATCAAAATTTTAAGTACCCATTCAGGACTCAAAGGATGCATTATTTGAACAAGGAATCATGGAACGTGACCACTTTTCTAAGACTATAGATAAGCAAAGATTAGGGTATATACCTTAGGATGAATCTCTTGATAACCTTAGTGAATCTTTGAAAATTATTGATTATGCTTCATCTAATTTTAATCATGTTAAAATTATTACTCACCGTGATCTTTATGAAGAGATTTTTGATATCAAACTCTTTCCAAATGATTCTATTGTCACCATGAGCCTTGAATAACTATATCCTAACCTCATTGACTAGAACCAACGCAAGCGCATACCATTAGATGAATTTCAAAATGACAAGGATCCCTTCAAACTACTCAATTCTAAGGTTGTGTTCCTCTAGGAGACCACAAAAAATGGATGTAACATTGATCTTCATAATTCAACATATTTTTTCAAACACATGGAAGTCCTTTTCTTCACATAATAGATAAAAAAATCTAAGAATTCAAAGAAATCAAAATTTTAAGTACCCATTCAGGACTCAAAGGATGCATTATTTGATCAAGAACTCCACCTTCCCCTTTCTCCATAGAGGTTATAGGAAGAACCAATTTTCTTATAAAAATATGTTAGTGACATAAACTTGGGCAATGATCAAGACCAAAATTTAACAAAAAATACCACTAGTATGAGCTTGGAAGAACATTAGGTCCATCAAGATATAGATATGCTATGTGATATGTTTGGTCCCAATTCCCCTTGGTATCACAATATCCATAATTACCTTATTTCCCAAACTCTCCCACATAACTTATCTCATAATAAAAAATGCACATTCATCCAACAAGCTACTCGCTTCACTCTTCTTGGTGGTAGCCTTTATCATGGGGATTATGATAATGCATTGTTGTGATGCCTTAACTCAAATAAATCTAATTTAGTACTTATGAAAGTGCACAATGGTATTTTTGGAGATCACACAAATGGTATCACCATTTACAAAAATTACTCATGCATATAGAAGTTCTCTACACCACATGACTAGGAGCTAGATGAACCCATGAGATATCATCTTTGTCCCTCAAAAAATACCAAAAAAAATAAAAATAATATAAAAAATATACCAAAATAATAATAAAACTAAATCACAAAAAAATAAAAATAGTAAAGAGAAAAATTCATCCTCTAGCGAAAACCATTTTTATGTTGTCTTGGGAAAGCATCATGGTTAAAACCTATTCACATGAATCATGTATGGTATACCATAGCCCTCTTGTATATAAGTACTTTTTGAACTTAGAGGCATCAATTTTAGTCATCCATCCACTTATCACATCCTTACCCATGGACCCTTATACAACATATAGGATTTTACCTTGATCAATGCTTCATAAAAATATCTAGAACAAAATCTATCTCTACTATGGAAATTAAGATCTATAGATTTTGAAACTAATTTCCTTTGTTCCTTCAAATCTAAAGATATCATCACATTTTTTCTGCTAATGAGCCTTAATGTGTCACATTTCTAGTATTAAACTAAAAACCAACATTTTCACATCAATCCCATTATATTACTCTAGTCTGGATGACCCAACTATTATTATCAATATCATGACAACTTAAGGATGTGAGACACTTTGGTTGTTTTCATTTTCTCATTCTTCTTTTGGTGCCCATAATGCACTTCCACAAGGACATCATATTTCCTTGTAATATAATTGTCTCTTGAGGTTGTGCTCATTGGGGTATTTGGATCTTATCTTTTATTTTTCCTTTATCATTGTGTTGATTCATTTCATCTTTTCTTTATTGTTTCATGTCAATCCTTTATATTTATGGTGCATCATCATGATCCATTATATCATTATCTATAATGACTATTCAACATAAAAACTATTTCTCAAATAGGAATCTCCTTTTAGATTCTCAACATCTACCTAATCTCAAATACTTCAAGAAGATATCATAATCATATATCTCCATCTTCATAATCCTAAGCTCCAATCCAACCATCATAAACTACTCATTATCCTATCCTCATATTTCATACCACCACATTCTTACAATGTCCCCCATTGCACCATCCCAATTTCTTTTCATCATCCTTGTTATTCTACTCCTATTATCCATCTCTACATTATCCTACTACTCTTAATCTTCTTCCAAAAAATTTAGTATCTTTCTGCATCCTATTAAGTCATTTATTCCATCCTTCACATAATATCTATTAACCTCCAATCGTCTTTCCAATATTTTGTTCCATCTTTTTTGAGACACACTTGTGTTATTCCAACTCAACCATCCTCTCAAGGGCCATCATCATCTCATAATTTGATTAAATCCCTAAAATCAAAACAATATTTTGAATTCAAAAGTTATCCAAGCATTAAAGCATCCTTCAACCCCAATTGATCAAATCAATCAACCAATCCAATCGATCTTTTCAATCCAACCAATCAACCATTAGCATTTAATGCTTGGGGTATTATCACTCATCAATGTGATACACCTTGTGTCCATTTATGCTTTCTTTGAAATGGAATTACTTCTTCTAGTCATAATTCCATTTAAAAGAGGGGTATTACATAGACAACAAAATCATGTATGCAATAATTTCTACACTTACCACCTCTTAATCCATTACAATATATAACAGTATCCTAAGTTCACTTCCAATTTGGTACTAAATTTATTCTTAGCCCCATGAACCACCACAAAGCAACATCTTTCAATGTGGCTAGGAAGAGTTTTAATCTATGAGTTTTTGTGGTGTAATCATAACTTCTACATGGAACATCAAACTCAAATAGGAATTTGTTTGGATCTTTTGTAATTGATCCATTGAAACTAGGAAAGATCAAGGGGGTTATATTCTTGAGAGTAGTCGCCTATTCATAATTTGTGATTGGGAACTTGAATGTAATAGGCTTTGCTAGATTTTTTTCCGCTTGTTCTACCATAATGTCAAGATGCCTTATGGGAGTTCTCCTTAGGTTTGGCACAACTACTAGTGTGATGGGTATTTTGATAGCATTGATTGCACCAATATCTTTAAATTCTTCTTGTTCCGAGGGGAGAAATCTTCCCAAAGTGTCTCTTTGCCTCCACATACAATAATATCTTGATCTTTTAGTAGCTTATCCTACACATTGATAGTAGTTTGGGGTTGATTTACAAATTTCTATTGATCCTAATTTGTTGTAATTGAAAACTTTTTAATTTATGAAATAAATATAATGAATTAAAATATATTTAAGAATTATGAACTTAACACCATCCCCAACAACGATGCCAAAAATGTAGAGCTTCCCCTATATCCAATCAACTGATATAGATAGCATACATACAACATAAAATACCTACAAATCCCAAATTAAGAAATTCATTGTCCTGGAGGTGCTTCATTTAAATTGTCAATAGGGAATCATAATCTTGAGATGATGTTGGCACTATATGTGTAGTTGAGAATCCTAAATTTTCCTAATTGATTGAGTATAGGAAATAAAAATAATAATTCTAATTAAATGCAAATTAGTAGAATTAACTCCTAGGTTGAAAATAGATTAAGTGAATACTAATTTCTATAAGAAACTACAGTAACTACTACAGGTGACTGTTAATTGCCTAAAATCATTCAACACAATGTGAATCAAAAATTACAATTCAAAAATTAACTAATAATCTAAACTAACATGGATTCTGTAGTACCTCAAGTGGCCCTTGTTTAAGTTATTGCAATCCATAATGTATTCCTTCAAGTCCTAACTCAGAGATTCATGAAAATTGAATTATCCTTCTTTATTGTAATTCAAACATACACAAACTTAAGAAAAAAGTATTTGATAACAAGATTTAGATTCAATCTATTTCATGCAAAAATCTAGCTACTTGGTCTCTCACAAGATCATCCATATATATAGAATCTGTGAGAGTCCTCTTATTTCAAAACTGAAAACAAACTATGAGAAACTATCAACTCTTCCAAAAACATAGGAAGAGAACCAAGCCTTAGCTTAACAAACAAAAAAAATTCATGCAAAAATCTAGCTACTTGGTCTCTCACAAGATCATCCATATACATAGAATCTGTGAGAGTCCTCTTATTTCAAAACTGAAAACAAACTATGAGAAACTATCAACTCTTCCAAAAACATAGGAAGAGAACCAAGCCTTAGCTTAACAAACAAAAAATAATAATTTGAAGTTAAGAGTGTAAGAGTCTAATAAGGACTCTACATCAATCAAAAAGATTGTTATAACTGAAAGCATTCCTACTAGGACAAACTTTATTATAAGTCGCTATCCATTGTTAGAACAAGCTTCTTCTTTCCTTTGTGATTTATTAATAAGAGGATTGTTATAAAATGCACATATTGTAGTTGATCACCTCCTCTAGCTATGGTGGACCAACATCCTTTTGTTGTGGGTTAAAACTCTTTTTGTGACAGGTTGAAAAGTCCTTCACTATAGGGTGTAGCCTTTTTAATTCCAAAGTCATTTTTCATTATTAACAATTATAATGAATCATAAAAATCTACTAAATTCCATAGACATCCAAAAATCACACAATCATTCATCAATATAGTATATCATCTTCAATGATTTTAAATACTTAAAGTATATGAAAAGGTTTAGAAATTTATTTGAAACTTAGAAGAAATAAAATAAAAGGAATGAAACTAGACATTTCTAAGGCTCGTCATCCCCCCAACTTGGCCTTTTTCTTGTCCTCAAGCAATTTAGGGTCCTAGTTGTATTGTAATTGAACTTCCTTGTATTCCATTGTGTTAGTGACCCCTTCACCTTGCTTTAGGTAGAACCTGTTTTTCTCTAATATTCTCTCCCATCTAGCTTGCTCTATTGTCCCTATCTCCTCTCTTCTTCTTGTCCAATGTGGAATTGGAAACAATAAAAGAGGATGATGAAACATTAGGGGAACCAGGTAATATGATTTTTAAGGGAGGTTGTGATAAATTTATGGGTTCTTTTAACTATTTTCAAGTAGTTGAAGATTGAATGAGGCATCTTATTTTCAGCTCCTATATTAACTCATTTCATCTATCTTGTGAGAAGGTAATTACTTCTCATCCTGTCCATACCGCTAGTTCTTGAAATATTTTATAATCTTGCTTCCTGCATTCCAAAATATTTTTCTCCACCCATTGTCTTTCTACTAGGTCAATCCATTCCTCTACTATCCCTCTAGGATCTTTTGTCTTTGCTCTAATAAGAAGGGGAATGAGTTATCCCTTTCATTGTAATATCTTTGTAGTTGTCCTTTATAATTTTTATAACTGATGAATGAGGCCATTGCCTTGATTTGAACATCTCCCACAAAGATAAGTGGATTCCAAGCAATGTCATAGGAAATTTCCAAATTATGCAAGTAAAATTCACACAATTGGTCTTGCATATCTATTGTAGCCTATTGGTATGATTCTAAAAAAATGTAGGTGAAGATACAAAAAATGGAAGGTCGTTGATTAGATGACTAAACTAAAAACTTAAAAAATTATCCTACAAATATAGGGTGTAAACCCTAGCAAGTGGTCTGTATCTCAAAAGTTGAACTATTTTATCAATCATTTCTTCCATTTTTATCTTCAATATTTTAATTTATTCATCCTTCTTTTCAACCTCTCTAGTGTGTGTTGCTATTAATTCAGATTTTTCTTTATCCCAATTCTTTTGCACCTGAGAGAATTCTTCTACTTTGATCCACAACTAAATCTCTAGGTAACCACAATAGGATTTATGAGCATTCTTGGAGCTTCAATTTGGTTCCCAAGAGGTGAATTTTTCTTATTAATCTCAAAAATGGCCAACTATGCCAATTTATCCAAACTTGACCCTTGCTGCTCAAAATCATGTAGTTGTTTCTCTAATTCCCTAACCGATTATCCAATTCATTCACCTATAGTTGGTATCCCTTGATCTATTTTTCCTTTTATTTTATCCTATGTCAAGCTTCTTGCAGCTCCTTACTCTCATCTCTTGCTTTTAAAAATAATTCCTCTTCATTTTCTAAAAATATTTCTTCATCAGCCTCAATAGGTGAAGCAAATCCTTCTTTAGAAGCTAAGTTATTTTGGGGTCTATGCTTCTTCCTCATTATGAACAAATCTTCAAAATCTGAGTTTGAGTTGTTGATAATATACATGAATTGAAATGTTTTAGATTGTTCTCAATCACTGGGCACATTTTCTTCTTGTGAGTCTATTTCAAACTCCACTACAACAACCCTTTCTTGTTGAGGTTTGGCCTTTCCTTTTAAAAGGCCCTTTTTTGAGGTAGTGTGATCACCTTTTTGGCTGCACTAAACTTCACCACTTTTTGGGTGTAGAGGTAGAGATTGTACTTTTTCTTGTATGTTGTTTGGGCTTATAAGGGTTTTGGTAGAGGTAAGAGTTTTTTATTTTGTAGTTGCTATGAGTTGCTCCCTAGAATCTGGAGGTTGGGTTTTCTATACCTTTGGCTCTATTTTCTCACCAATACTATGGTTAGGTGATGTAATGGATGACGAAGAGGGTACATGTTCCTCTTCAGTAGCCATAGAAGGCTCATTTTTTCTCTTGAGCTCTATTCATTTCCTCCAACCTAGGCCTTACAAGAATTTCATTAATATTGTTGCAAGCTAAAAAAAATCCCAACATATTAGGGAATTAAATTCTAATACTTATTTTAATCAACAAGGTGACTAAATAGTAATGTAATATAGCAGATCGATTCCTTTTCCTTTTATATTCATTAGATATCTGCTTTAATAAATTATACAAGAAGTTGGGGACATTCACCAACCTTTGATGGTGTAGGTGACTCGGAAGTTTAAAATGAATTGTATATAAAACAGATTGTCTGCCATTGCAGGTTAAATTTAACTACATAAGAAGTGATAAATTCCCATAACCATGGCAGGGAAAGTCTTTTTTACCTTGTGTCGAGGATTCCAATTCTCCTAGTTGTGTAAAGTCATTTTGTGATGTGATGGCATTAGGTCTTACTAGAAGTTATTCTCCTACCTCGAGAAACCTAAAAACTTCTGCCACTATTGATTCTGAAGCATCCACTATCAACCCTTTGATTATAGTCTCATCATTTTGCAATATATTGGGAAACTATTGTATCATGACTTCATTATATTCTACTAGATAGAGAAAATATTCTAGCCATCCAACTTGTTGAAATATGGGTAGACATTTTTGACCTTCTAATAATAGATTATGTGTTGTTGGTTCTCACCTAACAATGTTGCCTCCCATCTTGAAGTTCTATATCCTCTGTCAAGTGAATTTTACTTCAAAATATTCTTCAATTTGCTTTCTACTTATACTACTCAATATGATTGTTGCTTTATGAACACTTCCACTTCTATATCTAGAAGTTCTTATGGCCTATTCTTATGGCTTTGTGAAGGGAATTTAAGCTTGTGCATATGCAACTCTTTTGAATTCTTGACAAATGAAATTAAAAATGATAACCAAACTAGTTTTCTCCCCCCCAAATTAAAGTAGTTATTTGTCCTCAAATAGTAAGGTATAGAAAGGACAGATGAATAGATTTCAAAATATTAGAGATATTTGATATAATATAAATGGCATGTTTGCATGGACATGAATGCTAGAGGAAATCAATAGAATTAAAAGTTAATCATAGTTTATAATAAGAAAATTCCAAAAATGGTGTGATGATGGAAAAAGGTGGCATGATTGATGTGATTTGAGCATCATCATGTAGTTAATTGGTAAAATATTTGAAATGATTGAAGTTAATTGATGTACTCCGAGAAAATATGTCATATAAAAGCTTATTTTAATGATGGCACATGTCCAAAAGTCTTAATATTGGAAAATAAATGTATGGAATGTACAGGGCTATTCATAATGGAATGATATGTTGCATGGAAAGTGTGTTGAATTGGAGTGGTTGCATGTCAGGATTATGAAAGTGATGTGTAACTATAAGTGATAGTGGTTACAAGTGTAGTGATGGTGAGTTGTTGGAAATTTCTATAGGTAGCAATAGAACATGTCCCTTTTTATAAACACATTGAGGTTGTTGCTACAGGTCTCATGATTTTTTTGTGCATATCCAAAAAATAGTCGTTGCTAATGGCACATAGTGCATGTGATAATTTATACTTGTTATACATTAGTAGGTGAGTTAGTTGGCTCATCTACAAATATAGCAATTAGTGATGTGGCCATGTCTACCTGTTTGGAAAGCAATGTTGAATTTGTATATGGTATAATTTTTTGTTGCAAATCATGTAGAAATTATTCCTTATGTAATGTATTTTTATAAAGCTTCAATCTATTTTCATTGAACAATAAGGAGAACCAAATTGAATCAATTGTAGTTATTTGAACCACTCCATTCTAAAAAACATGTTTAATTTCATAAGGACCGGGCCACCATGTTTGTAGTTTTCCTTTGTGGTCCTTCTATAGGGAATCATAAAGCAATGCCCAGTATCCTTCATTTAATTCCTTGGTTTTAATAAACTAGACATGCCATCTCATTCTTTATTGTTGTACAATATCTGTATGATGGACCACTTCCATCCTTATTTCATCCAGAGCATTGAGATTGTGCAATCTATCTTTCTGAGCTTCAAAGAGATCCATTACAAGTTGTGTTTTTTTTTTAAAGTGTTTTATGTTCAAATTCAATTGAAAGGATAACCTTTTTCACATACACCAATTTATATGGTTTGAAACCTTTGGTGGTCTTCTAGGTTATCCTATATGCCCAGAAAACTTCATATAACCTTGATTCCCAATCCTTTCTATGCAATTGAATTGTCTTTGTTAGAATGGACTATATCTCTCTACTTGTGACCTCAACTTTCCCATCTTCTTGCAAATGGTAGGGGAAACTAGGTTCCTTGTTCTATGACTATCTCTCTAGGCACACTGTACCTTGTGAGGATTTCCTTATAAAGGAATTTGGCAACATTGCCATCTCTAAAAAACTATAGTGCTTTAACCTCCACCCATTTTCTAATAGTCAATACATACTAGAATGTATTCCTTTTTCTTAGATGTGGAATTTATTGGTCCATTGAAATCTAATCCCCATTTATCAAATGGTGTAATGACCAATTATGGTTGGAAAGGTATTTCATCACTCATCATGGATCTATCCATCCTCTAGCAGCTATCACATCTCCTTTTATATTTAACTGCATCCTTATGAAGTGTAGGCCAATAATAGCTAGTGATTAGAATCTTTAAATTCGTTCTCTTGGCTATAAATTGTCCTCCATAAGGCTCATCATGACAATACTTGAGTATTTCATATACTTCATCTTCCCTTATGCATCTTCTCATTATACTAGCTAGCCCTGTGTAAAATAGATAACCAGCCACCCAAGAATAAGGGAAGTTGTGTTCAACCAAATGACACATTTCTTTGGGTGTGAGATATGGGGGTGTCCTTCCTACAACTAATTAATTATCTATGTTTGCATACCAAGTTATTTTCACAAAGAGGGAAAAAAAGTGTGCATATAGAAAGTAATTATCTACAACTTCTTCTTTTGTCTTGATTTTTAGTTTGGAGAGAAAATCAACCACTACATTTTCTTTCCCTGGTTTATCCACAATGGTTATATCAAATTATGGTAATAATAACCACCTATAATTTTTCCACCAACCACTAGTTTGTTCATCAAATATCTTATTGTTGTGTGGTTTGTATGAACAAAAATAGAATATCTAGTGATATAGTGTCTAAGTTTGTTAATGGAATATACCACTATTAATATCTCCTTCTCAGCAACAATGTATTTGAGCTCAATAACCTAAATATTTTTACTAATTCAGTAAATGGCATACTCCAAATTTCCTTCATTCTATCCTAAAAGAACACCTATGGAAAAATCAAAAGCATTTGTATGTACATGGAAATGGATTGTCTAGTTAGGGCCTCTCAAAATAGGCATCCTTGTGAGAGCTATTTTGAGGGCTTCAAAAGCTTCTTGGCAGGCACTGGTCCATTTAAATTCAATGTCTTTAGATAAAAGAATAAATTGGGGGGCTATTATTTTAGTGAAATCTTTAATAAACCTTGATGGGCTTTAGAATTGGTTAGTTTCCTATTGTTGTTTCATACTTTTTATCATTAATTTATGTAAGCTTTAAGACATTACCAAGACCATTCATGTAACTTTGAGTAGTTTTAAGCATTTGGAATGGAAGCATGTTATGTTAATATGTGTATGTATAATTTATGAATGAATATGAAGTTTATTAGGATTTTATGTTTAGCTTATGGTTGTTAATAATGAGAATGCATTAGGAAATAAGACTAACACTTGCAGCAAGATATATGTCAATCCACATCAATGATATTTTCAACTCATAGCATAAGGATAGTAGTTCATTGTAAAGGAGTCAATTGACCATGGCTTGACCACTTTCAAAGAAGACAAAGGTGATCATTTACTGATCAGATCGTGAGTCACCTAGTATTACTCTTATCTTCCAATAAGACAACTAGGAAAAGAAGTCTATTCTCAACAGGACTGGATTATGACAGAGTTGTTCTACTAAGTGTATTTTTTATTATAAATGGTTAAATTTGTCGGGAATAAAATCATTATTTGATTTCTATACTCTTGTCTCATTATTTCTTTTTATTTCAAAGACTTCATCCTCTTCCTATTCTTGAGGGAGAGTTGACATAATTTATTCACTTTATTTTAGTTCATGAATAATTAGACTTCCTCGCATACCCTATATAGTGGGATCCCCTATTGAGGAGGAGAGCTAGAAATAACAGTAGTAAAATAATAGTAGAAGATTATGTGTGTTATTGAATAATATTTCCAATATATTTATTGTTAGATTTTGTGTAATAGTTATATTTTTTAGAATGCAATAAAAGAGAATTCATTTGATAATATATTTTGCTAAGTGAGTGATTGACAAAATCCTGTGGAAGCAACAACTCAAGTAAGGGCCACTTGAGGTACTGTTGAACCACTTCAATTTAAGTTATTAGATTAGATTATGCATTATTAATTTCATTGATAGTTTCTAGTTTATGTGATTATGAATAAATGTGTAATAATTCCTAAATTAGAATCTATAAATTGAAGTTGTGTTTCATCCTTTGGAGGATTACTAAGTTAGGACATACTGGAATGTAATAGTTAATGGTTACAGTCTTAAGCATTAAGTACCTGAAGCAAAGGTAGTTGTTTAATTCTTTTACTCTATTTTGAGAAGTAGCAATTTATTCTAATTTAAATATTTCACTGTATTTTCTTGTGTTTATTTTCCTATACTCAGTCGATATAAGATATCCAGAATCCTTGGATGCATATAAATTTCTAGCACTATTTGAAGCTTATGATTCCCTAGTTGATAATTTAATGCAGCCCTCTTATGAATGATGAACTACTTAGTTTAGGTATTTTCATTTCCTCTGAGCCATGTGCACAACTAGTAGCACTAAGTTAATTAAGCTTTAGAGATGGCTCCACATTTTTGGTGTCATTTTCAAGTATGGTGCTAAGTTCAGGATTCTTTTGTGTATTCCAAATTCTTTTTAAGATTTCATAAGACATCAAACTTTGTTTTAGTATTAGGGTAAATAGGTATTTAGGAATCAATAGCAATACTATTTACTAAAAAAGTGTAGGAACCGCTGATATAAAGAGCTAGAACCATCACATACAGATGTTGAGAGACACTCTGGGAAGATTTTTCCCCTAGATACATGAAGCATTTGAAGACACTAGTGACTAGAGAAAATAGATTGAGGAATTAATGAAGAATAATTTTCCCTTACACTAGTAGATACACCAATTACAAAGGAGATTTCTAGAATGCATTTCAATATCATGGCTAAAGAGGATGTGAATAACCTAGGAGAGCATGTGATATTTGAATTCCTAATAACTAACCAGGAAAGGGTTGATTCTCTAAATAACATACCTCCTTCAACATTTCCCATTTTATATGGACTAGTTATGGAGGATCCAAACACCTTTATTTTTGAGTTTGATGTGCTATATTAGAGCTATAACTACACTATGGGCACTCACCAACTCATTTTTTCCAACCACACTAAAGGATGTTGATATGTGTTGGTTCATGGGGTTGGGAAGGAATGTCATTCCTAATTGGGAGACAATGAAAACAAAATTCATGGAGAAATACTAGGATTATTGTAGAGGCATAGATAGAAAGAGGGATGACATCTTTAGGATGTCACAAAGAGAAGATGAGTCATTGGAAGATTATATTGAGAGGTTTCAATTCTGTCTCAAGAAATCACATCAAAATAAACTTTATGTTGAATCCTTAAAATTGGTATTTAAGGGGAGTCCATGAATATTGTAAGGATGCTTTAAATCTCGTAGGATCAAGGGACATCTCTCAATTTCCCTTCGATGATATTTTTAAGGTGTGCAAAAATTACTCCAGATCATTCATCAAAAATACAAGGGGAGAAAGGACCTCTTCTCTCAACAAGACATCCATTGGAGTTTCAAGGGTAGAGCTAAACAATCTCCTATCTAATATGAAGGAGGAAATAATTAACTATTTAGCTACTCAACTAGATGCTCTCCATACCAAGAAGAAGTATGAGGAAGAAAAAGAATCCCTAATAGAATTCTATCCACATTTCTACCAAAAGAAAATCAATTGCAAATGCAAAAAGTTGGCTAGTATCTCTAAAGACAAGCAAGGGAAGCCAAAACTTTATGCCCTGGAGGATGAGTAAGTCCAAGTGTTTTACATTGCTCAATGTAATCCATAGCAACCAAGACAAGGTATTCCCCAAGATCCCTTGACCTATAATATGTCATTTCTAGGTAGTAATTCAAATTTCTCAAATTGGAACCCTCAACCCTAGATTAATGTATAAAATCCACCATGGCCAATGACCCAAGACTCTAATTGGACTCAATAAAAAAAAGGTATGTGGCCACCACAAAATTATCAAGGTTAAAACTATAATCCCCAGTGGCCACCCCAACAAAACCAATGTCCATCATAGTGGCACAAAGGTCAACAATGGAAAAACTAAAACACAAACTACCCACAACCACAATAGCCTGCCATAATGCCAAATCTAGTGATTGTTGCACCACTGTAACCAAGAGAACCTCATCTTCCAACACAACTTGTAGCTAACCTCAATAAAAATCCTATTCAACTTATGCTAATGATACCATCCAATACCCTACCTATGGGGTTGAGATGAGTGATTTCCACCTCAGATTAGGGAAAACGCTAGTTGGGCCTTCGTCTCCTCATATCATAGAGTTGACTGATGAGGAAGTCGCAATAGAAACTATGGAAAATAAAACCAAGGAACCTAAGAAAAATAAAGTTAAACCAACCAACATAAGTCCAAAACCACCATTCCCTGAAAGACTATCTATACAAAAGTATCATTTTGAAGCTGAATTTGGCCTATCAGGACAACTCAAAGATGTTTGCATAAAGATACCCCTCATACAAGAAATTAAGGAAGTGCCAATACATACAAATATAGTGAAAGATTTATGCTTAAGAATCCAAGCAGAAAATGGAATACCCTCAGACTGTGCATGTTTTAGGATAGCTTATAGATATCATGTTAGGAAACATAGTTGTCCCTAAATATGCAAACCTTGGGAGCCCTATGGTAGATGTCAAAATAAATGGAACTCTCATCAAAATACCTTAATTGACCTAGGAGCAACCATAAATTTTATGAAAAAGGAAACCTTGAAGCAATTACAGTTAATGGAGCTCCTACTTACACCTATTGTATTACAATTAGCAGATAGGTTAATAGTAAAACCATGAGGAATTATAGAAGACTTGGTTATCACATTAGACTCATGGGAATACCCTACAGACTTTATGGTATTAAAAACTAAATTAAACCTTACATGATACCCCCTAATCCTAGGGAGACCTTGGTTGGATACTGAAAATTCCTTCATAGGTTGTAGGTCTAGTAACATGACCATTTCCAATGGAAATGTGACCAAAAATCTAGTCCTTTACCCACCTACACAGCCACATATAGATTTGGATCAAACTGTATGGCTTTCCCTAAATTAGGATGATCAATAGTTATTGAAAACATTAATGACCATTGAACGTAGTCCTATGTTGGAAACCCAAGATGAAGATAACTTACTTGAAATCATTATGCAAAACACTTATGGTTGGGACCCACAAAAATACAACTGTCTAGCATGCTTGTATGACCCTTTGCAAAACATAATCCATGTCAATGCATTTGAGTCCATCTATTATATTTTCTATATATTACTACTCCGTAATTGAATTTCCAATATATCAAGGCTTGATATTGCCTCTATTAAAACATTAGTCTTGACCATAGAAATTACACTAAGTAGGACATTAAATGTAAATATTTAATTGACCATTGCACAACAGTCTTCATTGTTGAATGTGTTGTAAGTACACATAGCCACATTTGCATGGGACTATCATGATATGAAATGAATATATCCTAACTTATGCATGCACAAAATTTATATTAATGAAGGCTACAAACCAGTGAGGCAACCTCAAAGAGGAATGAACCGAGTTGTATGTGACATAGTTAAGGAAAAATTACAAAAGTTACTTGATGTGAGGTTCATTTATCCAATATATGAAAGTCATTGAGTACCTCCATTAGTGATCATACCTAAAAAGTAAGGTAAATGAAGAGTATGTGCTTATTACTGAGAGTTGAATGCATCAATCAGAAGAGACCACTTCCCCCTTCCATATTTCATGATCAAGTGTTGGATTCATTTGCAGGAAAATAGTATTTCTCCTTCTTGGATGGGTTCACTAGATATAACCATATAAAACTAGCTCCAAAGGACCAATACAAGACAACTTTTATTTTCCCATGGGGTACATATGCCTATTTTGTCTTGTCATTTGGACTAAACAATTCCCTTACCACATTTCAAAGGGTGGTATTAAGTATATTCTTAGATTTTTCTCATGATTCCATGGAAGTTTACATGGATGACTTACAACCTATGGGAATACTTATGAGGAAGCATTGACTAACTTGGATAAAGTACTAAAAAGATATCAAGATCACCACCTATCCTTAAGTCATGAAAAATGTTTCATGATGATGACTAAAGGAGTAGTCTTGGGCCCTACATTGCATGTTCCTAAAAAAAAGGATGTCAAAATATTTCTTGGTCATGCTAGCTACTATAGGAGATTTATACAAGACTTCAATAAAATTACAACATCATTTTTTTTCCTCCTATCTAAAGATGTGGAATTTGACTGGACCTCTACTTGCCAAAATGCTTTTAAAGCCATTAAAATCGCACTAAGAATCTAGTCCTGAGATGACCAAATTGGACAATACCTTTTCATATTCACACTGATGCATCTGATTTTGCAATAGGAGTTGTCTTAGGACCCAAATAAGAGAACTTAGAATATGTTGTCTATTATATCAACAAAAATATTCAAGGTGTAGAGCTCAATTTAAACAGTTATTAGAAAGGAAATGTTGGAAGTGCTCTATGCAAACAATAAATTCAAGAACTACATCATAGGATACTATGTATTCATTCACATAGACCATACAAAAATTAGATACTTGATAAATAAACCATTGCTTGGGGTTAGACTTGTGATATGGTTATTGCTTCTCTAAGATTTTTATATTACAATTGTGAATAATCTAGGAAAGGTTAATGTAGTAGTAGACTTTCTCTCTAGACTGCCAACAAAATCAATAGAGGATATTGTGGATGATCCATTTCCTAATGGAAACTTATTCACCCTCTTCCTATGTATATCTTGGTATGTAGACATAGCTAATTATCTAGTTGTAGGGAAAACGCCACCATATCTCTCACCAAGGGAGAAGAGACATCTAGTTGAGAGAATTTTTCCTTATTTATGGGTAGCTAGATATCTATTCTACATAGGGCCTAATAATATAATGAGGAGATGCATCAAGGAAGATGAAGTCTATGACATTTGAAGGCATATCATGATGAACCTTGTGGAGGAAATTTTGTAGCTAAGAGAATAGCTCTCAAAATCTTGAACACTTTCTATTATTGGCCAACACTTCACAAGGATGTAGTCAAGTACACAAGGTGTGACAAATGTCAAAGGAGGGGATGACCTGCTAAAACAAATGAGATTCCACTTCAGCCACAACTAGTCATAAAAATATTTGACAAGAGGGAGATGGATTTCGTTGGTCCTATATCTCCAACATCAAACAACAAATAATATATCTTGGTCTATATAGATTATCTTATAAAATGGGTGGAGGTAAAATACTTGAAATTTTCAAGGGATGGAAATGTTGCTAAGTTTCTCTATGAAGATATATTTACAAGGTATGGTGTTTCTAGAGAGATAGTAATAGATCAAGGGCCTCAATTTACTTCAGATCTGATAAAAAAATTAGTGTAAGAATATGAGATCAGGCATAGGAAATCTATGCCTGACCACCCCCAGGCTAATGTTCAAGTGGAGGTTACCAACAAAGAAATTGAGAATATTTTGATAAATGTAGTAAAATTACACAAGAAGGATTGGGTAGCAAGTCTGGGCTTACAGGACAACTTGGAAAGCAACAACAGACTTCACACCATATGAATTGGTGTATGGAAAGAAGGAATTCCTTCCAATTGAATTTGAATATAAAACTCTAAGAACAACAGTACAATTGGGAATGGATATATCTACAACACAACAAAAAAGGTCACACAATCTCAATGCTTTAGATGAGATACTTATGGAAGTAATTAACCATACTGAGATTATAAAAAAATAGAGGATGTGGTGGCATGATCAATTTATCAAGACAAAATAGTTCAATGTAGGTGATTAGGCTCTACTTTATGATTCCAAGTACAAATATCATAAGGGAAAACTACAAACAAGATGGCTTGATCCATATGAAATTCAGAATGTTTTTCTCAATGGAGTAGCTTAGCTAACAACTATTGATGTGGTATGGTTTTCACTCTTAATCAATGGCCATTGATTGAAGTTTTATAAGAAACAACTATAAAAGGATGATTTCCTATGCACTCTTCAACATCAATTTGAACCTGAATTACATGATCCATCAATAAATAGAAGCACTACATCAGATGAAGTATTAGCAGATGAGCCACCCAGCTGGCCTACTGATATTTCCTAGGTATAGTTTCACACTACTTATCACATCCACACATAGGCATAATTGACACATGAAAACCTTCATTTTTTGGACCTACAATAGAGCTCATAAGATCTGTAGTATCATGCCCTGAGGTACATCATTCACAAGGGGCCTATTTCTTCAGCTACCCATAACACTTGCATCGTCATCATTTCACCTATGCTCATAGTAACTACCATTTACTTTCATCTCATGCATCTTATTCATACCATTATGCATAGCCATTACCACTTAATTTCATATCATGCATATAATGCAATAAATTTTTCCCTTCCATCACATACTTTCTACAACCTTTCACTCACCACTCCCACTTCTTCACCACATGTTAAACTCATGCTAAATTACTTTTTCCTCCACAATCGCCCATAGTACTTCCCTATCAACTCATATCATTTCAAATATTTTACCATGTTGCATGGAAATGTTCAGACATCTTCACATGTACCAAATTTCACTTCACATCATGATAATAGGTACTTCTCACATTAACTACCTATAATTGATATTTAAAGCTTACTAATTTCATATAAATTTATAATTCATGCACACATTTTGGACTCCATGTTTTATAATTCCAGTGATTAATATGTATTATCCCTAACCCTTCCATACTTTATATTTGTGGATAAATAGTATCATTAAGTTGGGGGATGGTAGCCAAAAGGTTTTCATTATTTTCAAATTTTCCTATTTATCACCAAGAAAATGATAGTTTTAGAGCATAAGTATCTAGAGTTGAGTGGAGGTTATTCAAGAATAGAGTAACAAAATTAAGCATAGGTCATTCAAAAATAGAGCACAACAAAATAAAGTAGAAAAAGTGGTTAAAATATAACGGTAGGGGATATTGTAAGAAGAGAGCTCATAGCTCACAATTTGTTGTTATAAGATAGGAAATGCTCGCCCATCTTCCAGCATGCATGTTGGTTGGACTATTTTCTTATACTTATAGAGTATAATGAGCTCATGACCCAACAATTTTCCAATACTTTGAAAAATGATGAATCTATTATAAGGGGACTAAGGGTAGATGCCTCAGAAGATGTCATAGTATAGGTATTAGGGCTTCCAACAATAGGAGAAGAATTCCCAATCAAGGCAGATGCAATTGCCACCAGAAATGAATTTTCATTACCTAGATAAAGTTAGGATTCTTCATCACAAGGTACGAAACATCTTTCTTTATCTTGGGTTTGTGCCTCAATCACTTCATATATTATTAAATAATTTACCTGTGATGGAAGGCGTATGTTGTTGTACATTGTATATTTTAAGCTCCTTAGCCATTTGTGCCATCATAGAATGGTGAATGTACCAAAAAAATTGTATAATTTGCTAAAGAGAATGCCATCTGAGTATAAAATGAAAAGGATTTAGTCTACTCTTTCCCATTTTTTTGGTCACTTTACTGATTAGTAGAAGTCTCATAATTCAATTCCCCAATATATCTTGGGAGGATTTTCTATCCAACAACAATATCAACAACATTATTCCAGAAAAAATGTAGAAGGGATGAAGAACAAGAAATAGAAGAACCTCCTATGACTACAGTAGAGGAAGACGTATCCTTTGGTTCCCCTATTGCATCACCTACCCACAACATAGAGGAACCTGAAGAGTAGGAAATGCAGGAAACTCAACTTGCAACTTTTGTTGAGCAGCCCATAGCTAAAGGGGATACAAAAACCATTCCTTTTGCAAAGAGTTCTTCAAAGCCCAAGAAAAGAAGAGGTATGGACTCTACTTCTGAACCTGTGAAGAAAAATAAATAACCTACACCATCAAGAAGGTGATCACATTGCCTGAGGAGAAAAGGGCATGTGACAGGGAAGGATGAAAGCAACATGGAAATGTTGTTGTGATATAAACTAACACAAATTATGATGAAAATATTATTTATAGTGACACAAGAAAACTAATTTTGTAGCCTTTGTACATGAGCAACACTTCTGATTCAGATTTAGAAGACATTTTTATGACAAAAAGAAAAAAACTCTAAGAAGCCCTATTTCCGAAGAAGGGTTTTTACTAGAAGAGGAGGTGGTAGAAGAATTTATTTTCAAAAAAGAAAAAGAGTTTCTTTTCAAAGGAATGAATGTGCAAGCAAGGAACTACAAGAGGCCTTACAGAGGATCAAATATCTAGAAGAACAACTTAAAGCATACCAACAAAGTGGCAGTGAGAGGGATAGAATAATTAGAGAATTGGAGGAAAAAATGTAAAAGTTTGTGCAAGGATCAAGGTTAGAAGGATTGGCACAACTTTCTGTAGTTGAAATGACTAGAAGGGCTTAGAACCTAAGAACCCAACCAAATATCCAAGAACACCCACTGTAGTGACACTTGGCATTGAATAGTGGAATAAAACAAGGTATTTTTCTTAGAAACAAAGAGATTGGGAAAAAGAGAAAGAAAAAGTATTGTCCACACATGCTAGGGTGATTGAGAAGAAAGAAATGAAGATCAAGAGATTGAAAGTGAAGATAGAAGCATTGGCAGATAAAATAGTTCGGTTGATGAGATACAAACCTTCTGCCAAGGTTTACACTTTTTTTTTGTAAGAAAAAATTCTTTGTTTTCAATTTATCCAAATAATTAGTGACTCCCCATTGCTATGATTTCAAGAACATTATTTTTAGATTTTTTTCAATAGCCCATGCCAACGATGCAAGATCAATTGTGTGAATTTTATTTACACAAACTAATTCTTTCCTATGACATTGCATGGAACCCACTTATATTTGTGGGAGATGTTTAGCTTAGGGATTTAGCTTCCTATATTAAGAATGAACATTAGAGGGGAAAGTTAATGCAATAATACCAAGAAAGAGAGAATTCATTCCCTTTACAATTGAGGGAAGAAGCAACAAATCCTGATGCAATGGTGGACCAATGGATAGACCTTATAGAGAAGAGGGGAGTAACAGCAAAAATAATAAAAAGTAGAGAAAGAGATTACAAGAGATTTAAGGAGCTAGCAGCAATGAAAATCAAGGAGGCACTTGAATTTTCCTAAAGCAAATGGAGAGAACTCACCCAAGAGCTTAAAAAGGAACCTCATTCTACTTTTAATTATGTGGCAATAGTTGGAAGATCACACAAGTACATTAAAACTTCCTTGAAAAACATAATTGCTTGGTTTCCTCTCATTTTTCATCCTCCTCTCCTCATGTTCCCTATACCACACTAGATAGGAGAAGGAGTCACCACAACTATGGATTACAAAGAGAATAAATTACAATATAACCTTCAGCATTAAGCTTGCTTGAGGACAAGCAAGAGCTTTAGTTTGGGGAATGATGGGCTTTAGAATTGGCTAGTTTCCTATTGTTGTTTCATACTTTTATCATTACTATTTGCTATGCTTTAAGACATTACCAAGACCTTTCGTATCACTTTGAGTAGTTTTAAACATTTAGAATGGAAGCATGTTATGTTAATATGTATATTTATGATTTATGAATGACTATGAGGTTTAGTAGGATTTTATGTTTAATTTATGGTTGTTAATAATGAGAATGCCTTAGGAAATAAGACTAACACTTGCAACAAGAAATATATTAACCTGCAGCAACAGCCTTTTCAACCCATAGAATAAGGACTGCAGTTCGTTGCAAATAAGGATTCAATCAACTACAATGTGACCACTTTCAAAGAAGACAGAGGTCATCATTTACTAATCTCAAATCATGAGTCACCTAGTATTATTCTTATCTACCAATAAGACAACCAGGAGAAGAAGTCTATTCTCAACAAGACTAGATTATGATAGAGTTGTTTTGTTGAGCATGTTTTTTGTTATAAACAGTTAAGTTTATTGTGCATAGAATCCTTGTTTTATTTCTATACTCTTATTTCAGTAGTTATTTCTTTCTATTTCAAAAACTCATTCCTCTTTCTATTATTGAGGGAGAGTTGGCATATGTTCTTTAGTTTGTTTCCAGTTCATGAATAATTGGACTCCCTCGTGAACCCTATATAGTGGGATCCCCTGTCGAGGAGGAGATCTAGTGGTAGCAGTAGTAGTAGAATAGTAGAAGATTATGTGTGTTATTGAACAAGATTTCCAACAAATTTCTTGTTAGATTTTATGTAATAGTTTTGTGTTTAGAATGCAATAAAAGAGAATTGATTTGATAATAAGTTTTGTTGAGTAAGTGAGTGGTTGAAAAAATCCTATGGAAGAAGTAACTTAAGAAAGGGCCACTTGAGGTACTGTTGAACCAATTCAATTTAAGTTATTAGATTAGATTACGCATTGTGAATTTCATTGATAGTTACTAGTTTATGTGATTAAGAATTAATGTGTTACAATTCCTAAATTAGAATCTGTAGATTGATGTTCTATTTTATACTTTGAAGGATAACTAAGTTAGGACATACTATAATGTAACAGTTAATGGTTACAGTATTAAGCATTAGGTACCCGAAGCAAAGGTAGTAGTTTTATTCTTTTACTTTGTTTTGAGAAATAGTAGTTTATTTTGATTTAAAGATTTCATTGTATTTGCACATGTTTATTAGCCTATACTCAACTGATATAGGATGTACAAAATCCATGAATGCATATATATTACCAACACTATCTAAACTTTGTGATTCCATGGTTGGTAATTTAATGCAGCCCTCTTAATAAAGATGAACTCCTTAGATATTTTCAAGTCCTTTGAGCCTTGTGCACATCTAGTAGCACCAAGTTAATTAAGAATTAGAGATGGATCCACAAACCTCCTATAATATCCTACATGGGAAAGGAAATTGCTCACATATTTTTGCTTTTGAGGAATAGGCAGAATGGAGATCACTTCTATTTTGTTAGGATCAACCTAAATCCTTCTGTTGGATGCAAAGTCTCCCAAGAGCACTCATTCAGTCATTATCATGAAACATTTTGCATGAATTAAAGAGAGGTTGTGATCCTAAAACCTTTGAAGTAATTTCTCCAAAAAATTTAATGCCTCTTCATAATATTTTCGATAAGTGGTGAAGTTATCCATATAGATCTCATAGATTCATTTGCAAAGTCTAAAAATATGCTCAAGACTGCTCTCTAGAATGTTGCAAGTGCATTACACATTCTGAATGGTCAAACTTAATAAGCTTATGTACCCCATCGATAGGTAAAGGTTATTTTTTCTTGTTCTTCTAAAGCTATCTTTATCTGGTTGTATCTACTAAATCCATCTAGGAAATAAAAATATATCTTTTTTGCTAATGAATCTAACACTTGATCAATAAAAGGAAGAGGAAAGTGATCCTTCTTTGTAGTTGCATTTAGCTCCCTATAATCTACACATACTCTCCATTTACCTCCACTTTAGGCACATTCACCAATGGGAAAACCCATTGACTGTCTAATATGGGATAAATGAATCTTGCATTCAATAACTTCAACAATTTTGTCTTGACAATATCTCACATAGTTGGGTTCATCCTTCATTGTGGATACCTGATTGGTTTGTAACCCTCATTAATATAAATTTTGTGCATGTAGATACTAGGATTTATGCCCTTCATGTCATGCTATTCCCAAGTGAATGTTGTTGTGTGAACTTGCAACATTGTAAGTAATGCAAATTGTTGGGAGATTGTCAACTGGTTATTAGCATTGAGTGTTTTTCTTGGTGTTGTTTCCATGGTTAAGGAAGAAGTCATGACATAAGCAACATGGAGCCCTGATATATGAAGATTGCAACTATGTCAGAGTAGTATATGGAATAATTGGGAAGTGGTTTTAGAGGAATTTGTAGGTATGATATTGTGTAAGGGATAATGTAAGCATGTTATATAGTAGTGTTGTTGTGAGTCCCTACCATAATAGTTTACAATGGTATGGTAAATAATTGTTAGGATAGGTGACATTATAATTGTTATCCTAAGTTAATTTATGTGTCTCCATGTTCTTTGGAAAGTGTTCTAGGGGACATGAGGGATAAATTATTTATTATTTATTTTCCTATGAGAAATTGTAATTGCATTCAAAGAGGTGGACCCTTTATGGTGGCAATTACAAGGAATCTTGGAAGAATATTCCTCTTGGGCGTCTAACTTTGTGAGTGGGGACCACTTTGGTGTGCATGTCCTTGCATGTTATTTGAATTTTTTGTATGCTCTTGCATGGTTGGGCGCCCAGGTTTTCATGTTGGTGCATGCTCTTGCGTGCAGTCGTCGAAGCTACCAAGGAGTTATGGAGCACTCGGGTTTGACTATGTAGCACCCCACCCTAAAAACTAATAAATTAATTATTGAAATTGAGAGAATTTTTCAAATAAATTAAACTACTTACTTGAATTATATGTTCTCAGAGAACTAGATTATATAATAAGATGGTGCCTAGCTTGATTACAACTGTTCCAAAAGGTTTGATCAAAGATTAGATATTTTGTTAACCAAATTAAAATAAGAAGGAAAATCTATTAGCAATATTGTTTATGGGATTTTTTTTTTAAGTAATCAACTCGTCCACATATCAAAGAAAATTAGACATATTATTATTATTTATGTCTATGCTATGTGCAAGGAACACACCATTTCATGACTCCAACAATATCAAATATATTAAGAGTGCATACTTGCAAAAAGAAAGTGCTTGTATGTTTTAAGCATATACATATATGTTTATTTTATTCATTGGATCTATAAAGATATAATATTTCATGGTATAATCAAGCATGTCAGTTACGACAGTAAAAAAATAAGTCCATGTTGCTAATTCGATTCAGATACTAAGCAAGTATTTCCTGCATGACTCAAATTGCTAAAGATCTTCTATTCAAGGTTAACATATGTGGAGTGATGGAAGGAAAACCATAATTGATTTACTGCCAGAAGCATCTAAAGAATGTGTTACAAATAAGAGATGTTACAACCAAAAATAACAACCGATAACTACGTTTCCTTTTTGTTTACTATTGTTATGTAGGATTTTGTGGGAAGTTAAGCTTAAGCTCATGTCCCACTAAGCAAAGATAACATTCAACTCAAAATCATGTCCAACCAGAACTAGCAGAAATCTTATTCAAAATAGAAATACAATCGCTATTCGAAGTACCAGAATAAACCTCAGAATAGAAAGAAAGGTAACTCGATACAAAATGACACATCGTTTACTTCTAAACTAGATTTAATGAAGATTTTTTCTTTACTCATACACAATATAATCAAATTTTTTCCCTATTAACGAATCAAATTTCAAAATATAACATTCGATGCATAAAATATCAAATGTGCATGTATTACAGTTCCACATTAAAGACTAAACCATCCAATGTCTCTAAAGATTATAACAATATCTTACTAAATAAATGAATGCAAATAGAACTTAATGAAATGTCTTATCTTTCAAATGGGACACAGTTCAAATGATTAAAAAATGTAATGCCTAGGTTTTTGCATGTTCTCGACTCACTCAATAGCAGTTATTATTTTTACAAAGAGAAGGCAAAATGGAAAAATGACAAGCATAATGAAATTTGACATCAACAGTGATAAGACAAAGCAAAAAGGCCGCAATAACTTGGAGATAAATGCAACAGTAATACTATTGACCATAATTGGCAAAAACATATACATTTCCCTGAAATGATATTTTCAGAAAATCAACATTTGCAGTGTCTTGCTAAGGTTTCCACACTGATGCAATTAGAATTATGACTATAACAATAGGGGTCGCTTCTATTCTTTCTGTATGAGGAATGCACTTTTATATTAATGGAAGTTTGGATTCATAAATATCAAACACGAGAGGAAATAAAGTGTTTTCCACATAGGGTGACTCACAGGGAATTATCTATAAGTTGCAATACCTAATATCAATACAACATATTTCATTGTTTCCAAATCTCTTGATGAACATAAAAACCAGTAATGCTTTTCTGTATAAATATTTGCAAATTATTGCTTGAAATGAAATTAAGAATACTTGAATTTCAAATCTATTCTACAATGGCTTTTGCTTGCTACCAGAATCACATTTCTAGTCTATAATTGATTATTACAACCAATTGCTTGAAAAAACAATACAAAAATGAATTTAATATTCACAATCCCATATTAATTGTCTAAACTTCTAGGAAATAAACCTACAACACCAAAATGGAGCAGCCCAGTACTGTTGTCCACCCAATCATAGGACAAATGTGTCCACCCCCGAGCTAGAGGCAAAGCCCAAAACACAAAAATAGAGGACAAAACAAAATACAAATAACATAGAACATCACAAAGAACCCACATAAAGGATTCTTGATAGGGAGAGAAGGGGGATTCCCTTCCCTCTTGGGGAACAATAATTTTACACCTCCATCAAATTTCATGTTCAACTATAACACCCACAACCTTCATTTTCACAACCAGACATTCATCTCCCATCCATTCCTCCAAAAACTCTCATTTACACCACTACCACCACCCACCTTTCCATACACCATACATCACCCCAATGCAACCATCACCACATAAATGTATAAATATTTTTTATTTTCCACAAGTCCCCAAGAGAGGCTTCGTGCCCTCCTCAAACCCCCACACAAAGGAGGCTCTCAGCTCATAAGTCAGATCAGCTCCTTATTCACACCCATTAACCCCCATATCACATCAAAAATTCAATCTCAAAATATAAAAGAAACCCCAACACAAATTCTTGACATAACAACCATATTTGACAAACGTTCAACATTTCATTTGAAATCTAAAACAATAAACACACCCTTACCTTGGCTATCCAAGTTAGGATTAGCCCAATCCCAAGAAAACAACAATCTCTCCACACCTACTTTTCCCAAAAAGAATCCAACAAATTAAAAAAGAATGAAGAGAGACATAACATACCCAAACCCCTCTCTAAAATAGAATCCCCCACAACTCTTCAACTTCCTTTCAAAATGAAAAGATCACCCAAAATAAAACATAATTCTCTCCATAAATAATAAAATGAAATCAAACTACACTCAACATAAAAAACCCTCCCCACTTTTAAAATTAAAAATCACATATAATATGGAATTTTCCTCCAAATCTTAAGGACCTAGGCTGCCCACCTACAATATCTCAATAAAAGCATTAGTACTCTTTTAGAGATTAAAGCCATTCATTCTTGTAGAATTTAAGCATTTATCCAAACACTTTTATGATCAATTCCATGCTAATTAAATGAACCTATCACATCAAGAAGTGTATAAACATGCATATTTAATGTTTATGTCTATAAAACAAAATGACAATATCCATAAACCAAAGTCTCCACATAAACCTTCCCCGAAACACCACACCATAGAAACATGCAATTGAATCAAGTCTCTAGAGTAACACTAGCTATGCCCTACAGACTGATTCTAATTGGCTATGGGTTATATGTGCCCATGTGATTAAGGCCATGTGATTATTCAATATTTTATTCCATTTTTATGGGTTTTCCACTAAGGGGGGTGTGTGTTTTTCCAGGTGGTTTTTCTTGTTGTTTTGGGATACCATTTGTGGTATTCTCTCCCATAAACTTCTATATATTCGAGCCTTCAAATGGTGGTTTGTAAGAGTTTGTTTGCAGGTTGTCAGAGCGACGAAGTGTTACCAAATTACAGAGAGGATTTTTGTATTGATGTACTTCCCTAAAGATTAATACAAAAATTGGATCTCTTTGGGTGTGGTGTTTTTTCCCACAAGGGTTTCTCCATTTATATCTTGTGTCAGTTGTGTTTGATGACTTGTGGTATTGCAGATTTTTCTTTCATTGTTGTAATTATCAATCACATAATCTTTCTATGGTAATCTTGAATACATAATTTCATATTTGAAACAACTTTAACAAGCTCATATTCCTACAAGTTATACCTTGATTTCCAAATTTTGGTATCAGAGCTAACAGTTTTGTTAAGAGAGGAGTGCCTTTCTTTTTAGTGTTGAAGTTTTTTTGGTTGCAATGGGAGCTTGTGCATTGTGGGTTTTGTAGATTTGTGAAGAATATTGTAAACCATGCCTTCTACCTCATGTTTAGATATTGAGAAGTTCAATGGCATTGGTCATGAGATGTGGAAGTTGAATATGGAGGATCTCCTTCAAGAGAGAGATCAGTTGTTGGAAATTTCTAGTGAAAAGAAACCAAAATCAACATCTAATGAAGATTAGAAGAAAATGGACAAGAAGGAAAGAGGAACCATTTAGTTGTGTCTTGCAGATTTTTTCCTCTTGAATGTTTCAAAAGAATATACCACATACAATTTATGGAAGAGGATAGCTGATATTTACCAAACCAAAAGTCTAAATAATAAGTTATGGCTCCAAAGACATTGTATTCTTTGAAAATGAAGGATGGTGATTGTATTTTATAATATAATTATAAGTCAGCTTGCATTAGTATCTATGTTAAGATAAAAGAGGAAGATAAATGTATTTTGATGCTTTGTTCTTTACCCGAATCTTGGGAAAATCTGATTGTTGCCATAAGTGGTGGCGGTACAAAACCAAAGATGGATAGTCTCATTGAAATACTTCTTTCAAAAGAGATAAAGAGAAATTCCATGAATGTGAGCTCCCAAGATGCCTTGCATGTGCGAGGAAGGTGCAAAGAAAAAGGAGGGCCTAAAGGGGACAAGAAGAGAGGCAAGTCAAAAGGATGTTCTAAAACCCTTAGGAAGAACAAATTAAAGTGTTGGAATTGTGGTAAGAGAGGGCATGTAAAGGAGTCTAGAAACAAGAAAAAGAGTTCAGATAATTCCACAAAAAATCCCTTAGAAGATGGTGATTTCAATGCTTTGTTTATTTTTGCTAACACTATTAGTGATGTGCTTGGCTTATCGATTCAGGTTGTTCCTACCATATGACTCCTCAAAAGGAGTGGTTTACTTCATATTCATCTTATGATGGGGGAGAAGTTTTCCTTGGTGACAACAACATGAAGAAGATTGTTGGTAAGGGAAAGGAAAAGTTTGGTTTCAGTGATGGGAGGGTTACAATCCTTGATCATGTTTTACATATTCAAGGACTTGTGAGAAAATTACTTTCAGTATCCAAGTTGAATGATTTTGGAATGCATGTGACATTTGACAAGTCTGGTTGCAAGTTGATAAGAGGGAGTTTGGTGATAGCTAATGGATCTTTGATTGAGACTTTGTTTAGGCTTAATGCTTCCACTTTTTGCAATTCTTCCAATGTAACTAGCACTAAAAATGCTTGTATGTTGTGGCACCATAGATTGGGTCACATAACTGAAAAGGGTCTTAAGAGCATTTTGAATAAAAAATTTGTTGACGGTCTTTCTAATTATTCTATTGGTAAAAATTATTTTTGTGAGCATTGTGTGTTTGGTAAATAGAATATATCATTATTTCCTAATGGGACTAATAAAGCTAAGAGATTATTAGAGATCATTCATTCAGATGTGTTTGGACCAATGGATGTTGACTCTTTTGGAAAGTCTCATTATTATGTTACTTTCATTGATGATGTGTCAAGATACACCTAGATTTATTTTATGCATGCAAAATCTGAAGTTTTCACTAAGTTTAAGGAATTTAAAGCCTTAGTTGAGAAGCAAACAAATTATAAGATAAGGGTGTTGAGATCTACTAATGGAGGTGAATATTATTCTAGGGAATTTGATGAGTTATGTAAGCATGCAGGTATTGTTCAGCAAAATACTACTCCTTATACACCTCAAAAAAATGAGGTAGTAGAAAGAATGAATCAAACCTTGATGGAAAGATCTAGGAGCATGTTGAGTGGTGCTAAGATAGATAGATGCTTTTGTGCAGAAGTTGTAAGTATTGTATGTTATTTGGTTAATAGATCTCCTTGTTTAGCTCTTGTTGATAAAACTCCTTATGAAGTGTGGATAAGTAGAAAGCCTTTTGTTTCACATTTAAGGGTCTTTGGTTGTAAGGATTTTGTTCATGTGTCTCAAGAGAAGCATTCTAAGTTGGATCCAAAATCATATAAATGCATCTTTGTTGGTTACGATGAGAATTTAAAAGGTTAAAATCTTTGGAATCCAGTAACCTGTAAAATGGTCTTCTCTAGAGATGTGATTTTTCAAGGAGTTTAGAGCTTACTCGGGTGAAGAACAACCAAATGAGAAAGATGAGACAAAAATAGTGCACTTCAAAATAAAGATTGAGAAGCGGGAAGATGCAAATGTGGAAGAACAACCAGATGGGTTAGACGATGGAGAAGAATAAGAGGGTTCAAAGAGTTTAGATGATGTGTAGGATGAGCATGTAGAAGAAGAAGAGCAGCAAGAACCCCTTACTCCTATCTTGAGAATATTCACAAGATAATGGAATCCAATTGACAGGTTTATCCCATCCAATTTTCGTTATGTATTTTATTTTTTGAGAACCGATGATGAACCTAAATCCTACAGGGAGGCTCTTTCTTCAAAAGAAAGTGAGTCTTAGATGTAGGCCATGCAAAAGGAGATGATGGCTTTGGATAGTTGTGATACTTGGTACCTTGTGAGTTTTAACAAATGAAGGAATCCCATTGGTTTCAAGTGGGATTTAAAATGAAATTTGGAGCAAATGGTTGGTTAGAGTGGTACAAGGCTAGATTAGTTGCCAAGGGCTACTCCCGGAGAGGAGTTGATTTTGGTGAAATTTTCTCTCTTGTTGCTAATTTAACTTCTATTAGATTCCTATTATCTATTTTTGTTGCTTATGATTTTGAAATATAGCAAATAGATGTTAAAATTGCTTTCTTGCATGGGAATCTTGAGGAAGAGATTTATATGTGACAACTTGACAGTTTTTTTGTGAAAGGAAAAGAACACTTGGTTTGCAGGTTAAAGAGATCTTTATATGGTTTGAAATAGTCACCCAGGATGTGGTATCAAAATTTTGATGCCTTTGCATTAAAATTTGGATTTTTTTAGGAGTGAGGAGGATCATTATGTTTATAATAAGGTTATTGATGATCAAATTCTAATCATTGTCTTGTATGTTGATGATATGTTTTTTATGGGTAATAGCAAAGTGATGATTAGGGAGCTTAAGACTTAGCTTTCTAGCACATTTGATATGAAGGATTTGGGGGCTGAAAAATGTATTCTTGGGATGGAGATCAGTAGAGATCGGGTTCACGAAAAGCTTTGGTTAAGTCATATTAAGTATGTTGATACCATTTCACAAAGGTTTAATATGCATGACTGTAAACTAGTAAATATTCCATTTTTGGTTGGTACTAAGTTGGGTTTAGAGATGTCTCCTAAGTTTGATGATGATATTGAAGAGATGTCTAATGTTCCTTATACTATTGTCATTGGTAGTTTGATATATGCAATGTTTTGCACTAGACCAAATATAGCCCAAGTAATGGGAGTTTTGAGCAGGTTTATGTCTAACCTTGGTAGAGAGTATTGGAATTTTGTTAAGAGCATGTTTAGATATTTATGTGGTACTTCAGATCATTATTTGGTTTATCATGGTACTAATGATGTGGATAAGTCATTGTACATTCAAGGTTTTGTTGATGTCGATTGGGAAGGTGACTTGGATAGTCAAAGGTCCACTAGTGGCTATATTTTTACTTTGTTTGGAGGTGCAATGAGTTGGATGAGTAAGAGGAAACCTACAATTGCATTTTCCACAACCAAAGTAGAGTATATGGCTGCTACACATGCCTCTAAGGAGGTAGTTTGGTTACAGAGACTTGGTAGTGGCACTAGTTTTTAGTATAGGATATTGAGGATTGGATGTGACAGTTAGAGTGTCATATGTTTAGCTAAAAAACCTATTTATCATGCTCGTACTAAGCATGTTGATGTTCAATATCACTTTGTGCATAAAATGGTTGAGAATGGTAAGGCCTTGATTGAGAAGGTTAACATTAGATAATGTTGTAGATTGTCTCACAAATCTAGTGACCACAGATAAGTTCTCTGTTGAATGTTGTGGTTTTCATTGATGTCAACACTATTAGCATTAATGTTCTTGAAGCCTATATATGTCGAGGATATTGAGAAAATTATAATAAACATGTTGAAGGTTGTCTGTGAAGCTGTGAAGTTCAATGTGGTGGAAAATTCAGTGTGTTTCTATTCAAGAGTTGCACTTTAAAGGGTTTGTTGCTAAGCCTATCTAGTCTATACTCCAAAAATTTTAGAGGTGCACATCAAGATTTGTGCAAGTTGTGTGTTGTTGTGTTCCTACAGTTATTTTGTTACCATAGCAAATGTTTCTAGAAGAAGAGAATGTAATTTTGGTAATTCTAGTTGTTGTGTATACTCATGCAATGTTCATTGATGTTTCTAGATCATGCTCTATCCTTGTTGCACATCCGTGTTGATTGGAGTGATCGTGATCAAATATTTTTCTATTGTGTGTTTGGGTTTTCAGGTTCTTGGCCGACACGATCGTTGTAGTGTGTTGTGGATCTTCATGGATTAATATTTTAATGTTTGGAATGTTTGAGGAAGTTGTTTTAGGTCTTCATTATGTTGTGACCGACTTTGGTTGGTGTGTATTGAGATTTTTTCATGAATTGGGCTGACAATTTGTAATTCATTTATTTATTTATCTTTGGTCAACAAAGTTGTTAATGTAATTCCATGTAACGAATATATAAGAGCAATTGTTTCTTCATTTTGAGGTGTGAGAGTGCTCAATGTATGTATGAGAAGTGTAAATGAGAAATGTGGGAATAAAGATCAGATCATTCGATTGTAGAATAGAGTGTGAAGAAGATTGAGCGAAGTGTGAAGAAGTATTTATGTGCCTAACCGGAACTATCATCAGGATTTTGAAGAAGCTAATTTATCAGTTCATATTCTTCAAATGGTTTTAATCTAAATATTTATGTAAGGCAATGAGCCTTCCCATTTGAGCAGTGAACTCTAGGCAATGTGCATTAATGCATGTGCATTCCTTATTCATTTTCATTATACTTCTAACAGGGTATAATCTTGTGGACTAACATCCACTATGGTTTTTCCCCTAACAGGGTTTCCACGAATAAAATCTTGGTGTTCTTGTGTTTTTGATGTGTTGTTGATTCATTCTTTCACTATTAATTATCAGATTTGAGATTAAAGGTTAATAAGGTTGAATAAGTGTTAAATTTTGTGACAACTGATTCACCCCCCCTCTTAGTTGTCTATTCTTGGTTTTCCAACAATTGTTATCAAAGCAGGTTCCTCTGAAGAAGTTTAATAGCTTGAGGTAATCTGAGATGGCATCATACAAGAAGGACAGTCCTAGATTCGATGGAAAAAACTACTCTATATGGAAGGCTATAATGGAGTGTCATTTGAAGTGCATTGGTGATCCCTTCTAGAAGATTACAAAGAACAGATATGTTATTCCTCAGAATGGTCCCTCTACTCCTGATGAGATCAAAGAAGCTGAAACAAATATCAGGGCTATAGAAGCATTATTGAGTTCTCTGACAGATTCAGAGATGACAAATGTAATGGGTCTGAGAATAGCATATGAGATCTGGAAGAAGCTGGAGACATTGTATGAAGGAGATGCACAAGTGAAATTTTCTAAGCTACAAATTTTGAAAGGCAAGTGGGAAAAATTGAAGATGAGCGAGGATGAAAACATTATTTCTTTCATGCAAAAAGTGAATGAACTAGTGATGGGTATTAGATGTGCCGATGGAATCTTGGATGAAGAAAAGATTATGACTAAGGTGCTCAAATCATTGCCTAATTCTTACAAAATGAAATCTCACGCTATTGAATAACTCGGGATAGTAACAAATGTGACAAGAGACATGCTAATTGGTGTTGTGCATGTTTTGCACACATGCCCCGTCGTAGGCAAGGACCCTCTTTTTTCGCTCTCGACGGGCTGCTTTGCTCCTACCTCATTTTGCGTGCCCCTCATTTTGTTGTTGCCTTGTTTTGCATGCCCCTCATTTTTTTTCCCTAGTTGGTCAACAAGCCCTTCAAAGTCTCATTTTTGGCTGACCATATTTTGCCCCTAAAATAAAAAAATGGCTAAGTCTTGGGTTTTTTGGGCTTCGCCTCCCCGCTTGCTTGATTCGCATTTTCCTTCATTTTTGACTTTGGGGACAAGTTTCCCATTGATTTGGGATGTTTTTGTGGTGCCTAAATGAACTGCCAAAGTTTCGTTAAGTTTCAGGAAGTTCCAAAAAAAATTCGTTCTGGAACGTCCGGGAACTTCGTCTACTCCCGACTGTTCCGGGATTCCATTTCCGGAATGCCATTTCTGGGATTCCATTTCCGGAATGTTGTTTCTGGGATTCCACCTTCGGAATGTCGTTTCCAGCATTCTGTCTCTGAAATATCATTTCTTCCATCCGTTTTCCTTAGGCATTCCGGCCTCCGGAGCCCAGCCCCTCCATGGCCGTTTTCGGGATTCCACCTCCGGAATGTTGTTTCCAAGATTCTGTCTCCGGTTTTTCATTTCTTCCATCTGTTTTCCTTAGGCATTCTGGCCTCTGGAGCCCGGCCCCTCCGTGGCCGTTTCAGGGGTTCCGCCTTCGAAATGTCGTTTCTGGGATTCCGCCTCCGGAATGTCGTTTTTGGGATTCTGTCTCTGGAATGTCGTTTCTTCCATCCGTTTGCCTTAGGCATTCCAGCCTCTGGAGCTCGGCCCCTCTGTGGCCATTTCCGGGATTCCGCCTCTGGAATGCCGTTTCCGGGATTCCACCTTCGGAATGCTATTTCTGGGATTTCGTCTCTATTTTTTCATTTCTTTTGTCCGTTTGCCTTAGGCATTCCGGCCCCTCCGTGGTCGTTTCCGGGGTTCCGCCTCCGGAATGTCGTTTCTGGGATTTCGCCTCCGGAATGCCATTTCTGGGATTTCGTCTCCGTTTTTCCATTTCTTCCGTCTATTTGCCTTAGGCATTCCAACCTCCGGAGCCCAGCCCCTCCGTGGCCATTTCTGGGGTTCCGCCTCTGGAATGTCGTTTCCGGGATTCCGCCTCCGTGGTCTCCTAATCCAAAACAAACTTCGACCCACATGCTAAAATTGCATCCTCTCCTGTATGAACCTTTCAAATTCCAAATTTGAAGTTGGGAGATTCCATTCGAGGCCCGGACTATCCATCGCCCTTTTAAAACGGCATTTCGGCCTCTTGTTTCCAGAACATACAAGTGCTCCTGCAATTTGAAAACAGACTTCGACCTAGATGCCAAAATTGGATCTTATCCTCCTTGAACCTTTCAAATTCCAAAATTGCAGTCGGGAAATACCATCCATAGTTCTGTGCTCTCTCGACCATTTCAAAATAGCATTCCGGCCTCTCAGTCCCGGAACGTTCAAACGCTCTCCAGTAAACTGTTAACGGAATTTCACACTAAATATTATGATCTTTTTATGATGCATGGAGGAATATAACAAGGATTTTGCAAGATTTGATTAACATTTGTCTTGATTTGTGTATGAAATCACTTATGACACTTCATGCATGCAGGTTCCAAGAAGCCTACCGCAGGTTCGTCGAGAGACCCATTGAGAAAGTTGAACAAGGAAAATCATGTGGCTCCTATCACCATTCATTTTATGTCCACCTCGTCTTGTGGTGAACATCAATAGGGCCGACATCAGAAGAAGGTCTATGCCAAGGAGGTCAATGACAAAATGCAAGGGGGGTTGTCCTCCTTTTCACCGGATGATGATGATCTTTGGGGGTTGTCCACCCAAATCAGGGGCAACCAATCCATTGATGCCAATCGTTGACAGACCCATTTGATCCAATGAGGAATGCTACAAGTCCATTCAAAAAGAAGGCAGCTTTTAGTCATTTTCAGCTACAGTAAAAGAAAAATCAGATAGAGGACAAAACTGCTACAGTGACTGGCCACTACAAGACAAAATGGGAAAAGACAATAGAAGTATTTGAAATTGTTGAATATTGTGGGGTAGGTGAAGCCCTAATGTAATTGAATCTGAGCCACACAATGTAAATCAATCCTAGCCATTCATTTGGACTTTGGAAAACTATAAATAGGGGTATTCCCCTCATTTGTAAGTGTTGGAGAGATGTTGTAAAAACATTCTGGAGCAATAGAAAGTAGCATTGCATGATCTATGGATGTTACCTTTTGAATTTTCTCATTATGTGTGCATGGTTCTACCTTCCAAGTTAGTTTTAGTTGTAGTTTCTTGAATGGAAGTGGTAATGGTGATTGTTGTTTCAGTATTTGATGAATTTCCAGTCCATACTTTTGGCACTTGTTGATGACAAGTTGCTATGTAAAGTTAGCCTAGGCTTATTTATTTGATTGTTGCAACCTAGTTCACTTGCATGTTCATGATGTGTGTATGCAAATTGAAAATCTGCAGTCCTTAGAAGATTGCACTAGTTTTGTGTAATTGTAGGATCCTCTTGGCCAAGCAAAACCTAGTTTAGGGAGTTTGTCTACTGTAGCAGCCTCCATGATCATTGTTCATTCGTAGTTTTAGATCTAGGAACCTTTTCTCTTCCCTACCCCTTTTTTCTTTTTTTAATAAGTAACCTTAGGCAAGGTTCATTGCACATTGTAAAGCTAAATTTTATGTTGAAATGGAGTTCCAGATTGCTGTTTGAACCTGCAGCAAACACTCAGCAACTTTCCCATCTGAAGAACTCCATTTGCAGATCCAACTTCCTCGCTTTGTAACTCATTCGTAAGTCCACCTTGTGATTCTAGCAAATCACATAAATTAGCTGAAATATTCCAAGCACTGTCAAGACCTGACATCCAAGAGACCTTGGGATAGTGTTGTACAATTTGATTGTGGAAAATTGTCTTTCAAGAGAGGTAATGCACCTACATATTACCTGTGTTGAGAAGTGCATAAAAACACCATCAATGGAACCAAAACTGGCGCTAGAAGGAGGGCAGCATGACATGTTGAGGCTACAAAGCTGAATTTTGGATGTTGATAAGAGCACTTTCAAAGAAAAAATCTAAGATAGAGTGATCTCTTTTAATGCTGAAACATAAAATCAAAAAAAATTGAAGGCAAAAGAAGCTGAGTCGAAATGGAGCAGTAATTACAAATCAGCATCGCTCAGCTACATGCAGATTTAAATAGGAGATTGAATAGACCATTGCAGCAATTTGCATTGGTGGATAAGTGTAGAATCCATTGCACTTGCAGGCATAATGAATTGGAGTGTCTAACCTTCTTGAGCAGAATTGAAAGAGTCTTGCAAGGAGAGATTCCCTTTTGGGAAATATATCAGCCTTTGGCCCTTGCAGACCCAGAGGAGGAATTGACAACCATGGCAGCCAAGGCATTTGAAGAGCTGATCCAAGAGTGTTTGGGCAGCAAAGATAGACCAATATTGGAGGAAGCACTAATGTCAAGTTGGTGCAAATTTCACAATGCACCACATTTTGAATTTACTTGTTCGTCGTGTGCAAGCATCATCACCCAAGTCAAAGGCAATTTGAGCAGGTTGGAGCAGCCAACTGGCAAGGAGAATAAGTCATCCCATGAGGCAGAAAATCTATCAACATCTGGAGGACAACACATTGCAGATAGACCAAGAAGCTCCATAGAAATAGATGCGAGGATAGCAAACGTTGAAGCAAAAAATGAAAAGGAAGAAGCTGATTTTCTAGGGATAGCAAAAAGCTTTGGTGAAGGTTCACTAAGAATGGAGTTGGAAAGCCTCTCCTTTGCTAGTAAGGGGCAGTCCTCCACTCAGGAAGAGGAGCCATTGGTAGTTGAGGATGAGTCAATCAATTTTGCAGCAATGTATGCTGGGGCAGCTAATGAAGATGCTAAAAATCAGCAAGAGGAAGAGGTTGACAGCTTTGGGATAGCAAAAAGTGATGCTCGTCTCTAGATTAGCAAAGGATTGGTTAGAGATGAAATGTCAGGTGGATTTGGAGGTATTGCTGCTACCAAATTGGTGCAGGCTCCATGATTCACCCCACTCTGATTTCACATGCGGACTGTGCCAAGAAGCCATGAAGCAAGTCAGAGAACAAGCAAGGCAGCCGAGCACACCACTTCCTGCAATTTCCTTAAGGATGGAACATGAGGATCAAGAGCCCGAGCCAAGTGACAACTCAATTGAAGGCAGTCCTCAAGAAAATTTTGGGACAGTAATAGGAGTACAACAATACAATCTCGAGCTTTTGAGTGATCAAGTAGATCAAACTGGAATGTTGTCCACCAATCATCAAGATTTTCTTTTTCCTTTTGAAGAACATTTGTGCACCATGGACGATGGGCTTTATGGTGAGTCTTCGAGGGAAAATCACATAGTAAATTTTGGCCCCCTTGATGAGGTGCCATCAATTGATGACTTCTTTCCATTGGGAGTTGTGTTGCGGAGGTATGCTCATGTCGAGGAAGAACACATCCCAGAAGATGGTAGTGATGAGGGCATACTCCTTGAGCCTCCAAATGGTGATGCACAAGAGTTTCCGGATTGGGAGAGGGGTTCCTTCTCTATTTATAGCAATAGTGAGCAAGGGGAAATGAGTGAACATCATGATGAGTTGCATGAACAGAAAAGAGAAGAAGACAAAGGCAGGGGTGTTGAGATAGCCTCCAACAGAGATGAAGCACCCGATCAACTACAAGATCCAACTTGGAGTCCTTCCGCCATGATCGTTGCTGATCCTCCTTCATATTTAGATGGATACAATAGGACAGATTCATACATGTCATCATCCCATGATATTGAGCATCATGAAGATAAGGTCGACACTTGGGAAAGGAGATGGGACAATGTGTTTCCTTTCGAGGACAGCAATCATGTGGACGCTCGGTTTGTAGAAGATCAAGGAGATGAAGTACTTCTTTTTGAAGAACTGTCAAGGGTGATTGTTGATCCCATGCAAGATGTGGAAGAAGTGTTTGCTGCCCCGTTCTCCCTCACTTATGTGGACTTGATTCATGGAGTGCTGCACCCTCCACCATGCCTGCCCAAGGTTGCTGATGCAAAGACTGATGGTGTAGTACTTGCTCTTGATTGTCAAATGTTGCCACCTCCATGTGATGAAGTCCAGGTTCTATCCTTCCTTCCTCTTGTTAATTTTCATAGCTGCACTTATCATTTTGATTATGGGAATGAGGAAAAATGAACATGTTTATGGATTAATCAAGGGTTTAATGAGCCTCCTCAATTGTTGATTCTTTGTGATGTTGGGGTAGAATTTGAATGCTGCAATATTGAATTTATTTTCTCTAAACATAAGGATAAATCTGCATGGTTGAGAACTATAACGACTGCTCATTTGCTTGTGCACGCACTACAAAATCCAATGATCATGAGCATCAACTCGCCTTACCCGAACGTAGTTCTTTGTAAATAACTCATTTTGAGTAGTGTAGGTTTCCTGTAAATAATCCACTTTCCTGCTTTCCTTAGGTTAGTTGGTTTGTTGTAGGTTGCTTGCTTTGGGGTGTTTTCTTCGTTGTTTTCTTTCGTTGTCCCGCTTTGGTTGGTTTTGGTGTTTTCTTTTCGTTTTATTTTGTTTGCTCTCGCTTTGCTGCTACTTTGCTTGGGGTCCCTCTTCTTTTGGCTGGGCGCATTTGTGCGCACAACAACCATTCTTCTTGCCTGGGGTTGTTCTATGCATTTCTTTGTCAAACTCTAATCAAGTTTTCAGAGTGGATGGTGAGGATCTTCTGTTAGTATCAAGTGATCTAGATGTTTGATTCAAAGTGGATAAGTTGTTGGTTGGTCTGATTCTAAAGTATTCTTGAATCTTATATCTCTCACAAATTTTAAGAATATGACGGTCACTGTAGGCCTTTTGTGAAGTCTAGTTAAGTGAAAAATCTAAAATTATGCTCTAGCGCCACTGTGATTCTCAGCCCTGAGTGCGAGCTTCATTGCTTGCAGGTTGAAATAAAAGAACTGAAAAGAGAAAAAGAAACAAAAGAAAGAAAGAAAAATATTGAAAATCAAAAGGAGAGAAATTCAACTTTTCAGGGGTATACGAATAACTCTACCAGGGCTATGGACGCTTGATCGACAGTAGAGCAATGTTCGGGAGAATCACAGCGACAACCTCATCAGGGCTATGGACACCTGACTGGCAGTGAGGCAATGTCCTAGATGCTTTTGGAGTTAGACTAAACTATGTAGCTTAACTTGATGGAGCTTGGGTTCTTGCAGCAACTGAAGGATGGGAATTAACGCAATTGCACACACTTGGATTCTTAGCATACTGAAGGTTGGGTTAACTAGTGGTTTTGATCCTTTGCTTGAGTGTCTGGCTTTTTTTTCCCTAGCTTGAAGGTCGGAACCAGAGATTTTGGGTTCGTGATTCCAGTTTTTCATCGAAATGCTCTAGAGCATTTCCCCCAGTGAGTCGCCATTTGTTGTGCATGTTTTGCACACACACCCCGTCGTAGGCAAGGACCCTCTTTTTTCACTCTCGGTGAGTTGCTTTGCTCCTGCCTCATTTTATGTGCCCCTCATTTTGTTGTTGCCTCATTTTGCATGCCCCTCATTTTTCTATCCTAGTTGGTCAACATGCCCTTCAAAGTCTCATTTTTGGCTAACCATATTTTGCCCCTAAAATAAAAAAATGTCTAAGTTTTGCGTTTTTTGGGCTTCACCTACCTGCTCGCTTGATTCGCATTTTCCTTCATTTTTTACTTTGGGGACAAGTTTCCCATTGATTTGGGATTTTTTTGTGGTGCCTAAATGAACTGCCAAAGTTTCGTTAAGTTTCAGGAAGTTCCAAAAAAAATTCGTTCTGGAACTTCGTCTGCCCCCGGCTATTCTAGGATTCCGTTTCCGGAATGCCATTTTCGAGGTCTCTGGAATGTCGTTTCTTCCATCCATTTGCCTTAGGCATTCTGGCCTCCGGAGCCCGGCCCCTCTGTGGCCGTTTCCGGGGTTCCGCCTCCGGAATGCCGTTTTCGGGATTCCACCTCCGAAATGTCGTTTCCGGGATTCCGTCTCCGGAATATCGTTTCTTCCATCCATTTGCCTTAGGCATTCCAGCCTTCGGAGCCTAGCCCCTCTGTGGCCGTTTCCGAGATTCCGCCTCCGGAATGCCATTTCCGGGATTCCATCTCCATTTTTCCATTTCTTTCGTCTGTTTGCCTTAGGCATTCCAGCCTCCAGAGCTCGGCCCCTCCGTGGCCGTTTCCGGGGTTCCGCCTCTAGAATGCCATTTCTGGGATTCTACCTCCGGAATGCTATTTCTGGGATTCCATCTTCGGAATTTTGTTTCTTCCATCTGTTTGCCTTAGGCATTCTGGCCTTCGGAGCCCGGCCCCTCTATGGCCGTTTCTGGGATTCTGCCTCTGGAATGCCGTTTCCAGGATTCTGCCTCCGGAATGTCGTTTCCGAGATTCCGTCTCTGTTTTTCTATTTCTTCCGTTCGTTTGCCTTAGGCATTCCGACCTCCGGAGCCCGACCCCTCCGTGGCCGTTTCTAGGGTTCCACCTCTGGAATGTCGTTTCCGAGATTCCACCTCCGGAATGTTGTTTCTGGGATTTCGTCTTTGTTTTTCCGTTTCTTCTATCCATTTTCCTTAGGCATTTCGGCCTCCAGAGCCCAGCCCCTCCGTGGCCATTTCCGGGGTTCCGCCTCCGAAATGTCGTTTCCGGGATTCCGCCTCCGTGGTCTCCTAATCCAAAATGAACTTCGACCCACATGCTAAAATTGCATCCTCTCCTGTATGAACCTTTCAAATTCCAAATTTGAAGTCAGGAGATTCCATTCGGGGCCCGGACTGTCCATCGCCCTTTTAAAACGGCATTTCGGCTTCTTGTTTCCAGAACATACAAGCGCTCCTACGATTTGAAAAAAAACTTCGACCCAAATGCCAAAATTGGATCTTATCCTCCCTGAACCTTTCAAATTCCAAAATTGCAGCCAAGAAATACCATCTGGAGTTCTGTGCTCTGTCGGCCATTTTAAAATAGCATTCCGGCCTTTCAGTCCCAGAACGTTCAAACGCTCTCTAGTAAACTATTAATGGAATTTCACACTAAATATTATGATCTTTTTATGATGCATGGAGGAATATAACAAGGATTTTGCAAGATTTGATTAACAATTTTCCTTGATTTGTGTATGAAATCACTTATGACACTTCATGCATGCAGGTTCCAAGAAGCCTACCGCAAGTCCGTCGAGAGACCCATTGAGAAATTTGAACAAGGAAAATCACGTGGCTCCTATCACCATTCATTTTATGTCCACCTCGTCTTGTGGTGAACATCAATAGGGCCGACATCAGAAGAAGGTCTATGCCAAGGAGGTCAATGACAAAATGCAAGGGGGGATGTCCTCCTTTTCACCAGATGATGATGATCTTGGGGGTTGTCCACCCAAATTAGGGGCAACCAATCCATTGATGCCAATAGTTGACAGACCCATTTGATCCAATGAGGAATGCTACAAGTCCATTCGGAAAGAAGGCAACTTTCAGTCATTTTCAGCTACAGTAAAAGGGAAATCAGATAGAGGACAAAACTACTATAGTGACTGGCCACTACAAGACAAAATGGGAAAAGACAAAAAATGTATTTTAAATTGCTGAATATTGTGGGGTAGGTGAAGCCCTAATATAATTGAATCTGAGCCACACAATGTTAATCAATCCTATCCATTCATTTGGGCTTTGGAAAACTATAAATAGGGGTCTTCCCCTCATTTGTAAGTGTTGGAGAGATGTTGTAAAAACATTTTGCAGTAATAGAAAGTAGCATTGCATGATCTATGGGTGTTACCTTTTGAGTTTGCTCATTATGTGTGCATGGTTCTACCTTCCAAGTTAATTTTAGTTGTAGTTTCTTGAATGGAAGTGGTAATGGTGATTGTTGTTTAAGTATTTGATGAATTTCCAGTCCATACTTTTGGCACTTGTTGATGACAAGTTGCTGTGTAAAGTTAGCCTAGGCTTATTTATTTGATTGCTACAACCTAGTTCACTTGCATGTTCATGATGTGTGTATGCAAATTGAAAATCTACAGTCCTTAGAAGATTGCACTGGTTTTGTGTAACTGTAGGATCCTCTTGGCCAAGCAAAACCCAGTTTAGGGAGTTTGTCTATTGTAGCAACCTCCATGATCACTGTTCATTCGTAGTTTTAGATCCAGGAACCTTTTCTCTTCCCTACCCCTTTTTTCTTTTTTTAATAAGTAACCTTAGGCAAGGTTCATTGCACATTGTAAAGCTAAATTTTATGTTGAAATGGAGTTCTAGATTGTTGTTTGAACCTGCAGCAAACACTCAACAACTTTCCCATCTTAAGAACTCCATTTGCAGATCCAACTTCCCCGCTTTGTAACTCATCCGTAAGTCCACCTTGTGATTCCAGCAAATCACATAAATCAACTGAAATATTCCAAGCACTGTCAAGACCTGACATCTGAGAGACCTTGGGATAGTGTTGTACAATTTGATTGTGGAAAATTGTCTTTCAAGAGAGGTAATGCACCTACGTATTACCTGTGTTGAGAAGTGCATAAAAACACCATCAACAATTGGTAAGCTTGCCGCCTTTGAATTGAGTGAATTTGGTGATTCTACTCCTAAGAAAAAATTTGCATTTAAGGCTACTGTATCTAGAAGAAACCAAAAGAGATATGATATGGGAGAAAGTTCTAGAAAGACATTCAAGTATGAAGATGAGATGAAATAGATTGAAGATGAAGAAAGAGAGTTAGAAGAGCTAGAAGCATTGATTGTGAAAAGAGAAGCTAGAGGAAAAGGTAAGTATAAAGGAAAGTTTCCTATTAAATGTTTCTCTTAAAATAAGATAGGTCATTTTGCATCAAGGTGTCCTAAAAGAGTTCTTAGGTTCAAACTTGATAAGCCTAGATTTCAAAAGAAATGTTATTATGCTGAAGAAGGTGTTATTGATGATGAATTTGATAAAGAAAATGGAAATGAAGATGGATGGGTATTCATTGCTATCAAGGAAAATGGTATGATGTTCACTGAATTTGCTAGTGATAAGAATATTGAGAAAGCTCTTGCAGCCAAAATTGAAGAAAATGATGAATGTGTGATTAACAACAGATGCTCACATCATATGACTGGTGACAAAAGCAAGTTTCTAAGCTTGGAAAAATATGATGGTGGTGTTGTAAGATTTGGAGATAACAATGATGGTGTGATTTGTGGTAGAGGCACTATTTCTCTTGGTGGTAAATATAATACTGATGATGTCCTTTATGTTGAAGGATTGAATCATAATTTGCCGAGTGTTGGACAAATGGTAGACAAGGGATACAATCTTTAGTTCAAAGATGGTAAGTGCAGGATACTAGGAAGTTCTGGAAATGTAATTGCTTCAGGTACAAAGACAAGAGGTAATATTTTTCACCTGAGTGTTGCTAGTGAAAGTTGTTTAATTGCTCGAGTTGATGTAATTTTGTTATGGAATAGGAGGTTGTGTCATATGAATTTTTATAACATTGTCAAAGTAAGCTCCACTCAAGTAGTTAGAGATCTTCCTAAGTTAGTGAAGCTTACTAACACCATATGCAAGGAATGTCAAATGGGAAAGCAGACAAGAATTTATTTTCGGAGCAAACAACATCATTCGAATGGAGTAATGGAGGTGGTGCATACTGACCTATGTGGTCCTTCCAAAATCAGAAGTCTACAAGGAGAAATGTACTTTATGTTGCTTATTGATGATTACTCTAGGATGATATGGGTTGATTTCTTGAGAGAAAAACATGAAGCATTAGAAAAGATCAAAAGTTTCAAAGCTATGGCCGAGAATGAGACAGGGTTGAAGATTAAATGCTTAAGGTCAAATAGAGGTGGTGAATTCACTTCCCGGGAGTTCAATTCTTTCTATGAAGAGCATGGAATCAAAAGACAGTTATTTGCTCCTCGGACCCCTCAACAGAACAGAGTTGTTGAGAGAAAGAACAAAACAATTCTAGATGCTGCTAGAACTATGATGTTGAAAGGTAGTGTACCTCATATCTATTGGAGAGAAGCTATAAGCACTGCTCTATATACTATCAACCGGGTAAATGTCAATGGTAATTTTGGTAAGACTCCTTTTGAGATATGGTTTGGTTATAAGCCTACTGTTAAATATTTCAAAATCTTTGGAAGTAGATGTTATATCAAGAGAGATGAATATATTGGAAAGTTTGATGCTAGGAGTGATGAAGGAATATTTTTGGGTTACTCTACTAAGAGCAAGGCCTACCGGTGCTATAATAGAAGATTAAGGAAAATGGTTGAAAGTGCAAATTTCAAAGTTGATGAAGACACTGCTAGATCATCTAGATACTGTGGATATGATTCAGATGACCAACATGATAGTAGTGATAATAGAAAGAATGCGCAGACACAGAATCAAGTTCAAATTCTTTTGGTGAATCAAGAGAATCTAGTGGAAGTGTAGAAGAAAGAACAGAAGAACCAAAAGTTCGAGAGAATCCTAAAGTTCTGAGGTATGTAAAGCTAAATCATTCTAAAAATCAGATTATTGGAGAAAAGAACAAAGGTGTGCAGACTAGAAGAAGAATTGCAGAAGAATATTGTATGATTTCCAAGACTAAGCCCAACAATGTCAATGAAGCAATGAAGGAAGAACTGATGCAGATAGAGAAAAATGATACATGGATTCTTGTTCCCAGATGTCGGGATAAAAATGCGATTGGAACCAAATGGGTCTTTCAAAATAAGTTGAATGAACAAGGTGAAGTGTTCAAGAATAAAGCAAGACTGGTATGTAAAGGGTACTCATAGATGCAAGGTATTGATTTTGAAGAAACATTTTCCCATGTTGCTAGAATTGAAGTTGTAAGGTTATTTATTGCTTATGTTTCTTTTAAGAACTACAAAGTCTATCAAATGGATGTAAAGTCAGCATGTTTGAATGGTGAGCTAGAATAAGTATATGTTGAGCAACCAAATGGATTTCAATTGACTGATAAAGAAGATATGGTTTTTAGATTAAAGAAAGAACTGTATGGAATCAAGCAAGCCCCTAGAGTCTGGTATGCTAGATTGGATAAATACTTGTTGAACCTTGGATTCAATAAAGGTACTACTAATAGTAATTTATATTTTAAGATGGATCAGGATAAAGAGTTGATTATTGAAGTCTTTGTTGATGACATCATTTTTGAAGGTAATGATGACTTATGTATGAAGTTTGCTGATGAAATGAAAAGTGAGTTTGAAATGTCAATGATTGGAGAGCTAAACTTCTTTTTGGGATTGCAAATTACTCAGTTAGACAATGGAATCTTTATATCTCAGTCCAAATATGTAAGAGAGTTACTAAAAAAATTTGGTATGAAAGATTCAAAATCAGTTGGTACACCCATGGTAACCAGATGCAAGTTAACACAGAATGATGATTCTCCTAAAGTAAATCAAATAAGATACAGGTCAATGATCGATGGATTACTTTATTTGACTCAGACTAGACCAAACATCATGAATGTTGTATGCATGGTTGCTAGATATCAAGTTGATCTGAAGGAATCTCGTGTGACTGTTGTAAAGATAATTTTTAGATACTTGAAAGGGACAGTTGACTTTAGTCTTTAGTATTCTAAAGATGATGATCTTACTTTGAGTGCATTTACTAATGCAGATTGGGCAGGAGATGTGGATGACAGAAAAAGTACTAGTGGTGGTGCATTCTTCTTGGGGAAGAAGTTGGTATCTTGGTTAAGTAAAAAGTAGAATTCCATTTCCTTATCTACTGCTGAGGCATAATATATTGCTATTGCAAACAATTGCACTCAAGTAATATGGATGAAGTAGATGCTGAGAGATATCAGAATTGAGTATAATGAGCCTATTGCTATATTCTGTGACAACTCCAATGCCATAAACATTTCTAAGAATCCGGTGTTGCATTCAAAGACAAAAAATATATCTATCAAATATCACTTTTTGAGAGACAAAGTGAGTGATAAAGAAGTTAGACTGGAGAATGTGCCTACAAAAGAAAAAATTGTAGACATCTTCACTGATTCATTACCTAAGGATACTTTTGAGTATCTCAGAGGGAATTTAGGGGTGATTTCCCCTCTTAATCTGAACTAAGATGCAAGTCTTTGCATCAATATTTGCATTCATAGTCATAGCTTGTTCTAGATTGATGTTGTAGTGGTTGCTACTTAGGGGGAGTAGTCAGATGATTCAGATATGTGGTTCAAATCTTGTGTACCTTTGTCATTGATGTCAAGGGAGGAGAAGAACAATATGAAAAACCTTGGGAGAGAAGAGCAGAAAACCTTAGGGGAGAAGAGCAGAGAAGAGTAATGTAAAGGAGAGAATAATAGTATGAGAAGAGTTAGTTGTGTTGATGGTATTTTTCACATCATGTGTTGCCATCAATGCCAAAGGGGGATATTTTTGAATGTTGGGGTTGTGTTGTTGATATGTGGTTGTCTTTGATGTCAACACTATTAGCATTAATGTTCTTGAAGGTCGTATATGTCGAGGATATTGAGAAAATTATAATAAACATGTTAAAGGTTGTCTGTGAAGCTGTGAAGTTTAATGTGGTGGAAAATTCAGTATGTTGCTATTCAGGAGTTGCATTTTAAAGGGTTTTTTGCTAAGCCTATCTAGTCTATACTCTAGAAGTTTTAGAGGTGTGCATCAATATTTGTGCAAGTTGTGTGTTTTTTTGTTCCTATAATTATTTTGTTACTGTAGCAGATGTTTCTGGAAGAAGAGTGTAATTCTGCTAATTCTAGTTGTTGTGTATGCTTGTGTGATGTTCATTGATGTTTTTAGATCATGCTTTATCCTTGTTGCACATCTGTGTTGATTGGAGTGATCGTGATCATAGATTTTTCCGTTGTTTTTAGGTTTTCAGATTCTTGGCCAACATGATGGTTGTAGCGTTTTGTGGATCCTCATGGATTAATATTTTAATGTGTGGATCTGAATGTTTCTGTAAGGTAGTGAGCCTTCCCATTTGAGCAGTGAGGTCTAGGCAGTATGCCTAAACGCATGTGCATTCCTTATTCATTTTCATTATACTTCTAACAGGTTATAATCTTGTGGATTAACATCCACCATGGTTTTTCCCCTAACAAGGTTTCCATGTATAAAATCTTGGTGTTCTTGTGTTTTTGATGTGTTGTTGATTCATGCTTTCACTGTTAATTATCGAATCTGAGATTAAAGGTTAATAAGGTTGAATAAGTGTTAAATTCTATGACAACTGATTCACCCCCCCTCTCAATTGTCTATTCTTGTCTTGCCAAAATTATCTTGGTGTAGGAAGGTCATGGGTCTTGATCACTGTACTTGATTATATGTTTTATTTGTATCTCATGGATGTAATTGTAATGTAAAATGTCAAGTGGGAGAATGTTAAGATAGGTGACAATATAATTGTTATCCTAAGTTAATTTGTGTGTCTTCGCGTTCTTTGGAAAGTGTTCTAGGGGACATGAGAGATAAAATATTTATTATTTATTTTCCTATGATAAATTGTAATTGCATTCAAAGAGGTGTACCCTTTACGGTGGCGGTTACAAGGCATCTTGGAAGAATATTCCTCTTGGGTGTCCAATTTTATGAATGGGGACCACTTTGGTGTGCATGTCCTTACATGTTGTTTGCATGTTTTGCATGCTCTTGCATGTTCGGGTGCCCAGGTTTTCATGTTGGTGCATGCTCTTGCATGCAGTCGTCGATGAGTTATGGAGCACTCGGGAATGACCAATTCTAATTGGTTATGGGTTAGGTGCCCATGTGAATTCCATGTGATTATTCAATATTTTATTCCGTGTTTATGGATTATCCACTAAGGGGGGGCGTTGGTTTTTCTAGGTGGTTTTGCTTGCTGTTTTGGGATACCATTTGAGGTATTCTCTACCACAAACTTCTATATATTGGAGCCTTCAGATGGTGATTTGTAAGTTTGTTTGTAGGTTGTCAGAGCGACGAAGTGCTTCCAAATTATAGAGAGGATTGGTATATTGATGTACTTCCTTAAAGATTAATACAAACATTGGATCTCTTTGGGTGTGGAGTTTTTTTCCCACAAGGATTTCTCCCCATATATCTTGTGGAGCTTGTGTTTGATAACTTGTGGTATTGTAGAGTTTTCTTTCATTGTTGTAATTATCAATCACATAATATTTCTATGGTAATCTTGAATACATAATTTTTTATTTGCAACCACTTTAATAAGTTTGTCTTATCGTAAGTTATACATTAATTTCTAACAATAATTTCATCTTCATCCTGAATTTCAATCATTGGTCTACGTTCTATAGTCATAGTGTTTGCGAGTATTAGTCATCTTCTTCTAGGGTTATCCAAATAGTTTGTTCCAATTCTATATGTGGTTGTGCAAGTGGGTAGAGGGCCAATTTTTGGAACACATTCCCATTGGAAATTATCATGTTATCAGACCTACATCCAATAAATGTGTCTATAGTGGCTAACCAAGGCCTACCTAAGATTAAGGGATATCCTCCAAGGTTGGATTTGGGCTATAAAACCTTAAAGTTTACTAGATATTCCCATGAATCTAGTGTGGTAACCAAATATTCAATAATACCCTTTGTCTTGACGATTGACCTATTTTTTAATTGCATGATCATAGGTGTGGGTCTAAGATCCATCAGTTGAATTTGTTGCATTGTTTTTCTTGTCATTATATTGATGGATTTCCCTAAGTCAATTGGAGTGTTCTTGATAAGTGTTCCATTAATATGTACATCTACAACAAGACCCCAAGGTCTACATATTTTGGGACAACTATGTTGCCTAGCATAATGTCAACCAGTTGTCCTAAAAAATGGACAATCTAGGGGTCTTTTATTTTCTTGCTTGGATTTTTTAGGCACAATTCCCTCACAGTTTTTATGTAAATGGGCACTTCTTTAATGTCTTGAATCAAGGTTATCTTTACACAAACATTCTTAAGTTGGCTCAAGAAACCAAATTCAAGTTCAGAATGATATTTTTGGGTTGTTAGTCTTTTTGGAAATGGTGGTTCCTTATTTGTGATTTCTTGGTGTAACTTTCCTTGTTCAGGTTTCTATATTGAATTGTCATTAGTTTCTATTGTTGGATCCTCATTTGTAAGTTATGTGATATTATGGGATAATGGTTTAGCAAGAATTATTCCTAAATGTTTGTGGATATCACTGACCTCAACCCAATAGGTTGGGTATTGGATGAGTTCATTAGTGTAAGCCTGTTGAACATGCTTATTATTAGGGTTTGGTGCAGGTTCAACAGGAAATTGAGGTGCACTTGGTTGTGTTGGGGAAAATATAGTTGGGTTTGGCATTATGGATAGTTGTCATTGTTGCATAGATTTTTATGGTTGTGAGTAGCTAGTGTTTTGGTTCTACCATTGTTGGCTCCCACACCATTGTGGTGGTCATTGGTTTTGAGGGAAACACCATTGTGGATTGTAGTTTTGGGTTTGGTATGATTATTGTGACCATATCCCCTATTATAGATTCTAATTATATGCTTGATCCATTGACCATGGTTGATTTTGTATATTATTCTAGGGTTGATTATTCCAATTAGAGAAGTTGGTATTGGCCCCAGGAAATGACATATTATAAGACAAGGGATCTTGAGGAATAACTTGTATCTATTACCATGGCTTGCGTTGAGCAATATAAAGCACTTGTCCTTTCTCATCCTCCAAGGTAAAATATTTAGGTTTCCCTTGCTTCTCCTCATAAATGTTGGCAATCATTTTGTATTTGTAGTTGATCCTTTTATGGTGGCAGTTAGGACAATATTTAGTGAGAGCAACCTCCACCTCCTCTTGTTTCTTTTTTATGTGTAGAGTATCCAATTGGGTAGCTAGATGGCTTATTATATCCTCCTTCATGTTGGACAAAAATTTGTTAAGTTCCACCTTGGAAACACCCGTGGATTTTTTGGTGGAAGTTAAAGCTCTAGTACCTTTGGTCTTCTTTATAAATGACCTTGAATAATTTCTACACACTTGGAAAACTTCATCAAAAGGTAATTGATAAATATCCTCTACTCTTATAAGGATTAAGACATCCATGCAATCTTCTTTTACCCCTCACAAAAATATAAGTTTTAGTTACTCTGGAGAGAACCTATTCTATTGTGACTTCTTCAAGTGGTTCTTCTTCCTTTTGTGACATCTTGAAGATGTCATTTATCTTCATATATGCTCCTCAACAATAATATTGGTACTATTTCAAGAATTTACTTTCATAGTTTCCTATTTTTTATTGCATTTCTTCTTAGCCTCATGAACCACTACAAAGCAACATCTTTCAATGTGGTTGGGAAGTGTTTTAATCTATGAGTTTTTGTGGTGTAATCATAACTTTTGTATAGAAAATAAAACTTAAACATGAATATGTTTGGATATTCTGTAATTAATCCATAGAAATTGGGCAAGGCCTAGGGGGTATATTCTTGAGAGCAACCACTCGTTCTTGTTTTGTGATTGGGAACTCAAATGTAACAGGCTCTACTAGATTTTCCAATGCTTCTTTTTCCATAATTTCAAGGTTCCTTGTGGGATTTCTCCCTAGGACTAGTGCAACTACTGATGTGAAGGGTATTTCGATATCATTGATTCCCTCAATTTGTTCTTCTCTTACACCAATATCTTCAAATTCTTCTTGGTTCAAGGGGAGAAATCTTCCCAAAGTGTCTCTCTTCCTTCACATACAATAATATCTTGATCCTTTAGTAGCTTCTCCTACACACTATTAGTGAGTAGTTTGGGGTCAATTTATAAATGTCTACTGATCCTAATTTGATGTGATTGAATACTTCCTAATTTATGAAAAAAATATAAATGAATTAAAACATATTTAGGAATTCTTAACTTAGCACCATCCCTGGCAATGATGCCAAAAATATAGAGCTTCCCTTATGTCCAATAAATTGATGTAGATAGCATACATACAACTTAACAGACCTGCATATCCCTAATTAAGCAATTCATTATCCTAGAGGTGCTTCATTTAAATTTTCCACCAAGGAATCATAATCTTGAGATGATGTTGGCACTATTTGTATAGCTAAGAATCCTTAATTCTCCTAATCGATTAAGTACAAAAAAATGAACAAAAATGATTCCAATTAAAGGTGACTTAACATAATTAATTCCTAGGTAGAAAATAGATAAATTTAATACTAATTGCTATAAGAAATTGTAGTAACTGCTATAGGTGACTATTCTTATATAGATTTTAACAAATTACTCTCTATGATGTAGCATGGTTTAAGAATAGTTAATTTCCTAATAGTATTTAACACAATGTGAATCAAAAATTATAATTCAAAAATTTATGATTCAAAAACTAACTAATTATCTAAACTAACATGGATTATGTTGTACCTCAAGTGGCCCTTTCTTGAGTTGTTCCAATCCACAATGTCATCCCCCAAATCCTAACTCGAAGATTCATGAAAATTGAAGTATCCTTCTTTATTATAATTTGAACATACACAAACTTAAGAATAGGTTATTTGATAACAAGATTTAGATTCAATCTATTTCATGCAAAAATCTAGCTATTTGGTCTCTCACAAGATCGTCCATATATACAAGATCTATGAGATTCCTCTTATTTTAGAACTAAAAAAAATTATGAGCAACTATCAACTCTTCCAAAAATATAGGAAGAGGACCAGATCTTAGCTTAACAAAAAAATAAAAGCAAGTGGAAGTAAGAGTGTAAGAGTTCGATAAGGACTCTACATCAATCAAGAAGATTGTTATAATTGAAAGTGTGCCTAACATGACATAATTTATTATAAGTTGTTATCCACTATTAGAACAAGCCTCTTCTTTCCTCCATGGTTTATTAATACCAAGAAGTGAAAATATGGAGTGATCCATGAATATTTCATGTTCACATCCTTAGACCATTGCCTGCATTAGCTTTGGAAAAATGTATATGTTATAGTTGATCACCTCCTTTGACTGTGGTAGACCGACATCCTTTTGTTGCGGGTTAAAATTCTTTTTGCTGCGAGTTGACAGGTCCTTCATTGCAAGGTTTAATTTATTCCAAAGGAATTTTTCATTATTAACAACTATAATTAATCATAAAAAAATTACTAAATTCCACAGACTTCTAAAGATCACACAATCATTCATCAATATAGTATATCATCTTGAATGCTTTTAAATACTTAAAGTATATGAAAAAATTTGGAAATGTCTTTGAAACTTAGCAAAAATAAGATAAAAATCTTGAAACTAAAGCAAGGAAACTATAAATTTCTAGGATCATCACTCATTTGGCCATATTTTAAATTTGTATGCATGACCTTCATTATCATATGTAGACACCTAGAATATGACCTTACCCAACTACACCTCATTTGAGCTTATCCTAAGCTATTAATTAATTAAATATTTATTATTTATTTAATTATTATCATCATTTCCCATCCTTATCCTAATCCTTTAATTAAATAAATATTTTCCATTTATTTAATTATTATCCCTTCATCATGATCCCATTAATTAAGTAAATATTTTGTTTATTTAATTAACTGTGTTGTATCCTCTATCATTTTCCATCTAATCCTAGCCCTTCATCTTGTTCACAAGGATCATAATCTTTTTTTTTTCTCATGCAAAAAATGTCCCCTTCACATGTCTAACATTTTGTCTAGATTCATTGAACCTAAACATCTATCCAAAAGTCAAACCATCTTTTCATCTTATCCACTCATCTCATTTAAGCTCTTAGTCTTATCCATTACCATAAGGATTTTAGTCCTTATCTCAATCCTAAACCTAGATACCATCCATAATGTGACACTTGTCATATGATTGCATCCTTGATCCAAACCCTAATCCTCTTTAATCTTAGTCACCCATCAGCAATCATTTCTAGCCATTGATTTTTCCTCTTCAAGACTATTTATCTATAGGCTCTCATCCTTCAACAGGATGACTATTGCTCTTTATATCTAGAAGCAAGTTATCATACCTACATGATATCAAAATATCTATTCAATCAAACTTATCATTATTATTTTTTAAATCATATCAAAGTTATATTAGAGTGTTGAGAAAACCACATATCAACATCAAAGAACAAATCAAATCGAATAAAGGTGCACTCCATTTCTACTCATCAAGGAGAGAAGCGAAGATTCTAGGTGAAGGTATTGTGCTTTCATATTTATTTTATCTTCATGTGTTTTCCCTTAATATTTTCTCACCTCTTCATCATCAACTCAAGATCCATTTTATATTAAATTCTAAACATTTAGTGTTCACATATTTCACATATCTAGTAGCCTTCCTCAATTTATTATGAAATACCCAAAGTTCATTAGTAAATCTTACCAAATATGACACCTTGGCCTTGAGAATTCCCTTAACAAGAATTTCAACTTCATGTCTAGATTGAAAATCATGCTAATTCCTTTCTTCCTAAAGAGACCTGATTTATTCCAATAAAGCATGATTATCTACTAAGGATGATGATCCTTTTTTAGGAACATAAATATATGGCCTATTTTCTCTTGCACTTAATGAATTAATTTTCTACAAGTAATTATCATATTTAGTTGTTTCTTATCTTAGCTCTTTATTTAGCCTCATAACATCTTAAAATATGGTATCATAGTCTCCTTGTAGTTTCTTTGTTACAACCTCACTAAATTGAGCAATGTGAACCTTGAGAGAATCTACTTCATGAGATGTAATGTGTGACATTTTCTTGACAACCAATGGACCCATTTATCCCTAGGGATCATCAAATTCTTAAGGTTTATTATGTTCTAGGGCAATGGACTATAATGCAAAGTTTTTTATGGGGATAATATTATAAGCCTAAATAGAATTTCTTGGCTTGTTGAATATATTGAAATACATCCCCATTCTTAATTCCTTAGATTATCAAATGACATGTTGATGTTGAAGCAATATCCCATTGCCATGTTTCCCTTTCAAATAATTTATGTTTGTCAAAAGAAAACTTGTTTCCTATCTCCAGCAAGTTAATCCTTATGCAACCCAACCTTGTAGGACTTAGTGTTCTGAATGTGGAGGTTGTGCTTCCAATTTTTCAAAGGAAAATGCTTATATCATAGTTTTGGGGTTTCCCTTACAAATATACACTTCTTCCCAAATCTTATTTTTATCTATTTTCCATCAGAGTTTCAAACTTACCTATCCTTTCATTCCTTTGCCATGTCCCCTTTTTCTATAATTTATATGGTGGACCAAAATTTCCATTTCCTTACTCTAGCACTTCCCCTGATCCCATTTTGTGTGAATGTTCAACTCCATCCCCCATGTATCTATCTAAGACCCCTAATGTTTTTAAGTATGAAAGAATAGAAAATATCATAGCTCTATGTAAGTTGCTAGAGTTACAAATTCCCCCTTCCCTACATCCCTCTCCTCCCATGTTTTCTTTGTATTCCAACTCCATCAAGGTATCAAACTCCCTATCCAATCATACCCTCCACTTGTTCCTCACCTTCATTCCTTATTCCATCAAGGCTTCAAATTTTCCCATACCACCTTACCTCTCCATTGAAACCCTACTTCTTCACAAACCTTTATCCAGAAGTTAGCCTTCCCCACACCAACATGCCTTACCTTTGAATCCCAACACCCAAACTCCAACTTCCCGCCTCTTTCCACTATTCATCCTCGCATACCTCACTATGTTTCTGAAGCTTCATTGATCTTCAAAGTGATTACATGTCTTCTAAAATGGTACCTACCAACATAGACATGGTATTTAAGGTTGAGGGTGTGGATCCTCATGTATCTCTAGTTGTGCAAAAAGGGAAGATGAATTTGATCACCATTAATGCAGTAGCTAAGGTTTCAAAACCTAAGGGACCCCTTGCTATTATTTTTAAAGACTATTTTAGCTTGCATGTGGCATCTTTTCGTGCCTCCCAAGTATATTTTTACACACGTATATGTGATCCTAGGCACAATTGAAAGGAGAGTACTACTTAATAGGCATAGGAAATCCCACCACAGACCAACCCTGAGTGGAAAGATATATCTATAGATTTTGATGCCCTATTTTGGTGTATTAAGGATCCATAAATTTTATGGAATGAGGAAGTTAAAAAAATACACAAAACCATAGTCAAAACTTTCTATGAGCCCTCATTTTCAAGTACCCTAATATGAGGATGAAAACCTATAGATATGTTAGAGGTTGAAGGACGAAAACCTAGAGATATCATTTGCTAAAGGATGAAACCCTTCTAGTTTGAAGGTATAGTCTCACCATGAGATTGTATTGGAGATTTAATGGTGGTGGAATCCCCATTAGTGCATCATATATCTAAGTTGAAAGTGGTTGCATTATAAGCATTTTATTTATAATTAATGGTGGCTAGTATACAACATTTTATAATGTATTACATACCTGCACAATATAAGAAAAAAAATTCCGATTCATTTTCCTTTCTATGAGTTTGATTCTAATCTAAGTTTAGTGCATTGGAATAAATACATTTAAATCCATAATCTATCATCTTTTTATGAATTGGTCGAGGTTTTTTATTATTTGTGTGAAAATAATGAGAAATTACTAGGTTTTCCAGATTTGATGCAAAATTGTGTAGGGTTTTTCATTTAGGATAAAATAATGAAGTATAAAGCATAAAATGAGTTGTTAATGTTAGTATATTTATTAATCTACTTTAGGGTTTATAAGTCTCTAGTTTTAATTATTTAACTAAAATTTAAATAACTAAAATATTAGCATAAATACTTGTCTAAGATATTACAGTAATATCAAATCAAGTTTTTTTGTCATACTATGAATCATTGGATTCCTAAAATATTTAATATATAATAAAATGAGCTCTTTAGGAACCAATAATGACATAAACTCGGGTAATGCTAACTACAAGCAAAGAATAATGGGTGGATCTATTGAAAAACATCTCTAACCCACCTTCTTACAATTAGGAAAAGATGGTATTGTAGCAAAGACTCAAACCTCATTGAAGGAATATATCATTGTTAATTATGTAGAATATAGTAGACTTCCAATAGAGATCCAAAAAGTAATGCCTTTCTCAAATTAAAATAAATATAAAGGGATTCAAAGTTACAGTGGGACAAAGGAAACAAGATTTGTAACCAAAGAATGGTAAGACAACCCCCTTTCCAATTAATATATCATAGAAAGAGGAGATTTCCAAAATTTGAGAGGAGTACTAAGCTAAATCAGGATTGGAAAAGGTTTTTGAGGAAGAGATCATTGAAATGGGAAAGAGAAGAGGTTCATACAAAAGGTTTAGATCATTTAGGGCTAGAGACAAAATTATCACAAAAATATAAATAATTTCTAAAGATACCATGCAAGAGCAACCAGAAGGAAGACTCATATAGGAAGGGGTATCATACATTTCCTCAAAGGACCACACCATGAGTGGTTATAAAGAAGATAAGTGGTGACACTAGAAATGAGCTCAAAAGAAAAGAAAAAAATGTTTTCTTGTAGGGAAGCATGGAATCTAAGCCATGGGTGCCTTGATAAGTAACAAGTGCACTTCACCAAGGTAGTGTTGGATAAAGACAATCCCAAATTAACCTAAGTAAAATTTGGATGCAAAAGGTTGATTATTTGTTGAATAACTAGAAAGACAGATCATGAAACCTGAAAAATGATGAGTACAACCAAGATAGAGATGCAAGGGAGAAGAAATAGACCACAAAGGAATATAGAAATTAGAACTATGAGTTGTAATAAATTAGAGTTATCATTTTCAACAAGGAATACATAAATCCCTTGTATGAGGATACAACTCCTATCCAAGAAGAAAAAATGATAAGGGACACCACCCTCTATAAAAATATTTAAATTATTTATATGAATAATAAACTATGATGGTTGAGCATGAAGAATAGAAGTCAGATAAATATTATAGGAAGTTAGAAAGCAAATTATGGAACCTAAACTAGTGATGGATGTACTTAAGCATAATCTACTTAAAGAAAATTCAAGGTTTCAAGAATGTGAAGAAACAAAAGAAATCCATATTGGTTATATTAAAGGTAAAAATACTGTTCCAATAATTTTTAGTGAGATCTCTCATCAGGAAAGTGTTATTCTTATGAATTTAATAAGAAATTAAAAATGCATATTAAATATAAAGTAAATGGTAATCTTTTTTACCAAAAAGATAGTTGTGATGGTAATTTAATGCAACAACTTCATGTTATATCATCTCAAGATTATTTTAATTATGAGAAGTGTTACAATAGTGATGAAAATATTAAGGGTATAAAATGGAATGGGAATTAGTTTTCTCAAGCATGATAATGTGGGACCCAAGTTTCATACACGAAGGACTCCAAATCGAAGGTATTGTGAAGCACACATAGGTTGAAGATTTTGATGAGTTCAATTCCATGGCTATTAATAGACTCATCATTCCATGTGGCTAAAAAGGAAATAAAATAACTATTACTATAGTTGAGTATCTACAAATTCATTAAATTAAGGAGCTTAAGTTTTATTTTTAAGGAAAGATGGTGTGGAAAACAAGAAGCACGGTAGTAAGGGGACCTACATACTATCTCATTATATGGTAAGAATCATATTCTTTATTTTGGAGCTTGAATTTCTTTAAATAAACATAGTATGGTATTCAACAACATGTTCCTAAGATCAATATCAAATAGAAAATTCCAACATGCTAGGGAGTTAGTTAATAGCCAAAACCTTGATTCTTGGGAATCCTTAAACTCACCTTTGAGCTTGAATCAACTAAGGATGTTAAAAAGAATACCAAAATGGAATTCAAAGAGGAAAAATAATAGCTTGTTGCTGAAATAAATCTTAGGGATCTAGAGAATGACGTAAGGGCCAAGGAGATAAAGAGATTGATAGGCTTCAAGATAATTTTCATTTAGAACAATTCCCAAGAATATCAATAGTTACAAGCACATAATTGGGTTTGACTAAGACATTTATTCAATGAATGAAAGATAATCAAATGAAGTAGCTTGAGGATGACATAATTAGTTCTGAATAAAAACAATGACTTCAGTGGGAAACTACACATATTTTTGTTACCATGAAGATTGGTTTAAATGTGAGAATATAAGTAATTTCTAATATTTTTTAAATTTCCATTCGTTTTCTAATAACCCACTTTTTGAGGTGACTACAAAGATATTTTCCTATTCAATTTTCCCAAATTTTGATAATATAAAAACAACTCAAAATAAGCCAACTACTTCACAAGAAGGATTGAGGTTGGGGAATTGAAAATTCACAAGACTGGAAGGGGAAAGGAAAATTCAAGCTCATGATTTTGAAATAGAATGCATGAAGGGAAACATAATACAATTATTTATGTCTTTTCTATAACTCCCACTCTTTGTCCTATTCATGTTATTTTTGGTGATTGGAAGAATTCTATCATTATCAAATATACCAAGAATATATATATATATTGTCAATATATTAGATGGAAATATGAAGGATGAAAAGAATGTGCTAGAAAATGGTCTCATTATGTGTGAAGATAGAATATATCAAGTACTCGATGCTAAGATGAAATAAAATATTTTAGAAGTTTCACATGATACACCCATGGTGGGACACTATAAATCCTACAATATTTTTATATATATGAGAGGATTTACTAGGTGAAGCTTTGAGAAGAAGGATCTCAAAACTTAACCTGCCCACAAAATGGAGAAGAAAATGACTTTTTAGTAAGTTTGATGCAATTCCTTCTTAATCCACATGAATATGGAGAGAGTGCATTCATGAATTATATCACGAGCCTTCTTAGGGGATCATCTCTTTTGACTAGCACAAAACTCATCTCCAACAACAGTGGAACAAAATAAAATGGTGAATAAGAAGGTATATTTTTTTATGGAGTATATTCTAGAACAAGAAAATAGCATGGGTTAAATGGATACACTTATCAAAGTATTGCTACAACACACCCAACATCTATCCCTTGGAATTCCAAGTTATGCATGGTAGCATGTTTTATGATGCATTATCATACATAGTTTTAGTGTCCATAGATTTTTGAGTGTTGCTCGTATAGGCAATAGATGCCATCATTGTCACAAGGGTGGAAAATATAAGAAATGGAGCCATCACAAGTCATCTAGTTCATGGGAGGACCTTTCCTCCAAAGTAGGTTACTAGAGAAGAATCAAGAATATGAGAGAAATTTAAATTCCATTGCTTGAGGTTAAGCAATTTTTGGGAAGGGTGGACTTGTCATGTCCCTTTTTCAACTAATTTATGGTTGTGGAAAGAAAATGTGTTGCCTATCTTCAACAATTTATGGTTGATGCAACACAACCTCGTAGGACTCAATGTTCGGAATGTGGAGGTTTTGTTACCCAAACTTCTAAGGAAAATGATTATATTAGAGTTTTAGGGTTTCCCCTACTAATATTTACTTCTACCCAACTCTTCTTTTTTTGTTTTCCATCAAATTTTCAGACTTATCCCCCCTTTCATGCCTTTTTTTGTCCCCTTTTTTCTATAATTCATGTGATGGACCAAAATGCCTATTTCTTAACTCCAAAGGTTATCCTAATCCCATTTTGTATGTATGTTCTACTCCATCCCCCATGTGTCTTCCTAAGATCCCCAAAGTTTCTAAGTATGAAGAAAATAAAAATCTCATAAGTATGTGTAATTTTTCAAATTTGCAAAGTTCCCCTTCCTTGCCTACCTATGCTCCCAAGTCCAATTTCTCTTCTAGCTCCATCAAGGTATCAAACTTCCTTGTCCTATCATACCCTCCACCTATCCCTCACCTTCATTCCCTCTTCCTTCAAGGCTTCAAATTTATCCATACAACCTTACCTCTCAACCAAAACTCCACTCCTTCACAACCTTTATTGAGAAGTTGGACTTCCCCACATCAACATGTGTCACCTTCAAACCCTAGAATCCAAACTCTAACTCTCCCATCTCTTTATATTATTCATCCTCACCTACCTCATCACACATATAAAGCTTCATTAATTCCTAGAGTGATGGTGTATCAAGTGTAGAAGGGTTCCCACCATCACAAACATGGTATTCAAGGTTGAGTACATGAATCCATGTGTACCTCTAGTTATGCAAAAAGGGAAGACAAGTTTAGTTGTCATTAATGTAGTAGTTGTTAATGTAAATAGAGTCATAATCATACCTAGTTAGCTAATCATCTTCCTATGATTGACCTATTCACACCTAGCTTAAGTTTACTTAGGTTTCATCTGCTTTTGTCTCACTTCATATGGTTGAGACATGTGTCCTCATGACTTGAGACACCTATTGACACTTTCTCACACACTTGTCAAGTGAGCTCACAAGCGTTCCATCTTTGGAGGGGTATTCAGAGTTTCATTCCTACCTTCTCACCTCCTCATCCTTGCCTATATAAGCAAGGCTTGATCATTGTATTTACACACTCTTCATATTATATTGATAGACATACTATTGTGCTTATTTTTCTCACTTGTGGAAGTTTGTTTCATGCTCTTAATCTTGGCACTCTCTAATAGTAGCTAGGGTTTCAAACCCTAAGGGATGTCTCACTATTATTGATGGGGATTTTTGAAACTCACAAGAGACATTTTTCCATGCCTCCCAAGAACATTTTCACACATACACATAATCCAAAGAATAATTAAAAGGAGGATGCAACACAAAAGGTACAATCAATCCCTGTCACATACCAACCTCAAGCAAGAAGCTATTGCTATAGATTTTGATAGCATTTCTATATGTATTAAGGATTTAAAAACTTCATCAGGTGAGGAGGATAAAAAATACACAAAACCATAACTAGAACTCACTGTGGGCCCTTGTGTTCAAGCACCCAGATCTAAGTATAACAAATTGTGAATTTGTTAGAGGTTGAAGGATGAAAACCCATAGATCTCATTTGCCAAAGGATGAAAACCCTCTTTACCAAAGGAACAATCTCACCCTAAGATCATATTGGATATTTAATGATGGCATAATCCCCTACAATGCATCATCTATTTGAGTTGCAAGTGGTTGTGTTGTAACCATTGTATTTGCAAGTAATGGTGGTTGTTGTGCAATATTTTGTAATGTACTACAAACTTGCATAATAATAAAAACAATGCAACTCATTTTTCCTTTTTACAAGTCTAAATGTAATCTAAGTTCAATGAATTAGAGCAAATACATTTAAATCTATATTATATCATCTTTTTATAGATCAACCAGTAATATTAGGGTCTATTATTATTTATGTGAGCATGATGAGAAATTCTTGGTTTTGCAAGAGTTGATACTGAGTAGGGTTTGTTGGTTAAGATAAAATAATTACGTTTGAAGCATAAAATGAGTCTTTAATGCTAATATTTTTATATTAATATAGTTTAGGGTTTATAAGGCTCTGATTTTAATTATTTAAGAATAAAATTTAAATAACCAAAATATTTTCATAAATACTTGTCCAAGATATTACACCCATCGTGGAAATAACAAACAACCACTCTCTCTCACTAGTCTCCCAACTTGTTTATGTGGAATTCTCTCAACAATAACTTCAATAATTGAAGCACTATTAATAAATTCAAAATCATGGCCAAAGGCCTTAGCAAACTCTTGTGTAGCATTTGAATCATTTATATCATGAGTTTTCAACCCAAGGACAAAGTTCTTGACTTCATTTGTTAAGATAAATTAATCATTTAACATGAATTTTTCATAAGCCTTGGTCCTTAAATCATTTATTATTTCATCACCCTTGAGGTCTCCCAATACTATGATAGCATAAGGGGAAATTACTTGGATTTTCCATGCATGCTCTAGAGATTTGATAGCTTTTATTATTTCCCCATATAGGCTCAAACTTTCCAAATATTTATATTTATCTATAAGGCACAAAAGGCTCTTGAGGTGCAATAATTTTTTCCACCTCTTGTGGCATATCAAAAGATACTTCAATTAGCAAATATTTTCCATTTTACTTACTAGAGGTAGCAATGCCACTTTGCTAAGGGATCTCAGCCCTAGCAACTTAAATACCTAACATCCCAAAGGTAGCCACAAAAGGTTTTAGAACTTCAATTTCCTTAGATTTTGGATGTAGGATACCAAAGGTATGGTAATTTTCTAGCATGACCACCATTATTTCAATAAGGTTCTATACTTTTGCATAGAAACCCTTAAATTCAAGATCATGTTCCTTGTGGTGAGCATTGGCTAGTTTAGTATTGTAGTGTTTATTTCTTCTTGAATCTTTTTCTTCCTTTTGTCAGAGCTAATAGTGAGTTCTACTACCCCAAGATTACCTACAAAATCAAAGATAGCCTTCCACAAGAGAGTAGATGAAGAGGATAATTTTCTTGATTATGGATGCAATAATGTGCAATGATCAATAATGGATCAATGATACAACTTGTTACATAATGTACATATGAGGCCTTGCTTATATAGTCAAGGTTGAAAGATAGGATGAGACAAGATTGTCACAATTGTCTTAATCCTATGACATGAGACAACTAGAGATAAGATAAGATAAGATCACATGATTACTAGAGACTTCTAGAAAGACTCATAAAGCCCTAAGTAAACTTAACATATGAAAATGTGTGAATAGCACCTACTAGGTGAACTAGTTAGGTAATATACCCCATTCCACCAATATATTTTGCTTGCAAGTTATGATGAGACCCTTGTGTGTATCATATTTATTCTCATACCTTGCTAGACCTACTTGCCTCATGTTATGATTAAATCCTTCAAGATCGCATGCCCTCAAATAAACATATTACATATGATACTTGTGTATTATGTTTGAGGTTTTTTTATACCCTTCCTTGCCTAATATAACAAAATATTAAAAACTTGGCTTGAGATGGGAGAACTCCCCTTCTCTTATGATTATTAAAGTGTTCATAGTTTGTATTATTCATCTGCCAAACTGCCTCTAGGTATGCAATCCTTAAAGGCACCCACATTGACAATTTAAGGGGTAAAATTTTAGACCCAAAAACTCTAATATATACCCCTTATACAAAAACCAATCACCTCAATTATGTTCTTCAATTGGATTGGACTTGTTTTTTAAGGGCATGAGGAATTCAAGGAAATAATGTCGGAGCTTAGGACTATTAAAACCCAATCTTCTTAATATATATACAACAACAAAGTCTTCAAAGATGCAATATGAGAATTTGAATTATGTCTATTTAAATGAGGATTTCATAGTTGCATAGGCTTGTGCATCCCATTAGGTAGTTTTGGAGAGGTCATTTGCACATCTAATTTGGTATCCCATGTTCAAACAATACACACAAATAAATGTGGCACAACTAGGAAAACCATCTAAAATATTTCTCACTTTCTTGTACTTCTTGACACCCTCCAACCCTTGTCATAGATGTCTAACCAAAAATTTAGCATAGTTATACAAATTATTTTGGTCAAGCTTTGAATATTGGAAGAAAATACCAATGCTCCCTTAGAGATCATAAGATGCACATCGACCCCAATGACCTAATACAAACACTAGTATTTATGTTGAAAATAGCCAACAAAGGATTGCATGGATAAGGGTTTAACCTCTAAATCAAGAATTGATTCTAGTTTCTCTCCCTACCCCCTAACCCTGTAATTAGGCAATCACTTTTCATTGTAACTAAGTCTCAATGTATTGTACTACAAGCATATATATATTTCATTGGGGTATTAGTTGTAGGATTCCAAAGATAAACCTTTTGAAACAACTCGTTATTAATAGTGATAATTCTACCACCTTGGCAACATAAATAGTGTAGTCTTTAGGATTATACATCATGGCTTTCTACTGGACCAATTTTGGGTTGACAAAATGATTTAGAACCACCACCTTCCCCAAATCAAACATTCATGCATTACAAAGAGGAATCCAAATGCATGACTTTACTCAATGGTTGATTGAAGAGGATCTCCAGGTGAATCCTGCCAATATCTCCCCACCCACTCGAGGCCTTTATCCCCAGGTATGAACCAGTCAGTGTATGATTATGACCTATAGTTTACTCGTTAGAGCCACTCCAGTTAGTTGGATAAGTGCCAGCCTTCGAGGCTCTATCTCTTTGACCCGATGATGCGAAGGAAGCAACCCAGGTGCCCCCCACCTCTCTATTGAAGGATCAACCACGACAACCCCTTCAAAAAAATTCCCTACACTTTTAAAGGTGACAAGGTCTAATATCCCTTTTTTTGCAATTTTCAAGTAAACCAATCAAGACCGCCAACCAATGGCTCTTTTGAAAGACTTCATGTCGCAAGGCAATAGTTATGTTAAGTCCTAGGTCAACTTTCTTTAGAAAGACATGGTAGATTGTGTGTATGACCTAACTAGCTGGGGCTTTGATTAAAAGGACAAGATATCGTATCGAAAGGCAAAAATACTTCATAAAAATAGTGGAGTCTCAATTTGGAACATGAGAAAGCATACTCAAGAAAGAAAAACTCACTCACCTTGTTCTCGTGATAGCTGGGTAAAACAGGTGACGATAGCAAATTTTGGGAGAAGTTGCAAAATTTAGTAACTTCAGTTCACAGGTTTTCCTCGGCTGCTTTCCAGAATCAACAGAATTCAATGTGAAATTAAGGCAAGATGATACAGTAATTATGGTTCAGAGTCCTTCAATATGAATAGCTCTTGAACATTACCTAATAGAGAGTCGAGACAAATGTTTGAGTCTTCTGCCAGAATAGGTGCATGGCTTATCTTCCACTTATCAGTCATTGATTTCTGTACCTTTCCAAATTAATGATATCTTGCCATTGCATCGTTGGTCATTCATGTTGAGAAAGAATCCACGTACTACTTCCCATGTATCCATGTTTTAATAGGCTATGCCCCCTCCCGGTTACTTGTAGTCGATCTAGGCGACCTAGCCAATACCCATAAGATTCCTGAGATCATAACCCACTAATTAGAACTCTCTTTCTACTTTTATAGGATCAGAGGGACAAGCTTTTCTTTCATTCACTCAGCCCTTATTTCTCATTGTTACGGAACCCACCATGTACAACTACCAAGGAAATAAATAAAGACAAAAACTAGATGTTACCGCACCAGTACTAGATATTGTCAATGGAGCACTCCTATGGAAAGGAGCTCCACTCCTAGGGAAAGGGAAAGGGAGAGTGTGATGGTAACCACTGAAAAGGAACCAATGATTCTCCCTCTCATTTTTCATAGGAGTTCAAGGTTTGGGTGTTTAGCGAAAGGGAGTTTCGTTTTAATGCACATGATTCATTTATGTAAGAAAATTGTCTTAGTGCACGGTTGCTTAAAAAATAAAGCGATCATGCAGTCTTCAAGATTTGGGAGCTTAACAAGAGGGAGCTTCATTTCAATGCACATGATCCACTTATGTAAGTAAATTGTCTTAGTGCATGATTGCTTAAAGGACAAAGTGATCATGAAATCCCTAAAGTTTGGGAGCTTAGCAAGAGGGAGCTTCATTGCAATGCATATGATCTACTTATGTAAGTAGTTTGTCTTAGTGTATGGTTGCCTAAAGGACAAGTGTCAATAGGACTCAAGACTAGCACTTGTATCAAAGTGAGGTGCAATGGTTATGCTAATAAAAATTAATTGTAAAGAGTATAGTCATATTTGTATGTAAAGTAATATTTAAATAAAATACCCATGCATATTTTTTTATTTTGTTTTGTGTATAGAATATTATATTTCTAGCTTTACTTTTTAGGAAATGGTGACATTATTGACATAAGCACATTCTATAGATGGAGATATAATTTAAAAATAATAATTTTTTCACTTAAAAATAAATTGCAAATGACATTCACAAAAAATATAAACTCAAAAATTAACTTGTAAATCAAATTGACAAATCTATTTAGAAGATTAAGAATAAATTTGGTTACTTGTACCATGTGACCTAAATTTTTGTAGCTTTAAGAGGGTTTGACAAGTGTGAGAAAAAAATGTTATCACTATATACACTTGAGTTTCCTTTATGGTAGTCACCTCAAACTATTAATAAATTCTTAATTGGAATTAAACTAAAGGTTATATAAAGAATCATAATAATTAGGTCTATGACATCACTATTGCACCTCTGAGTATCCTAAATTGAAGATAAAAGCAAGCTAAGCCCTACAAGTGAGTCATTATGGTCACACACTCAATCCCAATACTAGCCCTACAAGTGAGTCATTATTCTCACACACTCAATTTCAATACTAGATTCCATAAGAAAAAACAAGTAGTGTCTTATAAAAAATCGTAGAATAAAAAAATAAAATATAAGAATGTTATATTTTTTGCTATATTTTTAAGGGAATTCAAAAGTAATTTACACACTTATATGTGTCATATAACACATCTACATTGATGAAAGGCTTTATCAAAGTCAAACCTTCTTATAGTTGCATACTTCCTTTTTCTTAACAATTATTGGTTTTGTACGTTTGTTGTCTCCATCACATATATTACAAGAATATTTTCGATTTTTATACTAGTTTTACCACCATTGTCACAATAAATTGTATTTTATATTGTGAACAATAAAGAACTATTGTTATATAAATTTATTTTCTTAATTTTGTTGAAAAAATAAGCAAGATTTTAAAATAAAAACCTCTTACAATTTTGTTCTTTGAAGCAATCAAAAAAAGGATGGTGAAACAACAACAAAACCCTTCAACTAAGTTTAATGGAGGCAAAAATAAAAGCTTGAGAATTGATATATCTAATAGTTCTTTGTATGCGAACTATTCTTTTCAAAAAATCTAGATAAATGCTACACACAAAAATGTACCCACATCAAACACTCTTACCCCTTTTCTTCTCCACAACCAATATCTCTACATCCCTTATGATACTGAATTTGTTTACTCCTTTTTATTTTTTCATCTATAGATTTTTGTACATAATGCTTTGTGTAGATCCGCTTCTAAAAAGGTTCACACCCAATACTCAATGCTCACATCTCTACTTCCCTTGATGGAATTTATGTGCTTCCCCTTTTTTTATTTCTGCATTTCTAGACTTTTGGATAGTAGCATGAATGGTAGATTTTGGACTTGGGGTCCCCTACAATTCTTGATTGATTGCCATTTATAGAGAAAAGACCCACTTATATATTCACAACTTTACAGGTACAAATTTCCTTTATGGTATAGTCACAGTAGCAATCTCCTCTCCCCCTTTGATGTATTTATTTTGCTATGATATCACTATGATTTCAACTATCAAAAACAACTTAAAAATCAAACTACAAAAACTAAATGCATTAATCAAAAAATATATATTTACTATTTCAAATTGAAACCACTTTTTTTCCATGTTTCATTCCAACCATAACACCTATAAGAACCTTTACAAATTTCATTTTGACAAGTATGAATTTTTTCAACACACAACTCAAAATCATATTAATCTCAAATTTAAAATGGAATCTATGTCCTAACTCATAGTTCAAAAGCAATAAAATTAATGATAATAGGAATACCTCAAAAGGCCAAACCCTTCAACTTTGCAATATATTCACACACAATTGTGAAACATTTCAAAGGGTGAATGTGAGGGTATTATGCTTCTTATTCCACCTTATAAAGAAAAAAGAAGTTTTGTAGGCTAACTAATAAGTGCAATATCCTCACATATTCCCCACAATATAGAAAATTATTCAACCAATTACTAACATTTTCCTTCGAGAATGAAACATGCAACAACATCCCTAATAGTGAAGCTCATGGAGAGTAAGGGTAAATCTTGATTTACGATCCTCTTTCAAACTTTCACAAAATAGTCTCATTTTTCCTTCCAACCATTCTAAAGGATTTAGGTCTTCCTTTAAATTTTTCATATTTTATTCAATTTTATCTTACTTTGAGAAGCATTTGCATGTCAATGAAATTATAATTATCTCTAAACTAAGCTCTTGTTCATCGCTTAGTTGTGTCATGTTCTTTTGCTACTTAGGCCTCCAATATGACATGAATTCTTTTACATTAGAATGCCATAAATCAACATTATATATTCCCCATTAGCATCTATCTTCACACTTTCACCAAGCTAAATCATTCATGTATAACATCAGTAATACATAAAATTACAATATGTACCTTGAAAATACATAGCTACATACAATTGTTTTGATTATGGGGAAAAAAAGGTTTTGATGGGGCCTGAAACCCATTACATAGCTACATACAACTGTTGTTCATTTTTAACATTCAAATTAATATTAATAGCTATAATGCTTAATTAGTATATGTGGCCACTTCTTAAATAGCCACTACAATGTCTCAATTGTCTTTCACCACTTGTCAATTATTTCTACCACTTGTAAATACCTTCGTCTCCATCGCAACATACATGTTAAAACTTGAACATCATTCATTATTTTCTTTTGGTTGGTTATTGCATTACATTCAAAAAATCCATATTATCTTGTCTCTAGATAAATGATATTATATAGTGGAAATTTATCTCTTGGTTGTTGCATATTTTATTCTATATTCTATTGTTACATTATGGAGTTACAATAGACATTGTTGCATGTGTTGTCATAGATGTCAACAAAGTGGTATTGTGGAAGGTTGCATGTGATAAAATTAGTGTGATGATCAAAAGTTTTGTGAAGTGTTGGACATAATGATGAATGTCATGAGCATGTTGTACACAGTTGAACTACATCTCATGTTGCTCATTAATAGGTGAATATTGATATGAAGAAGTTGTGGTTTCTTTGTGTTGATGAAGAGTGTTGTAATTTTTTTCTATAATGTTGTGAATGATTGTATTATATGTCCCTTGATTTGAAACATTGCATACAATATGCAAAAAATTATAAAATATTTTCATGCAATCAGTGGCTCAAGAAGTTGTATTGAAGAAGCTCGGGAGAATGCTCTGCATTCCTCCACATTTGAATATATGGCTTTGCGATTTGGAAGTTCGACAAAGGCAAATTTGAAGTATTTATGTTCCTATTTTTAGAACATAAAAGTACTGTAGAAGTTTCTAGAACTAGCAAAGTGAAGTTTATGTTGTTTCAGTCAAGAAGGATCCAAGGAATGCTCTACATTTCTCCGCATTTGAATATATGGTCTTGCAAACTTGAAGGATAACTTCAAATTGTTTGTATGTTCTCTCATTTCAGTTTTTAGGTGTTGAGGTGTACCGCAAGTATGGTTTTCAATGTTTTATCTCAAGGCTGTGTTTTTTTGGTTCACAAGAGATGTTGGGTTCAATGTGTTGTCTTGTGCCAACATAATGTAGTGTGAAGTTGTAAAAGGGTTGTATGAGAATTTTTTTGAATATTATGTAATACTTGTAAAGTGATTTGTATACGGTTATCTAGTCTCTCTGGTACCACTTGTGGTCTAGAGTTAATGCATGGAAGGTTAAGTGTTTTTTGGGTGGACTTGAAATGTTGAAGTGTGTACCAACATGGAAATGTGTGCTAAGGTAAAATAGCTCCTTATTATCTCCTAGTTTCAAGGACTACATTTGATTCTCTCACCATAGATTTTTTGGAGCCGACTTATTATGGTTGTTGCACATTTTATGTTTACACATTTCATCTTGATTGACAAGGAGAAATTTTTGAAGCTTACAGAGGATATAAATGGAAGATCAAATTTGTTGCAAAAATACATGAGTGTGTGTGAGTATGTGAAGCTGTATATGAAGTGTGTTGAAGGCAGTGAGCCAAAGGCAACAATATTTGTGTGAGTGAAGAAGTGTGTTGAAGAGAATGAGTCAAAGGTAATAAAATTTGTTGAGTAGAGGTGTGCAGTGGAAATTGATCAATAGTTCTTGTCAAGTATTCTATTATGTGGTTGTAGCCTCCTTTTGTAAGTGTTGTAATTTGTAAGGAGTCGTAGACTTCCTTTGGTTGTATCCATAAAATAGTGTTTCAAGGAATTGTAGCTTCCTTTGGGTTCTAGCCCATAAAACTTGTTGTAAATCTTGTTTTATTTGTGAGGCTAGATTTGGACAATAGCTCCAAGCAACTTGCTCATCACGATTTTCCCTTGTAGGGTTTTCTAAATAAATACTATTGTTATGGTTGTGTGCTTGTGCCTTTGAATTGCATTTGTTGAATTATCTATTTAAGGTAGTAAGAAGTTTTGATTGATAAAGTTGAATTGGATAAATTTGTGGGATATACTAATTCACCCCCCTTAGCATATCATTGTGTTCTAACAATTAGTATCTAAGTTGAGTTCCTTGGTGTAGCCTAACAACTAAAGGTAGATCTTGGTTTAGAACACATGGCTTAAAAAGAGTCCTCCTCTAAAGAATCATTTTTTTATTGAATCAAGTATGCCTTCTAGAGTATGAGGATGGAAGCCTACCTCACTTCACTAAGGTATGATGTTTGAAGAGATGTAAAGGATGATCATACTGAACTTTCTCATCCTATTAGAGATGTTAATTTAAATAAATCTCATGAGAAAAATTTCAAAGAAAATAATATTATCCTAAGTGGGCTAACAAATTCAAAATTTGTTAAGGTGGTGCAATTCTTGAGATAACCAAGGAGATATTGAATAAACTCAAAAATATCAATGAAGGAAATGATAGTGTAAAGCAAGAAAAATTATAGTCTTACAGAATAATGTTTGAGAATCTAAGGATGAAAGAAGAGGAAAACATTATTGGATATTTAATCTAGGTGGATGAAGTAGTTAATGGAATTAGAGGACTAGGTGAAGAAATAATTGATTCAATGGTTATGAATAAAGTTCTGAGAACTCTCGCTCACTAGTTTGATTCAAAAAAAATTGCTATTAAAGAAGCCAAAGATTTAAAGAAACTCACCATGGAAGAGTTTTTTGGATCCCTCACTGCCTATGCGATGAGAAATGAAGTCCAAGGTACATAGAAAAGAGAAGCCGCTTTCAAAGCTATGAAGAAAGAAGGAACATTTGGTTCATACTATGAATTTGAGGACTCATATCACACTAAAGATTTTGATCTAGAAGAAGCAAATTTTATGAGGAGATTAAAAATACGTTCCAGCAAGTATAAAGGTAAGTTACCATTTAAATGTTTCAATTATGGTAAAATTGGTCATATTGCCTCAATATACAAACTAAGAATTGGTATCAAGAAGAAGAATGGTTTGTATGTTGAGGAAGAAGGTTACTCATATGATGAGCATGAGCAACATACCTCTATAAATGAAAAGACACTACTCATGGCGATGGAAACTTCTACTAGTAGCACTGAAATGAAGTCTAGAAATAATGATGATGATGATGATGAGGTCGATCTGGTGAAAAAGTAACTTTGTGTTGAAAAGAAGATAAATAGGTTGTTGAAGAAGTGAAGGCTAAAGAAACAGTGACAAGATTTTGAGAAGGCTAAAAACATTGTCATTGATTTGAAGGTTCAAATTGAAGAATCAAAGAAGAGTAGAGAAGTTTTGACAGAGAGAATGCTAAATAGAGATGGGGATTGTGAAAAGATAGAGGCAAAAAAAATTGCACTAAGAAAGGATCTTGACAAAGGAAATGGTCATTTGAAGCTTAAGTTTGAAAAGTGTACTGAGATGTTGGATCAGATAATTGAAAGTCAGAGATCACCTCATATCAAAACCATTGGTTTTATAGAAAGACAAAAGGGAAGGATGGTTGAACAGTCTATGAAGGCAAATGAAAAGTTTCCCAAAATGGATTGGCTCTGGAAGTTTAGAAGTTGATCAGTCCAAGGTGATTAAGGATATAAAGGATGAAGATGAAGATTTCATCTGTGTTCAAAAAAAGAAGAGAAAGTCCAAAAGACAAGATATCAAAATATAAGCATACAATAATATGGTAAATCACTCTTTTGTTGATTACTATTTTAACTGGTATTATTATGGTCATAAGGTTGTAAATTATAGAAGGTTCCTACAAGGAAGAATAATTTTGTGAAAAAAAATGTTTTTTCTCCTTTGGTTAATTTCAATGACATATGCTTCAAATGTAACAATTTCGAACATATTGCAAGACATTATAAAAGTGTTTATGTGAAAGTCTCTAATCTGGACAGAAAGGAAAGCAACCTTGTTGATCAAAAGAATAAATCTAAGAAGGGTTGGAAGAAGAAGGAGAAATAGGATCCAGAAAAATCAATAATTCCTCACACTACATTTCATGATACATCTAAAGTGGGTAACAATTCCAAAGATGAAATCTACAATACTGCATCCGATATGGAAGAATGTGAAACCATAGAAATGAGTTTCAGAGAGCCTATTAAGGATAGTTTTCGCACAAAAGGAGATGATGACCTCATTAAAATCAAGGAAATAGAATGGTTGTTGGGAAAGAATTAAAATTGGTTGTGGTATAAAAAGGATGAGTATGATAACACATTTGAGTTCTTCAAGTAGAAGATGAGGGAGAGAGAGCTCTGATTTGATGTTCTAGGGAAGCACAGGTTGAGAAGGAGTGTTAACTCCCCACCACAAGAAGGCTTGGTGGTCTTGTGGAGTGTTTCAGGGGCAATACAGTATGGACTCGATGGGAGTCTATTTAAAAAATAGGTTTTTAGATTGTGCAGAAAGCAGTTGCCCTTTGCCCTTGATGTCAAAGGCAAAGAAATTACATATCAAGTTATTATTACCATCAATGACAAAGGGGGAGATTGTTGCTTGTGTTGTCATTGATGTCAACAAATTAATATTGTGGAAGGTTGCATGTGATACAATCATTGTGATGATCAAAAGTGTTGTGAAGTGTTGTACATAATGATGAATGTCATGAGCATGTTGTGCATAGTTGTATTGAATCTCCTATTGCTCATGAATAGGTGAATGTTGCTAGGTGTAACAGTAGATTAATATGTAGATGTATCTTTCGAATGTGATGAGATGGATAATCTGCAACTAGAATAACAATGTTAATCATAATCTAAACAGTAATCTAAAATCTAACAACAAAGAATGAAGAAATAAACTAAACAAACTTAAACAATTTAATGGAAAGCTCTCACCGAATATGCGTTCACCCCTTCAAATTATCTTGATTGTTCTTCTCCATTTTTCCTTTTCAGTATTCTTGCCCTCAGATTTCTGTGTTTGAATGCAAGTATAGTTTTTTCGAGTGTCTAAGCAAAATATTGAAGATGAATCTCTTCTCAAAAGTGTATGATTTCGGGAGGAGGAATAATGATAATGACAGGCCATTTTATAGAATTTGGGTTTTCGAACGATCGGCTCAGATTGAAAGAGAGATCGACGGACGAGATTGATGAATGTCATGCGATGTGAGTTATGTCTTAGATAGAAAATGAGTTAGAACACGCATTCAAGATCTTAATCTCCAAAAATAGAAGAAATAGATTTTGTATGCAAAAAGCCAAAGTTAGAACTCGAAGACTAATGCATTCGAATGCAAACATGAGTTAATTAATTAAATAAAGATATTTCATTAATAGACATATCATGCATATGAGTTGGAACTAGTTAACTGACTAGTTGTGACGGAGAGTCTTCTCGCAGAGATAACCAGATGCTGAATCCAGAGATAACTGGAGAACTAAAAATAGATCTTGAGTCAGAAGGTGAGTGAATGATTTAGATAACTGAATGATAGAAGAATGTGACATAAATAATTAAATATTAATTTAATTCAATATTCGAAAGATGAAAGATTTAATTAAATAAATAAAGATAATTTATTTAATTTGACTATTGAAAAGGATAATATGAATAATTAAATAATAAATATTTGATTATAGATAAAGGGGGTTAAATTGAATAATTAAATAAAGATATTTAATTATAGTTGGAAAAGTATGATAAAGGGGTAATTAAATAATAAATTATTTAATTGAGAATGGAAGAATAAATTAGTTAGCAACATAATTAAATAAATATGATTTATTTAATTAATCAAGTTGAATAAAGATTATTTATGAATTAATGAATTAATTAAAAAGGGGTATTTAATCAATAGAGGAAATATGTGTTAGAAAGGGTAATTAAATAATAAACATTATTTAATCAAGACCACGAACTATAGAAAATTATGTCGAATATGTACTCGCAGGCCTAGACCAATTTTCAGTATCTACAGTTTTCCCCTCTTTGATACAATGTTGTTTCGGCGTTGTGTCAAAGAAACTATGCCTCGATCGTGCCCCAGCATGAAATAGGCTAGGGTATGCCCCAGTGAAAGGGAGAATGACGAGGAGGTAGTGGTATGCCCCCTCAAGAGGATAGGCGAGTTTGAAGAACATGAGTGTGCTCTCGAAATGGATAGATAATGGTGGTGAAGGTGCAAAAAATAAGAAAAGTTAGCATGGATAATTCAAAACGTTAGTATTGAAAAAGAATGGTTATTGATTGAGAAAAATATGATCTTCGATATTGTGCCAAATATGCTATGCTTGCTTGTTATCGTCATTGGGCGGGACATGACACAAATGGATAGTACACACTATGATATGAGATAGACCATAGTGTACAAAGTCATCCATCTGTGAAAAACAGACAGTCGTAGACAAGGAGTGTCTTAACTTAGACTAAGGACAAGATGCCCCAGTCGTTTTGTCTTAACAAACCACAGACAGCAGACAAATAAAAGTTGGGTCATGAGACGTCATTGCTCCTCTAAATCTTTGATAGGAAATCCTTGAGGAAACTAGTAACATGACTCAAAAACCAATGTTAAAAAGACAGTTGACAGACATCAGCCAAAGAAAAAGAGTCCTGAGACATCGTTGCTTCTCTAAATCCTTCAAGGGACATCCTTGAGAAAGCTAGTAACAGGATCTTGCATAAATTGATAAAAAGATAAGACAAAATAAGATATAAAGTCATAAAGCCAAATAAAAGTATTCGCCAAAACTTGATCTTGTGGGATTGTTTGATGTTTGACATAGTGTAATGTGAGAGAATGGCACATACCGCATAAGACGTTGAGTCTGGTTTTGACTTGGTGACTTTTGTATAAGGCATGACAAAGCCTGGTTTCAGAAAGACACATGTCGTATAAGACGTTGGAGTCTGATGACGTTGAAGTGACAAGCCACATGAGACTATGACAATTTGATGACGTTTGTTGACAAGAAAGACATATCTTGCGTAAGACATAGGTTGATCGCTTTGACAATGTGTTTGATATTGACTTGATGACTGTTTGAGATGTTTTGCCTTGTTGATGCATGACTTGTTGTGATTCGCTGACTGATTAAAAGTGTGTGTGTGTATTGACAGTGTATGATATGAGATGATACCCTAAACTATGATATGCAACTTATGTGATAGTGATTGTGAATGAACCCTATTGGACTGACCTAGTGTGGTCTTGGGAGCTCATCAATTGATTAGCCTTGCCTACGTTGTACATGCAGAGACCTCATAGTTCAACACGACCAATGACTTTGAATATACAAAGTGTCATGATTTTAATGTGTGTGATACATGACAAACCTAGACTGACTGACCTACGTCCCAGTCGCAGAGGCAACGTAGTTCGACTATGTCTACGACTGACTGAACATGACCAACTTGACATGATTGACTTGACATGACTGACTTGACATGATTGACTTGACTCTGTTTTGGGGATTTTTTGACATTTTTGGATTTTTTTGGATTTTTAGAGTTTTCTAATGTTTTTGGGATTTTTCAGGACATTTTCGATGGTGTGACGTTATGTACAAGGTGTTAGGGCATAGAACAAGGATTTTCTCCCAGTCGGGAATAAGATTTGGAAGATGGAGTGGGTAATGTGACGGAACGGACATTAGATGTCAATCGTTCCAAGTAATGGATAAGACAACCATTTATTATGAGTGATGGTAAAAAAGTCCGATTAGAATGATGGTAGACGGAAGAGCGAGCTTGACTACACATGGCACCTGTTTGCTAGGTTTTCACCATGGTACTTATCCATAGCGCCACCGAAGCGATTTTCACTATTGGATGGATTTATTTCTCTTTACTTTTTTTATTTTCTCAATTTTTTTGGTGTTACAAAGACGCATGTTTGCCAAGTTTTCATCAAGGTAACCATTTTTTTGTTTTTTCATTTTTTTTTTGTATTTTTCCAAATTAAGACACGAATTCTCAAAGACTTAAGCGTAGAACCTCTTTAGATGCAGACTGTTGATAGGGGACAAAAGAGGCTCTCCTTAAGAGTAAAGAGTTGGTACGCTCCTGATCCAAAGGCTTCTGTGACAACGTACAACCCCAACAAGTTAGGTTCAAACTTTCCTAGCTTTTCACGTTCAACTTGATTCTTAGGATTCTCCATTAATACCAAGTCACCAATGTCAAAGTGTCTATTGAGAACCTTCCTATTGTAGCTACGACGAAGATGATTTTGATATGCTTGCAAATGATCTAATGCTTTATGTCTTCGTTCATCCAGCAATTCTAGCTCTTGTAACCTAGAGACACGGTATTCTTCATCGTCAATATGACCCTTCAAGGATACCTGTAGAGAAGGTATTTCAACCTCGATAGGTAAGATAGCTTCGGACCCAAACACGAGGGAATATGGAGTGGCGCCAATGGGAGTACAGATGCTTGTGCGATAAGCCCATAAGGCAAGATTAAGTTGTAGGTGCCAATCACGACCAGCGTCATTGATAGTTTTCTTAAGGATTCTAACAATGGTCTTATTAGATGCCTCAGCTTGGCCATTACCTTGTGGGTAATATGGGGTGGAGAAATGGTGTTTGATGTGGAATTCTTCATATAAATGGCATACTTCTTGGTTCTTGAATGGGCGGCCATTGTCTATGATTATGGATTGGGGTACACCATACCGACAAATGATATAGTTTAGGATAAACTTAGATATTTGTGTGTCGGTGATGTAGGTCATGGGAATAGCTTCAATCCATTTGGTGAAGTATTTGGTGGCGGTGATGATGAATTTGTGGCCATTGGATGATGGAGGGTGTATCTTACCTATGAGGTCAAGTCCCCATTGGCAAAGGGCCATGGTGAAGTAATTGGACGAAGCTCTTGCGCTGGTGCTCTTATCAAGTCTCCATGTATTTGACATTGTCTACATTTCTTTGCAAAGACGTATGAGTCTTTCTCCATTGTAGGCCAATAGTAACCTAGTCTCATAATCTTATGGGTTAGAGTAGGACCAGTCGAATGAGATCCGCATATACCCTCGTGCACCTCTCGCAAATTTGTTTGTGCTTCCTCGGCATTGAGACATCTCATTAGGGCATTGTCTAAGGTACGTCTATACAAGGTTTCTTTGATGATGGTGTACTTAGCTGACTTTCGGATAAATGTTCGGTGTTGGTTGTTGGACAAGTGTTGGGGTAAGGTTTGGTCAGTGAGGTAGTCGAATATGTCTTTATACCAAGGAGACGTAGGACCAAAAATGGTACACACTATCGTAGTATCGGGGACATCATAAGCGGGGACCAAAAGTTGTTCAACCAGAAACTTGAACTTAGGCACATTACTCGGAATATCCAACAAGGAACCCACAGTTGCCATAGCATCTGCAGCTCTATTCTGGATACGTGGTATTTATTGAAAAGTTATATCATTGAAATACTGTTTGAAACTATCAGCCATTCGCTTGTAAGGTGCAAGATTTTCATCCTTAATCTCGTAATCATCATTTAACTGTCAAATTACCAGTTGAGAGTCGCCAAAGACATGTAGGCTCTTAATTTTCCACTGAGCTACCATTTTTAAGCATGTCACTAAGGCTTCGTATTCTGCTATATTGTTGGTACAAGGGAAAGCAATCCTGAATGATTTAGGAATGGTATCACCTTGAGGTGTGACAAATAAGATACCAGCTCCTGAACCACGATTTGTATGTGACCCATCAAAGTATAGTTTCCATTCGATTTTAATGTCAATGTTGAAGAGAAATTCATTTGGAAAATCTGCCACTAATGGATGGTCTGCCTTTATAGGTGCATCTGCTAGTTGATCTGCAATCACCTATCCTTTTATAGCCTTCCTTTCGACATACTGAATGTCATGCTCGCTAAGTATCATAACCCATTTAGCCAATAGGCCTATTAAAGCTGCCTTACTTAGGAGGTATTTAAGTGGATCAATCTTTGTAATTAACATTGTTTGTCGATTGAGCATATAGTGCCAAAGTTTTTGGGTAGAAAAGACTACCGCTAGACAGGCACGTTCTATGTTGCTATAATTCAACTCATATCCCACTAAGGTACAACTGATATAATAGATTACTCTCTCATGACCTTGATCATCGTGTTGTACGAGAAGAGCCCCTAATGCTGACTAAGTTGTTGAGATGTAAAGTATCAATGTTTTTCCCTTTGTCGGTGGCATTAATACTGGTGGAGTAAGCAAATAGTCCTTGATTTTCTGGAAGCCCTCTTGACATTTAGGTGTCCACATAAATGGTACTCCTTTCTTGAGTAGATGTTGAAATGGGTGTATTTTATCTGCCAGTTGTACAATGAAACACCTAATGGACTGTAATCTCCCCTGTAAGGTTCTGAGTTGACCAATGCTGGCTGGAGGAGGCATTTCTATGATAGCTCTTACCTTCTCTGGATCTACTTCAATGCCTCTTCACGAGATGATATACCCTAACAGTTTCCCTGGTTTCACCCCAAAGACACACTTCTTCGGATTTATCCTGACATTGTAACTGTCTAGCCTCTGGAATATCTTGTCTAAAACCTTCAAATGATCTTCCCTTGTTTCTAATTTGGCTATAATGTCATCTACATAATCTTCCATGACGGTATGTACAAAGCCATGGAAAATCATAGTCATTGCCCGTTGATAAGTAGCTCCTGCATTCTTAAGGCTAAACGGCATAACATTCCAATAGTATATGCCCCATGGACACGAGAAAGTTGTTTTGTGTTGATCTTCAGGTGCTATCTTAATCTGGTTGTATCCAGAGAAACCATCGATGAGGGATAGCATCTGGTATCCTGGTGTAAGATCTACTATCATGTCGATATTTGGCAAAGGGAAGTCATCCTTAAGACATGCCTTATTGATGTCTCTAAATTCAGTGCAAATACGAATGCCCCCAGTGGGTTTAGTCACTAGTACAAGATTTGATATCCAATCTGCATAGTCTATTGTCCTTATGAATCCTACATCCAGGAGTTTCTTAAGTTCTGCTTTCACAAGTAGAGCGATTTACGGATGCATTTTCCTTAGCTTCTGTTTGACTGGCTTAATACCTGGCTATAGTGGTAAATGATGCAATATTAGGTCTAGATCCAGCCCAGGCATGTCAGCATATGACCATGCAAATTTTATTTGTCTCTTTTCGAAGAAGTCCTTAAAATCATGTTGTTTTGTCTTTGTTAAAGAAGCTGCAAAATATACTATCTGAGGATTCTCTTTTGTACCTATGTTGACTGCAATAGCCTCTTCTACGAGCATCGGTGAATTTTCTTGTTCAACGGGGAGAATATTTAAACCTCTATCCTTGGGTGCCTCAAAGAGGTTTTCGCCCTCGGATACGTCATTTATTTTGACTTTTTCATCGTCCAAAGGCACCTTTCGATTTTCACCTAGGGACTCATCATTTTTATTTTCATCGTCTTTTTTCTTTTCATTCTCATTTTTGCAACTAGAGGTGTAAATAGACTCCTCGAAATATGCTTTATCATCCAAGTCTATGGTAAAACCTGCCTTATGATCCCCTCTTGGTATGCCTTCTCTAAGTCCCATGAACTCAGCAATTGCTTCGTTGTTCTCGAATGTATCTATGATAGGTGTACCTTGTTGATCCCAGTCGATAAGTTCAGGATATATAAGGGGCATGTCATCATCGGAGTTCTTAAAGGTAGCTGCTGACAAGGTGAGTATAGAATGGTTGACATGGTCGCAAAAGTTTTGGACCAACTCCTTTTTTTTCCTCCTAGGGGTAGGTATACTCTGATGTGGGACTATAGTGAGGGTTGATTCATTAGAAGATGGTTTTTCAGGTGCCCGAGATGCATGATCAAGGATTTCCCAATAATAGTTCTCTTGCCATTCTTCTTTGGACAAGTGTTTCTGAGGACGAGGACTAGATTGTTTTGGTACGGGTTTCACGTTGAGGTCCAATTCTCCAAATAGGGCATCTATGTTCATGGTACTAGTAGATGAAAGGGATTCCCATTCACCATCGCTTGAGTAAGGGGATTCATCATAAACTGGAGATTTGTTGTAAACTAGGGGTTTGTCGTAAACTGGGGGAAGTGGTTCATGAGATATCTCGATGTCTGCGCAAGCACTCGCTTCCTCTTGAAAAGATGACGAAGTACCAGGAAACCCAATTCTAAGCGGTTGAAACCTTAGCCCTAAGTATTTTGGTCGTGGGTAGACAGTGATGGGTTATGTCCTTCCATTTTGATATAGTCCTAACCCACTATGCTTGTCATAGCCTTCATTTTGCATTATCTTAAAGCCTTTTCCATACTGATCCTTAGCTATTTGAATAGACAAGGAGGCGTATTCATGTTCTTCTTGATATAACCAGGAATCACCTTGATCCACAATTTCTTCACTTAACTCTCCCCATTTGGTTAATGTCATTGTAGGGGGAACATGAAATGTGACCACTGACTATCTTCTATCTGTCATGGGTAGGTCGTATGCCTTAGGTGGAATCAATTGACTGATGTAGTATGATGCCTTTATATTATATTTGCCACAGCCCTTGTCTCAGATCTCGAGTTTAGGAGTGGATGATGGTGGTTTGAATGAAATGGACTTAGTGAGACGTGATGGGTCAACGTATTGGGATAAAGTGGATGATGAAGCCTCTTGGTTAACAAGTACTTGTCATTGTGGAAGGTCCCTTAGGCTTGTACAATATTGGAAAGGATCTGGATCACCATCAATAGTGATCTCTGTGCCATTATATGGGAACTTAAGACATTGGTGGTATGTTGAAGAGAAGGCTCTCATTGCGTGTATCCAAGGTCTACCTAACAACAAGTTGTATGGAAGGGTGAGATCCAAGACTTGGAAGCTGGTGTTCATGATCGTTGGGCCAATTCTGATAGGGAGCATGACAACTCCTTTGGATGACCTTTCTTCATCATCACAAGCCTTGATGACTATACTCTTAGAAGTGTCTACATAGTCTTCTGAGAATCCTAATGCCTTAACCAATTTTAGGGTACACAGGTTCAGACATACGCCTCTGTCTACCGAGACTCGTCTGACTCTGGTTTGATGGACTAGGACTTCAAGATGTAATGGGTCATTGTGATCAGACTTTTTGGTGGAGTAGTCTTGTTGGGAAAATGTGGCATGATGCAAGTTGGTCAAATATCCTACCATTTCTTTGAAGCGATTGACATCCAAGTCTATGGGAACAGTAGTGTTTTGTAATGCTTTGTCAAGTATGGCTCGATGTTCTGGTGACAAAGTCAATAGTTCCAAGATAGATATTTGTGCGGGGGTTTTACTCATTTGATCGATGAGATTGTATCTATACTCTGGCCTCTGTGTAGGTGGTTCAGAAGAAGGACCTGGAATAACTATTTTAGTCATGCGTGTGTTCACATTACATTTCGGGTGCTTCTTAATGATGACGGTATCAACATGTTCGTTTGTAGCTCAGAGGCTATATATGGTCTTTCCTTTCCCATATTCATATTTGGAGTTGGTGTAATTGGTAGAGGGATTGTTCTTGGTTCCCGAACCGGAGGTGTTTCCTTTTGTGTGGTCATGTAATGTGTCTGTGAAGACCTTATGATCACTGTTTTTAGTATTTTTCTGCCCGTTTACCTCTATAGATCCTTTTTCAACAAAGTCTTGAATGATATTCTTTAATTGGCGACATTGTTGTAGGTTGTTCCCTTTCGTTCGATGATAGTCACAGAAAGCGTTATCGTCCCACCATGAAGGTTTGAATTGTCCAGGATCATACTCTCTTTTTTCTAAAGGTTTGATGAGATTATGTTTGACCAATTCTTTAAAGACTACCTCGATTGGTTGCCCTAAAGGTGTAAATTCTCGCGTGGGAAATCTCCTTTTCCGATCTTTGTTGCGAGTTCTGGACATAGTTAGTTGTTTGATTTGGACTGTTCATCATGTCTGCATGTTGGTTGTATCCTCTAAGTGTGATAACCGGTCTAGTATGTATGTGTTTAGCATCAACAATGCCGTCATTCGTAACATTCTTGTTCCTAGACTAGAACTTGTTTCTATCATTCGGCACGTTTGGATGTTGGACAATTGGGCTCTTGCCTGGTACTTTTATTTCGCCTTTGTCAATAAGGCCCTTTTCAAGGATGATCCCATTTTGTACCAAGTCAATAAATGAAGTGCAACAGTGTACCCATAAGTCACCTCTTAGTTTCGGGTTGATGTTTTCGAGGAAGATTGTGACCTTTTGTTTTTCGGGTATTTCGACTAGACAGTGGCTAATTAGACTTCTCCATCTCTGGAAGAAAGTGATGAACATCTTTTCATCTTCTTGTGTTGTGTGGCACAAGGTTGCTATGGCTACTTCGTTGTCTATGTTAAAGGCAAAATGTTTGACAAACTTCTCAACCAATTCACCCCAGGATCGTATACCATATGGAAATTTAGAAAACCATTCCAATGCTATCCCTATGAGGGTTCGTGGAAATAGGTGCATCAAGTATGTGGGGTCATATGATATGTCCATGCATTCCATTGAGAATTCTTTAATATTCTCTAAAGGATTCTTCCTCGCATTATACTTAGGCAAATTTGGTATAATGTATCCATGGGGGAAAGGTGTCATATAGAGTGCTTTTTCGAATGGACATGGACATAGGTCTTGTGCTGAGATAGTTTGTTTGCCTGACATAGACATGTCGTCCATCTTTTGTTGAAGAGTTTGCATTTGGTTTTGAAGGATGTCGACTTGTGTCAAGGACATGGTGTTTGTGTTATTTGGATCAATGTAGGTGTTCTGATACGCCATGTTTTGTGACGGGTTATGATTTTGTGAGGGAATATATCCTGTTAGGATGTGCTGATTTGGTATAGGGATATTCCCTGTCTGAATGGTCTGAGTTGGTATAGGAATGCTTCCTATCTAAATGGTCTGATTTGGTATAGGTATGCTACCTATTTGAATGATTTGATTTGGTATAGGTATATTCCCGCCAACTTTGGATCTCTTACCAGTAGTGTTGGTGCCAAAGGGGTTGGAGGAAGTTGCCCCTGCAGTAAATTGTAAACCTTGTGTGATGTTGAAATGGATTGTGCTTACAATTGACGATGTTTGAGTAGATACGCTAGTTGGTATCGCTGCGGTAATTTGGGGAATAGACACAGTTTGTGTTGGTTGAGTAGACTGTGTTGTCAAAGTATGAACATCAAATCCTAGTGGTAGTGTGGCACCTTCTACTAGCAACTTGGCTAGATAGCGTCGTGGATCGTATTGAAAACACTCATCCATGAAGGATGAAAACTCGGGATCTTGAACTATTGCATCTGCGTCTTCTATGTAAATTTTCCCATGTGTGTCTCTAGTGACATGTTTTTCAAGTAAAGGCTTGTGTGGGCATTTGCTTCTTGACGGTTGGTTTCCAAACGGATTGATAAATTCATTGGGGTTTGCCATTGCTTTTGTGTTTCTTTTTGGACCTTGTTTCGACCATGAAAAATTTGCTCAAAATGGGTAATGCAGACTATGTCTAAAAACTGATATGACCTACGTCTATGTTTTTGGATTTGTTTGACACTAAATGACGTTGCTAAAATGGTTTCTAAAAAGATGTATACTAAGATGACGTATGATATGATGGACAATATGCAAAATATCGAGTAGATTATGATGATAGTCTAAGACGAGTATAACCTACCACCTAATGGAGTAAATGCATGCAAAGATTTGTTTTTGACCAAGGAACCTGACTGGATGACAAGGACAGTTGATAAGGCGGATTTTTCAAACTAGACTGTTGAGCTTAAAAGATCCACTAAATGGGACTAAAGTGACAAGGTTCAATGATTGTGACAAATCGAAACATGAACGTTTCCAATGACAAGGAAAGTTATCTCTATTTCTACGACATGAAATTTCCTAGGAAGTATCTATATGCATGTGACTTAGGATGACTATGACTATGACATTTACTGTGACTAAGACGTATATGACACCTAATGATGCAAGGTTTTTGAGCAAAATTTACCAGTTTCTAATCCAAGGTTGATCTTAAGAACCTAAAGCAAATATTGACAATGATGTTTTGGATTCAGCTCGTGGTTTTTGATGTTTTCTGTTGATAGGCAAATGCGGTTCACCAAATAGTTGCGGTTTAGATTCTGATAGATACGTTTTTTTTTTTAACAGTGCATGAGGTGTTTCTGACAATTGCGGTTTTTTCTATGACAAATGCGATTTACCGATACACATGCAACTCAAAAACAGACAGATGCAGTTTGCATGCATACATGCAACTCAGAATGTTACAGTTGCAACTCGTGACATGCAGACTATGAAAAGTGAATGTTTTGATAGATAGATGCGGCTTTTCCCCTAATAGATGTGACTCGCTAATACACATGCGGTGATTAAACTGACAAATGCGACTCGGTTTTCTGACAGTTGGATTTTTTTTCCGAAAGTTGAAATTTTCCCAAAAGTTGTTGACTGACTTTGTTTGTTTGATCAAGATTTTGACGAATACAATAAAGAACAAACACAACAATCAATGTATTTTCAGTTTTTGTGATGTAAGGACTGTTAAGACTCGAAAACATTTACAACCTAGGCTCTTAGGACAATACTTGTTGAATTCTTATTTGGATTTCTCCAACTAAACATATTTATGGTGAATGACTAGTAGCTTGACCCCACTGGCTCCCCTCCACGACACTCACTTATACGGGGCAACCAAGCTACTATATCCATGAAACTCCCATGGCATACATTTCATTTCCACACATAAACCGTAAGAATATAAGATGGATTCACAAGGCCAACCCTGCTACGCCAACAAGTAGGTAGGATTTTGGTAACTCTACAACAAGGTTTTTAATAAGGGCATTCTATTTGTGGGACACTATCCAACATCGGCGAGAGTCCATTTTTGTCCATCTCATCAGAATAGTGTGCGTGATTCGTGGGATTTCCCCAAGAATCCTCTTTTATATACCAGTTGGAAGTCGCTTGGCTTTAGCGTGCTACCGATCTAAGTCATCTTGGGGTGAGTACTTTTTCCCACCAAGGTAGGCCCAAGTTCTAGAAACAGTAACCATTTCTCTTACACCCAAGATCGCATGACTACACAAGGGGAGAGGATACTTCGGTGTACTGAATCGTAAGGGTGACAAATATGTGCAAAGCACCAAACAAAGAAGACAATGGTTCTTTTTAATCCAAACGATAATTGTTTATCTACCAAACAAGAAATTATTTTTAAACCCACACAACAATTATCTATCTACCAAACAAAAGCTTGCTTAAATAAATAAATTGACACAAAGGCATTAGGTATTGCATGCAAATTTATCAGTAGTTCATTGTTCTTCAGCTTTCATCCAACAGAAAATTGTCTTTGGTTTTTAATTGTCTTTAAAGCTTCATCCTGTAAACACTATGTTATTCCCCCTAAACACAACTGAAACAAACATTAGCGAAAATCCAAACAACCCAAAAAGCGAAAACTAAAAATATGGATGTACGAAAATCAATAAAAAAATGAAAAAGTTTTACCAGCCAAATGTGGATTTTGGAGCCACATATGCGGTTCGACTGTTGACAGGCGGATGCGGTTCGCGAATTTTGTTGATAGGTGGATGCGGTTCGTGACTTCACGGATGCGGTTTGTGATGCCAGATGCATCGTTGTTTTTCACAAATGCGGCTCACAGATACAAATGCGTTGTTTTATGGAACAGATGCGGTGCATCGTATGAAAAACCTACAAAAAACAAAAAAATAGAAAGACAAAAATATGTACGAAATTGAAGCGTGTTCACGTCGGGTTCACCAAATGTAACAGTAGATTAAAATGTAAATGTATCTTTCGAATGTGATGAGATGGATAATCTACAACTAGAATAACAATTTTAATCCTAATCTAAACAATAATCTAAAATCTAACAACAAAGAATGAGGAAATAAACTAAACAAACTTAAACAATTTAATGGAAAGCTCTCACCGAATATGTGTTCACCCCTTTGAATTATCTTGATTGTTCTTCTCCATTTTTCCTTTTCAGTATTCTTGCCCTCAGATTTTTGTGTTTGAATGAAAGTATAGTTTTGTCGAGTGTCTAAGAAAAATATCGAAGATGAATCTCTTCTCAAAAGTGTATGATTTTGAGAGGAGGAATAATGATAATCACAGGCCATTTTATAGAATTTGGGTATTCGAACGATTAGCTCAAATTGAAAGAGAGATCGACGAACGAGATTGATGAATGCCATGTGATGTGAGTTATGTCTTAGATAGAATGTGAGTTAGAACATGAGTTAGAACACGAGTTCAGGAAAGACTGGAGATAGAGACTAAGTTAGAACGTGAGTTAAAACACGAGTTCAAGATCTTAATCTCCAAAAATAGAAGAAATAGACTTTGTATGCAAAAAGCCAAAGTTAGAACTCGAAGACTAATGGATTTGAATGCAAACATGAGTTAATTAATTAAATAAAGATATTTCATTAATAGACATATCATGCATATGAGTTGGAACTAGTTAACTGACTAGTTGTGACAGGGAGTCTTCTCGTAGAGATAACCAAATGTTGAATCCAAAGATAACTGGAGAACTAAAAATAGATCTTGAGTCAGAAGGTGAGTGAATGATTTAGATAACTGAATGATAGAAAAATGTGACATAAATAATTAAATATTAATTTAATTCAATATTCGAAAGATGAAAGATTTAATTAAATAAATAAAGATAATTTATTTAATTTGACTGTTAAAAAGGATAATATGAATAATTAGATAATAAATATTTAATTATAAATAAAGGGGGTTAAATTGAATAATTAAATAAAGATATTTAATTATAGTTGGAAAAGTATGATAAAGGGGTAATTAAATAATAAATTATTTAATTAAGAATGGAAGAATAAATTAGTTAGCAACATAATTAAATAAATATGATTTATTTAATTAATCAACTTGAATAAAGATTATTTATGAATTAAAGAATTAATTAAAAAGGGGTATTTAATCAATAGAGGAAATATGTGTTAGAAAGGGTAATTAAATAATAAACATTATTTAATCAAGACCACAGACTATAGAAAATTATGTCGAATATGTACTCGCAGGCCTAGACCAATTTTCGGTATCTACAGTAGGAAGAAGTTGTGGTTTCTTCATGTTGATGAAGAGTGTTGTATTTTTTGTCTATAATGTTGTGAATGATTGTATTCTTTGTCTCTTGATATAAAACATTGCATAAGATATGAAATAAAGTATGAAATATTTTCATGCAGTCAATGGCTTAGAAAGTTGTACTGAAGAAGCTTAGGTTAATGCTCTACATTCCTCCACATTTGAAGTTATGGCTTTGTGGTTTGGAAGTTTGATAGAGGCAGATGTGAAGTATGCATGTTCCTATTTTTATAACATAGAAGTTACCACAAAAATTTCCAGATCTAGTGGAGTGAAGTCTGTGTTGTTGCAGTTAGGAAGGATCCAAGCAATGCTCCACATTTCTCTACATTTGAATATATGGTCTTTGTGGTTTGGAGGACAAGTTAAAATTTTATATATGTTCTCTCATTTTAGGTTTTAGGTGTTGAGGTGTATCACAAATATGGTTTTTAATGTTTTATCTCAATATTGTGTTTTCTAGGTTCGCAAGAGATGTTGTGTTTGGTGTATGTGTGCTAAAGGACAAAATTTTGATAAAGGGCAACATTTTGACAGAAATCAAAATTTTGAAAGAGGACAAGGTTCTGGTCAGAACTTTGACAGAAGGAAACCACCTAGATAGAATAGGCCATGGATTACTGGACCTAATAATGGAGGAATTTCCACTCCATTGGATCAACCTTCTACCTAGGAGAAGCCTTCAAGTGGTATGTATCTAGCAGAGGCAGCTTTCTCTGGATGGTGCAAGCTCCATAAGACAAGTCAACACTCTGAGTTAGATTGCCCTGAGTTTCAGACTATTGCTTCCATCTTCCAGTATGAATTTGAAAACAACTCCAATAGTCATGATATTGTGCCCTCAAATCCTTATTATTCCCCAATAATGGTACTTAACCATGCTTCAATTCCCAAAAGGTGAGGAGAATGAACCGGAAGAAGAGTCCAATGATTAGGATAAAGAGACAGAGAAGGTGTTGAATGAAGATGAAATCTCTTATTTGTTTAGTGAGGAGAATGAGAATGATAATGGCACCTTGGATGAAGAGGAATTTGGTGTTGAAGAGGTCCAAATGTTTCAGCAACCAATAAAGAAATATGATTTGAGGAAGAGGCCGAACAGGAGTCCACAATCTAGAGGCCCTTTCACTACTTCTATCCCTCCAAATGATTTCACCACTCCACCAGATCCACATGCCAATAATAATCCATCTTACACTCATGTGCCAACACAGTACTTTGTGAAGGGAGGACAACCCGATATATCAAAGGGAAACAATGTTGAAGTATCAAAGTACAAATAGACTAGTTGTTGCAAGGAAACTCATGCTGATATGAATGTGGAGAAATTGGGTAAATATGTGATTGAGGAATTTAGAAAATTAAAGGTAAGTCTTTTTGCTTTTGAATTATTAAGAGTCCCTGCTATTAGGAATGCTTTCTTGGGGTCTTTCAATTCAAACGCAAGACCACAAGGAGTAATTGCTAATGAGGCGGTTGTCAGGTCCTTTAGTTCACAGGCACCCAAAGGCCAAGGCTAGGCATAGCCTGGGGACAAGGGAAAAGATAAGGATAAGAGTCAGGTTTCACAAGCTGACACCCAGTTGAGTCTATTCCAAGGCAAGATGGAAACCCCTTCATTTCTGATTTTTGTCTGTATCTTTAGGAAGAGTCTGCATAATTGTTTGTTGGATTCAGGAGCATCTACAAATGTTATGCCTTTTGTTCTTTGTAAAGCATTAGGTATTACCCCTATAGCCTCTCAAAATAAGGACACTCAATTAGACAAGACGGAGGTGAGTGTAGTAGGAGAACTAAACATGATCCCCACACAAGTTGCATCAGATCCTAGGGTGCATTAGGCGATCAACATTCAGGTTGTTGATATTCCTAACACCTATGGTTTGATTGGGTTGGGATTTTGCTAATACATTAAATGGGTATACTTCTATAGACCATTCTCACATGTGGCTACCATGGAAAGGAGTCCCAAATCTGATCAGAATTGAAAAAGAGCCCAGAATGAAGTATGTAATCACTGAATACCAAAATACTTCAAATGAGATATTAGTATCAGAGGTCAGCATGGGGAACTATGTGTTGGTTGCCTCAGTCTTAGATACAGAAGAATTCTTTATGTTGCAGGGCCCCTTTTATGAATCTACATCAAAATTTGGTGGTTCTGAGGAAATATTTATGATGCAAGATGAGTCCATATCGGAGATCAGTGGTTCTGAAACATTGAGTGAGTAAAGAGATGAAACTAACGACCAAGAGCATAAACAGCTCAATTTTCTTGGATAACTTCTAGGAGTTCATCTAGAGGTGTATGGAGAATCAAATATAGTTGGTCAGGAATATGAATTTCGAAGAATTATTGCTTCCTAATTGGTGCCAAGTCCTTGATGCTCCCCACTCTGAGTGGGAATGTGGTTTGTGTTAGACTACGATGGAGTAGGTACAAAAGTGCATTAACCTGAACCCAACTGATATGCTGAATATACAAAGAGAGAAAAATAACGACAAGGGTAAAAGCCCAATGCTTCCTGAAGAACCTCCTAGATGCAGTAAGATGAAAGATGATTTGAAGCGATTAGGGACTGATGGTTGTTGGACGCTAAGATGTGATGGATCCAAATATAAGCAGGTGCTGGAGCAAGGTTTGAATTGATTAGTCCTAAATGTAAGATCTATTTTGTTGCTCATAGACTACAATTCCAATGTACTAATAATGTGGTTGAATATGAGGCTTTAATCCATGGGTTGTTAATGGCATCGAGGCAGAAAGTTAAGATATTACAATTTTTTGAAGATTCTGAGTTGGTGGTCAGGCAAGTGAGGAAATAGTATTCATGTCGTGACAGGAGGATGATTAATTATAGACATAGAGTGTGGGATCTTATTAAGGGATTTGATTCTTTCAACATCCAATTGATTCCTCGAAGAAAGAACCAAGTTGCAGATTCTCTGGCACAAGCGGCCAGTACATTGCAACCTTTATCACTTTCAGGATTTAATTTTACTGTGGAGCTCACTCCAGTGCCTTCAGTACCTGACAGCATCACCAATTTCTAGGTATTTGATTATGATAAGCATATTCTTGATTTCATTACAAGTTGTGATGTGTTTTCTTCTCAAGTAATTGTTGAGGTAGAGCGTCAAGAGGCAGAAATGGACTTGGGAGGGGTCATCAACCTGAAGACCAACACTATCCCAAGAGGTATGGTGTAGTTAGAATGATTTTTTGATTTAGATAAGATAAAAGACCAAGAACAACAAGTCAAAAGGGAGTCTCTTAGTAGTCAATGTGAAACATACAATATGGGGAAATAGGATGACATGAAGAATGTTTTTATTGGTAATGTATGTACTCCAAAAGAAAGAAAAGGGATTATTGATGATTTACACATATATCAAGATGTGATAGCTTGGAGTTATGAAGACTTAAAAACATATGATACTTCAATCATTACACACACCATTCCCTTGAAGTCAAATGTCAAACCATTCAGACAAAGACAAAGACCAATTAATGCTATGTTAGAACCCATCATTCGGAAAGAAGTGCAGAAGCTACTTTTAGCACGAATTATATTTCCAATGAGGCATTCAACCTAGGTTGCAAATCTGGTTCCTGTGAAGAAAAATAATGGAGAAATCAGACTCTGTGGACTTTAGGAATCTTAATAGGGCATCAGAGAAACATAATTATCCGGTTCCTTAATTAGATGAGGTACTTCAGATTGTCAATGGATCCTAGATGATGTATTTTCTAGATGGGTATTCTAGATACAACCAAGTCATGGTAAAATACGAAGACAGACATAAAACTGCCTTCACTACGAAATGGGGAACTTTTTGTTACAGAAGAATGCCTTTTAGGTTAATCAATGTTGGAGATATATTCTAGCGAGCTATGGATATTGCTTTTAAGGACATAATTGGTAAGTGCATCATTATTTATATGGATGATTTGATAGTCTTCTCTAAGAAATGAGGTAATCATATAGAAGATTTATGAAAAGTATTCCAAAGGTGCAGAGAGTTTGGCATCTCACTTAATCCAAAGAAGTACATTTTTGGGGTTATAGAGGGAAAATTGCTAGGACATGTTATTCCATAATAGGGTATCACCATTGACCCTGAGCAAATAGAGGCTATTTTGAAGATTCAGCCTCCTGCGAGCAAAAAATAAATGAAGTCATTCTTTGGGAAGATTAACTTTGTTAGAAAGTTTATCATTGGATTTGCGGAGATAGTGAAGCCCTTGAATGCTATGTTGAAATAGGAGACAAAAGTAGAATGGAGTGCAAAGGCCAAGGAGGCATTTTCAGAAATTAAGAAAGTTATTGTCGAGGCTCCAGTGTTTGTAAGTTCATATTACGCTAAGCCTTTTTACATTTATTCATTTGCTTCTGATCACTCCTGTGTTGGGATGTGAACTCAAAAGTCTAATCAAGATGATGAGCATCCTATAGCCTTCATGAGTACCCCTTTAAAGGACATAGAGTTGAGATATCATAATGTAGAAAAATAGGCCTATGCTTTGGTCAGAGCAGTGAAGAAGTTCAGACACTATATTATGAGGAATAAGGTCTTTGCCATAATGTTTGATCATGCGGTGAAGATGTTGCTAATGCAGAATGAGTTAGGTGAACAAAGAGCTAAATTTGTAACTTATTGCAGGAATATGATATTGAGATTTAGCCCATGAAATTAGTGAGAGGGCAAGGACTGATGAGGACAATGGTTGAGATAGGTCTTGATCTCACAGCTCAACATTATCATCTCCAAGAGGTATCTCCAGGAGATTGGTATGATGAAATAATTTATTATTTATTGAACCAGCAATGTCTTGATCACCTTAGTGCAATTCAAAGGCAAGCCCTGTGTCTGAAGAGTGGTAGTTTTATGATGAAAGGGGTTGTCCTATATAAGAAAAATCATGCGGGTGTGTACTTAAGATGTCTGGGGAAGGAAGAAGCTACCAAAGTGATGATTGAATTCCATGAAAGATATGGCATGGGCCATGGTTCTGCACCATCCACTGCCAATCAAATCCTAAGGGAGGGCTATTAGTGGCCTAATCTATTTAAGGATGTGCACAACCATGTGAGGACTTGTCATGTATATCAGATTGTAGCAAGTAAGGAAAAACGTGCATCTCTTCCGCTTCAGTCGGTCATAGAGGTGAAACCATTTGCACAGTGGGGAATGGACTTCATAGGTCCGATCAACCCACCTTCTTTTGCAGGCCATAGGTATATTCTAACCATAACTGATTACTTTACTAGATGGATTGAAGCTCTTGCATGTAAACAATGTACTTCTGAGGTGGTAATCAATTTCCTTGAATCGGGTATTATTAATCATTTTGGTTGTCCATTGTCTTTAGTTTGTGATATTGGTCTTGCATTTGTATCACTAAAACTTTCTATTTGGGATTTTGATCATGGAATCGTCATAAAATTTGCATCCAATTACTATCCTTGGGGTAATGGTCTAGTTGAGTCCTCTAATAAGAACCTTTTGACAGTCATCTATAATTTATTAGAGAAGAATCCTAAGGATTGGCACACCCAGCTTAGATTTTCTTAGGAACCTCTCCTTATCACCTAGTGTGTGGTTTGAAACCTATATTCCCCATCCACCTGAAGATCCCTACCTTTTAGTTCATTAATGAATACTATGATGAAGAGGATAAGTGTGAGGCATGTTTGGTTGAGTTGTTACACCTTGAAGAGAAGAGAGATGAGGCCCTAGAAAACTTTGCTAAACACCAAGGCATGGTGAAAAGATGGTTTGACATGAGAGCTAAGGTGAAAAACTTTAGAATCTCTTACTTAGTTCTCTACTGGGATAAAGCCCATGACCATAAGGGAGAGCATGGTAAATTTGACAAACTCTGGCTTGGCCCTTATTAGATTTAAGAGATTCTAGGAGATAATGCTTTTCGCCTAAAAACCCTCCCTGGAGAGGATATCCCGCTGCCTGTCAATGGGCAGTATTTGAAGCATTACTTCCAACCTTGAGTTGTTTACATCTCTTTCTTGTACATAGTTAGAGTAGGTTTTTCTTTCTGCTTTGCATTACTTGTTTGTTGTTTTTGGTTTGGTTAGTGTAGGTTTCCTTTCTTTTGTTTTGTTTTCTGCTTTGGTTAGCATAGGTTTTCTTCGGTTGGTTTTGCTTTCCGCTTTGCTTTTGCTTTCTTGCAGCTTTCTTGGGGTTGTTGCATCTATGTAACGGGTTGCTTGTTTGGGGTTGTTCTAGAAATTTCTTTTACAAACTCTAGTCATCTTTTTAGAGTCAAGTGGTGGAATTCCTTTATCTAATGTCCCTTGTAGTTAGAATTAGAGTCACTTGTTTTGGTTAAATTTTGGAATCTATTTGGGTTTCACATCTTCACATAAATTTTAAGGATTCTAAAATTGCATACGGTTCTTATGTAATTTGGCCAGGTGAAAAATCTTATATTCTGCTTCAGTGCCACTATGGTCCTCATCCTTGAGTGTAAGTTTTATTGCTTACAGGGTGAAAGGAAGGTTTAAAAGAATGTTAAAAAAAGAAAAGAGGGAAAAAGAGAAATTATGGAAAATCAAAACAAATCTTCACCTTATCAAGGGTATCCTAGTATCTCTACCGGGGCTATAGAAGCCTGGCTGGCAGTAGAGTTATGCTTGGGAGGGTCACAGTGATAACCTCATTGGGGCTATGGACGCCCGACTGGCTATGAGGCTCTATCCAGGTTTCTTTTGAAGTTAGAACTCTTATGTAGCCCGGTTAGACTAAATTTGGTTCCTATTGCAACTAAGGAATGGGAAATGAACGCAAATACACAGACTTTGACCCTGGTACAAGAAAAGGTTTCCTTGCTTGTGATTTCTGAAACTTTGTTCAAAGGCGACCTAATGTAAGGGCTGAAACCAAAGATTTTGGGTTCTTGATTCTAGTTTGTTCTTGCATTTCCCCAATGGAGTCGCCATTTGTTGTGCACTTTTCGCACACATGCCCCACTAAAAGTAGGGACCCTCTTTCTTGCTATTTTGCTTTCGTTCTTAGTGTTTTGGCCCTTTGATTTTGAGGATTTGGTTTGCTTGGAATGTTTCCAAATGGTTATCTTACTCGTGCAAATGCCCCTTTTGAAGAAGTATTTTGAAAATCCTGTGTTCTGGAATTCATTTCAGGTTTTTATGTGTTTTCAAGAAAATTCCCTCTGGGCGGATTTCCCTGAGCACCTCAAAAACCCGACGAAGGTTGTTTTATATCATTTTCGGAAATTTCGGAACTTCAGAGAATTCCGTCTAGTCCAGATTTTCCCAAGATTTCATCGTGCCTTTGAATTCTCGACCTCGTTGTCTTGTCGACGCATTTATGTTTCCGGTACGGTCTTGCAGTTTTCTTTTATTGATTCATTTACATTTTGAGGAGAGGTTTGTGTCATTTTCCTTATTGTGATTTGAGGAGCTAGATTTTGAGTTGTTGTTATTGGATTGTGCATTTGAGCTTGTGATCGAGCATTGCGATCGGATTTCCTAGTGACCACTTGCATTTTGCTTTGATTTTCAGGGTTCCTTGTCGACTATTGCTATTTCAATTTCTTAGCTTTCATGTTATGTACAAGTTGCCTTCCCCTTTTAATAAACGAATGACATTTTCTTTGGGGTTTGTGTGGGTGTATGTTTTGAGTTGGGATGTCGGTGTGGATTGGTCTGGTAGTGGTGCTATATTTTTTCTTGTTGGCTTGATGCCCTTCCTCATGAATTTTGCCTCATTTTCTCCTGCATGATTGTGGTTCAATGAGGTTAACCATTGCTCTGCTTCATTTTGTTTGATTTCATGCTCTCTTATGTCGAGCTCTGGTTTAACCTAGGAATCCCTGACCTATAATGAAACCACGTCTTTGGCGAGGTGGAGCTTGTTGCTCATTATCTAATTTGATTATCGTCCTATCTTAGTTGAGTCTTGGGAGAATTTATGTGAAGATGTTGAAATGAAAATGACGAATGGATCCAAACTATGCTATCATGGCAATTTCCTAGGGTTTCCCTTGCTGAAATCATTCCTCATTTTGATTGGATTTCATTTGTGATCGTTTGAAGTGTGATTTGATCTTTCACTTTGAATGAGTTGAATTCCAAGTTGAATTCCCAACTTCTTGATCATTGATCAATCTTGGCGAAATCCTGACGAAGTCAAAGATTTCGGGTTTTTGAGCATTTCGTGGATTTCATTTACTTCAGGATTTTCCCGATTTTTCCATCGCTTTATCGATTTCCCCAAAATATGCTTAAAATGTGAAGATTACACTGACTTCACGAAATTTTGTGTCCTCGGGATTTTATCGATATTCCTTTGTCCCTTCATTTTCCCGAAATTCGTAAACTATTGCCTTTTTCATGGATTTTCGTCCTTGGTGGATTTTCCTGAAATCTTGTTGAAAATGAAGAGTTGGGAGATAGTATGATATATTAATCGATGTTCTGCATTTTATGGTTGATTTGAGTTAATATAGATGTATCATGTTATCTCTTAGTTAAGTTTGATTGATTAAATGATGGTTGCAAGTTTCTTTATGTTTGTTTCGCTGAATTTCATCTAGTTCGGAATTTCCCGAAATTCCCCTCTAGCCCAAATTTTGCGAGAGGGCTAAAAACCCAAACTTTGAAATGAGTAATTGTTATGAGATTTTGGAGTTTTCTTGTCCATCATGGATTTTTTTTAAGGATGAATGTATCATTTTATGATGGATTAACTTGAATCTCATGTTGTGATGGATCTTTACTATAGTCTTTTTATCGGATGCAGGCAAAATCAAGTCAAACTGTTGTTGAAATGACCAAGGGCAAGGTAATGGATCTGAATGTTGAAGGCTCTACTATCTCTGAGGTGGAAAGGATAAAAATGGACTTAAAGAGAAAAATCCCTGAGAGCAAGTTGTCTTCCATTTGGTCAGAGATCACAAATAAAAATTTTGGAATGTGTGATTATGAATAATTTAAGGCAAGGATGGCAACACAAAACCTCCCTTTGTTGGCCAGAAGAATATTGGAATCAGGTTTGGCGCTTGTGGCTGGATTCCCTCCTACAGTTCAGTGTTACAAGTTGGTGCTTGAATTTGTCAGACATTATGACAAGGGCACATAGAGGATAGTTGGTCCTCAAGGAAGAATTGTGGCAAATCTTAACCATGTGTCCATTGCTCAGACCTTTGACATGCCTGATAGGTCTCATGTAGTGGGTTTTGATATGGATGTAGCAAAGAATTATTATGATGAAAATGTCATTAAATTCCAACAGGTCCTCAATTCCTGGTTGGAGAAGCCCAAGTCCCACTTTTCCAAGCTATTCAAAGCAAAGTTTAGGAAGGAATACTATGATGTTATCACACTCCTTAGCAAGGTAGTGGGTTTGAAAAGTGCGGGAGTGTTTGAAAACTAGATGTTCCATGTTATTGTGAGGATGGAGCAAGGTATTGACTACCATTGGGCAGACATTATAAGTGCAATGAGACATGAACAAATGTGCAATGTCTTGTGAACAAAGACCTTCACAATGACCTAATTTTTTTATCCACTTGCAAGGTTCCATACATACAAGGGGCTAAGCACAAGGGGTGTGTTTGGACAAGATGTTTTTAATGAGGTATTCCCATAATTTCACTTGGAGAGCACAAGTTATAGAAGGGTGAACGATGCATTCACCATGTACATCACCAGGTTGTTGCAAGGTGCAGAGCATGTTTGGATTTCAAAAAATGCTAAGGAGTTAATCAAGAGGTTTGGAGCTTGGTTTATCTAGTTCCCTACCTTTTCATACATCAAAATAGATGGTTGTCTGATGGCTCCATACAAACTCCCTAGATATCCCACAAATCATGTTATACTTTTGGAGGTCACAAGGAAAATATGTGAATTTGATGCAATTGTGAAGAAGGAGAAGCATAAGATTGGATTTGGTGGTGATTTTCCTTTGAGGATAGGTAGTGGTGAGGCCTGTCCTTCTATTAACTCAGCCCATGCTTCTGAAGAAGAAATTAGAACTCTTGGTATTTCCTTCCATTCCAAGAGATCCAGATTTGATAGGACTGGTGAGGCAATGAGGAAGGCCAATAGGGAATACAGTCACAAGGATGAAATAGAGGATTATTGGGCCAACATTAGTGATGAATTTGAGATCAGAAACAAGAAGTTATCCAGGCTAATAGTGAACTTGGTCCGGCTATACAACATAAAGGCCATTCCAAATTAGGTTGAAGATGATGGAAATTTTATTCAGAGCCATAACTATAAAGTTGTGAAGGATAAACCAATTGGAGAACTAGATTGGTTGGAGGAGAAGATATAATTGGATCAGATCATGACTCCAATGATCAAGTATACTAAAATGTGGCTCAAGCACAAGATGTTGCAGCTGGAGAGTGAAAATGTGCAATACACCTATGACCTAATGGGAAACTTAGAGTCTCACTCAACTTCTGAGGAATCACCTGAGCAGGATCCTAAGGGTAAGACTAAGGTGGGATCCCCTTTTAAGATAAAAATTAAAGATGATTAGGAGCCAGGGGAGGCAGAGAAACAAAGAAAGCCCATTTCTAAGAAGAGGAAACACATTTCAAAGAAGAAGAAGGTTGAGAAGGATGAGGCCGAAAAGGAAGAAAAGGAGGTTAGTTTCCATGTGACCAAGAGAAGAAGAATAATAAGATTATCAAAAAAGGAGAAGGGAACTTCTAAGGTAGGAGATGAGGCTGACCCATCAATGGTAGAGGTGGAGAGTTTAGGAGAAAGGACATAGGCGTACACAAGAAGATCAAGAAATCCATCTCCTAAAGATGGTGTACCACATAAGAGTGTTCCCATAGTTGCTCCAACCACTGAGCATGGGAATATTCCTCCTTCTCATGAGACTTACAATGCACCAGGTGAATCCAAAGATGCTCAAGATCACAAAGATGAAGAAGAAGAGGAGCTAAAAGAGGGTGATCTCTATAATGTTGAAGCAAAAATAGAGAAGGTATTACAATCTCCTTCGGTAACTTATGAGGATTCACTTGCAGGGGGTGAGGAGGATAGACCTCCTCAAAGTAAGGAAGTGTCGATTAAGACTCCTTCTCCAGTGCCTGAAAAGGAAGAGCATGATAAAGGAACGGAAGATATACTTGAGGAGACTCTTGAAAGGTAGGGTTTAAATGAAGATGTAACCAAGGTCCACCATGATGCAGTTGGATAGGGTGGTGTACAGTTGGATTCCATCGTTCCAAGTTGGTTGGATATATATTTAAGGAGCAAGCAGATTGCGGTGGATGATACTCCTCCCAATTGGGATGACTTGCTGGCAAACATAGGAAAACGAAAAACAAAGAAGAAGTCTAGGGTTATCTCTAGGATTGAGAGGAATGAAGTAAATAATAGGGTGGTCCACATTGCTACTCCTGCTCCTAATAATAGGGCAAGGTGAGATAAAGTCAAAGGGGAAAGCAGTTAATATAGGGCCTCATCGAAATTTGTGCTTCTCATTATTCCTCTTTCTTCTTCGCATGCATTGGACCGGGCTATGTTGGAGATCCCAAGCTGACCTAGATGGGGTGCATGCATTTAATGCATAATTTATCTTATTTTGAATTCCTCTTGGTCGACTTGTGGCCAACTTGTTTTGGTGGCCATTTTTTATTGTAAACCTAATTGGGCCGACCTATCTTGGGGGGTTTTCTAAAAAATTGGTATTATGCCTCATTTGTAATAGCTAGATAGTTTTTCACATTAGAGCAAATTAAGAAGAAAGAATTAAAGTTAGGATTTAGTCTCATTTTTCAAGCAGGTGTTATAACAGAATACTGGAATTGTTGCTACTTTGGGTGATTTAATACAATTAAAGACATTGTGATTTGGTGCCTTCCTTGTGTCAAATTTTGATCTGGCATGGTTCCTAAAATTCTATCTTTTGAAATTGCTTAAGTTTATTTAATATATGCTAGGTTTGATGTTAGGTGATTCGATGATGTTTAGGGTTCGATGCTTGAAATTTTTGCAACAATATCTAGTCCATACTTTTTGCAGCTAGTGTATTGGTAATTGCTTTACAAAGTTAGTCTGGACTTAAAATTGTGCTTAGTTCGATTATGAATTCTTGTTCATTTCAATTTTAATAGGGTTGTTTTGAATGAAAATGGATAATCTGAAAATCTTTAACTCCTTAGAAGATTGCACTATTTCTATAAGATTGCAGATTTATCTAGGTCAAACAAGAATTAGTTTTTGAGGGATTGGTCTATTTCACATATTTTATCATTTGCATCGATTAGTCTTAGAATTATAAATAGTCTTAGAAATATTTCTAAAACCCTTACCTCTTTTGTTGTTTATTTTGAATCTGGTTTAGATTTAGGATTTGAAGTATCTCCATATCGCTAGATCTAATAAATTTGAATTCAGTATTTGATTGTAGTAAGGTCCCTTTGTGATTACCAACATTTTCACATTATCTTTGAGTTGTTTTATTGCATTTTCAAGACCTGACATTAGATACCTTGGGGTTATCTCTTGAGGCTTGCCGATAGAGATTTACCTTTCATTAGAGATAGGATATCATATTCTATCTGAGTTGTTGCTATGCAGAAAACACCATCAACAGGACCCATAAAATTCCTTTGGTTGTAGCCATAAAATAGTGTTTTAGGGATTTGTAGCTTCCTTTGGGCTATAGCCCATGAAACATGTTGTAAATCTTTTTTTATTTGTGAGGCTAGATTTGGACAATAGCTCCAAGTAGCTTTCTCACCGTGGTTTTTCCCTTTTAGGGTTTTCCACGTAAATAACAGTGTTATGGTTGTGTGATTGTGCCTTTGAATTGAATTTATTGCTTTATCTGTTTAAGGTACTAAGAAGTTTTGATTGATAAGGTTCAATTGGATAAATTTTTGGGATATATTGATTCACCCCCCTCTTATTATATCATTGTGTTCTAATAGTCATAGCCTTTCTTCAAACTCTTAAGACATTAGAGGTGAATTTTAAACTTAAATTTCTAATAGAAAATGTTAAAATCTAGAAAAAAAAGAAGAGAAAATGATCACTTCATTTGGTGTAAGAAAGCAGTGAGGACCTCAAATTAAGGAGGGTAATTGAAGGAAACAAGGATGATAAACTAGCTAGAAAATTTAATGAACACCACAATTTTTTTCAATGTAAGAAAGAATATGAGCAACTATAATGATAAGAATCTAGATAGAAAACTTAAAAGAGTGCGTACAAGTAATTATATTACTCAGTAGTAAGAATCAATTTGAGTGTAAATGGTGAGACAAAACTAATACAAGTATATAGGATAACTTTGACAAGGTATGAAACATTAAGTAATATAGTGTTAGTATAGGGCTTCACTTGCTTTACATAGGTTGTGATGTATTTCTCTAAAAGCTATGTGGGTTATGTATAAAGTTTTAACATATAGCTTCACTTTCTTTACACAATCTATTGCTTTGTTATCTAAGTACTATATGGGATATGGACCCTTCAAACTTACTATGAGTCTCTCATATTCATATCATTCTTCATATTTATCAAACATGGCCTTTATACTTTACATGTATCTTTCATTTTTGAACTAGTATTCCTCGTATTCCCATAGGCTAGCTTTTATACTTTGGTTGTCCTAATCTCTCTCCATGTTAGGTTGTGTCATTCATTCTTTGTGTGCACTAGTTTTCAAGCCTCTCTAATGTCTAATCAAGCCTTTCTAATGTCTAATCAACTTGGTGCTACTAGATATACACACGGCTTAGAGGATGAATTCCTAATTGAACAGTTCATCTTTCACAAGAGGTTGCATTTAATTATCAACCAGGGACTTGTAAACTTTGGACAATGCTTGCACAATATATGCATTCATGGATCCTAGACACATCCTATATCAATGGAGTATAGACAATTACACATGTTCAAAAAATTGCAAAATATGGAAAATGAAAGGAAATGCTAGTTCACAAAATAGGGGAAATAAATATAAACTACTAACTTATGCTATAGGTACCTAAAAATCAAGACTATAACTATCAACTACTAGTTAATTCTTGTGGAGTATGAAACTAACATGAAGCTACAAATGTAACATTGGTGAGATTGTAAATCTTTTGATTTCTCACTCCTCTCTCCTCTTGCCATGATTTGAACTTCCTACGTGCATGGTGGATTTTGCCTTGGGGTTACCCCAAGGTCCCCCTTAGGCCCCTCCTGACCTGAGCCTCTCCTTGTCACATGCAAACTCATGTCCCTTAGGAGCCACTCCTGGTGGGTCAACTCTTTTTTCTTTGGGTCTTTCAGAGTCACTCGTGATTCCGGTCTTATCTGGTGAGAATGTGTCAGCGGTGGAGTTTCTTCTGGAAACCTTGGAGTGGAAGGACGTCCTGACCAATGGAAAATAAAACTCATCCCTTGTTCCTCCTCTTATAGAGGAAATCACAGCTTCTGGGATGAATTTTGCTATTCTTGACTATGTCAATGATAGGATTCTCTCCTCCATAGAGAATGTGATTGTGGGTCGATTCTTGTCCCTCCATCCATCTATGGATATGGTTCAAAAGTGGGTTGTTGTTAAATGGCACCTCAAGGGTAGTGTGGAGATTTGTGCTATGGTGGGTGGTCTCTTCCTATTCAAGTTTACGGCATTGGATGACTTGGTGGCGATCCTCTCCTCTGAGCCCTGGGTGTATGGGAAGCATAGTCTGGGATTATGTCACTGGAAGATGGGTTTTGACCCTGTTGTGGATCTAAAAAAATTGGCTTTGATCTGGGTTACCCTTAGAATATTGGGATGAAGCCATTTTCAAGAGCATTGGGGAATCTATGGGGCAATTTATCACTTCCTATTTCATCACCAATTTGAAGTCCAGGTTAGTCTTTTCTCGCTTTTATGTGAATATCTGTGTGAACAAGACTCTTCCTAACTCGGTGAAGTTGTGTTCTAAGTTTGGCAACTGGGTTCAACTAGTGTGCTATGAAAATGTTGTTGTTTATTGTCAGAAGTGTGCTAAAGTTGGCCACCTTGTCTCTGACTATAAATCCTTGTTTAATTGGGAATCTAACACGGGAGTTCCAACTTTTAATCCTTGGCCTCTTGTGGAAAATTAGTTACGAAGGAAGTTGTTTCTCTGGTCGAGCCTCTGGGGTCACCTTCCCCTAGGAACTCCCCTAATGGTATGGTGGATCCCAGAGTGAGCTTTGCCACTCTAACTTTGGATGAGACTGTTGTTAAATCCCTGGAGGTCAATGATCTTACCTTTGGCCTCGTTTCAAGGGGGGGATGAGGTTACTAGTGGCCCCCCGTTGGAGATGGGTTCTGCTAGGACAAGTGAGACAATGGGTGAGGAAGGTGAAATTTGGGAAGAGGAGAGTAATGGAGTTATTGATGAAACTATAGAAAATACATAGGGCTTGATGATGAAGAAATTTGTGGAAGAAGAGAACTGGATAACTCCAAAGAAAAGAGGGAGGAAAAAGAAGGCAAATGTGGGAGGTGATTCCAAACTTGGCAGACCTAGCTAAAGACATACTAGGCTGAGAGAGACTAAAAATGAGATTTCCTTGGGTAAACAAAGGACATTGGACGTGTCCTCCAAGAAAGGTAAAAAATGAAGGTCGTGTCATGGAATGTGCATGGGCTAAATAACTCCCACAAGTAGCTTGCTCTGAAGAACTATGTTTTAGAACATAAGATCAATGTGCTACTGTTACAAGAAACGAAGATGAAGAAGGCAAATTTTGATAAAGTTGTAAAGTTTTTTTGGTCGAGTGTCTCCTACTTCTATAGTGAGGTTGATGGGGCATCTGGTGGCCTTGTTGTGCTTTGGAACCCCTCTAGGTTTAATGGTTTTGAACTTTTTCACTGCAAGAATAGTGTGGGAGTTTCTTTCTCCTTACCAAGTGGAACTTGGTCTCTAATCAATGTTTATGCTCCTAACTAGAGGAATGCTAGGAATGCCTTATGACAGGTTCTTTCTGATTGGGTTAAAAACAATTTTGGCACTCGTTGGATGGTGGCTGGGGATTTCAACTCTCCTTTATTCCCTTAGGAGAAAAGTGGTGGTCTGGTTTATTACTCTGATAGCATGTCTGATCTAGATAACTTCCTGAGTTCTACCAACCTGCTCGACATTGACCTTTCTGGCCAAGCCTTTACTTGGTCCAACAAGCATTTTGGAGAAAATTTAATACAAGTTAGATTGGATCATTTCCTATGCTCTGTTCACCGGACTAGCCTACTTAGTGCTAATCTCAGGGCTCTTCCCAGAATGGTGTCTGACCATAATCCTTTGTTGTTGATTGCAAATGACCTATCTGTTGTGGGACCTTTCCCTTTTTGGTTCAAAATAATGTGGAATTCCCATCTTGAATTTAAGAAAAAAAATTATAAATGGTGGAACATCCCTATTCGTGGCTCTCCCAAGTTCAAGATATTCAAACTTAAACATATTAAGTGTATGGTGAAAGACTAGAACAAGCATGCTTTTGGAGATATTTTTCAAAAGAAAATAATTATAGGGGAAAAGTTGAAAACTTTACAAAAGAAAATGGAGGAAGGGGATGCCAATCAGTTGACTCACAACCAGGAAATAGAGAGTCAGAAGGAGTGGGAGAAAATTCTAAGGAAAGAGGAATATTTTTGGATACAAAAATCCAGGGTCCAATGGCTGAAAGAGGGTGATAGGAATACCTCATTCTTTCACATTTCGGATATTAAACATAAGAAAAGGAATCAAATATATATGTATTGATTAATGCATGGGGGAAGATGATCTCTACGCCGAGATCGGCCTTTTGGCCACTGATTACTTTCAGAAGGCCTACTCAGCTCCTACTGAGGCGCCTAATCCGGCTTTGGATAATCTATTGTTAAACCATCTCTTGACCATCATTATCCATAATGATAATCTTGGGATTCTCAGTGTTGTCACTTTGGAGGAGGTCCGGTTGGCTACCTTCAATATGGGGGTTTTCAAAGCTCCTAGTCCTGATGGTTTTCCCTGTGCCTTCTTTTAGATCTTTTGGGAAATCGTTGGTGAGGACCTTGTCTTGGCTACCCGTGATTTCTTCAAATATGGTAAGATTCTCAAACAATTGAACCACACTTTCATTGCTTTAATCCCCAATATTGTTGATCCTCAATCTATAATCGATTTTCGTCCCATTGGCCTTTGGAATACCTTTTATAAAATCCTTTCCAAGATGTTGGTGAACCGAATCAAACCCCTCCTTGACAAACTTATTAGTCCCACTCAAAAAGGGTTTGTCCTTGGTCGTCATATCCTTGATGCAAATTTGACCACCCATGAGCTACTCCACTCTATGGATAGATGCAACTATGTGGGCATGGCCCTCAAATTAGATATATCAGATTCCTATGATAAGGTTATCTAGGACTTCATCCTTAAATTCTTAATCAAGTTTGGTTTTGACCAATCCGTGGTCAACCTCATAATGGAATGTGTTACAACAGTCAAGTACTTTGTTCTAGTTAATGGGGGGCCCTTTGGGTATTTCTCTGCTGGTAGAGGGATCAGACAAGGTGATCCCCTCTCACCCTATTTATTTATCATGATTGCGGATGTGTTGAGCAAAAAATTTGCTAGTCTATTGTCAGATGGTTCTATAAAGGGAATAAAAGTTTCCTCTTCTTTAGATCTGATTGTGATACAACAATTTGTGGATAATACATTCCCATTTGGGAAAGCCTCTATGATCAAAGCTAGAAAATAGAAAAATTGTCTGAACAACTATGTTGCATGCTCTGGAAAATGCATTAACTACAACAAAATCATGATTTAATTCTTTAAAAACACTTCTAACCTGCAAGCTAGGGTGACTATTGTGTTGGGTTGTATGAGCAGGGCCCTTCCTTCAGTTTTCCTTGGGCTACCCCTCACTGTCAACGAGGTCACTCCTGACTTTTGGAACTCAGTTCTTGAAAGAATCCAAAGGAAACTAGCTGGGTGGAAAGGCTCCATTATTAGCCATGCTGGTAAACTTCAACTCCTTTATGTTGCTCTTAAAGGTATACCAATTTACTTTCTCTCTATATTCAAGATTCCCAGGTATATAGCTAAGAAATTTGAAAAATATCAAAGAAATTTCCCCTGGTCTGGGACTGAGGACAAGAAGAAATTTTCCTTGGTAAAATGGGAAAAATTATGTCAGCCTAAACATTATGGTGGTCTTGGGATCAGGGTTGTCTCCAAAACTAACAAGGCCTTGATGGCCAAGGTGGGTTGGGACCATCTAAGGAACACAAAGGATTGGTGTAAAATCATGAATGCTAAATATCTTCCAAACAAGCCTTTGGTTAGCTACCTTTTTGAGGTTCATCCTCAGGATTCTTTGGCTTGGAGGAGCATTTGCAGTCTACAGGTTCTACTCAAGAGTGGGATAAAATGGAAGATTGGTAATGGTAGTAAGAGTAGATTCTAGGAAGATCCCTGGTTACTTGACACCCCTCTAGAAATTTTTGAATTTAGGAATCTCAAAAGGTTGGCTCAAAGGTTCTTCGGTGTCCACATCACAAACTATGTTCTTGGCCCTCCTGGGGCTAGGAAGTGGAATGATTTGGCCCTTTTCTACACTTTTTCCTAGGATCTATGTCGCCTTGCTAAGTCTTTGTAGGATTTACTTTCTTTTACTAGACTTCACTCATCCTTTTTGGGGGATGAATTTTTTTGGACTTATGATAAGCAGGGTGATCTGTCTGTCAAATCGGCGTACAATCTGCTGATGGACTAGGGTAATACCATTGAACTTTGGAAGAAGGTCTAGAACCGACATATGATCCTAAAAGTCAACTTCTTTTGGTGGACCGCCTATAACAACAAGATTCTTACTCAGGACAATTTGAGGAAAAGAGGATTTCATATCCCTATGAATGCTAAAAATCTGCATGAGAGAGACTTAAACCAATTTCATGTTGTTAGCACAAGTTAGTTAAAATCATAAAATTTAACATCCCTATGAAATACTTAATCATATTCATATATGCAAATAATAAGCAGAAAACACTTTAAACAGAAACCTATGTAAAGAACATGATCAAACTTTTATCTCATTGTGGATTGGTGCCACTTTGTTATGTAGTAAGCAACCCTTTTCCAATCCTTGAATTGCAAATTTTGATGTATAGATTAATCAAACCCCTCAAATAAGATTTGAGCATAACCTAGCTATGAATTTTGAAAATGATTAATATATGGAATGGTGTGCACAAAATTGGCTCTCAATGTCCAGAGAGTAACTTTGCATCAAATTTTGGATCCTTGAATGAAGAGAGAAGTCTCTAATTTATAGATTTCCAAACTGAAAAAGAGAGTGAAAATAATCAATGTGGGATCATTCAAAATCCAATGGCCAAGTGCCACTTGTTAAGATGTGAATGGTTGAAGGTTGTGCTCATTTTGGCCAAAGTGCCAATAAATGCAATTAGGTGGAATTTCAAATTTGAGAAAATGACATGTGAGAGGGAAAAATGAATGAAATAAATGCCACTTGGCTAAATGCACAAGAACATGTAAGAGGAGTGAGTTCCTTGTTGGATGTACAAATACACTTGGACTTTTTGAATTCAAATTGATGGAATATCCCTTTTTTATGCCATGTGAGGGAAAATAGATGAATTAATAAATCAAAGTAATTGATTTATTGTGCAAGTTGCATTCTCTAGAGAATGTGACATACATTAAGATAAGTTAATGAAATCTTAATTAATTTAATGAGGAATTTAGGAGATGTGACAATTTAGACTTAAATTGTTGAATTAATTTAAATCATAATTGAGAGGAATTGATTAATTAAATAAATGATTTTTATTTATTTAACTAAGTGGGAAGATGTTAGATTAAATCAAATAAGGTTTTAATTTATTTCATTTGATAAGAGGACTTTAGAAAATTTAATTAAATAAAATGATTTATTTAATTAAATAAAGACATAAGATTAATTAAATTAAATTAATTAATTTAATCAAAGAAGGAGAAAGAATTAATCAAATAAACAATGATTTATTAAATTAAGAGACAAAATATGATGAAAAGTTGAGAGTATGATTCAGGAAGAAATGTTGTTAATAATCAGGATCAAATGTGTTGAACCAAATTTGCACATTTTCCATGTCTACAATCTCCAACAGATGTTTCTTATGCAAATGTTATGATGAATCTATTGACCACTTACTATTACACTACCTGTTTTCTATTGAAGTGTGGGGTATGGCTATTGAAAGATTGGGAATACAATGGACCATGTGTAAGGATATTAAATCCTTTATTTTGAGTTGGTTTGGTCCATATATCAACCCCTTTCTTGAAGAAATTTGGAACCAGGTCCCTCCCATTATTTGTTGGTGCTTATGGAAAGAGAGGAACAACAGTATTTTCAGGAATACCGAGAGGTGTCCTAAGGAGGTCTTTGGTATAGGTGCTCGTCTTATAGAGGAAAACATCTCCCTCTTCAACAGGAAAAATTTGGATAAGGGACCCATTGAGATTGAAATTAAAATGGCCAAGGCGTGGCATCAAACTTTGGATGCAAGATCCTATGACAACTCCAAATCCTTGGCTAGGAGTAACACTATCTGGGAACCCCTAGATAGAGGTTGGTTTAAGCTCAACTTTGATGGGGCTTCTAAAGGAAACTCGGGAAGAGCTAGTATAGGAGGTGTGATCAGAGATTCCAGAGGTAATCTTGTGGTTGGCTATGCCGAGGGAATTGGTTTCCAATCTTCTATGATTGTGAAAGCCCCTGTGTTGCTCAAGGGCCTTCAAATTGTTGTTTCTTTGGGGATAGAGAACCTTCACATTGAAGGTGACTCTAAGTCCATTATTGATGTTGTTAACTTTGGCAGATTACTTGGATGGAGTACGAAGGATATTTTGTTGGACATAAGGCTCTTTATGTCTAAGCTAAGATCAAGGAATATTACCCACATTTATCAAGAGGGCAATCAAGTGGTTGATGCTTTAGCCAAATTTAGCACCTTTTGGAATTTCTCTAAATGTTGGCACAATTTGGGGAACTTACCGCAAAGAATTAAAGACCTAGTCTTGAAAGAACAAAACCATTACTTGATATGATGATTACCAATTATATGATTTTGGGGGTTTTATGGGGTGTCCACATGATTGTACTTTCACCTAGGTGGATGGGCATGAAAGTTGAGGTGGCCTACAAGTGGCAATATTTTAATTTTGATGCTAATCTCATGTTTAATAAATATGGAATTATAAGGAAGTATGGCGAGTAATTTGTGATTAAGACTTTGCAGGGCCATACCTTACATTATATCCTTATGGGGATTGTGTTAAACTATCATTTCTTCCTTTAGTTTGTTGATTTAAACTTTGATGTGATGGCTCATTATGAGAGAAAGCTCATTTTTGGATTTTCCATCTCCACTATTTTATCTCCGCATCTCAAACCCGAGTTCCTTGTTATTACTAAATTTGGCCCCACGACCATCCTGCCTAGCTTTTTGTGTATGGATAGCGTGGCTGATAAACCTTGCTTTTCCATCATGTCCTTCTTACCTAGCCATAATTTCTTGAAGATTCCCATGTATGATACAACCAAGATTGAGTTAAGATGTTTTCCTCTTCAAGTTTGTGTCCTACACACTTCCTTGATTAACCAATGTTGCTTTATTCGGCTAAATATCCATTATGTGTGGGAAACCCTTCATTTAACCAGTATTTCTAACCTTTTGCTTTTATAGGTTCTCTTGTTTTTTCTTGTGCAGAAAGGAATTATGGGCGGTGATAATGTGTCGATGAAGACCAACAACTACGGTGAATTTCACAATCTGCTAGTGTGGCATATTTGTGTCGAAGGTGGCTTGGCTCCCCTGATGGAGAGTCTTGTGGGTCATGACCCTAATTTGTCTGCACATTTTTCCAACTCTTGGAAGGATTAGAGAGTGACTCTGGGTGGGATTTTGTTTGAGGTGAATGAAGACGTGATTGCACAGGAGATGAGGTTGTAGAGTAATGGGAAAAAGTATTCGAAACATACAAAGACCTAGGATAATGACAACATGTATGCATTTTTTATGGGGAATGAGAAGTCGGTCAGTAACTAGTAGGGTTTTGAGAGGGAATCCCTTCTGTAGCCATGTGACCAAGTCTGTATGTCTGGCTCTCATGAAGTGTGTGACTCTCGAAGGTAGATACAAAATCTACTTTTTCTACCATTTCCCTCTACTGAATCACCTTAGGCATAAAGTTATGTGAAGCTTTCCCTTATTCCTGCTTATGGATTTAGAAAGCTCTATGGAAAAATGCATGGAAGCTGTTAGCCTTAACCCTGATGATACCCCTCCTCTACAACTTCACCAAGGTCTCATTATGAGACTCTATCATTTCCATCTTTCTTTATACCCACCTAAGCCTATATCTATTGTCTATGTGGAGGAAATTGAACCTCTTGTTGTTTCAAATATTTCCCCGGTCAAGTCTGAAGGTCCCTTTTAGAAATCCCACTCGGGTGTTGTTGATACTCCAAATCCCAAGCCTACCACCAAAAAACTCAAGGGAAATGTGGTGAATTCCCAGACGAGTATTGTGGCTAGTTTGTGTGACCTCATGGCGACCCCGACCAAAACTGCTTACAAACCCACCCCGAAGAAGAAAGGCAAAGATGACAGGAAAGGTTTAATGGAGCCTCCGATGAAAGATAGAAGAGTTAAAAATGTTGTGGGGAAGGATTCTAAGGGTGACATGGTGGTGGAGGTGACGTTTATGACTGGTGGTGAGACCATCATACAGAGGTCTGGAAGATTGGCCAAAAATAACAAAAAAGGCAAGTGGATTTGGACTCGGAGGAGGAGCAGTCAGATAGCAAAGACTACAAGGATGAAGAGATATCTAAGGAGGAGGAGGAGTATGCAAAAGGGCCTCACACCATTCTTGATAACAGTAAAGAGTAGAAAGAGAACTCAACTTCCCAGTCCTTGCACCCACTAGATGTTGAACATATTGAGAATGTGAAGGTTGTTGATGATGGGGAGGAGTGTCATGTGCTGAAGGAGAGAATGGACAAATTGAATAACAAATTTCGTGGCTTGAATCACTTCATTGTGAAGTTGGTCCACTTTGTCACCAACACTTTATCTACGATAATTAAAGATGAGATGGAAGAGAAGAATGCTAGTGAGGATAAAGAATGATTCGGGGATGATGTTGTGGACCTCATGTCAAATAATTGGGATAATGCCAGTTAGGTGCTTTTTAGTCTGTGTTTTGGCTATCTATTGTTAGTCTACGGTCTGTGTTTTGTTTTTTGGCTAGTTTCTATGTTATTTGGATTTGATCTTTTTGGCCCTTGTGGCTCGTTGTGTTAGGGTTACAACACCCTATAAATGTTGCTTACCTTATCAAAAAAATGAAGCTACAATATTCGATCCAAAACTATAGAATAACATTCATGAGTTATTCATGCATCTAACTAGAAACTACTTAACTAATTTCAACAATGTATCATTTAATCTAACAACAAGAAATGAAGTGGAGTAGCAGTACCTCAAGTGGCCCTTTCTTGAGTTCATGCTTCCATAGAAGTTGTTAACACCTACTTACTTACTCAACAATTCATGATATCAACTAATTCTCTTTATTGCATATAAACCTGAACTCTTATATACAACCAAACAATAATCTGTTGGAGATTTATTATTCAATCACACATATCTATTATTGTAACTAGCAATAAAAAACTAGCTAATAATTAACAATGAAAAACAACGATCAAAAACTAGATTTACTCCTTAACAACAAATCCCACTATATAGGGTAAATGAGGAGTTTTATTCCTCTAGGACTGAAAATAGACTCATAAAGTAGTCATCCACTCTTTCTCGAAGATAGGAAGAGGACTTAGTCTAATAACAAAAAACAATAAATGTGAGCCAAGAGTAGAGAAAATAATTTATAAATTTGTGCCTAATGGTTTATTGTCATGATAAAGATGTGTTCATGAGGAAATTCACATCATGAATTAGTCCCATTCATAACAAACTTCTCCTCCATGTAGTCTTATTCGGTGAGCAAAATTACAATGTGGTGACTCGTAGTTGATCATTAAATGATCACCTTTTCTCTTTGTTGGAAGTGTCATGCTTTGGTTGTTTTCACCTCTCCCCTGCAAACATCCACAATCCTTATGCTATAGGATGGAAAACTTGTTGCTATGGGTTAACAGTCTTTCTTGTTGCAAGATGTTAGTTTCATTCCTAAGGCATCCACATTATTAACAATCATAATTAAAAATGGAATCATACTAAATCCCATAGACATTAATGCATCCATACAAGCATATATAAACATAACTCATTTCTATTCCACATACTTAGGTATGATTTAAAGTGTATGAAAGGCATATAAAAGATATATAAATTCTTGGTAATGCCTATGAAACTTAGCAGATGGAAGCATAGAAGCATAAAATAGTAAACGAAATAAGCCATTAATTGGACCCATCATTTCCCCCCAACTAAGGTATTGCTTGTCCTCAAGAAATCTTTAGGGTTGAAGGTTATATTGCAAGGCCGTCTCTTTGAAATCTACCACAAAGTTTGCTCTTTTGCCTTGATTCAAGTAGTATCCTTTTTTATTTAAGATCTTTGCCAGCCTTTTATTTTATGTTGCTTCCTCTTCCCCTCATTTTATCATTGTCTAGTGTGGTATAGGAAAAATAAGGATAGGAGGATGGAAGATAAGTGGCAACCAAGCAACTCCATTTCTATAGGCAATTGAAATATACTTACGTGACCTACCAATTTCTGCCACATAGTTATAAATGGAATGAGATTCCTTCCTCTTTAGTTTTGGTGTAAGCTCCCCCATCTACCTTGAGAAAATTTGAGTGTCTCTTTGATTATGCCTTCTACTGCTAGTCCCTTCATTCTTTTGTAATCATGTTCTATACATTCCATTATCTTTGTTCCAACTCCCCTATGATGTAAGAGATTCAACCATTGATTTATCATCGGATTTGGGTCCATTGCCTCCTTTCTTAGTTGTAAGGGGATAGATTTATCTTTCTCATGATATTCCTATAAAATATTCCCCCTTTGGTTCTCATTTATAATATAAGAGACCAATTCCCTTAATTGGAGATCCCATACAAGTATTAATGGGTTCCATGCAATTTCATTTGAAAGAACAAAATTTTGCAAATAAAACTCACACAATTTATCTTGTATTTTAGGCATGGAGTTATGGAAATTGTCTAAGAATTATATTTTTTCTTGTTCATGGAAATAGGTAGGTCACTAATCATCTAACTAAACTGAAAAAATAAAAGAAACAAGGCATAAACCCTGGCAAGTGGTCTACATTTCATTAGCTGCACTATTTTATTTGCCAGTTCCTTAATTATTACTTTCAATTTCTTCACCTCTATTTCTTGCTTCTCAACCTCCCTAGATGATTAGACATCATTTTAGCTTTCTCCCTTTCTCATTATTTTTCTTTTTGGGATAATTCTTGTGTTCTTTTTCATAACTCAATACTTAATTACATGATAGTTGGTCCGGTGGGGATCTTTATGGGTCCAATTGAGCTCTTTGGAACTAGATCTTGTCCATTTGTTTCCACCATGGCAAGTTGTGCCAATATTTTTGGTTTTGACCCATACTCAAATTTATGGAGTCTTTCTTCCAACTCCCCGATTCTTGCATCCCTCTCACTATATTTTTGTTGATATGTTTTCAATAAGTCTTCTAATTGTTTGATTCTCTACAAAGATTCTTACATTTCTTTACTTGTATTCCTTTCTTCCAATAAAAATTCCTCTTTTTTCTCCATAAATCGTTCTTCTCCTACCTCCTCTATATACTCAAACCATTATGAGACAAGGCTCTTTGGAGATCTTGTTCTCATCTTTTTGGTAACAAAAATATCTTCTAAATTGGTGTTTTTATTTCATCACTAGTGGCATTCCCCTCTAAGTTCGTGTTTGTTTCTATCATTACAACATCTTCTAAATTTTATTTTTGTTTATTCCTCTCATAGGCCCCTTCTTCTTTAGGAAATATGATCGGCTCCTAGATTATGTGGGCTTCCTCTACCCCTTTGTAGGTGCAAAGGTAGAAGCCCCACTCTTTATTTTCTTTTCTTTTGATGGCCTCTTACTAGAAGTTGGGGTTTCTAGATTGTTTTTAGTTGTGGGCTTCTCAATAGAGGTTGTAGGTTTTGTTTATTGAAAACCCTACTCTTTTGGTTCCTCTGTGTTGTGGGTAGGTATTACAACAAGGAAACTAGAGGGCATTTCTCCCTCAGGAGTAGCCACGATATGTTCTTCTACTTCTTGTTCCTAAATCCTATTTTCTTTATTATGTAATTGAATGATGTTGTTGATATTGTTGTAATTTAGGAAATCCTCCCAAGACACATTAGGAAATTGAACCCTAAGGCTCTTTTTCACCAGTAAAGTGACCAGACAAAAATGTGATAGTGTTGATTGATTCCTTTTTATTTTGTACTTTGAGGACATTCTTTTCAACAAATTATAAATGAAATTTGGAACATTCACATGCATCCCATGGCATGAGTGACTAAGCTATTTAAAATGAACTTTGTACAATAGTGACTATCTTCCATCGCATGTTAAGTACCTAATAATATAAGTGGCTATAGAGGCCCAAAGCTAGGGTGAGGATAAGTGTTTAGTACCTTGTGAGGAAGAGTTCAAGTTTTGCCTTGGCAAGGATAATTCATTCCTAGTTGTGATGGAATATAATCTTATTGGAAACTCTTCTCCCACCCTTGGAAGTCCTAACACTTCAGCTATAGAAGCTTCTAATACATTTAGTCTCAAACCCCTAACAATTGCCTCAAATTTCGCAGTGTACTAGAAAATTTCTAGGTCATAACTTCGTTGGATTCTATGAGTCTCAAAAAGTAGTCCAACCAACCTGCCTACTGGAAGATAGGCATGCATTGCTTGTCTTCCAGTATAAAATTATGGGTTGTTGGTTCCCTTCTCACTATGTCACCCCCAATTGTAGTATCTCAACTGAAGTCACTTCTTTTTGGCTTTGTTTTGCTATATCACCCAATTATATTGCTTCTTTTCTATGTTGTATGTGATATTACTCAATTATGTTGTTGAACACCTTTCTCACTCTTCTAAACTCTTCAATTTCTTGATAATGACAGCAAAGTGAAACAATATAAAATTGGTAAAAAAAACTAGGGACTATGGCCTTGAATACCCTCCCCCCAACTAAATTTCCTAAGTGTTCTCACTTGGAATGTATGAAATGGGTGGAGGGATAATTAATAAGCAATGGAAATGTGAAATGCTAAGTTGATATGCATGCATGAATAATAAACACATATAAAATTAGTACTCTCTATTATTAATTATGACAATTAATACGAAGAGTACATGTTGAGGTGTGAGATTATGTTCAATGCATGTGAATTTTTTTAGTGTCGTCATACATCATGATTTGAAATGATATGAAGTGTTTGAAATGAATTCATGGTGTGGAGTGTAATTGAGAATGAGGTGAATGCATGACAAATAAATTTGAATTTATGAATGAAAGGTTGTGCAAAGTACATGATGTGAAAGGTGGAAATTAATACATGGTACAAAGTATACAAAAAAGGTGATTTGATTACTACATGTGATGCAAAAGTGAATCAACATGCAATGAAAGTGAATGATGGATGCTCTAGGCATGGTTGAAAGGATGGATATGCAAGTGCTATGGGTTGATAAATGAAATAAGTTCCTTTTGAATGGTCTGCCTCAGAGCATGTTGTTGAAAGTCCCTTAAGTGTTGTCTTTTTTCAAAAAGTGAAGCCTTTTGAATGTCACTTGTGTAGTGTGTGCATGTGATTTTTATTTCTCAAGTTTTTCATATTTAATCAGTTTTAAAATTTAAAACTAGTTTTTTCAAGTTCTTATCTTAGTCAAGTCTATTCATCCACTACATGTATTTAATTTTTTAATTTCCATTTCCTAGTTAGAATTTCTTACATTCTAGTTATCAAAAACTAATATATTAATACAAGTGTATTTTTTTAAGTTCATTTTGTTGGAAAATGTGCCTCAATTTACTGACTTGGACCTTTGTTAAAGGCTTGATGAATTCATGCCTTTATCGCTAATACACGAAGTTCTCATATGGTCATCTTGAACCTTGGTTGTTGAGACTTTGTCTGATTGGCGAGACTTCGAAGGGTGTTACAGCAATAGGCCAACGGGCATGGGGTTGGTGGAATGTTGGTTGGCCTTGGCTTCATCGGTGGATCGGTTGCTCATTGACAGGAGGCAATGTTGTGCCTTGCCGATGTGTTAATGACTTGCATCAACAGTTGTGATTGATTTCATCGGACGGTGTTGGTTGAGTTTTGCACCATCCTAAGGCAAGTACCGTTGAGAACCATTTAGCCGAGCAGAATTGCTTATGCGTTCGACGCATGACAGTGAGTTAAGCAGTGTTCACAGTGGAAGGATGGTGGGTCCCGAGCTGCTTTATGCACAATGTTTCCAAGCCACAGACACTTGTCAACATTTTAGAGAAAGACCGTGGAATATTCTGGATGCTTTTTGAGATGCCCCAAAAGAGCTCAAGTGGCTTACACGTAGCTTGGTGGGACCCGAGTGTGTTCTAAGCGAAGCGCAAGGATGATGGATGTGTGGAAGCATCGAAAGCTAGTTTCAGGCGGGCTCAAGGGAATAATGGAGACTCCCTCCTAGATGCCTCAAAACTTCCATGAGCGACGAACACATGGCTGGAGGGACCCAACTATGTTGGCAGATGGTGTTCGATGTTAGTGGATTATTGCTTCCCTAGAATTTGAAGGAATAGTTAGCGACAATGGGGGATTTCAGAGCCCAAAGATAGTTGACCGATCACTCCTCAGTCAAGCGGCAAAACAAATGGAATATCAACACGTGGCACATTTTCATTGGTTATTTTTGCATCGTTGTTGCAAAACAAAATTTATTGGTCGGAAGCTTGATTGGTGAAAAGCGATATATCATGCATTTAGTATGAGATCATTTTGGTGGATGCCAGAGCCCGATTTAGGTAATTTTTAAGCAAACTGAATTAATTGATTGGGGCAGCTCGATGCACGATTACAGGACAATTTGATCTGAGATCGATTTGGTGTGTCGATGAATGATGTAAATTAAATCCACCCTGATTGGTTGTTGAATATGAGAGCATTGTAATAGTGAGAAGGTGGTTGATCTGTTGTGGTGAGCTAATATCAGAGAGAGAAATTTGTTAACTTTGTATGTAAGCTTTTACTGTAATACAAAGTGATTTGCTCTTGGTCTGGTGGGTTTTATCTTGTAAGGGTTTTCCCACGTAAATCTAGTGTTCTCTATGCGTATGTGTTTTTATGATTTCCTATTATGTTGTGTTTGTTCATCTTAGAATTTTAAAATAAGGTTTTTGCACTTCTCCTTTGTGGTTTTAGCGTTAGGAAAGTGTTTACACACTGTTGCTTTTCCTTTCAAGTGGTATCAAAGCTTGGCCAATTGTGTTATCCTTGTTAGTAAGGTTAGTTTTTGTGCTAATACTGTTCCAGTGGGAGACTTGCAAAGTTAGAACCTAGTTCTGTTTGAGATGGCGAGTACATCAGGAAGAGTAGATATTGATAAAATTCAATGGCAACAATTTTGAGTTGTGGAAACTCAAAATGGAAGACTTGCTTGTGGATAGAGACCTTTGGATTGTTGTGTCTGGAACTATGCCACAAGGTGTGAAACAAGAAGATTGGGATCTTGCAGATAGAAAAGCGAGAGGTCTAATAAGACTTAGTCTAGTTGATTTTGTACTCTTGAATGTCAATAAGGAGAAGTCTGCAACTTCATTATGGAAGAAGCTTGGTGACATTTATCAGGGAAAGTCTCTAGTAAATAAGTTATTCTTGAGGAATAATTTGTACTCCTTGAAGATGGAAGAAGGTGCATCTGTTGCAAACCATCTGAACTCATTTAATATGAGTGTTGCTTAGTTGGCATCTATGGGTGTGAAGATAGAGGAGGAGGACCATTGCATGCTCTTGTTATGTTCATTACCTGACAGTTGGGATCATCTTGTAATTTTCTATTGGAAGTACAACCACTACTTTCAAGATGGAAGAAGTGGTTGCTTTGTTGTTGTTAGAAGAAATGCGAAGGAAGTCTTTGGAGATGGCCAAAGAGGCCCTTGCTAATTGAGGTAGATCAAAGGAAAAAGGCAAGAAGAAGGACAAGAAGTCCAAATCCAAATATGAAGGGAGATCAAAGTCTCCTGGTAAAAATTCCAAGGTGAAATGTTGGAATTGTGGGCAGCCTGGTCATATCTAAAAGGATTGTAAGGAGAAGAAGAAAAAGAAAATTAATGCTTCAGACAATGAATCTTCTAAGAGTAATGCAAATGCCTTCATTGCAGCCTTGGAAACTTAGGCATCAGATGATGTTTGGCTAGTTGACTCAGGTGTATCCTTTCACATGACGTCTCATAGAGAATTGTTCACTAAGTATGAGAAGTATGATGGTGGAAAGGTGTACCTGGCAAGTGATTCAACACTGGAGATTGTTGGTCGTGGAAGAGTCAAAATACAGTTCCCTGATGGAAGAATCAAAGGGATTTGTGATGTACTACACATACCAGGTTTGGCTCATAACTTACTTTTTGTCAGTAAGTTGAATGATGTTGGTGTGGAAGTTTCTTTCTTGAGTAAAGGGTGTAAGATGGCTAGAGGTGCAATGGTGTTGGATAAGGGTGTATGTATTGACACTTTGTACAAGCTAGATGCACGTCCTGTTCAATGTAACAACACCTCTGTAAAGTCAAGCAATGTTGTTCTTGTAGAGAAAGATGAAGATGCTCCTCTGGGTGAAAATGCCTTGGAGGTGAAAATCCCAGCAGAGAAGACCATGTTGTGGCATCATAGACTCGGTCACATAGGTGAGAAAGGTTTAAAAACCTTGAAAAATAAAAATCTTGTTGAAGGGCTTGATGATTGTAACCTTGAGTTCGATTTTTGCAAATATTATATTTATGGAAAGCAACACCATGCTTCATTTAATGTGAGTCCTCATAAATCTTCTGGTGTACTGGATTATGTTCATTCTGATGTGTTTGGTCTAGTTAATGTTCCTTCGTTATCAAAGTCTAGATATTATGTTTCTTTTATTGATGACTATTCGAGAAGGGCATTTATATACTTTCTTAAGAGTAAATCAGAAGTGTTCAGTCGGTTTACAAAATTTAAAACTTTGGTAGAGAATCAGACTGGAAGGAAAATCAAATGTTTGAGGATGGATAATGGCAACGAGTTTTGTTCTGCAGATTTTGAAAGGTACTGCAAAGACCATGAGATCAAAAGGCATAAAACTACACCTTACACTCCACAACATAATGGAGTTGTTGAAAGGTTGAACAAAACATTAATGGAGAGAGCGAGAAGTATGTTGAGCAGTGTTGGTCTAGAGCAGAAGTTTTGGGCTAAGATTGTGGCTACAACATGTTATCTGGTAAATCGTTCACCTTGTTCTGCTCTAGTTGACAAGACACCTTTGGAAGCATGGTCTGGTATGAAGCCCTCTTTGAGACATATTCGTGTCTTTAACTGTGAGGCATATGTATATGTGCCCAATGAGAAAAGATCAAAGTTGGAGAACAAGGTTGTTGAATCTATCTTCATCGGCTATGGCATTGGTGTGAAAGGATACAAGCTTTGGAATCCTGATATTGAAAAGGTTATGTACAACAAAAGTGTAATATTTTTGATCTGAAACCTTTAGTAGCTAATCCAGAGTTAGAGACAGATAAAAGAGAAAAGAAGAATGATGTAGTTCAGATTCCTCAAACTCCAGAAAAAGAGGAACTGCATGGTGTACCCGAAACTGAGGAGAACTCTAGCAGCTTTGAAAGTTTTAAAGATGAAGAACCACAACCTCAGCCAGTAAGAAGGTCTACACGTGAAAAATGACAACCTAATAGGTATGGTTTCTCTGTGTTAGATTCAAATTGTTCCTATGCTTTAATTACTAGCACTGATGAGCCAAGGATTGTTAAGGAGGCAATTAATATGCCTGATTCAAATTCCTGGTTGGAAGCCATGAATGAAGAAATGGAATCATTGGAGAAAAATGAAACTTGGGATTTGGTACCTTTGCCTGAAGGAAGGAAGTTTGTTGGTTGTAAATGGGTATTTAAGAAAAAGATTGGTCTAGAGGGCAGTGTTGAAAACTATAAGGCAAGGTTGGTTGCAAAGGGCTATTCCCAGGTAGAAGGAATTGATTATGAAGAATTTTTTTCCCCTGTAGCAAAGCTGACATCTATCAAATTTTTGTTGTCATTGGTAGCAAAATATGACTTAGAGATTGAGAAAATGGATGTGAAGACAACGTTTCTCCATGGAGAGCTGGAAGAAGAAAGTTACATGTCCCAGCTTGACAATTTCGTTGAAAAAGGTAAACAAAGTCTGGTCTGCAAATTAAAGAAATCTTTGTATGGTTTGAAGCAGTCTCCTAGAATGTGGTACCAAACATTTGACACTTTTGTGTTGTCTATGAGATTTGTGAGATCAAAATCTGATCATTGTGTTTATTACAAATTTGAAAATGATTGTGTGCTTATTATCACCTTGTATGTGGATGATATGTTGTTCATAGGAAATAGTAAGTCTATGATTTCTAATTTTAAATCCCAGTTGTCTGCAAAGTTCGAAATGAAAGATTTGGGTGCAGCAAGGTATATTTTGGGGATGGAGATAATCAAGGACAAAATGAGCAGAAAGCTCTGGGTAAGTCAGAGAAAGTATGTCAATATAGTTCTAGAGAGATTTGGTATGGATGATTGCAAGCAGCTAGTTGTTCCAGTTATGCAGGGAATGAAGCTATATCTTGAAGATTGTCCAAAATTTTCTATTGATATGGAGGACATGACCAAGATGCCTTATGCAAGTTCTGTTGGAAGTTTAATGTATGCAATGGTCTGTACAAGACCAGACATTGCCCAAGCAGTGGGAGTTCTCAGTTGTTTTATGGAAAATCCAAGAAGAACACATTGGGATGCTGTGAAGAGAGTGTTCAAATATTTAAAGGGGACTAAAATATGCTCTATGTTACCATGGAAATTTGGTTGGTCCACAGAGAACACTCAACATTCATGGATATGTGGATTATGATTGGGTAGGGGACATTGATAGCAAAATATCCACCAATGGATATAAATTCATGTTAAATGGTGGTGCAATTAGTTGGATGAGCAAACGACAGGCTGTAGTTGCTTTATCCACTACAGAGGTAGAATACATGACAGCGACACACGCCTGCAAAGAAGTTGTTTGGCTCAGTCATTTGTGTTTTGATATTGGTTTTGATGTAGGGCAGATCACTATTTGTTGTGACAGCTAGAGTGCCATTTGTTTGGTGAAAAATCCAACTTTATGTGCTAAGATGAAACATATCGATGTGCAATATCATTTCGTGAGAGATATGGTGGAGGATGGAAAGCTCTGTTTAGAAAAGGTGGATACTCTGAAGAATGTTGTTGATGCATTGACAAAGCCAATGAGCACGAACAATTTTAGATGGTGTGCAAGTTTGATGGGCCTTGGGGCCTATGATCGTCAATAAATTCAAAGTCTGGAGGAAGCCAGTAAGTCTTCATCAAGTGGGAGCTTGTTGGAAAATGTGCCTCAATTTACTGGTTTGGACATTTGTTAAAGGCTTGACGAATTCAAGCTTTTATTGCTATTACACAGAGTTCTCATATGATCATCTTGACCCTTGGTCACCGAGACTTTGTCTGATCGGCGAGACTCTGAAGGGTGTTATAGCGATAGGCCGACAGGCGTGGGGTTGGCAGAATGTTGGTTGGCCTTGTCTTCATCGGCAGATCAATTGCTCATTGGCAAGAGGCAATGTTGTGCCTTGCCGATGTGTCGATGACTTGCATCAACGACTGTGATTGGTTTCATCCAACGGTGTTGGTTGCATTTCGCGCCATTCTAAGGCAAGTACCATTGAGAACCTTTTAGCCAAGCGGAATTGCGTGTGCGTTCGACGCATGGCAGTGAGTTAAGCGATGTTCGCAGTGGAAGGATGGTGGGTCCCGAGCTGCTTTATGCACAATGTTGTTGGGTTGTGGACACTTGTCAACATTTCGAAGAAAGACCGTGGAATATTGTGGATGCCTTTTGAGATACCCCAAAAGAGCTCAAGTGGCTTACACGTAGCTCGGTGGGACCCGAGTGTGTTCTAAGTGGAGCGCAAGGATGATGGACATGTGGCAGCATCGGAAGCTGGTTTCGAGCTGGCTCAAGGGAATAATGGAGACTCCCTCTTGGATGCCTCGGAACTTCCATGAGCGACAGACATGTGGCTAGTGGGACCCAACTATGCTAGCAGATGGTGTTCGATGTTAGTGGATTATTGCTTCCCCATAATTTGAAGGAATGGTTAGCAGCAACGAGGGATTTCAGAGCCCAAAGATAGTTGACTGATCACTCCTTGGTCAAGTGGCAGAATGAATGGCATATCGACATGTGGCACATTTTCATTGGTTGTTTTTGCATTGTTGTTGCAAAACAACATTTATTGGTTGGAAGCTTGATTGGTGAAAAGCGATATATCATGCATTTAGTATGAGAACATTTTGGCGGATGTCAGAGCCCGATTTAGGTAATTTTCAGGCAAACTGAATTAATTGTTGAGGGCAGCTCGATGCATGATTGCAAGGCAATCTAATCTGAGATCGATTTGGCGTGTTGATGAATGATGTAAATTAAATGCACCCTAATTGGTTGTTGAATATGAGAGCATTGTAACATTGAGAAGGTGGTCGGTCTGCTACGGTGAGCTAATATCAGAGAGAGAGAAATTTGTTAACTTTGTATGTAAGCTTTTACTGTAATACAAAGTGATTTGCTCTTGGTCTCATGGGTTTTTTCCCATAAGGGTTTTCCCACGTAAATCTGGTGTTATCACTGTGTATGTGTTTTTTTGATTTCCTGTTATGTTGTGTTTGTTCATCTTAGAAGTTTAAAAGTAGGTTTTTTCACTTCTCCTCTGTGGTTTTAGCATTTTCGCACTGTTGCTTTTCCTTTCAGATTTAGCCAACTTTTATAAATTAAATAAATATACATCCAATCCAATTAGAATATCATAAGGTTAAATACAATTTAGTTTCAAGTTTAAGTCTTGAGTGAATAAAATATGATGATATATATAATTTTACAATTATTTGTGCATACCATGTATACGAGTGATAATATAAAAGTGCGTGATTACGTAAATAACTATAATCTATCAAAAATTAATTTACACACACTTGTTTTTTAATCCTGATTTACCAATTAAATCACTAAATCTAGTATGTATTATATAATCCTTTCTATGATTTACCACATGCCATCTCATCATGTACATGTATGTTTAATCAAATCACATTAAGTAAATATAGCAAGTTTGTATTGAATACTAAATAATAACATGCACGTATGATATATATATATATACATATACATATGTACATATACATATGTACATATACATATGTATATGTACATATACATATGTACATATGTACATATACATATATATGTACATATACATATACATATGTACATATACATATGTACATATATATATATGTACATATACATATGTATATGTACATATACATATGTATATGTACATATATATATGTACATATACATATGTATATGTACATATATATATGTATATATATATATATATATGTATATATATATATATATATATATATATATGTATGTATAACCAAATCATGCATCATATATGTAGATATTGAGTTGAAACATAAACTTAAACATTAAAATTTTATGTTTGGATGATTTTTCAAGTTTACATATATAAACATGTATAGATCTCTAAAAAATAAGATCATAAACACAAATGTTGGATGATATCTCAAACATAAACATGCACATTTATCTCTAAAACATAAACATAAAAATAAATGTCCATGATATAAACATGTCTAGAATGTTTGAAACATAAGTTCATAAACATAATGTACACATGCATGATCTCTCAAATGTAACATGTATCTATATATGTAAAACATAAACTTGTATAAACTAACTAGTCTCCAGGTCATCATGTTGGCTCTTAGTCGAGCAACCATCAGAGAGTGAATCTTTCTCTAATAAATGCGTTGATCCCTTTATAAATATATAAAACTATAATTAAATTATAATATATGTATACACACATGAAAAAGTGGACTACATGTATATGTAAATTATATACATACATACATATATGCATAAATCCATAAAAATTAACTCACTTGTCCACTGACATGGTCAAGTGAATAACGTGTGTGTACACGCTCTACCCTCAAACTAGGAGAAACATGTACTACCTCCATCTACACATACATGCACGTAAAAAATAACATTAATTTCAAATATAATTTATAAATGTGCTACCCAAGACTACAAGTACAAAAAATTAAAAATTATATACATAGTTATGTCACACCAGCATCCTAAATGTCAGGTGCATCTCCTGCGATGATAAAATAGACGAACTCATTTGTATCCCTACCCCTGACTAGCTCTACCAATGATGTGTGTTTTGGACTATGCAAGTGAGATGACATCAACCCTAAAGATAACATCTCCAGAAAACCTAGATCTCTCGAAACTTGCTCGAGTGTATTAGTAGATTTTTAAGCACATGTAGCAACATAATCATCAATAGTTGGATGCATATGTGTAGCAGTAATATAATGACCAATATGTGGCCCATGCACCCCACCATATGATCTAGTTGTAGGATCAATATCAAAAATTTGTAACTGAACTAGATGAATCTCCAAATCTCCACAACTGTGACTCGCAAATGAACTAACATTTGTTAAGGGGATCTGAAACTATGATGAAAAAACATGGTAAGCTCTCATCGAGTCCTCGGGCAATCTATGACTTGTATACCTCAAAATATGGCCATCACATGTAATGTGGTCTATATCATTTGGATATGCGATGTTTGTTATGGCATCGGAATTTGACTCAATAGGCGACCTACATGGATGCCTCATCAAGTATCACTCCACATGATCTATAGATATCTGTTGAGCATAGACAACAATATCAACAATATTATCAATTGCTTCTTATTGATAAGCAATGGTAACCTAGTCACCAATAGGGCTCAGGGATGGAGCAACATCAAGCATCCTTTTCCAAACCAAGACCCTAAAATATGAAGGCTATTGATTTGCATGACGACAAGCATCCTTGTTGTAGTCCCTAACATGCTTATGCCCCAAATAAGGTGGTAAATATAAATAGTTAAAATTGAGGCCTAAATTAACCTAAATGTCTAACTATTATACAAAATATAATGGAATTTGGTCATTATTTGGATAATCACCGTGTGCAATAAGAAGTCATGGATAAATCAATGGGGCCATCCCAGGGCATATGCACCTAGTAACTTGATATGACCTCACTCAAGATCTTGTGGAATACTAGGGAAAACATTATGTTTTGATAATTTCCTTTGGCACTCTCAACTAGACTATACTCAAAGGAACATCACCAAAAACCTATTCCCACATCGGGGCAAGAACAACTGCTAAAGTCTCACTAGAATATGCACATACACCCTTAATGAACGTCTAATCCTAACTAAACTCTCTAAAATAATCTCGCAATTGGTTCTATACACCCCAATAGTAAAAGGGTCATCTAAAACCAATCTCAATCTTTGAATCTTTGCATCAATACATGTCCAAAGCCCATCCATATCGATGTTGCACAAAATTTAATTTAGTTCTAATTTAAATTTGCACGTATTCACATATATATATTCATTACACATATGTGTACAATATATGAAAAAAATTGATAGATTTCATCCTAAAGGCCCATCAAGCTAAAATTAAAATTTAAAATTTATTTAACCACCTGTATATACTAACAATCTAGTAAATTTAAATTCCTAACATGAGTTAACATCACGATGTTAAATTTTAAATTGAAATAAATGAATTCAATACAATCCTTTAGATAGATATTGGATAGTCACATTTTTAACCATCGTGATGTTAAAATTTCCAATTTATAGAGTGAAGCGGTTTATTTTTTGTATAATTTAATCTTGATCTATTATTGAGCTCATATAATTTATAATTTATAATTAACTGAACTAAATAATTTCCAACTTAAAATTAAGAAAGAGATTAACCAAATGAAAATGATCATTGGAGAGGACTATTTCAAGAACATAGCTCCTATACCTAATGTAGACACCTGATAGCATGACAAACAAGGTAATATGTACTTAATAGTTCTAATATGGGTGTACTACTGACATGTAACTCAATGATATTTTCAATGTAGGATCTAGGTCCTTTCATCAAACATGTGGAACTTAAAAGGTAAATTCAAGTGTGTACAACTATATTAAAAAATAATTAGGGTCCACTAAGTCACCACCAAACACAAAACCTTAAACCCTACATTTAATCTTGATGTATTATTAAACATATAATTTATAATTATTTAATGAAATTAATACTTTATAGTACTTAAAAATTAAGAAAGAGACTATCCAAATGAAAATGATCATTGGAGGGATTATTTCAAGAATATAGCTCTTATACTTATTGTACAAACCTAATAGCATGACAAATAATGTAATATGTACCTAATAGTTCTAGTGTGGGCATGCTATTAACACATCTCAATGATATTGTCAAGGTATGATCTAGGTTCTTTGATCTAACATGTAGAACTAACAAGGTAAGTTCAAGTGTGTAAACTATATTAAAAATAAAAGCAGGGTCCACTAAGCAACCATTAACATACATACATCTTTAAATAAAACAATAATCAAGGTTGATATATACACAAGACCTTGTTGTCTATTGTGAGTAATATCTTGAGGGTAGAATGTAATTTTCAAATACAATGGTGATGAATGAGGGGGATATTAATAAAAAGAGTATCCCTAAGGGGGATCTATACGATATGGAAGAGGAGTTAAAGGAGGATGGGAATAAGATGGTATACCATTAATGGAACTTTATATACATATCCAAGAAAACATAGATAAATTTAGGAGAGGGATATATTGTGGATGCTATTAAGGTTCAATAAAAGAGGTGGAGTGGGTCTAGGTGAGGAAGATACCACCACATTAACATAAACTAAATGATAATTATATGTCGAGGATAGGGTTGGTGAAAATTTTCAAGTTGGACAAAAGGGTTAGACAATAACAACAAATAATTTATTAAACGATGAAATTAAGGTCCCTTGTACCTAGATTATCTTATTATAGATAAATGTCATAGATTTTAAGTGTCATAGGAACATAAACCTAAATTTTCATGTCAATTTTGTTAGTTAAATAGTAATCTCTTTATAGTAATCCCTATCTAGACTTGTAAAATAAAATCTTACAAATGTGTAAGAGAGGACAAGTGTCTTATTCCACTTTTTTAAGAGACCCAAGTATTATTGTTGCTTCATATCTTGATGTATTGATTATTTAATGTAGTGTTACTTAAATAAAGATGCAATATGTTCATGCAACTTAAGAGATGTGTAGACTTGTAAATTCCCTTTAAAACTTGCAAATAAGAACTTACTACATACACACATACAAGTGAGACATCTTTATAAACTATATAACGAATTCACTCCTTAAATAAACTTATGATATGATATTATTCTTTATTTTATACATGCACTATTGTAACGGGAGGCTATGATTTTGTAAATTAGAGCCTTGATCCTAATGGGATAGGAAATTTGAGTTCTAAAGACAAAAGTGAAACACATATATGCAATTCAAAAGAGCTGCAACATAATATATAAATGGTTTGTACACAAAATGAGTTTAAAATTCACACATATAAGTTAGAATCTACATTTATCAATCACAACATCACAAATAAATATAACATCAAATATTGCACACACTTTAGTAATCTATGTACAAGAAAATATTGTTCTACTATGGTAAGTAGAGTTTAGGGTTGAAGGGTTGAATAGAAGGGAGGTTGATAAGGTTATGGGTGAGGAATTGATGAAGAACATGAAATACAAGTTTAGTGTTGTAAATTTTCAACCTTGAAAATTTTACACTATGTTTGACTCCCCCTTAAATGCTTGGACCTAATTATGCTTATTATTTGCTCGTTTCATTATTATTTTTGAAAAATCAAGATAAAATTGGGAATTAAAATTAATTATTTATTTAACGACAACTTAGAATTCAAAATAGGTCTAGTCTAAGGTGCCCTTGCCCTTGACCACCCTATTTTGGCCAAAATTTTAATCTTTTATTGTCGACATTAATATGTTTTCAAATTTAAATTCATTTGTCGGCTTTCTCAAAATAATTATTGTGAGAAATAAAGAAATGCACATAAATATATATTTTTCACCATTTGAACACCTAATGAAAATTTGAGCAATTGAGCATCCTAAAAAATAGTCAAGGCAATTGAAGAGTAGAATAAAAATCATTTTACAACATTTTCATGAGTCAATACTTATAATATCAATGCATCATATAAGATTGTTTCATGTTTTTATGTTCATTATCATGGTGAGTACTAACACTTGTAAGATCTTCAATCAAGTATCAATTTATCCTTGCATGATATGTGGCACGAATTCAGTTCATCAAGGAAATCATATTTAAGTGGTCAGTTGTAACACTTGTTATTTATCATTTGTTTTATCCATTTGCCTCTACTTGACCTAGGGTAAACACTCTTTATCCAACACCATCATAACCATTATGGAGGTGGAAACACCAAAATGGGGTTTGGCTTAGGCAAGCCCCTATATGGAATAACCCTTTATCCTCTCTCTTTCTTGCACCTATGTTAGATTTGAACTATATTTTGAGAATATTGAAGACTTAACATCAAGATCAAGCATTCAAGTACATTCATCTATCAAATCAGGGCAAGATCAATTATTCATCAATAGATGGAGTTTTGAAGTTGAGTTTGATAGGGAAGCACCTACATATTGTAACTCAATGATACATGTTTAAGGATTCCAAAAACCCTAATTCTTAGTCTAGGGAACCTACACCCCTAACTAGGCAGTTTCAATCCATATTTGAATGATAGGTTCCTCTATCTCTGATTTTGTGTTCTTAGTTTCTATCAAATAGTTTTGTGTTATTCTGAATTTGTATTAGTTTATTGTAGTTACATAGTTGACCTAGTTTATATTTACAAAATCACATACATTCAAATCAATTCAATCCCTAATCAACACATCAACCTCCCAAAGGGGACCAAAACCCTGATAAGCCATTTTGGCTCTTCCTTGAGGATAGTAGCCAAGTGGTATTTTATGATCATTTTTGTGTCCTCCTAATGATATAGGTTAAAGGTGTGATTTAGAACCTAGACCCTCTTTTCCTACATCACAATAAGGGATACAATAGCTTCATATATTAGTGGTTACTTGATGAATGAAGGAAGAAGGCTAGGTTAGATAAAGACGATGAACTTGAAGGTTTGGGTAAAATTGTTTAATGGTTGGCTTAAGGATGGTGTCAGAATCAAATAAGCTATTGGTGTTCTTATTCATGTACTTGAGTATTTTTTACTTGATAAAAATATGGAGTTGATGAATAATTAGGGGCTTTAGAGGTGGAGGAGACAAATGTAAAATTCGAGCACCATATATAAAAAATAACATTTAAGGTAGTATAAGCAATACAAAAAAGTGCTATCCTCTCTAATAGCATTTTTCCTACAAAAAAAACATTTTAGGTAGTATCTGGTGTGTAACAAAAGGGATATTTATGTAAGAAAAATGGTGCAAATGGATGATATAGAATATTTGGAGAAATAGGATAATGATGGAGGTCCATGGTGACCTCTTAAGAATGAGAAGGAGTATCTATTTTCTATCGAGATATGCTTAAATTATGGAGGACATGAAGCATGGAGGTGTTAGATGAGTGTGGGTTGCGAGAAGAAAACAATGGAGGAAATGAATATAACCATATATGAATGACAAAAATGTAGGAAAGGAAGTGAATTCCATAGAAGAAATAAAAAAGAAAGAGGATATGGAATTTCATCATATGGATAGAAAATGATTTTTGGATGGAGGTGTTGTGAATAGTTGACATGTATAGGGATGTATCAATGTAATATTTCTAAGGCCATAATTTAAAATAGGATGGAAAGATATAAGAGAACCAAGGAAGTGAGATAAATGAGTGTATCAAATATGTAGGATAAAAAATGTAAAGAAGGTGGAGCTTGGATATAGGATAACATAGGGATACAGATATGTGGCTATGGAGGTTGTGGCATGTGGAACTAGGATTAAATGAAACAAGAGGATCTATATCTAGATACATAGAAGTAGAAGTCATGACTTAGGAACTAGATGACATAGAATGAGGAGTGAGTGGGTCCACAATAGGGGAAAAAGATGTATAAGGAATATATGAGGACTTGGAACAAAATTAGATGTCTCTAATGGGTAGGAGGAATAAGGGAGAATATGGGAGGGCCTATTCACATGCACAATTTTCTTGATACATTGTAGAATCTCCAAACTTGAAGAATGAGAAAAAATATTTCCTAAGGCATCAAGAAGTTTAATAATTGTCAATGCCATTGAGAGAGGGTCAATTGAAGATATTCAATACTCAAAAAGAAATAATTTGATGAAATAATTTTATATTCTATTTGTGCATGACATGTGTCATGATTGAATGTATCATTAGATGAATCAAAAATATTAACCCTTTTACAAGGAGGAGTAGGAGGAATCTTGGCCATGGATAGATTTAGATGTAATATATGATGGAGAGAAATATTGTTAGAGCATGAGAACTACAATGGGAAGAGATCATGTACTAGAGGGAAATAAGAATACTGCATACCTTCCTAGGGTTTGAATTTTAGGGTTTAATAATTATCTATAGCGTTTCAATTTTATTAGGTTTGTAAATTTTAGGATTTCAATTTGCAAATTTGAAGAATTTACAAAAAAATTAATCATAATTTGTCCATGAATTTCACAATTTATGTTGCAAGTATGGATGTGATTGGTGGTGTTGTCATTAATGTTGTTATTGATGTCAACACAGATTTGTGTATTTGCCAACTACTTTTTAGAAAGTTTGAGAAATAATGAAAGTAGAATTAAAAATTGTTTTCTAAGTGTGCTCTGGTATTGTGGTCCGTATTTCTCCTATGTTGATCCTATGCCTATTTGGATCTATAGGTGTGTTCATGATCTTTAATGAATCATATATATTGAGTTTCAGCTTCTGAGTTGATGGAGAATATAAGATATGTTCACCGGTGTGTGAATTGGTTTGCTAGAACTATTTGTTTATGGACTGGGAGAAATGTTTCGTCTTTGTAGTCTTCTGATATTTGGTTTCAGATCTTATGGATCTGGGAGATGACTCCTTTTGTTAGTTTTTGTGTTTTGAAAAATTTCTAGTGGTTTGGTGCTCTAGAAGACCTGCTCTAGATCTCATGTGTTTTATTAGCTGGTCTGGTTGGACTAGTCAAGAGTTCTCTAAAATTGAAGTTAGTTGTAATTTTTATGGATGCATTTGAGATGTTCTCAGAGATGGTGAAATGACTAGTGAAGCATGTTGACTGATCCACATGTGATTATCTTGTTGGAGATGCACATACTTCAAAGATCATTGGTGTTTTCATTAGGTTTGGATGACCTAGTGTCTACACATTACATTTGGCTTTTGCATCAATTTGAGAAAGCGTGTCCGAGCTTCAAGATGTTATTTGGGTCCTAGAATAAATACGTAATCAGTCCTCTCTCATTCTTATCCAGTATGAGAATGTTGAGTAGCCGACCTAGTTTGAATTTGTAATTGAAATTGTATAGCCAACCTTGGAGAATGTTCCCGAGGTTGAAGATGGTATAAAAGCAAGTTAAGTTGTAGTGAAATTGATATCCATCCATCCACAAATCGAACAAGTGAGTGAAGTGTATTAACAAGTGCAAAAAGTAGAGAGTGGAAGAGCGAATTAAGGCAACAATACTTTAAGGTGTTAGATTCCTGAAAGCAATGAGTTGATGGTATCTACAATATTTTGATCAAGTTACGAATGTGTGGAACCCTAGTGGTGGATCTTCATTTATATTCTCTTTTTTTTGTAGGTAGTGAGCCTCCTTTCTGGACAGTGAGTCCTTCTCAAGATAGTGAGCCTTTGTATTTGGGTAGTGAGCCTTTTGTATCCGATATTGCATTACTAATATATTGTGAGTTAATCCTCATTGTGGTTTTTCCCTCATTAGGTTTTCCACATAAATCTAGTGTCTCTGGTGTTCTCTTTTTGTTATTTTTATTTCATTTTTACACTTAATAACAAATTGAAGTTAAGGTGAAAAGATTAAGTTCATAAGTATATAAATTTGATATAGTTGATTCACCCCCCTCTCAGTTGTCTTGTGCATTTCAACAATTGGTATTAGAGCTCTAGTTCCTCGGTGAAAAGCTTAACCGCTTGAGGTAGATTAGATGGTGCACAAGTTGCATCTTTCTATGTTTGATGGAGTTGATTATAGTGACTGGAAAGAGCAGATGAGAAGTTATTTGATTTCACTTAATTTCAATACCTGGAAAGCTATGGAGATAAAGTATGTGATAGCAGTAGTTGGTCCTTCCTCTACTGATGAGGTTTCAACTTATGAAGAAAATGAAAGAGCAAGATTTGCTATCTTCAGTGCTTTATCTAAAACTAAAAGAACAAAAGTTATTTCTCTGCCTACTACTCATGAAGTATGGACAAAGTTGAAAGATATTTATGAAGGGAATGATAGAGTAAATTTGTCAAGGAAACTAACTACTAAGCAAAAATTTGAGAACTTGAGAATGGAAGATGGAGAAGAGATTGCAAGCTATTATCAAATAGTTGAACTTATAGCAATAGAAATCAAGAATCAAGGTGGTACCATGTCAGATGAAGATATAATTGAAAATATCTTGATGACCTTACCAGAAAATTACAGTGACAAAGTATCTACACTTGAAGAACAGTATGATCCAAATACATTTACTAAGGAGCATCTATTGGTGTCCCGACTACATTTGAGATGAGAAAATTTGCAAGAGATAAGGAGAAGACTGAAACAACCTTTAAAACAATGAAGATAGAAGATGATTTGGATGATGAAGATTCAAAAGATTCAAAAGATTTGGAAGCAAATTTCACAAGGAGATTGAAGAAAGGTATTGGTAAATACAAAGATAAGTTTCCCTTTAAGTGTTTCAATTGTAGAAATATTGGTCATTATGCATCAAGATGTCCTAATAGAGCTACACAAAAGAAGAATAAGGATAATAAAAATAATTACGAGGATAAAAAGGATTGGAAGTTCAAGAAGCCGTATTATGTTAAGGAGGATGCAAGAATTTTTTATGATGAATTTGACCTTGAGGAAGATAAAGATGAATGTTTGTTTCTAGATTTGGAAAATAAAGTTGTACTTACTAACCATGGAAGATGTGAAAAATAATCTGGTCTAGAGAGTAAGAAGGATGAATTAGAAGGTAGTCTGGTAACTGCTTTTCATGCCAGACATGATGGAGAATTTTAGGTGATTGGCAGTGGATGTTGAAATCATATGACTGGAGATAAGAGTAAGTTTACTAAACTTGAGAAGTATGATGGAGAAATATTTATGTTTGGGGATGATTTTGGTGCTAAGATTGTTAGAAAAGGAACAATTAGCTTTGATGGAAAACATAATACTGATGATGTTTATTATGTAAAGGGTTTAAGGCATAATCCCTTAAGTGTTGGAAAAATGTGTAGCAAAGGTTTTAAGCTTGTGTTTCAGGATAACATGTGTGAGATCAGGAAAAGATCTGGAACTGTGGTTGCAGCTGGAAGAAGAACTCATGGAAACATCTATCAACTTAAAAGTGGAGATGGTCAATGTTTTATTTTTTAGATTAATGAGAGTTGGCTTTGGCATGAAAGTATGGGATATGTGAATTTTGACAATCTGGCTAGGATCAGTTCTAGGGAAGTTGTTAGAGATCTACCTAGAATCATAAAGCCTTCAAATTCAATTTGCAGAAGTTGTCAAATGGGAAAATAGACAAGAAACAGTTTTAAAGGAAAGGATCAATCATCTATCAGAATGATAGAATTAATCCATATAGACCTTTGTGGTCCTATAAGAATAAGAAGCCTAAGTGGTGATAGGTACTTTATGCTCTTGACTGATGATTACTCTAGAATGAAATAGGTTACATTTATTAGAGAAAAGGCTTAGGCTCTTGATAGATTCAAAGTGTTTAAGACAAGAGTAGAAAATGAGGCAAACCTGAAAAATCAAATGCTTAAGGTCTGATAGAGGTGGAGAATTTACATTTGGTGAGTTCAATGCTTTATATGAAAAACATGGCATAAAAAAACATTATTCTGCTCCTAGAATCCCTCAACATAATGGAGTTGTGGAAAGAAAGAACCAGATTGTTCAAGAAGCTGCTAGAACTATGATGAAAGAATTAAATGTTCCTGATGTGTATTGGAGAGAAGCAATCCACACTGTTGTTTACATCCTTAAATAAGTTCAAATCAAAAGTAATAGAACTAAGAACCCTTATGAGTTATGGACTGGTAAGACTCCTACTATAAAATACTTTAAGGTATTTTGAAGTTGATGTTATATTAGAAGAGATGAAGAAAATCTTGGAAAGTTTGATGCTAGATGTGATGAAGGAATTTTCCTTGGATATTCAAATGATAGTAAGGCTTATAGATGTTTTAAGAAGAGAATGGGGAAAATAATTGAAAGTACTAATGTAAAGGTTGATGAAGCTATGTATAGACCAATGGAAATAACTGAAGTTGAACCTGATGATCCAAACTGTGTACAAATACAAGAAGAAGAAAAGGGAGAGAAAGAACAAAGTGATGAGTAGGAAGAAACTTCAGAAGCTGCACCTAAGACTCTTAAATATGTTTAGAAAAATCATCTAGAGGAATAAATAATTGGAGACAAAAGTGAAGGAGTGAAGACAAGAAGAAAAGTAGTTGAGGTAAATTTGTGTCTACTTTTTAAGATAGAACCTAAGACTGTAAATTAAGCATGTGATGATGAAAGTTGGGTTAGAGAAATGAAAGAGGAACTACAACAAATAAAGAAGAATGAGACATGGGAACTAGTCCATAGACCTGCAAACAAGAATGTAATTGGTTCTAAATGGGTATTCAAAAACAAGTTGAATGAAGATGGTGAAGTGGTAAGGAATAAAGCAACAATTTTATGTAAAATATATTCATAGGTTGAAGGAATAGATTTTGAAGAAACTTTTGCACCTGTAGCAAGAATGGAAGCCATTTGAATGTTCTTGGCATTCTTAGCTCATAAAGACTTCAAGGTATATCACATGGATATCAAATCTACATTTCTAAATGGAGAATTGGAAGAAGAAATGTATATGGAGCAACCAAAAGGTTTTGAACTGTCAAACAAATTGGACTTGGTTTGTAAACTAAAAAAGGCACTATATGGACTGAAGCAAGCTCCCAGAGCTTGGTATGCAAGACTAGATAAATACTTGACAAAGCAAGGATTTAGTAAAGGGTTCGTAAACAACAATCTTTACTTTAAGGTTGAGAAAGACAAGATTTTTATAGTTGTGGTGTATGTTGATGACATCATCTTTGGTGGAAATGAAGGTATGTGTAAATTTTTTGCTAAAGAGATACAAAAAGAATTTGAAATATCTATGATTGGTGAACTGAATTTCTTCCTTGGACTTCAAGTAAATCAAACTGAAAAAGGGATATTCATTTCATTATCCAAATATGTTAAGGAACTATTAAATAATTTTGAAATGGATGACTCCAAATCGGTTTGTACCCCTATGGTAACCGAATGTAAGCTGAGTAAGGATGATGAATATGCTAAAGTTGATCAGAGCATGTACAGATCCATGATTGGTGGATTGTTGTATCTTACTGCTACTAGACCTGATATCATGCATGTAGTATGTTTAGTTGCAATATTTCAAGTAGAATCAAAGGAAGCACATGTTACAACTGTAAAGAGGATATTCAGATATCTTAAAGGAACTCCAAACTATGGACTATGATATTCAAAGGACAATGATTTCACATTGAATGCCTACATTGATGCAAACTGGGTTGGTTGTGTAGATGACAGAAATAGTACAAGTGGTGTTGCATTCTTCCTTGGAGGGATATTAGTTTCATGGTTGAGCAAGAAACATGATTCAATTTCTTTATCCACTGTAGAAGCAGAGTATATTACAACAACATCCTGTTGTACAAAGGTACTTTGGATGAAGCAAACTTTGATGGAAATAGGTATGGAAAGTGATGAAACTATCTCTATATTTTGTGACAATACAAGTGCTATAAACATTTCAAAGAATCCAGTGATGCATTCTAGAACAAAGTATATATCTATCAAGTATCACTTTTTGAGGGAAAAGGTATTGAGGAATGAAGTTAGACTTGAATATGTACCTACCAAAGAACAACTTGCAAACATATTCACTAAGGTCCTTCAGAAGGATACTTTTGAGTATCTCAGAGGGAATTTTGGGGTTACTACCCTTCCTTCTTTGAACTAAGTGCACATGAAGGTGCATCAGTCCAGTGGATTCATAGACTCTTTATTCTGGATTAATGATTGTGGGCTACTCTTGGGGGGGTAGTGAAGTGCATTGTTGCAGTATGTGATGTGGGTGTACTCCTTAGGTGGAGTGAACAAAGATTTATATGGCAAGAATTTACTTTTCCATTGATGTCAAAGGGGGAGAGAGAATCATGTGAAAATTCTATGCTTGGCAAGTTGTCACTTATGAAAATCATGTATGTTGTATTTGATGGTTTTTCACATCATGTGTTGCCATCAATGACAAAGGGGGAGATTGTTGCAAGTATGGATGTGATTGGTGGTGTTTCCATTAATGTTGTCATTGATGTCAACACAGATTTGTGTATTTGCCAATTGCTTCTTAGAAAATTTGAGAAATAATGGAAGTAAAATTAAAAAGTGTGTTTTGAGTGCGCTCTGGTATTTCGGTCCATATTTCTCCTATGTTGATCCTATGCCTATTCAGATATGTAGGTGTGTTCACAAGCTTTAATGAATCATATATACTGAGTTCCAACTTCTGAGTTGATGGAGAATAGAAGATATGTTCACCGATGTGTGAACTGGTTTGCTAGAACTATTTGTTTGTGGACTGGGAGCAATGTTTTGGCTCTGCAGTCTTCTAATATTTGGCTTCAAATTTTGCAGATTTGGGAGATGACTCTTTCTGTTAGTTTCTGTGTTCTAACAAACTTTCTAGTGGCTTGGCCCTTTGAAAGGCCTGCTCTAGAGCTACTGTGTTTTACTGGCTGGTCCGGTTGGACTGGTGAAGAGTTATCTAAAAATGAAGTTGGTTGTAATTGTTACAGATGTATCTGAGATGTTCTAAGAGATAGTGAAATGATTGGTGAAGTGTGTTGACTGATCCATGTGTGATTATCTTGTTGGAGATGTGCGTACTTCAAAAATCATTGGTGTTTTCATTAGGTTTGGTTGACCTAGTGTCTACACGTTACATTTGGCTTTTGCATCGATTTGAGAAAGAATGTGCGAGGTTCAAGGTGTTATTTGGGTCCTAGATTAAATATGTAATTGGCCCTCACTCATTCTTATCCACTGTGGGAATGTTGAGTAGCTGACCTAGTTTTAATTTATAAATGAAATTGTATAGCCAACCTTGGAGAATGTTCCTGAGGTTGAAGATGGTATAAAAGCAAGTTAAGTTGTAGCAAAATTGATATCCATCCATCCACGAATCGAACAAGTGAGTGAAGTGTGCAAAAAGCAGAGAGTGGAAGAGAGAATTAAGGCAATAGTACTTTAAGGTGTTAGATTCCTGAAAGCAGTGAGTTGATGGTATCTACAATCTTTTGATCAGGTTGCAAATGTGTGGAACCCTAGTGGTGGATCTTCATTTATATTCTTTTGTTTTTCTATAGGTAGTGAGCCTCCTTTTTGGACAGTGTGTCCTTCTCAAAGCAGTGAGCCCTTAAACTAGGTAGTGAACCTTTGTATTTGGCAGTGAGCCCTCTGGCAGTGAGCCTTTTGTATCTAGTATTGCATTATTACTATATTGTGAATTAATCCTCATCGTGGTTTTTCCCTCATTGGGTTTTCCATGTAAATCTGGTGTCTCTAGTCTTCTCTTTTTTTTATTTGCATTTCATGTTTACACTTAATAACATATTTAAGTTAAGGTGAAAAGATTAAGTTCATAAGTAAAGAAATTTGATACAACTAATTCACCCCCCTCTCACTTGTCTTGTGAATTTCAGCAATTTCATAATTTGTCCATGAATTTCACAAAATAAGGGGAAATTGCAAAGAAAATGAGGAAAAATTGTAGAGGAAATGAGGGAAAATTGTAGAGAAAATTAGGGAAAATTATAAAGCACTCCTTGGTTTTAAAGACCTTTGCTTGGATGTTACCTTGTTGCCCTTCAGTTGAACCCTACTCTTTGATTGAACAATCTCCTCTCTTGTAGCAAAAATTGATGGTTGAAGGTGCAAGGTTTGGCAATGGAAGGTGCTCAACGAATAAATTTGGAGAGCAAAATGAATCGACAAGCAAATATATCAGTTCATATAACTTAAAAAATAATAAAATAAACCTTCGAGTGAAGGTACAACATTTGCTTGAAGGTATTTTTATTTTTTTCGATTAGTGAAGGGTCTTTGAATGAAGATGATCTTCACTCGAAGGTCTCTAGGTAAAGATCTTCAAGTGAAGGACCTTCTTTTGAAGAAATATCTTTGAACGAAGGTAGTTCAATTTTTTCCCACTCCCTTTGAAATTTTCATGTCCCAAGTTTGTGATCCATTATTGTGGGATTACCCAAGAATATAAATAGTTTTATTTAATTCACATGCATGATGTCAAGACATAATTAGGAAATAAATAAAATTGATTTAATTTATTTTTAGAAGAGTTTAAAGATAGAAAAGTCAACTTAAATAAATTAAATATTTAATTTAATTTTAGAAGAAATATCAGTAAATTATGTAATTATGGTGGATGAAAGGAATGCCCTTGCTCTGCCAAAGGTAATCCTGGCAAAGCAAGGGTAGGATGCTTGGGGCAGGTGTGTCTAGGCAACATCAAAAAAATTGGGTGTTTGTTCGAACAACAATGCGGAGATGGAGGCCTTGTGGCTTGGCTTGCGATTGTGCATCAAACATGGTATTGACTTGGTGGAAATTGAGGGGGATTCATAATTATGTGTAAAGGAAATTAGTTCTGACCACTCCCCAAATTGGAGATTAAGTAATTGGATTGGGCCAATTAAAGAGGTCCTAGACAAACTCAACATTTTTTCACTAATGCACGTCTACATGGAAGTGAATAAAGCTGCAAACTTTTTGGTGAACTGGGGAGTATCCCAAAGTGAGCGGGTAGTGGCGACTTCGTCCTCAACATGCTGGTTGGGACTACCGAAAATCTTAGACCAAGATAACGCTAGATGTGGGTCGATTTGCAGTGTGAAAACACAGGCTTGTGATTGGATGGATAGCTTGGGAGTCACAAAAATTAGAAGGTTTGGGAGGGTCGAGGAATCAATATGGATTTGGGCAAGATTGGGTGTCGGTCGCGGGTGGTCGGATTCGACTATCTTTATATCTGAGGCTACTTGTTTACTTTGCACTAGTCAGTGATCGCGACCTTCTAAGGTGAAGCAAGATGGTTCACATCTTTGGTTTGAGATACTCATGCTACAAAGAGTCTCTATAGGCTCAATGTGGCAGGCTCTTTTCTTTCCACCATCTGAAGGTGAGAGCAATGGTAGTTGGATTGGTATCGACAGTGCTAAATGTGGACCGTCACTGGTGCGATAGAAGGGTTTATGAGACAATCTTTGGACCTTTGGTAAATGTGATTGATTCCAAGGAGAGGATGATAAAACTTTGCAACAGGTTGGTGACACTTGTAAACGCTCAGGTAGTTGCAAATGCAATACTAGCATTGGAAGTAGAGGGGTTGTTTAGTCACCTTAGGATGTTCTTCAACCCAACAAACATTGAACCAGTTGAGGATGAAGGAGAGGTCTATGAAGCGGAAGCTTTACTACAACGTAGAAAGGCATTGGAAAACTTGATGGAAAATGCGTGGGAAATCTTTTGGGTCGGGGTGATGAACTCCAACCTAGAAGCCTTCTCTAGATTCATGGACTCTGGTCACTCATGGCTAAGTGTAGGCAGTCTAATGAGGGTGCTGGAAATAGGAAGATGCCTATCAATGATCTACCACAATATGAATGCGTAGGATGGTCGAATACCGAGGGCTAGTATGTCTCTAGTGTTTCTGGTGTATTGTAGTTATCAACTCTATGGTTAGGCTTGATCTAACCATCCTTAATGTACTTGGGCGCTATCCCCTTGATAGCACTTATCAATAAAAAATAAAATAAAAAATTTGATTAAATAATTTAAAAAATATTTAATTTGTGTAGATGGAAGAGGACCATAAATAATTAAATAATTTAATTAAAGTGGTTGGAGGAAAACAATTAATTATTTAATAAGTGTGAATGAGTGAAAATAATAATTAAATAGTGTGGATGAGAGAGTTACAATTTAATTAAATAATTAGTTAATATTGATGAGGGAAAATGATGAAATAATTAAATAATGAAAAGTATTTAATTAAAGAGTAAAATTAATAGTGATGAATGGGTTGATAAGAGACAATGATGATGGTTTAGACACGTAAGTCATTTTCAAATGTCATGGAGTCTTAAAAGATATATGTATATTTTTTTAATTCTTTTAAATATTTTTTTATCAATTTGTAACCATTAAAAATTAGATGAGAATTAAAATTGTTAGAATGAAAAAGATTTTAAATATAAAAATAAATTTTAAAATACATAACATTATTGCATACAATTTTATCTAAAAAATATTAAATAGAAAATAATATAAAACTGACACAAATTCATATTAGAAAAAAATACAAACTACCTAAAAGTTAAAATAAAAGACATGATATTTCTAGAAACTATAATAGTAAACTTGAGTCCTTCAAATTTAAATTTTATGTATTTTTTATCATCAAGATTTTAGATTACACATGATCTTTAAAGATAAAGGTCTAATAAAAGATATGAATATTTGTAGAAACTATAATAGTATATTTCTAATTTAAAAAATATTTTTAATCTTTACACTACCTAATCCATCGTTAAAGATAAAACGGTCAATCAAATGCAAAAGAAGATAAAAAAGTATGAAGGCAGGTATCCAAAGAATATATCCATAGATTAGCGTTGAATCCAAGTGGGAGGAGCCCACAATAAATATAAGCATACCACGTTAGGTATTTTTTTTAAAAGGATAATATTCCCTGTTTCCATTTAACAGTGCAATAAAATCAAATCAATGGAAAAACGAGCATACTGGGAGATGTAAGGATAGCCACAACCCCATACCAAACGCCACGTGTTTCCCAGCTGGTTGTCTGGGTGGCAAAAGTCTTACGTGGCATGTACGGCCAGAGGCGTGTATTATAATTTTGTGCGGGTGATAATGAAAGTCAGGCGTGCATGGGATGAGGTGGACAAGTGGATATTGCAACATAATAAAATATAATTTGCCCATCTCTCTCTCTTCATTTTCATTTTCTCACCTAATATCAAATGCCATTGGGGTTTGTTGAGAGAGTTAGGTAGCTCAACTTGAAGCCGCTTTCGTTTTTGTTCCCTTGATCTCTCTTTCTCCGCAATTCCAAGCTCCTGATTTTGGCGAAACAAAGAAAACTGGAAATTGTTCTTCGATTTTGTCTGCAAATCGTTTAAATTTGGAGGTGTGTATGCCTCGTTGAAATAATCTTTTCCTGCGATTTGGAAATTGTAGATTGCGGACGGAAATGTTATTTATTGATTTTGATTTCTTGGTTTTATAAGTAAGTTGTGGTCTTTCAATTTCAAACTCAATTTCTGTTTGAAATTGCAGTCTTTACATGATTTCTAGGTTTTTATGGGAAATTACTGTGGAATTGGCAGTTGTTATTGCTGGATATCGATCCTTGGTCGCTCGGGAACTTTTTGAGATGCCTGTGGATTCCGATGTAACCTAATGGCTGTCAATTGATCATATTGAATATAATTTAGGGTTTGTACAGAGTTTTAACGAAAATATTGAGGGTTTGTACATTGATCGGACAGCAGAACGTCTGGGGGATTAAGAAGCGCTTTTGTTGGTCTTCTGACAGGAAATATACACTAAATTTTGGGATAGGTTTAGGGATAGGGTTAGGGATAGGTTGCGGTACAATTTTGAGTAGAAGCAATGCTTATCAAGGAAGTTGATGAGGTTGAGGAGTCGGAGGGTAAAGGAGAAGAGATTGTGAGAATTGACAGGGTTGCCAAAAGGGCTGTCGTTGGAGCAGGGGCTCGCGTTCTCTTTTATCCAACACTGTTGTATAATGTTGTTCGGAACAAGCTTCAAGCGGAGTTTCGATGGTGGGACATGGTCGATCAGGTTATTTGTTATCTATTTTTTAATTTCATCTTGTCGATCTTTAGGTTAAAAGAACAAATTAAAATTCTGATTTGTGAAGGCATTGTAGATGTTATATATGAAATGTTGTTCTCCTTTTTTAATTTTCGCAGACGAATGTCCCTGAACTCCTTAATTTAATAAAAATTCTTTGACAATATTGTCTTTGGCACGAATGGAAGAATGATGCTGTGATGTCCACAAGAAGCCATTCTACATGGTCATTTTTTAAACCCACCGATCCCACAATTTATTTTGTAAACCTTCAGGTCTCCTAATTTGTTTTTATAATAGGTCCAGCATATTTGTTGTGGATGGCCGTTATGCGACAATTTATTTCGGAAACCTCCAAGCTTCCTTATTTGTTTTCTTTATTTTTTAATAATAGCTTCCGAATTTTTTGTGACAGCCTCACCGTTTATTAAGTTTGTTTTCTATTCGTGGTTCTATTAGAATGAGTATTGATGGACTTGCTTGTAATTCTGTCTTTTCTTGAGCTCCATAGGACTTCTTGGTACTTTGGTTGAGTGTTCTCATATTTTGTGCTTCTATTTCTGGATTGGCACTTTGTTTTTTCATAATATGGATTTGCCATTTTTATTCTGGGATCAAAGCATGTGGGTAAAAATTGACTTTTTGTATGGTTGTTCTTTAGATCCCTCTTTTCCTGGGCTGATCTTTGTAAAATTTAATGTGTATTTGCATAATTTTCACATTTACACCATCTTTTCCTGTATCATATTTACTCAGATTTTTCTATATCTCAACTTATACTTTTCAAGTGGCTTTCACCAAGGTTTCTGATGATATTAACATGTGTTCTTGACAAGGTCATCATAATATTATCATGCATTCTGTTCATACTCTGTACTTTTCTCTAATAAGTCTATCCATTTATTCTTCTTTGTTATTCTTGATTGACAAGTCCTCTCGCATTATGCCATGCTGTGAAAGTGTTGATTGCCTCATTTACTGGCACGTATTGTTTAAACCTGTTATCAATTGGCTGTTCTGCTTAGCTCCCATTTTGTATAATTGCGAAGTAAAAGTAAACTGTGGATCAGATTGCTGCTGTTCATGTAAGATCCATCTATTCTCATCGGAAATCAATATCATTTAGCTGCTGTGTTCTCCAATTATAGGTTTTCATGACTAAGGTTGGCTAAATGCAATTGCGTAAGATTGTATCTATTGTTATAATCAAAATGTTATCTGGTTTTGAAGATTAGTGGTACCTTGCAACTTCCTAAGTACCATAGAGCTATATCTAGGCTTATTCCCCAAGGATTCTGTTTCCAATATCAATTTATCCATCTTCTCTGCTGAGAGGCACATTTTACACCCTGGACCAAATTTTGAATTTTGTCATCTGTGGGGTTAATCTAAGTAAAAGATGGCAGTCACACAACAATATATCTGTAAGATCATAGGTACTGCCATAGAGTCTTTTTGATATCTCTCAAAACATATCAGATCCACTTTAAGATGGCTCTGTGCCAGTGATAAATCCTGTAGCATGTTTCTTTTAATTGTAGCAGAAGTAAAACAAAAAGTACGTGGATGAATTCAAATTTATGTCTGTAAGATTCTGAATGCTTTTGGATTTCTTCAGTATTCTGATCAAAGGGATGATTTGGTCCTCCCTGTGTTTCAGTATCTCTTATTAGGTGCTGTTCCATTTCCTAAAGATGTTCAACGCTTGAAGGAGCTTGGTGTTGGAGGAGTTGTTACACTGAATGAGGCTTATGAGACATTGGTTCCTACCTCAATGTATCAGGTGATTTAGTCTTTTTGATTGGCATATTTAATATGTAAGTGATAGCTAAAGGCATCAATTTTACTATTTTGAAGCATAGGGTAGTGCTTCCTAGCTATCACATAGAATATTCCAACCATTATTTCAGTAATTATTTGTCCTGGGAGTTAAAATGAATTAGCTGTTTTTTTATTTATTGTAGTAAATTTTCATATTGTTATTATATATGTATAATATTTACACACACATATGCAGCATATTAAGATTAAATTGCGCCTTCACTTATAATTAATGTTATTGGATGTTCTTAATGTTCTTATCCTTTTGTCTGATGATGATTTATTATGTGTTCTCAACTTTAATCTTGTGAGCCTAATAATGATGATGTCCTATGTTTGGGTTCTCTAGTTATTGCATGATTGACAAGCATTTTGCTTGCATATGGATCTCTGTACTATACAGACATGTATTATCTTACTGTACAATGGATGAGAGGAGTTAATGAATTTCATAAATTGATTTGACTGATTTTTTGTGCACTCATTTGACTGTATGTTTTTCTAGAATTTCACATGGTATTAAAGCTCTGGGTTTTGTTCTGGGGATCGCAGAACAGATTCAACAGCATTGTGGTGGTTAGGGCATATTTCAGAAGCTGGAAATACATGCATTTAAAAGTTAAGGCATATTTCAGAAGCTGGAAATACATGCATTTAAAATTTAGGGCATATTTCAGAACCTGGAAATACATGCATTTAAAATTTTTGTTTCCATGAGGCAGTACATAGAGTTTTATATATTTCATCCTGCATTTTTACAAGCCTGAGATTAAGGCTGCAAATTTTATTTCACTTTGGGTCATTTAAAGTCAGTTACCTGCCTTTTCTGCAAAATTGAACTTCCAGCTAGTTCTTTCAGCCTACTAAATAGAGTGCCACCTACTTCTGTGCAAATTGAAGTTATTATCCTTCTTTAGATTTTCTTTTGCAAATTTGACTTTCCAGCCAGATTTCAACCTTGACTCATTCTTTTCAGGCCTTTTGTAAATGTTTTAAAGTGAAGTGTAATTATATAATTTGGGAATATTTTAATTTTTTAATTTAAATATTGGGTTCTTAATTACTTATAAAACTTTTCTTTAAATAAAGGGGCATTGGAAAATGGCTTTAGACTGTTTTGTGGGTTTTAGTTAAAGTGCCATAAAATGGGGCTTTTGGTTTCAAAGCTATACTTTACCAAAAGCATATGTTAAATATTTGCTGCACTAATTAGAAAAGCTTTTTCAAGAGTCCACTAGTTACTTTCCACATCTTTTTTGGGATTTGTCTGATCTCAAAAGAACTTGTTAGTGCAGAAAATTTTAGGGTATGGAACTAGTCGATTAAAACATTTTGGCTCTTAATGCTTTGCAGGACTGTGTAGAAGGCAATACAATCCATATTGGTAAATGTGTATGAGGGAAGAGTTAAACTGTATTGGTACTAACTAGTTTGTTAGTCACATGCAACATTATAAGGAATGCTCAAGGTGCAAAAGTTCCTAAAGCATTATGAGAAATTATCACCTCATTGCATGTATACACTGCTGCCAAAATTATTATTTTAAGGAAACAACTCTTCATCTTCCAAGCAAATGATAATATGGGTGACTCTTCATCTTAAAAGCCAGTTAGGTGTGCATGATGGGATTATTTGAATTATTTTTTGCTACATTGAAGGTTTTGGGAAGTCTCCATTAGAGATTGAATACAGGTTTTTGGCAAGCTAGGTGCCATTAAATTCAAGAGTTGGAAGGAATGCTACTCCAAGATGATGACATTTTTGGCATGAGTACATACAGAGGGGATGTAATCCCCACATCTCCCTTTGCAAATTGTTTCTCACTTCATTGAGTTGTTTTGGGACTAATTTTGATGTCCCCAAAACATTTCCTATTTTAGAGGAGGGTTACTTAGGGACATCCATGAGCCTTCGAGGGACTTTCACAATTTTTTAGGGATGTATCAATGTTGTCCTGATGTACTCCACAACAACTGTTCAATAAACAAAGAAAATGACCTATTTGCAAAAGTAAAAAAGAAACAAAGGTGGGGGCAAAAAAACAAATTATTTACATATCATATTGATAATGTGACTATCAGATATTCATATTCATATTTCAATGTGTCACAAGATTTGGATTTTAATTTTCAAAGGTCAATGATGATGTTCATTTGTTTAGCATTCATTATCGATAATAACGTTATTTGAATTTCAGCTCTCTAGAGTGTTAAGTGTTATTTGAATCAGTATTTTACTTTAAAACTTAGAAACTTAAAGAACCAGCAATCAAAACTGAAAGAACAAACACCCAACAAGAAGAACACCAATATCACATGGAAAACCCTTTCGGGTAAAAAACCATGGCAGAATCATTGCTTTCATTAACTTTAAAAGGGCACCAACCCAAGAGACAACAATCTCCAGATTACAAAATTGAGCACCAACTCATTAGAAGCACCAACTTCCTTGAAGCGCCAACTTTGAACAGCTGAAGCACCAACTTCAGTAAGAGCACCAACTCAAGAAGCATTTTTGCAACACAACATCTCTGCATTCTTGACTTCGAAATATGTTCACATCAACTGAAACACTCATGCTTGCATATGAAATCACTGTTCAGACTCTGAAATCTTTTGTTCAAAAAACCAAAACTTCATCTGCAACCAAACCTAAATCCTTTCCCATTTCAAAAAACACTCTTTGTAACTTGCTTATTCTGAAAAAGAATCAGCCTGCTCTCAATCGCATATCACAGCTGACAAATACAAGAATGAATACCATTTTGAAACAGCACGACTCCCCCATACATACATCATTTCATAAACAAGTCTTCATAACTTCTAATGTTACCACACACTCATGAACATTGATGATAGAACTATTGAGTGCCAAAACTGAAAAAGGCTATACTCAGAAGAAATCCAAAAACCAGAATCAACGACAAAGACAAATTAAAATCCTTTTGAATACTCATTCCGATTTTTTTGACTCCACAAACAAAGCACGAATTAACTCTAACTGCCCCATTTCACACAGCCCGTACCAGAAATAAATGGTAGCGATGGCATTTGAATGATCACATCTATTCCAGAAGAGGCACCGACTTAGTGAAGAAAACCACAAAACAGATTTTTTTAAAATCGCATAAGTCCATACAATACAAGAGCGAATGATTTCCTCATCAAGCACATCTTCTACATAATTCGACAATAATGAATACAGATGTTTCAAAATAAAAACCGGCTGAAGATTGACTTAGTGCGCATAAACTATTTTTTGAGCTGACATAAAATGAGTGGTCCGCTTTATTTTAAATGCCATGAAGGCCTATCTTCTGCGCTTCCACAACTCCCACACACCCATTACTTGCAAGTTTCACAGAGGATATTCAAAGCTCAGTCTACCAGACAAATGAAATAAACTCAACTGTGAATGAAGTAAATCCACCATAACCATAAGCCGCCCTCAACAAAGGAGTCGACAGGTAATAGTGAAGCCGTTGCTGAAAATGGAAAGACTCGTCAGATGTCTGAATTTATCGAACATGATGGAAAAACCGCCGTCGCTTATTTAGCAAGGCGTTGCAAAGGAATTGTGCCACTTCTAATGACCCGACCCCCTGACATTTCATGCTGATTTGGCACAATAAATGGCAGCAGAGTCCTCATGCGGTGGATAAAGAGACAATAAATGGTGGCAGAGTCCTCATATGGTCTGACTCTATCAAGCGATTATCATATTGTATGATATGTGATACGTTATACGCTGATGGGAAAACATCCCTTGTAAAAAGGATATCGACCTCTATCAGTTGCGATTATTCTGAGTTAATAAAGTATCGGCCTCCATTATATCAACCTCTTCAAACTGACTGAAACTCAATGCAAAGACCGCCCAGATCAACTCACAACGCACAAACACGGTAAGGTAATGCCAATTCTTTGACATCAATGACAAAATATTCAACAAATCTTTAATGAGAAAAGACCCTATGTCAAAATTCAATACACAGTAAGCAGATTCTGTACTCTTAAGGTTTGAAACAAATTGTCCAACACAACCTTTGATCAGACCTGCAATGAGTGCCCTGACTTGCATACATAAACTTCTGAAAATACAATCAATAAAAACACAAGAAAAATGAAATCGGAATATTGTGGTTGTTGAAAAATATTATTCAGGAAAAAAATCCAAGTACAAAAGATGGATGCCTCAAGTTCATAAATAATTGCTATTCCCTTAACTTATATTGTGCATGGGAATGTGTAGATGATGTGGCTAGGATATCATTTATATATTATATAGATAGTTAGGTTGGCTTGGGTGGCATCCATCACATAAGTATGGTATATATAGGAGGTAGTGGTTAGTTTATTATTATCATGTTTATGTATTATGTTCTTATTGAAGACCATTTGAGGTAGCCTTCTTGAAGTGGCTTATTTTTGGAGGTTGCCTGCCTTGAAGTGGCTTATTAATTATAGTCATTTGGAGTATATTTCGTATATTATTCTTTTTGTGTGCAAGTTACATCATTACAAGTTGTGTTAGAGTATGATCTTGGCATCCAGGTGGCAAGAAACCAAACAATTTTTTTTTGATTTAGGAGGTTAGATTGTTGAGTGCATCTCTCTTTCGATTTGGCGAAAGTGATTTTCTGCAATTTGGAAGAAGGTTGATCAAAGACATATTGAAGTTGCGGTAGTCTAGATTTGGGATCATTTGAAAGCATTTTGAAGGAGTTATTGTGAAGTTAAGGTTTTCACCAAATTCACCCTCGAAGTTGCAATATAGTGATACTAAAAATAGTCTTCAAATCTGCACCTAAACTTTAAACTCATAAAATTGCTCAGCTGAGGAGAAAATCACTTAAAGTAAAATTTGATTTTTCTAATGTGCTAAACAGCAACACCAAGCGGCAAAAAACTAACACCTTGTTGCTCAATTTAATTTCAAATGACTAATTGAGGGATTAATTTCTTCAACACTAGAACTGTCCATCTCAAATTGTGTTCAAAATGAATATGCTGCATCATCTCATGTTAGTTGCAACTTGCAGGTAAAAGCTTTTGTGGTTGTTTAGGAGGTGTCATATGAATACATTTAAAGAAATCAGAGTTTGCACATTTTGACAATTGTTGTACCATGCTGGCTACTGCACAATAGGCTGCAATGTGCTTTGTCATTTTCATAGATGGCTTTTACTAGGAGAGGTTTGATCGATATCCTAATGAACAAGTTACAAGCTTATGGCATATGAGGATGTAGAAGAGGAGACAAAAACAAAATTATTTGGAAGATTCTAGTCTGAAATGCTAAAACAAATAATGGGAGAACAGAGTTATTGCTGTTATTAAGGGTCAGCACATTTCTACAGTCTTAATGATGAAAGTGGTGAGGAGATCAAAGTTTCAAGAATGAAAAATGAAGGGTGAGTATACATTTAAGGAAGCTTCAATGGGAGTAAGAATGCTTCCTCAATGGGGGTAAGAAGCAACTATATTTCAAAATAAATTAGTAGAAAGAAAGAAAAATAAAGTAATAAGATAAGACAAGTGGACAAGTTTGTTCAAGTTAACCTGGTCGTAGGTGATACTTGCTAGATTTCCTAGATCTTGATGGCTCAAATCATTCAGGTCTCTCTTGGAAACATACAATACATGATCATATCTATTGGGGGATGGCAATATGCAAATAATTACCATCATTTAAATTTCTATAGTTCCTACCAAGAATCATTAACATGACTTGTAATATGCTTGCAGAACAAGCATTGGAATGCTAAATGTGGACTTTGTGATTCTGTTTCATGGTGTTCCAAAGTCTGAGGTTGACATACTGCCCAGGCTCTTGATTATAGTTTTGTTCTTAACAAGTTCTGTTTTGTTGTTGTTTTTATCCCTTGTGAAGTTTAGTATTTAGACTGCAAATAAGAGAAGAATTTGAATATATTTTTGGGATCTTTTTAAAAGTTTCACTTGTTTATTGTATGGTTCTAAATTTCTAATAATGTGTCAATATGTAGTCACTGTGTTTGATTGTTATTACGCTAATTGAAATATATTCAAAGCAATGACAGAATTTTCTGCATAAGGCTATTGGAGGTACCCATTTTAATAATAAATGATTAATGATACATTTCTTTATTGTACTATGCCGTCTGTTTCAGGAACAAGGCATTAAACATCTCGTGATTCCCACAAGAGATTATCTATTTGCTCCTTCATTTGAGGACATACATCGAGCTGTGGATTTCATTCATGGTTAGCAATTATGTTTTCCTTCATTTGTGCACATATAATGCTCTGTTTCAGGTTAAATCATTTGAATCCAAAACAATCTTGCTTTTGATAATCTCCCACTTGAACTGAAAACAGGAATGTGTGCCTAATAGATTTAGCTTACTATTTGTTTTTTCATTTGTGCTGATGTATATCAGGATACATCTTTGTAGAGCTGATTTTTTCCTGTGCAGAATTTGTGCTTCCAGCTTATTCCAGATCTGTTTATTCTATCTATAACTCATAAATGTTGTAGTAAGTGTGAAAGGTTTTCTTGTTTGTGGCTAAACATATAGAGTTTCAATCGCCCTGTGAAACATTTTGATGGATGGTACTGTATGGAGTTTCTAAATCTATGGTTGCAGTCGATCTTAGAATTGGTCGCTCTCTACTAGTCTGAAGGCTTTCATTAAGTTTGTTTCAAGTATAATGCTCCTTTTCAAAGGTGGTCAATGTATCTTGTTACCTGATTGAAAGTGTGTTGAACCATGTTTGAAACATCTTTCTTGACTTTCTGATAGTGAGTGCATTCTGTACTCAATTTTCATTGTCATGATTTTCTGTTAATGGTGTGAAAATGTGTTTTTTTTCCATTAAACAATCAATAGGATTAATTGGAGCACCACTTATAGCAGAGAAATGGTTAGTTTTTAACTTTTTGCTTTAAATGATTAATGTCATGTGATTCATGGTTTGGTGATACTGTTTTTCTTTTCAGGTTGTTGCACTTATTTTTCTTTCTTGTGCATTGTAAGATAATTTAAGAATGAATAACTTGATGTTTTCAAGAGGTGAAACGTCATGTGTATTTTTTTTCTTGGGAGACAATTTTCTTAGGTAGGCCAACTTTACTTTTGGGCATGTTAGCGGTGTAGTAAATGCCAAATGATAAAATTTAAATAATAGTTGAAGGCTGGTAGTTTTTTTAGCTGAATTTTACTCATTCTCATTCCACAAGGAGTTGATCCTGTAGATGGGTGTTATGTGCTTACTAGCTCATTAATGTGCACCAGAATAGCTATTTATTGCCATAGGGAGATGACTTTCATGGTAATAAAGCAGCAAAAACAATTTGCTTTAGTTTTAATGTCTTCAACGGTAGGTTTTGCATGTATAGTTTATTTGAATCACTTTCATAAACTAATTTGGTAAAATACTCACCATCATGATAGTGTTACTTTGATTATACCCAACCATTAGCCACTTCACCAATAACATCGTTGAGATCTAAACATCTTTGGTAGTTCTGTTTTGGCTGTGTGCGCATATTCTCTGGACATGGTTTTGTGGACTTACTTTTCTTCTCTAAACTAGTTTGGTAAATACTCACATCATGATAATGGTTCATTGATAATACACAACGATTAGCCACTTCACCAACAACCTCATTGAGACTTAAAGAATCTTTGATAGTTCCATTTTGGCTGAGTGCATGTTTTCTGGACATGGTTTTGTGGACTTGGCTTTTCTTCTCCTTAGATTATAACTCAACCATTTTCCACAGTACAAATAACCTTATTCCATTGAGATTGTTGCTCATTGATAATTAGAATTAGGATGTGTATGCAATACATATCTTTGCTCTTCTTCGAAGGCTATGAATTATGAATTGTTTTTTCCATTTCACACATCCAACAGTCTTTGCCCTTATTGCATTTATGAGTGCATAACTAGGATATAAGGTTTGTGATCCTACAAGGTCAGTTGCTTGAAGTTTTACTACAATCCATAATCATGGTGGTGTTCATATTGGTTTCATTGTGATGCTTTCATGCTTTTCCATCTCAGTTTGCCCTGTTACTTAATGGTATTTGTTGCAGTGCACTCCAATGTTTCAGTAATTTGCATATCATGTTTGTTAGGGTTGTTATACTGTTGTTAATAGTAATGATTAGTACTTGTACTACTAAATGTTAAATGCATAATGGTGTTAAAATAGAAATAAGAAATGGGTGAATGAAGAGCATTATTAAAATGATAAATGACTGGGTAATGGACTGGGCAGGCCACACAACAAACATGGAGGTGAATTTCCACAACAAATGGGAGTAAGTTTTAAGTTTTTTCCATAGTGTTAGATGTAGTTCAGCATTGGGCTGAGAGAATGTCTTATGGATATTTTCTCTTTGATTTTTTAAACACTCGAGATATGGGGATTTTCCAGTTATTTCCATGGTTACAGCACCGCCGGGGACAGGGGGATGGGTTTCCGAGACGGGGGGCAAAGGGGCCTCAAGGCGGGGGGATGGCAGCGGCAGGGCGGGGGTGTATATACTATATACTATACATAGGGTACTTCAAATTCTAGTTATGAAAAGATGTATAAGGCTATTAAGAAGTAAAATAGCAAAATTGCAAATGTCAAATTGAAATACTAAATAGGAAATACTTCAACATTGAACATTGAAGTTTTCAATATCGAATTACTAATTCGAAATTAGAATACTCAATACTACATAAAATTTTAAATTGTCGAATCGGCAAATGGAAGATTTCTATTATATGGTATCGAAAATATCTGATCATAAAGATGATTACAATGAGTAGCATGATATCAAAACAAGTGCAAAATCAAAATGTCACTCCTCTTTCACTTGCAATCACTCCTTTCACTCCTTCAATCACTCTTTTCTCAGCTCTTCACTCTTCTTCTTCTTGCTGTAGCAAACAATTAGAAATGAAAATGTGAATACAAATGAAGGCGTGGAAGACCATAGATGAGCCCCACATACCCTTAGGGTTCAAATAGAACCAAAGAAATAATAAAAAAAGTTATTTTTTTTAAACATGTGCTTGAAGTTGCCGCCGTGGGGGACGCTCGAGAGACACACAGGCGTCCCCTTCAGTGTCCCGAGAACGTCGGGACACCCCCATCTCCTTGGTGGCGAGTGGCAAAATTGGTGGCGCCGATGGGGACTTGGGAATGCTGTCTCCACGTCTCGGGGACGTTCCCATTCCGGGAATGCTCGGGATTTAGGGGGGGAAACGCGTCCCCAGGGTACACTGGTTATTTCAACTACCCATCTCAATGAAGAGAATTGAGATAGCCAAATGATTAAATCAATTTCTTCAATTTTTGCTAAGCTGCAGATTAGATTTACATTTTTTTAATGTTCAATGTGCAAAGCATTGGAATTTGCTAGAGATATTCAGATTATATTTGATATTTGCATTTTCCTCCATGAGTCTTATACTTCTGAAAATTGTCTTTAGAATGGAAAATTAATTTTCTATTGATATTGTGTACTTCTGAAGACTGTCATAAGAATGGAAATTATTTTCTAAGTGCCTATGCTGATTTTGTTCATTTTCTTTGTCGATTGCTTCAAGTATGCTTTTATCTGAATACGAGGATTGTATTTTGTTTTCATGTCTTGATTACACAGAGAATGCACTTTGTGGGAAGACAACATATGTTCACTGTAAAGCTGGAAGAGGTCGAAGCACTACAATTGTTCTCTGTTATCTGGTATTTTTTGCTGCTGACTATATTTTAGATCTATGTGAAGACCATAAATTCAGCTGCCATTTTCCTATATGTTTGTAGTAGCTTTGTTGTTTGAGTATATCCAGCTTTATAAACTTCTAGTATTTGATGTTGGGGTGAGCTCTATCATTGCAATCAGCCAACTCCTTTGGCAGGGAACTTATCCTCAGACAAGAGCAACACTAGGTTCTTACACAATCTCGCATAAAATGTTTGCTCTAATAGTTGTATTTTCCATTTTCTGAATTTCAATGGAATGCCAACTTGAATTGAAGAGCTCTATGTTAGTTGCTTTTCTTGTCTTTGAAGAAAATTGAAATCTACATGAAGACTATTAAATCAGCTGCCATTTTCTTATATGCTTGTAATACCCTTGTTTGAATATATCTAGCTTTATAGAACTACCAGTATTTAATGTCGAAGTGAGCTCTATCATTGCATAAAATGATAAAATGTTTGTTCCAATTTCATTTTCTGAATTCAGTGAGAGTGCCAACTTGAATTGGAAGAGCTATATGTTGGTTGCTTTTCTTGTCTTTGAAGAAAATTAAGCCATTGGTCATTATTGTTATCAAATGCAAGCTGTGCTGGATTCATCAGGCAGATACAGTTTTGACATTATCACACTTAAGCATAAAATCCTTTTTTGTCAATATTTAACAGGTGGAGTACAGGCAAATGACACCTCATGATGCATATGCATATGTACGGTCTAAGAGGCCAAGAGTTTTACTGGCAGCTTCCCAGTGGAAGGTTAGATAAAATATTTTTGGTCTTTACTCGAAATATTCTTGTCTTGAAATGAAATCTAAATTTAGTGTTTGCAGGCTGTTCAAGATTACACTAAGCGGATAAATCAGAAGCAGACAAAATTGATTGTTCCTGCTAGATTTTCCTTGCCAGAACAGTTTCCTGTGATGCCTCTATACATATCCCATACATCATATGAAGGAAATTTAACAATGAACAAAACAGAGATGAATGTATGCTATGACGATTCAATTGTGATTGTGACAAGTGCTGATCTTGAGGGATATAGAAGTATTGAAAGCTCTGGCCTCATTGGAAATGATCTATGGAATGAACTTGGAGTGACTTATCGAGTGAGTTTTGTTGCCGCAAGAAGAGTTGTGGGAGTGGCAAGAGCTTCAGCAGCACTTGCAAGGCTCTCCTACCTGTGGCTTGGCTGCCAGGCTGAAAGTAAATTGTGCTCAAAAGATCTGCCTGTGCCATCACTAAAGGCTTTGAAAACTTTTGAATGTTGTTCATCTGTGGCAGAGCAGTTGCCCGGCATGAGGACTGATGTTCGGGTATGTCCACAGGGTATTGTAAATTGTTGAGGTATTTATTAGGCTTTAATGTCTTATGCATTGAACAGTCTGTATGTAAACAAGAGTTGTGTAGAATTTCTCTTTCATTGGTCCATAGAACTTGAATTGCTGCCCTTTTTAAGTTGTTATGCTAGCTTGCACAGCACATTCCAGGAAACAGGGCTCAGTATGATACTGAAGTTGATTGCTAGTAATGGAATTAAGAGCTTGCCCTTAATTCAGGCATTGGCACAAGACAGTGTCAGCTTACTTGGATATAAGTTGCATTTAAAATAAGACAAGCGTAGTGCCTTGCAAATAATTGCACTACAAATGAGCATTGGCTGAGCATGTTTTAATTCCTCCTGTTGGAACATGGCAGTGCTATAGTTACAGAAATGTATATGCTGACAACTAGGAGCATAATGCAACAATGTTTGTTACTGCATTATATGTGTACAGGGTCAGTGATAACTTGCAGTTTTATAATCTTAATATATGCAATTTTCTTGCTGGTTGATTGCTATGCCTCTGTGATTTCTGTTGGTAGTTGACAGTAAGCAAAGAGCTGCTGCTGGTCATACTTTTTCTACTTACAAACATGATTAATTACTCTTACTGTACAGTTCATGCAGGGTGTATACTTTTTAGGTTACACAAGATTACTTTGGCTATTTTTGGCTTTTGCTTTGCCACCTCGGGGGCTTTAGGTTAAGCGGTGAATTTTCCACAGTTCTACTTAGTCAGAGCTTTCTGATGCTCTTTCTTCCTCTTTGGGCATTGTTTTGGACAAGACATGATGTTAATAACAAGGGCAGTGTTTCATTTGAGGTATGTTACTGGTATTTGGTGAGGGTGCTTGATTTTTGCGTCCTCCAATGAGTGTATTTGAACTTATTTTTGAATGTTGGATTAGTGTTAACCGTGGAATGTATTGATATATGATATATATGCCTAGATGTTTGTAAATGTTCTAAATAAGATTTTAATCTTCTGAAGTTGATACTTTCTAATGAAGAGACTTCGGGATAAAAATTATAGTCTACCCTGATCCATCATCAGGGTAATTGGTTAATCAGGATAATTTCATGTTAAATATTAAAATATCGTAGCATGTCTTGTTCCACATGCCGGAGTTTGTTCTATCGCATTTGTGGATTTTTGTCAATTGGCTCATTAAAAATATTAATGTTATTGTATATTTTTACAATTAGAACAAATTGATTCTGAAAGGTAGGTTTTGAATGCACGCCCCTTGTTTCTAGAAATTGGTTAAGTTTAAGGCATCGATCTTGTGTTATCATTTGACATGTCACTTCTTTGCCAAATTATCAAGAAATCACTGGTGGTAAGTAGAAGTCAATCGAATATTCCATTTCTTTACGCATGAAATATAGGTCTGTTGGCTTCTCATCACTTGTGGCAGACATGTGTATTATAGCCTAGTCCTAGTAGAAGCATTATTAGTTACACTAAACCGATTGAGGCACAATCCATCAACCATTCTACTTTATGCTTGGAATTTTGGTCAGTATGGTTTGTCATTTGTTTGCACCTTCGGTTTATCTCTATCTTTATGCCAATGAACAATAGTGAATACTAATCAATTAGCTTAAGAAAGTCATATAAGAACTGAAGCAAGATGTTATTTGGTTTTTATTCTAATGAGTACATTTTGATAAATGAAAGTTTTCGAAGTAAAATAAACTACGTAGTTTGCATCACAATCTCCAAATCCTAATAGTTATAGACGAACCATACTATCTATTTTGAGGATTGGTAAACAATGAAATGGATGTTCACCAAGAATTCGGTAAAGGGTTCTATTTTGAGGAGATTCATGTCTCTTATCTTTGAGAGAGATGTTATGAAATGACGATCTTGTTGAGATATTCCTGTTTTATTTTTAGGGAAATGGAAGGAAAAATGTAGAACATTTGGGAATTACTAATGCTAATATTAGGTAATGTGCCAAGCTTTACGGTGTAATTATTATAGTCCATCATGATCAGCATGCCTGAGGAAGGATGTATTTGGGAATGAATGATGGAATTTACCTTGTAAATAAAAAAAGATTGTACCATCTTGCAAGGGGGAAAATCCTTTTTATCTCACTTCAATTGCCTATATGTTCGTGTCTTTGTGTATTTAGCCTGAAAATGATTTAACTACTTTAATGATAACTAATATACATTAGTATGTATTTGTTCCGAGCGAGTTTTAACACTGGATTCAATAGCATAATTCAATAGCATAAAGTGAACAAGAATAAACTATACACACATCCATATGATGGATTATTATGGTTTTTAAGCTAATTACCATCATCGACGTCTAGGTTAAAAGCTTTACTACATTTTTTTAATTAAAATTGTTTTGCAGAATTTCAAACTAAATAAAATATAATTATAAATTTGAGATTTTTATAGTCTCAGTTCTATTTGAACCATCCTAGTTTTCAATTTTTTTAATAATACCAAATTATTTAGATACTAACATTGGCCTCGACTAATAGTCATATATAGTTTGCACTTATGGCCATCAAATACACATGCATGCTCATCTCATCACAGAGAAAAATAAAGTGTGTTTTTCACTTATTTTGAAATACACATTGTATTTTTTTTTTATGTGCAAATATGTTACGATTTGGATGTGTCTTGCATTCCAACTATTGCATGGTCAGTGATGCTTTTGAAAATAGTGATTCACATTAATTTGAAATTAAATGATATTTTATTTATTCTTAATTGGTCATACATGATATGGATGCATAGATGAAAATATGTATATGATGGCTATACATGTCAATTTCTATGAAGAATAGCTATTGCTATTAACATCTACAACACTTTGTTTATTGGTTTTTAACATCTACAATACTTAGTTTATTGGTTTCTAAAAAGAAAGAGGTAACTCCATTGATGTAGCTCATATTTGTTAGTTCATGCAACTCATGTTCTAGATTTTATCATGCATTAATTGGCAATATGTTAAATGTCTAGATGGGTTCTTACATGTTGCTGTGATGTGATCTAACTTGGTCGTCACTACCTCTTTTGTACAAGTTTTCTTTGATAGCAATAAGATCCTTAGATGTTTTCATTTTGTTTGTGGAATGATCCAACCTCCTTTTAATGAGGGTCATGTTAGTGGTGATCAAAGGAATTGCTTTGAGCTTTTTCATGGTGAATTTAACTTCACATATAGGCTACAAAGATACATGGCTGAAAAACAAATTCTTTGGATCACCGCATATGATGAAAACATTGGGATCTTGAGATCAACTTCAAATGCAATAGTACCTTGGATAAGGAGAAGTTAGTTTTATAGAATTGGGTTGGAAAATAGAAAAAATGATAGGGATTTTATAAAAAAGATAGATTTCTAGGGGAGTATTGGAAGGATTATTTGTTGTGGAAGTTACTATGATAAATGAAGGATTATAGGAAGAAAATGGGGGTGAAGATGGTGTATGCATGGTTGACGATACAATAGAACTAGTTACTAAAGTTGGAGAAAACTAGAGAGGAATAAAATTCATTTATTATAAAATAGAATTAGACGATGGAAGACACATTGCTATAGCGAAAAACAACGCATGCATATGATTTGAGGGAAGTTGGTTAGAGATACACATTTGTAGAATAAGTATGTCAAAAAGTAGTGTTATGGCTATTATCTACATCACTCATTATAGTTCACAAAGAAATGTGTTTGTTGTTCTTAGCTTCTATGTTCTTTGCAACTAATAGAAGAAAACTCACACATTTCACATTCATAACTTGCAATGCCCAAATTTTATCAAGAACATTAATGGTTAAATGTCACATCCCTCACCATAGGCATGCATGTTAGGGATACGACATTTTTTTTTAAAATACTAATGAATGGAAGGGACATGGGCAGGATGGAAGGGATGCAAGTTGTTAGAGAGATACATCTTGCAATGTTATTGAAGAATGTATGAAGATCCATCAATGCAAAATTAATTGGAGAGAAGTTCGGTAGAGTCCATAGTTATGGAGGGAGCTTCAAAGGATCATAAGCAAGGAAAGCAAGAGTGTAGATGTCCATTAAAGCATAAATGATAGAGGAATTCCATCAGAAGGGAAGGATGTTGCATCCCACACCTTTATGAATGTATAATGTCCCCCCTTGATAATAGGTGTAGTAAACAAGGGAGGGACACACCATTTCATGGCAAAAATGTAGTTTTGTGAGAAGGTATGGAGGTTAGAAGGGCATGTAGGGAAGCCATTTTTGGCTTCCATTTTTAGTTGTTGCTATATGGAAGGCAACAAAGTAGATTGGGTATTTATGTGTGAAATATCCTCAACATTATTGAATTTGAAGGTAGATTTCAATGCCTACATTAGAAATATATTTCACATCGCTCCTATAATCATTTTAGTAACCATTCTACTAGCATGTTGCTATTGTGGTGTTGGCATGGTGCTTATATGGAGGTTTTTGCTTTTCTTTTCCTTCTTCAACCAATTGTTGTGGGAAAGGATTGGAAGAGGGAGCTAAAAAACTCAACCTACTTCACTCTTTCTTTGGTTTTAGAGTCATTAGCATTGGCATCTCGAAGTTTGCTATGTGAATTATGTTTGGTTTAATGCATATATGTATTGGTGTTAAAGGTGATTGATAGCAGAGTGATTCTTTAGTTTCCTAGTTTTGTATTTAAGTATGCTGATCTAGTTTGTTTTGTAAATGTTGCATGAGTGGTATTGAGGTTGAACAATATCTACTCTTTGTGTCAACATTATGCATTAAATTATGTATACATACATACTTGCATATTTTTGTGGGTACATATATATGTGTATCATTGATTTTCTTGTATGAGAGATTATTGTGACTACAACCAGAAAATGATTCCTATCCTTCATTTCCAATTACGAGTTTAGTGGTTAGGAGTGAGATCTGTTGTGGATTTGGTCCTAGAAAGATATGTAGAAATAACGGATAATCGTAAACTAAAAACAAATAGTATTATATTGCTAGTAAAGTGATAAGGATAATTGTTCATTTTGATTAATTTTAGTAACATCCTTTGTTCTTTAGTACTGTTGTTGATGTTTTGCTCATTGATTTGGAAGATAGCTTCATGTTTTTCCAAGGCATGTTTGATCCAAGTTTCAAGTCTTTTGGGTTACCAAAAAGGTGTTTTTGAAAGTGATAGTTTGATGTCTATGGTAATTTTGTGTTGATGTTCTTAGAGGTGCAAATTTTGGCTCTACGTATCTCCACATTTGTAGATATGGTTATGTGGTTCAAAATTTAAGTTCATGGAGATGTGAAGGTGTTATATCAAAAGTTTCATGTAAATAATTCTTCCACAAAAAAAGTTATAAGTGATAAGAGTGCAAGACTGTGTTGTTCGATGATTGGTTTTAATGTCTATTGGCTTGCACCAAGTTTTTGCATGAAGATGTGAAAGGGATGTATGAAAGAGTTCTTGAATATCATGTAATGTTTGTTGATGCTCCACAAGGTGTTTCTGGTTTCTCTAGAACATGCTATGGTTCGAAATGAATGTTTGGTTGGGTTATACTTTTTCTTGGCCGACTAAGGTATGTTGAGGGTGTGCGCCACAAGTTTAAGTGTGAGTAGAGCTTATGGAGTGTTTGAAGGTGGTGTATGGGTCATGTCGACTCATCTGGGAGAAGTGCAATTAATGCTTTATCATTCATGTGTATCGCTAATGATGTAAGGGTGATATGCTACAAGTTATATGTTTTGTTGCTTATGGTCGACCTATTTTGAATTTGTGCATGCATATGATTTCTATTGAAGATCAAAGGTATGAAGAAAACATAGGACCAGGTTAAGTGTGTGTTGGAATTTGTAAGGCATGCTCCTCTTCTTGGTGTTCCATGTAGTCTTTTGGGTCTTTCTTTCTACACGTTTCAATTTGTTTGTTTTATCTTTGGCCAACTTGCAGATGTAATATTCTTTGTTGTAGGCCGATATGTAATGTAATCAATGTAATATCATGTATAAATTGTAAACCTAGTTGATCTAGGGTGATGGATGGGTGGTATGCATTATGACAATTGTATAAGCAATTGAAAGAAATAGAGTAGAAGTGGTAGATCATGTTCAGTTTCATCTTGATCATATCTCTGTGGCAGAAGGGAAGTGAAGAAGTGAGCCAAAGGTATGACTTCTTGATTTTTCAAAGTAGTGAGTTAGTCAGCAACTGAGAAGATATTTAAAGAAGTGACATAAAAAAAATTGCAATCATCAAAAGGTTTGAGCTTAATTGTTAGTTTCAGATAGTGGGAGGACTGCCATTCTTAATCTTCCCTGAGTGTTTTCTCAATTCAAGGAGTTTCAACTTCCTTGGGTTGTAGCCCTAAAAAAAAGTGTAATCAAGGAGTAGTAGCTTCCTTGGGTTATAGCCCTAAAACAAAGTTGTAATTGTTATTCATATTGTGAGCTCATATCACCATAGTTTTTCCCTTGTGGGGCTTTCCACATGCATTTGGTGTTGTGTTGTGCATTGAGTTTCATCTTGTATGTTCATATTTATGCGGTAGTGTTTGAAATATGTATTTGTTCTGGAGGGTTTGAGATTTGATAGAGTACTAATTCACCCCCCTCTCAATATTTTGGTGCATTCAACAATTGGTATCAAATATTGGTTCCTTAGAAGAAGTCTAACAAATTGAGGAAGATCTAGGATGGCACAAGAAGGGTCTCACAAGGCACTTAGGTTTGATACTTTTTAGCGATTCAGGATGGAAACCTATCTATTCTCTCTAGGGTTTGGCGTTTGTCAATCAATCAAGGATGGTTATACTATTCCTTCTACTCCTCTAATTGATTCGACAAAGATTAGGGCCTATGAGAACAATGGAAAGGCTAAGAATGCTATCTTGAGTGGGTTGGCAAATTTTGATCTTGTAAAACTAATGCATTGCAAGTCAGCAAAGGAGGTATGGGAAAAACTTAGTGGCATCTATGAAGGAGACATTAAAGTAAAATAGGGCAAGTTGCAAATCTACAAAGGCAAGTTTGAGAACCTAAAAATATCAGAGGATGAAGATATTGCTAGATATTTACTCCAGATAAATGAAATGGTCAATGCAATCAGAGGAGTTGGTGAAGAACTGGCAGAATCAGTGGTGGTCAAAAAGATACTGTGATCTCTTCCTAAAGCTTATAGTCCTAAAGTATCTTCTATTGAGGAAGCTAGAGATTTAGATAAATTGTCAATGGATCAATTATATGGTGCCCTTAATGCATTTGAAATGAGAAGACTTTGACAAAGAAGATCCAAAGAAGGAAGTGTTGATGGTTAAAATGACACAAACAACATTAAAACAAAATATTTCTACTCTATTTCTCCTAAAAAAGAAAGACAACATATAGTGGCCTAACTCCCAAGGTCCTGTTGGTTCTCAACTGTCTGGTGTCACTCAATTGGTTCATGCAACTGTAATGTTCAAGGGGCCTGTGCTGGTAATAAAAAGACTTAAGCAATGACTCTTTTTCTGTAAATAAATGGGTTTTAAACAAAAGAAAAAGATGGAAGAAAGGGGTAACTAGTAAATTTGAATCAACCTTATCTAATGGCTGCACATATTTCTTCAATAATAAATGTTCTTCCAATCAGATCAAGAAAACCATAAGATGACACAATCTATAGAATGATCTATACCATTGCATACATTTTAGGTGCTTAATTAATTCCTCACTTACAATACCACGAATACTTCAAGAAGTTCAAAACAACACACATTCATTCATCATCAAGATTATAGATCAACAAACCTCGAATAAACTTAATTCAATGACAATCTAACAAGATAATCTTTAAATCTGGTTTCTTCTAATGATTTTCACTACATAAGAAACTATCATGCTTCAGCACAATCACTGGCATTCAGATGGATTATAACTTATCAACCTTATCAAGTAAAACAACTCAATTGTAACTCCATATTGCGCAAAACCTGTAATTCTATTAACTGTAAAAAGATCAAGTAATAATGTATCTCCAAAATGATCACTACAAAACTCTATCTCCTAGCATTAGGTAAGCCAATTTCTATTCTCAATTAGCCGACCTTTACAATATGATACCCATCAGGTATTTATATATATACAAAAGTTCGAACTCTACTTCTATTTTAGGCATTCCACCTTTTTAGGAACAAAACTTTCTTGGAAACTCAGATCAATTTGATCTTGAGTCCTTACATTAAAAATTTCAGTTTAATCTAAAAATATAAGATAGAAGAGAAGAGGAAGTCATGCGTTCAAAACGCTATCAGTGTTGCATGCAACATGCAAAGAAGGAGAACATCATGCATGTGAAGCTGGATCCATAATGAACTCATCATAACTAGTGAAGACTTGTTGTAATGTATCCATCTCTAGCCCATCAATCCAACTATCCTCAAATTTGATCCGATCCAACTCTACTGCAGCAAATTCTTTCATACCCTTTATTTTCATCAATTCTCTCTCCGCAACTTTTATTTCTTCTTTAACTTCTACAAGCCAATCTATTACCAAGTCTTCTTTATCATCCTTTTCTTGCATGAGTCTTTGAAATATTTCATTCCATTTCTCTTTAACCTGACTCAAAGGCATGCCATCTTTTGTCATTACATTCACATCTACAATTATGGCCATGACTGCTTCCAACTCTTCCAACTGCTCAGTCAAATTATTAACTGCTTCCTGAATCTCATCCTTGTGTTTGCTCAAAAATCCAGTCCTAAACTTGAGTATGTGAGAAGTCTTCTCCACAAAGTCTTTGTTATCTTCCTCAAGTATGGATTGCTCTAGAAGAGTAGTTAGAGGCAATGCATTTACCTTTTCTAAATTTTGACTATATCCTTATATTCTTCTTCTTGTTTTTCTGATGTCTCAATGTATTGATGCATCTCCTTTATTAATCCTTTTGCATCCTTGTAGGCTTTAAATCCTTTCACTAAAACCTCACCTACCTCTCGGTTCAATTTATCTATCCACCTGTCTACCATCTCCGCCTTACCTCTAACTTGTATCAAATCATCTACCTCCTTTTTGCTTAACAAAATAGGAGTCTCAATGGTTGTTACCTATTGTGACCTTGGAGAGGAGACACTCTTCAAGAATGAATGCAACTGATCCAATTGAGCTTTAAGCTCATCCTTCTTTTGCTTGTCCTTTATCATTTTTGATTTGGTGGTTGAAGCCACTACATCAATCAAATTCATTTGTTGGTTCCTAGTAGGTCTTCCCAAATTGTCCGCACTCAACTGATAGTCTGTTAGTTGCATATCCCCTACCTCCTTTTCTGTCATAGGCATGGCACATTCAGCAACTATCTCCCCTTTATCTGTGAGTCGGGTAGAATGTAGAATTTTAGCCTTCTTCTTAGGCCTTTCCTGCTCAATCCCTTTCATCATATCCTCCCAATTGAGAGGTTGTGGAGGTGTTCTTGCTCTTTTCTATAAATCTAACTTCAACCAAGTAGGAGCCATTGGAGCAGTAGCCATCATGGAAGAGGAAGAAACAACTGTAGAAGGTGGCTGAACATCTACCTGAGGTTGAGAGTCAACCTTTGCTTTCTCTTGTTGCTCTTGTAGCACGTGCATCTGTACTAACTTCTCAGCCTCTTCTCTATCCTTTTGTTCTTTTCTTTTCCTTTCTTCCTCTTTCTTCCTTTGACTCTCTTCTTCCTTCTCTCTCTCTTGAGCTTCATTTTCTAACCTCTCTTTTTCCAAAGCTTCTTGTTTCTCTTTCTCTAACCTCTCTGCCTCTAAGGCCTTAAGTTTCTCTACCCTTGCCTTTTCTTCTTCAGCTTGTTGTTTCTTTATTAGCTCCTCAGCATCTCTTTTCTTCTTCAAAGTTTCAGCTTCTTCCTCTTTCTGTCGAGCTTCTTCTGCAGGTTTCAGTCTTGCAACTAAAACTTCCTTTTCCCTACAGTTCCTTGCTTTTTCCTCTTCAAGATCATGAATTTTCTGTATCAATTCCAATTTATCATTCTCTTCTTTGATCTTGAGTTCATTTTCTTGTTGTTTTCTTTGGTTTTCCACCTCATCAGCTGTTGCTTTAGCTTCTATTTCCTTTTGTTTCTCCACCGCAACCCTTGCATTAGAATCTCTTGTAGCATCTTCAAACAACTTCCACTAATCTTCTTGTGTTAAGATCTGCTCAATATCCTCATCTAGAGGCATGTTTTCTTGCAAATCTTTCTCTGATAGAGTATCATTAGAATCTATCTCTACTTCCAAAATTTCATCCTCTACCTCTTTCCCCTTGGTAGCTTCAGCCATGCTATGAAGTGTTCCTTCCTGAACTTGTTTACTCCTCTTCCTTGTAAGTGGGACTTGTGTGGATGACTCACCCAATGTGGGTGTTGAGACAGCAGATCCTACTAGAACATCTCCCTCTCGTGCTTCTTCTTCATCATCTACCACTTCAAGTTCTATTTCTTCAACATCCGGAGGAAGGAGTTCTAATGACTCCTTGGGAGGTGTCTTTCTCTTGATTCTCTTGTATCCTTTTCCCTTTTTAAGGACTGGTCCTTGAAGAGCTTGAGTTCTTATCATCAACCATTGCACACTTCTATCCAAGACTGTCCTTCCAATTTTCTTAATGTCAATTGTTTCTTCAGCATTCCAGTCAATTGGATCTAAGCTCTTGGTGCCAATGTTCAAAGCTTCATATGATGGATCCAATACAATTCCATCATCCACCAATGTGTCAGGAATATTTTCCTTAACACCTAACTCTGCCATGAGTGCAACCGACAATCTTTCATAGTTCTTCTTCCTCAAATCATACTCATCCTGTCGATCACTCCAAAAATCTTCTAACAAGTTGAAATGCCTAGTGAATACTGAAGGCAATAAAGCATACATCTTCTTCTTTGGATCAAAATACTTACAAGCTATACACAATACCAATTTCAATTGTATCAACTCATTACAAACCACCTTTTCTCCCTTCAAGTGTTGACAACTATATTCACCCAACTTCATGGGAAATTTATGACATCCAGTTTTATGCTTAATCCCAAACTGAGCATTAACTCCGATAGCTTGATATACCAACTCCATTAGCACTATCCTGTTACTGCAAAACCTTGGAAGTAAATGTGGATGCCCTTCAAAACCAGCCAACCTGAAGTATGTAAATTTGGGGTACTGGATGTACCAACATCCCCATTCAACAATAAAAGCCATAGCTTCTTGACTTAACCAGTATCTTGCATCCCCACTTAATTGGTTGATGATCACATATAAAAATGCATCATTGACTCTTCTGAAATGAGTCTCAGCAACTTGAAGAGATAACTGATCATAATGTTCCCATACCTTCTTCTGCCCATCCAAGGCTCCCATTATACCTGCTTTATTCAAACCTAGGAAAATCCCCAATCTTGCTATTGCATAAACTACATAAGAAGTCATGAAGAAAGATTTAGTCTGCCTGACCCTTGCCAGCTAATCATATATGGCATCAGAAACAATAATTGACGAATCAAACTGATAATCACCCTGCAAAATTATTTGAATGAAATGAAACATCCATTCCTTGAAATGAAAGGTATCCTTCTTCCCAAACACTCTAGACAACATCAATATTGAATCAGATATCTCCTTCTTAAAATCTGCCCTCTTAGGTTGGTCTGCAAGTTTGTTCAAGGATTTCTTCTCTGTTTTTAACCATTTTTGTTTAAGTGAGACTTATTGGAGTCTTTATACTTGCTATATTTCTCCAATGCCTCTGCTTCAGTTAGCTGTAGAAAGCTCTTGGGATCCGTAACATTAAACATACTTTGGAACATTTGAGGAGTAAGATCAATAATCACATTATTCTGCGAATCCATGCATAGTCTTGTAGCTGGATTGTAAGTACTGGCTACTGTTAATATCAACTCCGGACACTGAACTGATAAAGGGAACACAGTAATATGTACCAAGCCAGAATCAACAATCCTTCGTGTCCTAGTTAGATTTTCTTGTTCAGCAAAGGTTTCTTCATGTAATTCTGCAAAGTTGTACTGGCCCAGATTGGAATCCGTGATATCTGACCAGTCTGATTTCACCTTGCTCACTTTCACCACCAGGCTCCTATGATCATACCTCAATGTATAAGGCAGCTGTTCTGGCTTTACCTTCTTTATTTTTGGTACTGTCTTTGATGTTCCAGCCGGTTGGTTCCTTCGAGCAGCCTCTCCTGATGTTCCTGACATCTTTCAATTCTCTTGCAAGCAAACCTCTAATTAGATCTTTAGATATCATCATAAAACATGCTTTTAAAGATCATACCTATTAGAGGCGAAACCAGGCAAAAACTCAACCTAAAATAGTCTCTTTTACAACATTGCCGGACTTGGAGCAAAAACCAATACAGATACTTCACTTAATAACAAACGGGCTCGGGGTCAAAACCGAGATTGTGATTGAAACCGGGATCGGAATGAAAAAGGGATTTGACTTTCTTCAAATTTTCATATTTTCATATCCGATTTCCACTCCGCCTCCGCTTCCATCTAGGTTATCGTTATTTTCCAAAGAAGACTTCTATTGTACATGCAGAGCCGGAAACGGGATGGAAATGGAATCGATAAATTTTAAAAAATAGAATTCTTAGGTTCATAATCGATTCTGATTCCGCCTCCCCCTAAGTCAATCATGATGTCATCAAATATTTTTATTCATTTAACACATAACTTCATGATTAAAACCGAGGTCACTTAAAATGAAAAGGGGGTTTTAAAACCCTGCACCTATATGACCATGGGGAATGACTGTACTTAGGAAATCTTATTTAAATCTTTTAACTATGATCATCAAACGATACAAAAACCCTAAACTAACAAACCTAATAAAACTAGGGCACATGTTTAAACCTTGCCATTTTACCAGATCAAAACACACGACAAAACCCTAAATAAACAATAAATCTAATCTACCCTAACTCACTGTAAATCATTAATCTACCTCACTGTAAATCATTTAAACCTAATTTAATCTAATACCACTGCAAATCAAAACAACACGATGCAATCACGATTAAGACGTGAAAGCGACCATGCTCAAAAATAGAAAGAAACAAAACGACAGTACAAGAAACAAAACTAAGTCAAAACAAAACAATATAAAACAAGAAACTACTCATTCAATCATGCCAAGAAACATAGATTCAATTGAAACCAAATGATCGAAATTACGAGCAAACAAAATACCACAAACACGACCGTAAATAAACAAAGAACAACAAAGATAAGAAAGCTACCTCAAACGCAAAGAAACCTGATCTAACTTTCTGAATTGATTCGCACACAATATCCCTTCTCTATCTCGATCAATTTGCTCAAAACAAACTCTGTTGCTGTTGTTTCGTGCTCTTTGATTTCTCAATAATAGTAATAATGATTCGCTTAACCCTTAATGAAGGTAAAAAAATGTTGATTTCCACCTACTCGAGTAACTACCATTAATGCATTAAAGCACAATAAAGGTAGAGTTGGAATTGTGAGAGAACAAACACTTCTTTGTAGTGCAACTTCAGTCAAAAATTCAACCATCAAAAGTGGTGGAGGCGGAACTGAAATGGAAACAGAATGTCAAATTTATGAAATTTCCAAACCTAATTCTCATTCCAATTCCGATTCTGTCAACAAAACACTAAGCAGGACCAAACATAAAAAGTAAAGTAAAAGACTGACCTAGAAAACAAAACACAAAGACCGAGACCAAAGCATAAATAAAAATAGCGGAGGTGGAGTCAGAATAAATCATGATTTTGCAACTGTTGATAAAAACCAACTTAAACACTCACTCCGGATCCGGTTCCGCTAAAGACAAACAAAAAGCAAAAGAAAAGACTGTTGGGATGGGAACCAAACAAGCCTTAAAAGAACTTTCAGAACCCGATTCATTTTCGATTCCGATTCTGACAGGCTAAACAAAAAAAAATAAAGTGTTGGAAAAAAAATGAGTCCAAACTTTAATACAAACAACAACAAAGGATGAAAAACAACAAGGGGGACCCATTTTGACCTAGGCAAAAGATGGGGTGGTAATGCAAGGAATAACAGGAAGCAACTTTGAAAGCTAGTAGGAAGGAGATGTATGAAGTAGCTAATTAGAGTAGTGACACTGATGAAGATAATTTTGTAAGGAAGTTGAAGATAGGTACCAACAAGTAAAACGTAAGCTACCTTTCAAATGTTTTAAGTGTGGAGAGGTTGGTCACTTTGCTTCTAAATATCCCTTGAAAGATTCTGAAATGAGAAATTGTAGAATAGGGTAAAATCCAGGTATAAATCATGAATCGATAGTATCAACCACCAACTACTTAAAACTCAAGCTCTAAAGACCCTAGTCCAATAATGAAGTACAAATGAACATAGAAACATAAACAATAAATAAATATTACCACAATTCTTATACCTTGGTTGAATTAACTTCATCGCTCTTCTCTATTTTGGTTTATATGCTTGTTTGCCCTCAGATTTGTAGTATGCAAGCCTAATGATAGCGACATCAAAATATCAAAGAGCGGTTTTAGTAGCAATAGAATAGAATAAAATAGGGTTTGAAATGAGGATGAAAGGTTTCTTTTATAGAAAACCAAATTTGAATGAAGGGTCAAGATTAAATGATGAATATCAATGGATGAGATTGTTTTGAGAAGCAAGGAAATAGGGTTAGGAAAAAAATAGGGTTTAGTAAATGATGGATGATGGAGATTAAAAGGTAATAAAACCTTATCAAGGGTGGAGGTTAATTGAGATAAAAGAGGAGATTGGCATTGAAAAAGAGGTTGTTGGAGAAAATTAAGATAATTATAAAATTATTTAATTTAGGAGGGAAAGTGAATAATTAAATAATTAAAGCAATTATTTAATTATAAAAGAAGAGGGAAAAGTTGGTTTTTAATTAAAATAATTGAAAAAGAACTATTTAATTAAAAGTAGAGGAAAAAGAGAAAATAGTAAATAATTAAAATAATTATTTAATAGTGGAGGGAAACGTGGGAAAACAATAAATAAATAAGATTTATTTAATTATGGAAAAAAAGCTAATGAATAATTAAATAATTAAAATAATTAAGTTGAAAGTGAAAGCAAGGAAGGAATATTTTGTAAAGTTTTTGAAGCTTCATTGAAAATGATAGGGAGGTGGAAGTCATGTAAAAATGAATTTGCTTTTTCTATAAAGACATCTTCCTGTGATAAATTTTGGAACCAATTTGTAAAAAGTGAAATAATTTTGGTGCAAATAAAAAGAACATAATTTTTAAAAGTATTGTGCCAAGAAATTGACATTTGTAGCTATGTCTCCTGGAAAATCCCTAAAACGCTTAAGACTAAAAATAAATAATTTAGGGTTAGGGTTTAGGGTAAGGGTTAGGGTTCTAATAAGGGTTCAATTTTTTTAAAAAATATATTTTATATTTAAAATTTAAGAACAATGTTAAGTAAAGACAAAATATTAATTATAAAAAAATGAAATTCATATTTTTTAACATTAAAATTCATATTTTTTACATTTAATATTTATTTTTAAAGAAATATTTTTATTTTGAAAAGAAATAATGAAATCATATATATGACTTTTGAAATTAATGTTAATGAAGATGTAAGCATTTTTCCTCAAATCAATAGGCACCAAGATAATGATAACTTTGAGTGTTTTTATATATATTATTAATTAATATATATGCTAGTTATTTAACTATAGAAAGAAAATGAAAATAAATAATTAAATAAATAAGAATTTATTTAACTATAGAGAGAAATGAATGTTAGTGACATAATTAAATAAATATTAATTTATTTAATTAATCAAGGAAGAATAAAAGAAGGGGAATGAATTAATTAAATAATTAAAATTATTTTATTAATAGAAAAGTATGACTTTAAAAAATAATCAGATAATTAAAATTATTCAATTATGCGGGGGAAGAAGGGAAATCAATGTGAAAAATGGTGTTCGCAGGCTTAAGATAATTTTCATTATCTACATTTTACCCCTCTTTAATACAATGTGAATTCATATGAATGTTATATCAAAGAATAAAGAAATTCAACTTAGAATATGCCCTAGTGTGTCGTGGTGAAGACGAGATAGACCTATGCCCCCTGATAAAATTTTTCAAATTTTGAAAGAGTTTAAAAAAATTTGAAAAATTATCTTGATAAGCAAATCTAATAGTGGATAACATGTTTATAACAAGATGTGTACCTCTAAGGTGTTTGCATTAGGGTTTAGACTCAACCTTTGATGCACTTAGGTAAAAACCCTACCCTAGGGGGGTATAAATAGGATTTTGGGGGTAAAAATGGTCATTTGTGCATTTTAACTTGAGTGAATAGTGAGCTTTGAGAGTGTTTTTTCTATAGAGATGTCAGAATGTCACTTGTACAAGTCACTTCGCACCATGGATTCAGAGTTCGGACCTACAAACGACGAAAGGGCTTAGGGAATGTGGTATGTACACCTTTATTTCTTCATGATTTTGTTGATTTTTGGTAGTTTTTAGGGCTTGAACTCAAGCAAAAAAATGAAATGCACCATGTGCACTGCAAGTGTTGTTGCATTCACTGCAAGTGGCTCAATTTTCCAAAAAAAATTGATGCGACTAAAGTGTCTATTAGAGTCTCCCAATTGCGGATGACTCACAAATGTCAAGTGTGACACATGTGATTCATGCGAAGCAATTGCGGGTTGGAATGACACATCTGATATGGTGTGTTGCATTTGTGAGAAGGGTACGATGCAAGTGCTTATTTATATTCCACAAGTAATTCATGTGACACATTTGTGGTTTGTGCAATGCATTTGACCTGTAAGCCAAATGTGTGTGACAATGTGGTGCATGTGTTGGTTATGTTTTCGAAGCCACCTTGCAAGAAAAGTCTCTGTGATCAAGGTCCTTTAGGTTTTCTTAGACATCCCAATTGACATAATGTGCTTTTCTTATGATCATAGGTGAGATACCCACCTATCCACACCTGAGAGAGTTAGCCATCTACTTTTAGACTCTGACACTAATTGAATGACGAGGAGATGGATCATATCGATGCCCTAGGAATATATCATGTCGTGTTTATGCTCATGATTCAAGCTAATCAAGGCCTATTGACAATGGTTTTCGAGGGATGGTATTCAAAGACTAGTTTCTTTCACTTGCCTACTAGAGAGGCTACCATGACCCTTGAGGACGTGTGGAGGATTTTGAGACTTCTATTCATGGGGAGTGTGTAGACTATGATCTCGAGTATGGGTTCACAACCATTCACAGGTCCTTTGAGCATGAGGACATTGTAGAGCTCGGTGTGGATGAGTATGAGATCTGTTGAGATGTGCTAGTCGATAGATATGAGCGATTCGTCATGGTCCTATGCTTTGTGATTGGTGGGGTTGTGATACTTGACCATTGAGGACATGGATTCCATGTTGGATGGGGAGAGATGTTGATCGACATGATGACTTAGGGGACTGTGTACGCCTAGGGACCATGCCTTCTTTCTATGCTTTAATTCTAGTTGCATGATGTGGCATATTGACATGGTTAGTCTATTAGTTGCAGTACTACTTTGCTTGTGGTCTAGGCATGAGAACATATTGTTGTGTTTTGGCTCCTTCTTGGGAGACAACTTGCAATAGGGTTTCCATATGTATATCTTTATGGTTGAGTTGTTACATAGGTCAGAGTCGGTGACGTTGAGTATTGGTGTCATGCCATTGCCATTTTGGATGGTTTCACCTAGAGACCATACCACCAGTGCCACCCATGGGAGGACAATGGGGAGCACCTGTCATATTTCTGACATGCATGATATTTGATTGGGAGGACTATGCAGTCCCAACACATTATTGATTGTTAACTTCTATATCAAGTTCTATGTCAGTTTGGGGAGTGACATGGGCTTCCTGTAGGTACAACAAAGCATGCCAGATCTACACACGAGTTATCTTAGTGGGGTCCCATTATTAGTGTGGCAATGGAAGAGTAGGAGATCAATGCTTTGCAACCAATGTAGCGGGGTGCTAGTGTGGATGTAGCTTATGTGAGCACTACCCCTAAGTATGATGCATGGTGGGCCAACCATAGGGCTATTCTATAGACAGATCCATACCAGTCCGCCTCAATGGAGTGGATGGGTAGAGGTTCATGAGGCTGATTTTGAGACAAATGACAAGGCATAGGAGGGATTGATGGAGGAGATGGAGGTAGAGGAGGCAGGGGTGACAATGGAGGAGATGAAGGCAGGGGTGGTAGGGGTAGGCACACGAGGGATCAAGGGTAGAGAGAACTTAGACAAGTGTCACCAATCAAAGAGGAGGCAAAGAAAGAAGGTACCAGGGTAGAGGCAGAGTAGGAGGGACTCATGCCTGAGGTGGAGCATTAGGTAGCCATGCGGGAGATAGAGCAAGAGGGCCCAAGGTTGGATGATGTTGGGGAGGATGAGAGGATGGAGCACAAGGAGATCATGATGGGTGAGGGCCTAGGCGAGGGCTTCCAGGATGTGCCCATTTTAGAGGCCATGGAGGAGGGAGAGGGAGACAAACTAGTGGACACACAGGTTATAGACCTATGGGCACGACTTCAGGACGTTGATGTACAAATTTAGGGTTTTAGGCAGAGGTAGGTAGGCTGACCACCAAGTGATACATGGAAGTCATTAGAGCATATAGGGCCGATCAACGATGCCTATAATTTATTTCGACTATTAATGGACTTTTGGATGATCTAGGACATTAGCTTTTTAGGAAGGGAAAGAGGCTCTATATTACAAAGACCTATATGAGTGTTAGGTTCCATCAATAGAGAGGGCACCAAGATATGTGTAGAGTTGAAGTCATAGCAGGTCGCATTCCAGTCGATCTCAGAGCGGTGGGGGAGTTTCGCAGCTCAGACATTCTCCATACCAACAACTGATAGGGTCAAGAAACGGGGCTTCAGGATCACAACAATGATAGGATATATCCTTCACCAAGACCATCTCGATCAAGAGATATGGGAAACACAGGCTAGACTTTCTTATATATATATATTGGACATTGATATTTTTGATTTGAGTCTGTGAGCTCCATTTGAGAGACATCATGATATTGTATTGTGACACCATTTTTTCATATATCTATGAGAGACATGATTTTGGTGATGACTATATGATGCATGTTTGTGTTGTATGCATATATCTATGTGATGGGTTATGATGCTTATGGTGTTATACATTGATATGATTACGAGGCGATTCTATATGTTATGATGCATTATGGATGTATAATGTATGGTTTATGATTATGTATGCCTTTGTATGTTACAATGTATGGATGGATGCACTTGAATTACCCTTATTGTATACTTATGTATGTATGGATGCATTATGATTATGATGTGATGCAATATAGATTATGGATATGTATGTAAATGAAATGATATGTATGATCTATTTCTCATGGTATGTGATGATTATGCAAGATGTATGATATCTTGCTTATATATATATATATATTGGACACTGATATTTTTGATTTGAGTCTGCAAGCTCCATTTGAGAGACATCATGATATTGTATTGTGACACCATTTTTTTATATATATATATGAGATACATGATTTTGGCAATGAATATATGATGCATGTTTGTGTTGTATGCATATATCTATGTGATGGGTTATTATGCTTATGGTGTTATGCATTGATATGATTATGACGTGATTCTATATATTATGATGCATTATGGATGTATAATGTATGGTTTATGCTTATGTATGCCTCTGTATGTTACGATGTATGGATGGATGCACTCAACTTACCCTTATTGTATACTTATGTATGGATGGATGCATTATGATTATGATGTGATGCGATATGGATTATGGATATGTATGTAAATGAAATGATATGTACGATCTATTTCTCATGGTATGTGATGATTATGAAGGATGTATGCTGATGGTTTGTGGATGTAGGATGGTGCTATACAGTTATGACATGTGATGCTTATATGGATGTTCTGATGATTCTTTATGATGGGATGTTGTTTATGAATTTGTATTATTGGGTGAAATATGGATGATTTAATATGCTTATGATGATGCCTATGATTCTCTAACATGATTATGTATGTAGGATATTTTTATGTGTCTTGGGATAACATCATGATGGGAATAGAAGAAATGTTAGTGCAGAGGGAATGGATGTTAACATGGAGTTAGTCAAAATGAAGAGGGATTGATATTTTGCTTGATAGATGCTAGGATTGCATGCTTATCATTATTGGGCATTGAATTATAGAAAATGGATAGTAAACACTGTGGTATGACATAGACCAAGGTGTGCAATGTTATCCCTTTGCGAAAACAGACACTTGAAAAACAAGGAGTGCCATGACGCATACTAGGAGTGAAGTTTTCCCCAGTCTTTTTGTCAAGACAAATCACAAATAGCAATCAAAGAGAAAACAGGTCATGAGACATCATCACTCCTTTGAATCCTTCTTGGGACATCATTCAGGTGCATAGTAACATGACCAAAATCAAATAAAAAAATAAGACCAACTAGACCAACAAAGTCAACATCCATATAGATCATTTTCCAATTATTATTTTTTTGATAGGATTGATAAGATTGATTGACTGATTGATTTATAACGCCCAATTTCAGGAAAGGGAGCATTTCATATAAGACATCGAGTTTGGCTTTGATCATGCAGCCACCTGCATAAGGCCAACGATAAGATTTATGAATGATGGTGTCTGGTTTCAGGAAGGAGACATCCTGATAGGACCAAGTCTGGTTTCAATAAATGAGGCAATTCGTATAAGAAATTGAGTTTGGTTTTGACAATGCCACCTCTTGTATAAAACCATTGATAGCCGATAAGTGTTGATGGATATTGATGATTAGGCAATTGATCGGTTTGGATTGAAGACTAGTTGGATAGTTAGTCAGTCAATTCATGATTTGGTTGAGGCTCAAATATTTGTTTATGTCTGGTCAAAGTGTTGATCTTAGCAAGGGACAACTTATTATGAGATGGATAATGATGGAACATGACAGACCTGATAAACCCTAAGGGTCTGACCTAGTGCCTCGGGAGCTCATTGAAGATGGCCTTGTCTACATAGAAGCACAAAGACATCGTAGTTCGACTGACCTTGATCATGGATAATTTATTATGGATTAAATCATGATTGACTCAATGCAAGAAACCCTAAGGGACTGAATTAGTGCCTTAGGGGCTAAATAATGATGGCCTTACCCAAGTAACATGCATAAAGACATCATAGTTTGATTGACCTTGATCGTGGATAATTTATTATGGAGTGAATCATGATTGAATCGACATAAGAAACCCTAAGGGACTAACCTAGTGCGTTAGGGGCTCATCAAAGATGGCCTTGTCTATGTAACATGAGCAAAGACATCGTAGTTCAATGAACTTAGTACTGACATGACTAACACTATTTTTGGATTTTGAAAGTTTTTTGATTTTTTTGATTTTTGAGAATATTTCTATGTTTTTGGATTTTTGAAAGATTATTTGGATGTTTTTGGATATTTGGGATGATGACATCCGATATCAAGTCTAGGATTCCATGAAGATGCAAGTCAAGGATTTTCCCTTAGTTAGGTATAGGACCAGTTGTTAGGAATGAAATTGGATAAACCTTATTGTGGTTGGACATGGAAGGTGAAAGATGCATAATGTCAATCGTTTATAGGTGATGGGAAGGAAAATAAAGCATTATAATGGATGAAATGAGGAAGCGTAAAGGTGATGGAGCAAAGACTGGCTACACATGGTGACTATGTGCTAGGTTTTCACCATGGTACTTATCCAAAGCACCACTGAAGTGGTTTTCACTATTGGATGGATTATTTCTCTTTACTATTTTCTTATTTATTTTTATTTTTTTGTGGTCACACTAGACGCTTGTTTGCCAGGTTTTCATCAAGGTGATTTTTTTTTTTTTTTTATTCTTTTGTATTTTTTATTTTTGACGAGGCTCTTTGAAAGCTAGGTGTAGTACTCATGAAGATGCATGATATATATAGGCTCTAGTAATGGTTCATCTTCAAGAGTAGAAAGATGATAAGCACTAAATCCATATGTTGTTGTTATGATGTAAGGACACAACCAATTAGGCTCAAACTTTCTAGGGTTCTCTTGATCTGTTTGATTCTTAGGATTCTCCTTTAAGACCAAGTCACCAATATCAAAATGTATGAATAGAACCTTTTTATTATAGCTGCAAAAAAGATGATTTTGATAATCTTGTAGATGGACCAATGCATTATGTCTTCACTCATCTAGCAACTCTAGCTCATGCAACCTAGATATGTGATACTCTTCATTAACAATGGACCCTTGCATGGATACCCTCAAGGAAGGTAACTCGACCTCAATAGAAGAATGGATTTATAACCAAAGACAAGGGAATATAGAGTGGCTCTCGTGGAAGTGCAGATGCTAATTTTGTAGTCCCATAAGCGAGATTGAGTTGGAGGTTCCAGTCATGACCAACATCATTGGTAGTCTTTTTTAGAATTTTAATGATATTTTTATTGGATGCCCCCACTTGGCTATTATCTTGGGGGTAATATGGAGTGGAAAAATGATGCTGGATGCAGAACTTGTCACACAATTCATGAAAATCCTGGCTCTTGAAGGGATGGCCATTATCTGTGAAAATGGATTACAAGACACCATATTGGAATATGATATAATTAAGGATAAATTGGATATATTTTTTCTATTAATGTATGTCATAAGGATAGCCTTGATCTATTTCATGAAATACTTGGTTGCTATGATAATGAATTTATGGCCATTGGATGAGGTAGGGTGAATCTTACCTATGAGGTTGAATCCCCATTGAGAGAAAGGCCATGGTGACATGACTAGTTGAAGCTCATGGATAGGTGCATGCACAAGATCTTTGTGTATTTGATATTGTTGACACTTCTTAACAAAATGGTAGGAATTGCTTTCCATAGTGGGCCAATAATATCCAGTGCACATGATTTTCTTAGCTAAGGTAGGACCACTTGATTGAGCTCCACATATACCTTCATGTACTTCACGTAAGGTCATTTGTTCTTAATTAGAATCAATACATCTAAGGAGGGTATTATCTAGGATTCTGTGGTAAAGGGTATCACTAATAATGACATATTTGGAGGTCTTACGAATAAATGTTTTGTGCTGATTGGTGGATGGTTTGGGAGGGATAATTTGGTCATGTAAGTAATAATTGATATTTTTATACCAAGGGGAATTAGGACCAAAAATTTTGCACACCAACTCAAATTCGAGGATATCAAAGGATGGGATCAATAGTTGCTCCATTAAGAACTCATACTGCGGTACGTTGTTTAGGATGTCCAAGAGGGATCCTATTGTAGCCATTGCATCAACTACCTTATTCTGAATTTTGGGGACTTGCCAAAATATGATACCATCAAAGTACTACTTAAATTTGTCAACCATTCATTTTTAGGGAGTAAGTTTCTCATCTTTGTGTCATAATCATTGTTGACTTGTTGAATAACCAAATGAGAATCACCATAAACTTTAGGAATCTCAATTTTCCATTTAATGACCATACAAATTCCTGAGTAGTGCCTCATATTCTGCTATATTATTGGTGCAACACTATTCTAAATGACTTTGGTATTGTTTCTCCATGGGGTGTACCAGATAGTATCTCTGCTCCTGAACCATGACTCGTAAGGGACCCATCAAAGTAAAGTTTCCATGTGACTAAAGTATCTAGTGTGAATATGGACTTGTCTGGGAAGTTAGATATTAGTTCAAATAATCTACTACTGTGGGCACATCTGCAATTTGATCAACTATGACTTGTCCTTTTATTCCCTTTCAGTCAACATACTGAATGTTGTACTCACTTAATATCATGACCCATTTGGCTAATCAACCCATTAAGGTTGGTTTGATAAGGAGATATTTCAAGCGATCGATCTTTTCTACAAGCTTTGTTTGGTGATTCAACATGTAGTGTCTAATATTTTGAGTGGAAAAAACTAAGCATGCAAATTCAATAGGATTATAATTGAGCTCATATCCAACAAGTGTATGACTGATGTAGTAGACTACTCTTCCCTTCTTTCATGATCATTTTGTGCTAATAGTTCCCCTAGTGCTAACATGGTTGCTGATATGTATAGTATGAGGTGTTTACTATCAATTGGAGGCATGAGAATAGGTGGCATTAATAGGTAGTTCTTTATTTGTTGAAATAATTCTTGACACCAATTTGTTAAAACAAATGATACTCTCTTATGTAGCAAGTGTTGGGATGGTTGAAAATTATTTGCTAATTGAGAAATGAACCTTTGAATGGATTATAATCTGACTTGTAGCATTTTTAAGTGACTTATGCTAGTTGGCAGGGGTATATCGATGATAGCCTTCAATTTCGTAGGATCAAATTTAATGCTTCTATGATAGACAATATATCCTAGGAGCTTGACTGAGGTTACCCCAAAAACACACTTTTTTGGGTTTAATCACACTTTGTATTCTTCCAACCTTTTGAAAATATTATCTAGTACTTGCAGATGGTCACCCCTTAACAATGGTTTTTCTAGCAGGTCGTCTACATAATCCTCCATAAGCATGTGCATGAAGTCATGAAATGTTGTAGTCATAGCTCACCGATATGTGTCTCCTACATTTTTCAACCCAAATGGAATAACATTCCAACAATATGTTCCCCAAGGACAAGTAAAATCTATCCTATGTTGATCTTTTGGAGCAATCCTAATTTTATTATATCTAGAGAAACCATCCATGAGTGATAACATCTCATATCCTATTGTCAAATCCACTATGATATCAATGTTGGGCAATGGGAAGTCATCCTTAGGACATGTCTTATTCAAGTCTCTAAAATTGGTATAAATTATGATTCCCCCTATTGGTTTTGTCATGGGACTAGATTAGATATCCATTTCATATAGTCGATGTGTCAAATGAAACCAACGTCTAATAACTTCTTTAGCTTTTCTTTTACTAATAGTACAATTTGGGGGTGTATTTTTCTTAGCTATTATTTAACTAGTTTAGCATCAGGGAACAATAGAAAATGATGTAGCACTAACTCGAGGTCCAATCTAGGCATGCCAGCATAGGACCAAGCAAAGTTAACTTGTCTCTTTGAAAGGAAGGTATAAAATATTGGTTTTTGTCTTTGTCAAAGATGCTGCCAAATGGATGATCCTAGGATTCTCATCAATACCAGTATTGACTTCCATGGACTTCTCTACTAACAGGGGTGATTTATCTTGAATTATAGGGAGTACATACAAACCTCCATCCTTGGGCACCTTGGAGAGGTTTTCACCCTCAGATACACCCTTTCTTTTTACTATTTCTAGGTCTAGAGGCACCTTTTAGTTTTCACCTAAAGACCTTTCCTTTTTTGATTTATTATTTTCATTTTTGCAACTAGAGGGTGGGGAAAAATCCCCAAAGCATGCTACAATGTTTAGCTCTATAGTGAAACCTACTTTATGATCCCCATTGGGTATGCTTCATGAAGTCCCATGAACTCAGCTATCACTTCATCATTTTTGAATATGTCTAAGTTGGGTGGTCCTTATTGATCCCAATCTATCAGTTGTGGGCATACTAAAGGTATGCCATCATAAGTATCACTAAGGTTAAATGAATATGTGGATATGGTACAAATGGAGGTATTGTTAGGATCCCAAAAAGAATCGATCCAAGCTTTTCCTTTCATGGATTTGGTCAAGGAAGATGATAATTCAAGTTCTTGAAAGATCTCAGCTAGGTCATTACCGCTAGATGTATAGGAATCCCACTCCCATTTATTGGAGTCAATTTTTGTAGGGTAGTCCTTAGATATCTCAATTTATTTTGAAGCATTAGCATACTCACTCGATAACATATTAGTACTAGATGCAATCACTTTTGGTGGCTCATACCCTAACCCTCTATTCTTTGGCAACTTAGGAGGAATTAAGGGTTCTATCATTGCATTCTTATGTAGGCAAAATCTACCGTGTCTATCATAACCCTTACGTCTCATAATCTTGAAACCTTTACCATATTGCTCAGTTGGTATCTATGGAGGTTTAATGTCCTCTTCCTCTTTGTATATCCATTTGCAGATATCTTCTTCATCAATAATCTCTTCAATCAATTCTCCCATTTGGTGAAGGTGGTAGTGGGAGATTTTTTGATAATGATTTTGGGTTATTTTCTGATAGGGGAATATTTCCATGAGATTTTGAAGATACTGGAGCTTGCTGATACAATAATAGGTTTTCATGTGGTACTCTCCATACCCATTGTCTTGAATCTACACCTTGGAGTCAAAATATGGAATGGTGGAAGTGGATGCCTTAGTCAAAGAAAAAGGATCAATGTAATGGGATGAAGTGGACAATGAGATTTCCCGATTGATGGGCACTTGTTGTTCAAATGTCCCTCTTAAGTTTCTACAATACTGAAAGGGATCAGGATCACTAGCTATTGTGATTTTAGTTCCATTATGGGGTAATATCACATTGGTGGTATGTGGAGGGGATGAACTTCATGGTAGGAATCTATGGTTGACCAAGGAGGATATTTTAGGGAAGATCTAGTGCCAACACTTGGAATATTGTATCTAATACATTAGGTCCCACTCTTATGGGTAATGGAATCACATCCTAGATCGTTCTACATTTTCGTAAGCCTTTATGATAATCTTCTTTGATGTATCCATAAAGCCTTAGAGAATCCCAATTTCATGATCAATTTTAGGCTGCAAATGTTCAATCCTGCTCCACCATCTACCAAGACTTTTCTGATTTTATGTTTGTTGATAAAGAATTCAAGATGTAGAAGATCATTATGGTTAGGATTTTATGATGAGAAGTCATGGGAAAAGAAGGTAACGTGATGGGTGCTAGCTAAGTATCCCACCATTTCTTGGAACTGGTTGACTATAAGGTCTATGGGTACAAACGTTTCTTGCAAGGTCTTATTTAAGATGGCTTTGTTTTTGGGAGATATGTGAAGCAACTTGAGGATAGATATTTCTGTGGGTGTCTTCCCCAACTGGTCTAAAATATTGAATTGGGATTTCAGTTGTTTTTTAACGAGAGCTCCTTGTAAGGCTACCTTAGTCCAAGTTGTGACTATACACTTTGATTAGTTCTTGATTGTAATTGTAGCAACATTTTCATCTAAAGCTCGGATATTATGTATGGTATACTCATGGATGACACGAGTGTAGTTGGCTTGGTCATTGGTCTTAGTACTTGAACTAGAGGCTTTCCCCATCCCATGGTCTTGCAAAGGATTCTTAAATATATTGTGATCATTTATGGAGGTTACTTGGGGATTGTCCACTTCTATGTTATCGTTCTCAATAAGGTCTTGAATTATATTATTAAGTTGATGACAAGATGAGGTCTTGTGCCCTTTAATATAGTGATAGTCACAAAAGGTATTGTCATCCCACTAAGATGGTTTAAAATGACCTAGATCATAATGACTGGCCTCCAAAAGCTGCATGACATTAGATTGCAAGATTTTCTTGAAAATGGATTTGATAGGTTCCCCTAAGGGAATGTAATTATGTCTTGGTAGGTTATTTCTTAGAGGTCCACATCTTTGGTTATTCTAAAATAAATTCATTGTTTGATCAGTAGCATGTGGTGGATTATTGGATACATTGGGTCCTTTTAGAGTGATTGTAGGTCCAACTTTATTTATTATCTTTACATCTACCACCCCATCATTTGTGAGATTTCTGTTTTGAGCATTTTGGTTCTTGTTAAATATCTTAATTTCCCCTTTAGCAATATGTGTTTTCTTGATGGTAGCACCTTTATGAACAAGGTAAAAAAATGTAGTACAATAATGGATATTTAGTTGGTGTTTTAATTCCATGATTAGGTCTTCAATGAACATGTATACCAACTATTTTTCAGGTATTTGACAAGGAATTTTCTATCCATGCTTCTCCACCTCTAGAAGAAAGATATAAAGGTTTCTCTGTCTTCTTGTTTGGATTGACACAATGGTACTAAGGTTATATTGTTTTCAATATTTTAGGATAAATATGTCACAAACTTGTTAGCTAACTCACTCCATGTTTGTATTCCCAAGGGTAAGTTGGCAAACCACTCAAGTGCTTGTCTTGTGAGACTTCTTGGAAATAATCTCATTAAGTAGGTGGGATCAAATGCAATATCTATGCAAGCAGTATGGAACTCCCTCATGTGTTCTATTGGACTTCCTTTTTCCCTAAATTTGTTAAAATTTAGGATAGTGTAATTGTGAGGAAAGCGAGGCATGTATATTCTTCAATCAAAATGATATGGACATAAATCTTCCACAAAGTAGGTTTTCTTTGTTCTTGATACTTGCATATTGGTAATTTGTTGTTGTAGTGTATGCATTTGATGTGCCAAGACTTATACGAAGGATAATAATCTGTCTGTAGCATTAGAAAGCACATTATGAAATGGATGACCCATGTGTGAGGTAATGTTTTACAACCCAATATTTAGATTGGAAGAATTTGTTGGGGATACGGAGTCGGTTTTGTGATCATAGATAATCATCTAAGATAGAACTGCCTTAGTGATTTCATTAAATCACAACAAAGACACAAACAACTATGCCATAAAGCGGAAGCAGGCACAATTGATCCCCCATTGATCCTCCGAGAGAAGTAAATGCTTAACTTAAAACAGATTCAACACAAGCACAAATTTAGGAACATGAATCAAACAACATGAAAGACAAAACATGTGGAGTCACAGATTTACGTGGGGAAAACCCTTTCGGGTAAAAAACCCCACCCTTCAAAACACTCAGCTCACATGTATTATTCAGTAACTAAAATAGTTACAATACAAAACCAGAGCTATGCTCTTCAAGAGAATACATCTTGTCCATCTCGAGTAAAGGTAGGCAACACAAAATAGAATCTTCACATAGTTACAATGTCCTCATGACATACTGTGTAGATTCCCTTCATCTCCTCACAAATGACTGTCACAGCTAGCCTCACGGCCAACCTAGGCTCTTGGCTTCCATAGGTTCACATCCTTGCAGATCTGAGAGTCTAAGTGTTCACGATAAAATACCGCTCAAACACTCTCAACATCTCTCTCTTTTCTCATCACTCGATCTGACTACACATGAAATTACTTTATAATCTCACACCGTGTGCTTACTTGTTCAGCCTGACTCAACATTCAATGGTCATCGGGATAATCAATATCCCACCTGAAAGCTTTAACCATCACTGATAACATTCACCGAACTTGCAAGTGCATCGAGCCACACACAAAATTAAATCGGTCTCGGGCATGTCCGTCAACCTTGCTTTAATAATGCAGCTCAATCACAATCAGGAAATAAAACTTTTGGCCAATCAGATCTTAAAGATCTTCCATGTGTCACCATTCCATTCGTTCACAACTTATGACAGTCGGTCAAACCAGTCCAACTCAGTCAATCAAGTTTTGAGCTCATCTGAGCTCTTACCGCATAACCATTGAGCCCACACAACCCAGTCGTGGTACCACAGTGAGCTCACCCGAGCTCACCCAAAATTCTACCTCGCTACTGCTGCCCTGTCAAACTTGCCTCATGATATGGCAGTAAACCATCCAAGCTCGCCAAAGCTCACCCTCAGCCATACCACGCTACCGCCGAGTCAACTAAGCCCAGACACTGACTTCACCGCGCTACCGTCGAGCCTGTTTGGCCACCCCGCAGTATGGTGGTAACTGCCTGCGTTGACCGTCATCTCCACCATGCTACCATTGACCTTCCAAAGCCTTCATGCGGTGTGGCGGTAACCACCAGGCCGACCGTTGGTGGTTTCACCGCGGCCACCACAATGAGAGGACTCACCGACCACGGTGGGGCGGTAACCGCCAAGCCTACTGCTGGCGGTGAGAGGAACCACCGCCTGTGGTATGGCGGTAACCACTGAGCTATGCTGCTGACGGCCTTACTGCACCACCGTGGTGAGAGAACTCACCATGTGCAATAAGGCGATAACCGCCAAGGTAGGCTGCAGGAGGCCTTACCATGCCACTGCGGTGAGTGAACTCACCATGCGTAGTAAGGCGGTAACCACCAAACATCAATCATAGTACTACCAAGACCAAGCCAGACCATCGCGGTAAAGGCCAAAACATGAAGAAAAGTGCCAAGTCTTCAAGGGAAAAGACCATAAAGTTGAGGCAGACTTTCCCAACAAAATTGAGGTTAGTGCCAAATGAATGTGATGAAGATGGATTTTTATTTTGGAAATTAGGAGTGAAAAGAGGGTTTTGATTGATGTGGGGTGTATGTGGTGTAAATGTGGGATTGATATTGGATCGGTATTACAATGGGTTTGAACTTTCTTGACCATGAGGGTTTTGATTTCCTTGTTGATAAGACCATTGGATGTTGCTTTGTGGAGGAATACCCGAATTGAGACCTTGTTGAGATGTGTTGGTGTTTCGAATTGACCCAAAGTTTAAATTGGTGTTTGATGTAACACTTGTCATTGGAAATTGTGTTCTAGGAGCACTAATGTAAACCTTTCACATCTTGGGTGGATTGGTGTTCATAGTGTTTTGACCCATGGTGTTGGTGAATGTTGGTGTGACTTGGGATGAAGATGTTGCAAAATTATTAGTGCATGGAGTCCCCATAGTATGAGACGATGAGGAAATTGGATTGGTAAATTTTCTACTAGGTGGTTGGGACATAGGTTGGGTACCTTGTGCTCCAAATAGTGTGTGGGTCACGTTGACCGTTGTGTTTTGAGTTGTTCCCTGTAATGGAAAAGTAGCATGTAATTTTGAAGTAGTATGGTTGGAAATAGATGTGATGTGTCCTTGTTCTTGTGTAACACCATTTGTTTGTGATTCTGAAAGCATGTTGACATCAAAATCAAGAGGGATTTTGATTCCACTTTGTAGAAGTTTCATGAGGTACCATTGGGGATCTATTGCTACCATTTCATCTACAATGCATGGTACTCCAGGGTCTTGGGAAACCTCTTCAATTTAATCTTTAGCTAAGTGTCTTTGGACCTCTTGTAATGTGTAATTCTCAAAGGGATTCAAAAGTTGAGATTGTGACTAGGATAGCTCATTTGAAGAAAAACACCCAAAATTCATGTTGCTAGTTGGATTAAAATAAGGATCTTTTGTGTACTCATCTCTTTTCTCTTCCTTTCTAACCTAGTTTGGGCCATATAAGACTTGCAACTTGAAGGGGATTATAAAATCTAAAGGTATAATAATGCAAGATGGGTATAAAACTATGGTATGTTTTTAGAGTTTTATGTTAATATGATGGTGTGAATAAAGCTAAGAAATGCAAAGATGCAAATGGGAGTATGACTAAATATATGATATGACCAACGCTATGATGTGAGACTAAGACTAAAGGATGAACAATGAAACTATAAATATGCACCTTTGGACTTAAGGGAAGCATGCTAAGCAAGCTATGATGGCTCAAGATAACAAATTAGACTGTCAAGACCTTAAGAGGACAACAGCTAAAAGGATGATGATGATTTGACAAAGTGAGTTCCTTAAACTCGAATCATGAGCTATAAGGCCCAAATTAGATAATTATGATTGATTGATAGATAAAAGGACAAGGTCAAGAATAATCTAGATATGTGACAATGAACTAATCACATGTATGGTAAGCTTCCTAGTCTGAAATATGAAAGGTGTATGTAACTAAGAATGACCTAGGATTGAATAAGAAATGTAAGGATGGCAATATGCAAGGTAACCTAAGTGAGTGCAATGAAATGGATAGACTGAACTAAGAAAATCTATGATCTAAAGATATGGTTATTGTTAGAAATTGACTAAAAATGAGACTACATAGGAATTTCCCTAAAAATTTGAGAACTAGTAGATGCGTCACTTTGTCTCATAGTTGCGGTGTACTATTTTATCAAATATGGTTCATTATTTGTCAAATGTGATTTATTGTCATTCATATGCGGTGTATTGTTCTTATCAAATGTGGCACATTTTTTGGAAAATATGTTGTACTATCTATCAAATGCGATATACTATATTTTGGCCCTAACTTGAATGTTTTCAAGTGATTTTTCATCTTGGGAAATTGTGAAATGTGATATAAAACATAAAAAACACTTGGAAAATAGATTTTTGGCTAATTTTTGACTCTGTTGAATTCAAGGTAAGTAATGATTTTGCAAGTTTTCTTTCATAAAATTGCTAGGTCATGGTTCTCAAACAATGAAGACAAGCATAACCTAAGGAATAATAGGGTTTATCTACTAATGTGGGCATACCTCACCTTTTGAGGGGTTATTTTTAATCTCCATTCAAGGAGTGGGTGAATAAGGTATACCAAGATCATGGACCACCTTGATACCCCTTGCCTTGCAAGAGTGTCTCTAACAAGACACCTTACACCTCAACCATGGAAAAACATCATGTGTAGCTTCAAGGTACAATTTGTATCCCTTGCAACACAATAGTTGACAACCAAAAAATTTAGCTTCTAAATAACAAGGCTTTTTAGGAGTTTGGTGAATACTTGAGGTATGCTTTAGACGTGAGACACTTAAGCCTCTAGTCAATGTGAATGTGGGAAGTTGTTCCACACCAATATAAGCATGCAAGGTATGATGTCCCAAGATAGATTTATCGACTTTTTCCTTTACCCTTATATAGCCCACCTGGAAAAATGCTCTTTAAGGTCAACCCCCTTGATTTTTCCATTAGGATGTGTCTTAAAGGTAGGCCTCCTACAAAAGAAAATAGATTGACATGTGTTTCTCTTACACCCAATATCACATGAAGTGCAAGGGGAGAGGTTACACAAACATCAATCTGGGTTTTACACAATGTGCAAGTGCACCAAACATGGAAAATTCTTGTTCTTTTTAATCCCAAATCTAAATGTTCCTACCTTAAAAATAAAAGACACATAAAATCCTTCAAGAACATGGATTAATAGTCTAGACAACAATGCATTCTCCTATTGAACACCATAGGTTGCAAATCAAATATTAATAACACCAAAACCCTCTGTCCTAAGGAATGAAAAAGGCAGAAAATGAAAAAATCTAGACTTATACCCTTTTTACCTAAAAAGAATAGTTGTGTCACTTTGTGTCATAGATGCAGTAGAGTGTTTCAAGGAAATGTGTCGAACCAGAAAGCAACTATGATGGATTGCTTGGTGACTACAATGAACTGTTTGATTAGATGCAGTGGACTATCATGTACATGCATCACACTATTTAATAGATGCAACACATGACATAAAAGATATAAAACAAGAAAATTCGACAAAATTTCAAAAATATAGTGATGGAAATGATGCAAGCAATATGCCAAGATGTTAGAATTAAAACCAGAGATCAAAATAATGACAAAAAACCACAACAATGGATAATTTTGACAATTTTCCCTAAGATGGACAGATGTAGCGCTTTGTGCAACAAATGCGATGTGGAAATTTGTGTATGTCATGCATTGTACAATAAATGCATTACACTATCAAGTGAATGTGTCATTTTACCTATCAAATATGTTTCAGACTTGAAAGCTCAAAATTTCTCAAAAATATCTTCAAATTCGGTTAGTTCATGTTAGGTTCACCAATGTATAATAGGGTAAAATCAAGGTGTAAAGCATGAATCAATAGTATCAACTACCAACTACCTAAAACTCAAGCCCTAAAGACCCTAATCCAAAAATTAAGTACAAATGAACATAGAAACATAAATAATAAAGAAATATTACCACAATTCTTATGCCATGGTTGAATCACCTTCATCTCTCTTCTCCATTTTGCTTTATATGCTTGCTTACCCTCAAATTTGTAGTATGCAAGAATAAGCCTAATAATAGTGACAATTAAATATCAAAGATATTAGTTGTAGTAGCAATAGAATAGAATAGAATAGAATTGGGTTTGAAATGAGGATGAAAGGTCTCTTTTATAGTAGACCAAATTTAAATAAATGGCCGAGATTAAATGATGAAGATCAATGGATGAGATTTCTTTGAGAAACAAGGAAATAGGGTTAGGGAAAAAATAGGGTTTAGTTAAGGATGGGCGATGGAGATTAAAAGGTAATAAAACCTTATTGAGGGTGGAGGTTAATTGAGATAAAAGAGGAGATTGGCACAAAAAAGAGGTTGCTAGAGTAAATTAAGATAATTATAAAATTATTTAATTTAGGAGGGAAAGTGAATAATTAAATAACTAAAACAATTATTTAATTATAGAAGAAGAGGGAAATTTTGACTTTTAATTAAAATAATTGAAAAAACTATTTAATTAAAAGTAGAGGAAAAAAGACAAATTAGTAAATAATAAAAATAATTATTTAATAGTGGAGGAAAAGTGGGAAAACAATAAATAAATAAGATTTATTTAATTATGGAAGAAAATGCTAATGAATAATTAAATAATTAAAATATTTATTTAAATATAGAAGGAAAATGAAAACAAATAATTAAATAAACAATAACTTATTTAATTATAGAGAGAAATGAACGTTAGTGACATAATTAAATAAATAAATTTATTTAATTAATCAAGGAAGAATAAAAGAAGGGAAATGAATTAATTAAATAATTATAATTATTTAATTAATAGAAGAGTATGACTTTAGACAATAATCAAATAATTAAAATTATTCAATTATGCGGGGGAAGAAGGGAAATCGATGTGAAAAATGGCGTTTGCAAGCTTAAGGCATTTTTTAGTTTCTACAAACATAAAGATTCTAGAAGAAATAAGTTTAGGAGTCTCTACTCCAAGATTCTTGCTCTTTAAAGGATGATGATTCTAGTGGTTCAGATAATGAAGATGAAATCTTGTTTTTGGTTGCTAAGAAGATTGAATATAAAGCTAAAGATTCAAGTGTTGTGTGTGTTGATTTTCATGCAAAAGATGAGGTAAAATCCAAAGTGATTGATAGTAACTATTCTAACCACATGACATGGTATAGGAGCAAGTTTATTGAGCTTGTGAAGTGGAATGGAGGCATAGTCAAGCTTGGAGATGATACTTCAATACAAATATGTGAAAAAGGTTCAATAAGTATTGATAGAAACCACAAGACAAAATATTTTCTTTATGTTAAAGGTCTCAGGAAAAATCTTCTTAGTGTGATTCAAATGTGTAGAAATGGATACAATCTCATATTCAATGAAAGAGGATGTGAAATCAAAAAGGAAGGTTTGGAAAATTAGTTGTTGAAGGATCTAGGACAAGTGGTGACATATACAGTCTAAGGGATGTCAATGGGAGAACTTGTCTCTTAGGACAAGCCAGTGAATGTTAGCTTTGGCATAGGATAATGGGACACATTAACTTTAACAATCTTGTGATGATCATCTCATTGCATGTAGTAAGAGATATTCCTAAGATCGTCAAGCCCACAAGTACATTGTGCAAGGAATGAAAATTTGGAAAGTAGACAAGGATAAGTTTTAATTCTAAATAATATTCTTTCTGTAGACCATTGGAGTTGATTCATACTAATTTGTGTAGACCTACCAGTATAAAAATTCTAAAAGGAGAAAGGTGTTTCATGCTTTTTATTGATGATTTCTCTAGAATGGCATATGTTACATTCTTGAATAATGAATTTGATGCTTTAGTAGATTCAAGATTTTAAATCAATATTTGAGAAAGAAATGAATGCTAAGATCAAGTGTTTGAGGTGTGATAGAGGAGGCGAGTTCACATCAAATGAGTTTAATGGTTTTTTTTGTGAAAGACATGGAATAAGGAGGCATTTATCTACTACTAGAACTTCACAACAAAATGGGGTAGTGGAAAAAAAGAATAGGGTTGTTCAAGAGATGGAAAGGACCATGTTGATGGAAGAAAACATGCTTGATGTTTATTGTAGAGTAGTTCATACTATAGTCTATATTCTCAACATAGGTTTATTAAGGATGAACAACAATAAGAACCCATATGAGTTATGGTATGGATGATAAAAAGTTGTCAAGTATTTTAGAGTCTTTGGAAGCAAATTCTACATCAGAAGAGATGAAGAAATTTTGGGGAAGTTTGATTTAATAGATGATGAAAGTATCTTTATGGGATATTCATCTCAAAGTAAAGCATGTTGGTGCTACAAAAAAATACTGGGAATAATAGTTGAAAGTACAAATGTTAAGGTTGATGAATATCTACATCATAATATATATGAAATTGAGGACTATGGATCTGATGCACCTCCTAATCAGAAGAAGAAGAAGAAGTTGAAGAGAAACAAGAAAAAATAGAAAAACATAGTAAGAATCTTGCCAAGTATGTTCAAAGGAATAATTTAGAGGATCAAATTATTGGAGATAAGAATGAAGGAATGCTAACTAGGAGAAGGCTTGCAAAGACTAATGAACAAGTAAAAAATTGTTTGTTATCAAAGATAGTTCACCAAAAAAATTTACTGATTCTAGCAAGGATGAAGGACAGATACAAGCAATGGAAGAAGAATTGAATCAGATTGAGAAGAATCAAATTTGGGAACTAGTTTCAGGGCCTAAAGATAAAATTTGATAGGAACAAAGTGGATTTTAAAGAATAAGTTGAATGAAGATGGATTTTTTTTCAAAAATAAAGCAAGATTGGTATGCAAAGGCTATTCATAGGTACAAGGAATTAATTTTGAGGATTTAGCTTTGGTAGCAAGAATGGAAGCAATTAGAATGTTTCTTCCTTTTATGCTCACAAGTACTTTAAAGTTAATCAGATGGATGCCAAATCAGCCTTCCTAAATGAAGATTTGGAAGAAGAAGTCTACATAGAGAAACTTGATGGATTCTTGTTATCAAAATAACCAAACATGGTGTGTAAACTCATAAAGGCATTGTATGGGCTCAAGCAAGCTCCTAGGGCTTGGTATGAATGGTTGGATAAGTACTTGCTTCAACAAAGTTTCAAGAAAGGTATCACATATAGTAATATTTACTTTAAGATTGAGGATGAAATAATTTTGATGTTGTTGTATATGTTGATGATATAATCTTTTGTGGAAACGATGAGATGTGTAAGAAGTTTGTTGAAGAAATACAAAATAAATTTGAAATGTCTATGATAGGTGAGATGATGCAGATCAAGGAGATTGGCTAGCAATCACAATTCAAACTATTTCAAACAATACTTCAGCCCTTAAAACCCTAACTTAGCAACTTTTCGCAATTCCTTCCCATTCTTCTTGTAGTATGGCAAACAGTGAATTTTCTTCATAACTTTCAAAATAAATCCCAGGCCCACAAAATAATGGACATTTCCAATACCCATTATGCTCCACTTTAACATATCTAAGAAGGAGATAGGGTTTTTTCAAAATGATACCCTCTAAAAATTGTTGTTACGCTGGACAGTGGCTCAATTAGCCCTATTTTACAAAGCATCACCCAACCGGATACTCTTCCAACCCCAAATATCCATTGAAATAACTCAACTAGGTTACTAATGCTCTAAATCAACAACTTTCATCAAGAGAAATTACCACAAAGTCATCAAACTACAAAACCCTTAATTAGGCTTGTTTATGCTTATTCAAGGAGGGTTTATTGAATCTCCAAATTTAAAACCTTGTTTCACCTTACCAATACCTCAAAAACTTCACATTAAGCTTGAACAAGCTTATTTTATCAACTAGAAAAGGTTCAAACTATTCTTTCTACAAAACCCTGCCTCAATTCCTCTTTTTTCACCAAAAACATGACAATTTGAAACTAGGGCATCACTCCGAATTCAACAAACTACCTTCCCTACCCCTAAAAAAATAAATTAAAAAAACATACATATAAAGGATCCATTCCACCAAGTTAGAACAATTTTGACTTGGTGGAATAGCTTAGGATTCCATTTTACACTGTCAAACCCTCAAATTCTGAGTTTTCTAGTAGTCAATAAAAAAAGTGCAATAAAAACCTTGAAACTTAGTGAAAATATATGAAATAAAAACCAAGATGAAGTTAAATAAATCCTTCATAAATCAAAGTGCATAAATTATCTCCTATAGGCCATACAAAGCCTTACTATACGTTGGAGCAATAGATTTCTTTATGAAAACGTAGGAAAATAATGATTTCAATATTCAAAATTCAAATTTACAATGGCCAACCCTACTCCCAATATTCACCAAGATTTTTAAAATAATTACACAACATTACCATTCAGTTTCAATTGTTTTCCACCAAACAAAACCAACTTGACCCTTCAACTTCCACTTTTTGCACTTTTTTACATTTTTGCAATTTTGCACTATGATAACTTTTGAAAGTATTGATTTTTTTTGTAAAATGAACCCTCTATGACTCTAGTTAAATTTTAATGGTCTATTATGACATTATTTCATGACCAAATACTCAAAACACCTTAAACCAAAATTAATACCATATTTACATGACTTTATATGGTGCCCCTGCACCATGAGATATCCTTCTTTCTTGGTATTCAAATTGCTCAGCTGGATGATGGTATCTTTATTTCTCAAGAAACTTATGTCACAGAGATGTTGAATAAGTTTTTTAAGGAAGATTGAAAACTATTGAGTACTCTTATGGTAAGTGGTTGTCATTTGAGCAAGGATGATGAGTCTCCCTTGACTGATTAGACTCTATATAGATCTATGATTGGAAGCCTATTGTACTTAACTACTTCAAGACCTGATATTATGCATGTGGTATATTTAGTTACAAGATTTCAATCTAATCCTAAAGAAACTCATGTGAAGGCAGTCAAAAGAACCTTTAGATATTTTAAGAGCACTCAAGATTATGGATTATGGTATCCAAAAGGTAATTAATTTTATCTGAGTGCATACACTGATGTTGATTAGGTTGGTTGTGTTTATGATAGGAGTACCAATGGTGGTGCTTTCATTTTGGGAAATAGGTTGGTTTCATGGCATAGTAAGAAGCAAGATTCATTATCTTTATCAAAAATAGAAGCATAGTATATTATTGCAACATCTTGTTGTACTCAAGTGTTATGGATGAAGCAAACATGGAGAGATATCATGATAAAGTATGATGAGCCCATTTCTATTCTATGTGATAACATAAGTGTTATCAATATTTCTAAAAATCCAGTGATGAATTCTAGAACCAAGAACTAAAAATCCAGTGATGAATCCAGTTCTTGGCATCAAGAAACTCTTTGCCACTTAGAAATTGTTTCGACTTCACCAACTAACTTGATGGATGTCCTCCGACCTTTCCCTCATCTGAAACTAATGTTGAACCTACTTGAACACCTACAAACATACCTCTGCCACCTTTGTCTTGAACTATCTTCTTCCTTACCTTTGTTTCATGCTTGAACTTACACACATATCCTTGCCATCCACCCTAAATCACTCCATCCTTTCCCTTGATCTCTTCTCTCAAATTCTCTGCCCCTAGGACCTCTATTTCATTAGGTTTTAAAACCTCTGTACTGACATGATTGGATTGCTCACTAACCTCTTTTTAAATCAAAGAACAAAGAACTCTTTCTATCATGCCCTCAATATGCTTCTCAACCCAATCTTGAATCTACACAAATAATTCATCCTTGACCTTCTCTTCATCAGATTTGTTTCTCAACTCAATACCATTTCCTTCCAAGTTCATTTCACACTTCAAGGCTACTATTTTGATGTCTTCAAGTTTAGGAGTGGCTGCCAAATCCTTAGGATCCTCTTCCTTTGTCTTTACAAAATATTTCTTGCCTAACATTATCACCTTTTTTGCCTTGGTTTGCTCCTTAACATCTTCTAGTGAAAGTGCTTCCATCCTTTTCAATTTGATAACTATTGTTTCTACCATCATAAATTGCATGTCTATCAAACTTCCATGGTCTTCCTAACAACAAGTGACAACAATCCATAGGAAAATAATCACAAAGTATGTTATCCTTGTATCCACTTATACTGAATTCAACCCAAGCTTTCTCATTCAACAAAATAGACTCACTTTCATTCAACCAAGACACTTTATAAGGTGTTTCATGAGGTATCTTTTCCAACTTCAGTTTATCAACCATTTCATTAGACACCATGTTATCAATACTCCCTGAATCTATTACAACTTTGCATACCTTTCCTTTGCATTTGTAGGTTGTCCTGAATAGTGTTCTCCTTTGTGTTGATTCTTTCTCCTTCGATGCTTTGAGGAGTGTTCTTATCACTATTAAGGATTCTCCAAATTTTGGAGCAACAAGTTGATTAGGAGAATTAACACTTTCACAATCTTCCTCTTGCACCAATTGAACTCTTTATCACCACCAATTGAAGTAGAAGCTTGTTTATCTGGAAAATTCCATGGTTGATGGCCAAATTGATTGCAATGATAACATATTTCTAAAAATGTGCTTGAACCCCTACCTTGTCCACCAAATCTCCCTCTAAAGCCTCTAAATCCACCTCTTTGATCAACAACTTGGTCTTTGCTTTTACTTGCATCTTCTTGATCTTCATAGGACTACCTTGAACCCCTTCCTCTACTAGTGCTACCTCTTCCTCTTCCTTGTCTTTCTTGCCTTCTTTTTAGTTCCTCTTGTGCCCTAGCAGCCAACTAAAAACATTCCTCAACCATCCTAGGCATAGGAAAACTCAATTCATCTTGAATTAGAAATCTCAACCCACACATATACCTTGCTATCTATTCATTTTCATCTTCCACATGACCAGCCCTAATACTCAACTTGTGAAATTCTTCAGTGTAGACCATGACATCCTTATCCTTCTTCTTTGAAATTTACAACTTCTTAAAAAAAATTATAGCATGATCACCTAGAAATAATTGGCTCTTGATCTTTGACACCATCCTATCCCATGAACTAATTTTTTTTCCCCCTTCTTCACTCTTTCCTCTTGAACATAATTCCACCATGTAAGAGCATGACCTTTCAACTTAGTCTTGGAAAACTTTACCTTTTGTTCTACAACAACCTCCTTATACTCAAAGTAGTTGTCTAGTGCATCTATCCAATCCAATACCTCTTTAGTATCCAACTTTCCATTATACATTGGAAAATCAATTTTCACATCAAAAGCATCTCCCTTGACATCCTTGAGCATTCTTATCATCCTTCTCTCATTAGGGTCCAATTCCTCTTCATCAGCTTAGACTCTTCCTCTAGGGTTTTCACTTTCCTCTTCATTAGAATTTCCTCTTATTTTCTTTATCTCTAATGCTGAAAATCAGGCTAAGATTGCTTCTTTTGACTTCTTTAAGAACTTTATCTCTCTAGCAAGAACTACACTACCTTAAGGAGGCATCTTGTCTTTCAACTTTTCACTTCTTCAAACTGCAACCTTTCTCTTTCAAGAAATCAAAAACCTATGATTTGATACCAATTGATGTAGAGAAAGGAGGAAATTAGCTAAAAATCACAATTCAAACTATTTCAAACAATCCTTCAACCCTTAAAACCCTAACTTAGCAACTTTTCACAATTCCTTCCTATTCTTCTTGTAGCATGGCAAATAGTGAATTTTCTTCATAACTTTCAAAATAAATCCTAGGCCCACAAAAGAATGGACATTTATGATACCCATTATGCTCTACTTTAACATATCCAAGAAGGAGATGTTAGAGTAAAGGTTTTAACTTAATTGTGTTGATTAAGTTACCTTTATTCCCTTCTTAAGATTTCACGTTAGTTTGCATAAAGTGACATTTAATAATTATATTAATTATTAAATGTTTTCCTATTAGGGCTTCTTTTAGGGTTTTTCCTATTAGGGTTTCTTTAAGGTTTGCATGATCTCCTTTTATAAGGATTGATTCCATTGTATATTCATCAATTCCCTTTTGTTCTGATAAGATAATTTTCTCCATTTTTCAGAGCTTCAAACCCTTGTTTGTTTTCTCCATCCATTCTCTTCCTTGTGATAGGAATTATTCATTTGTATGTAGGTGATCTTGGAGTCTGAAGTTGGTTTTGATAACTTCTACATGGTATCAAAGCTTTCCTGTTGCATGCTTGTTCTTGTTTGAAGAATTTGGAGCTATTTGGAGCTACAAGTTTGGATCAGGCATTCACAGTTTTGGGGTTTGCATTTTTTTATCTAGGGATTCACCTATAATTTCAAAGTATTTTGAGTCCAAATGGACCTCACCATTGTGTCCGTAGCGGTCCAAAACCCCTAAATCGACTGTTCATTCGTCCATTTTGGACAAAGTTGATTTGAGGGGCAAATTGTTTTTAGCTGTACGACCGTACGACCATCCGTCTATGCGAGGATCGAAGAAAAATCCTGGTAAAAAAAATATTGTTTTTGGAATTTATTTTCGTTCGATTTTTTTATTTTTTTATTTTTTTTTAAAAGGCAAAACAAAAAGCCTTTCTAAGGCTTGCTTAGGCCTGCATGGTACCCTGCGCAAGGTACTGCGTAGGTCCATACCTGCACAGATCTCTGCAAGGACCTGCGCCCTCATAGGGTGCGGTGGGGGTGGGCCCACATGCCTCCCCCACCAAAAAGTTATTTTTCCAAAAAAATTGTAAAGTTTTTTTTATTGTTTTTTAATTTTTTTAAAAACAATTTTTTATGTAATAAGCCCTATTGCGCTTTTGTGGTGACGACCGTTTGGCCATCAAATTTAAGCCCGTATTTTTGTTGTGATGGTTGTATGACCATCAAATTTAATGCAACACTAACTTTTTTCCCCTTTGGACCTGTTTACTTCTAGAGGTCATAACTTGGGCATACGATATCATTTTTTGGCAAATGAAATATCGTCGGAAAGCTGGTTCTGTCAAATTTCCAATGGTGTAGGTTTAATCGATTATTTTTTCTATTGGTGCATTCTACAGCCAGTTGAAGTCAAAGGAGCTGCTTTCAGTCCTGAGCTCATAACTTTTGATCTGTTTCTCCGTTTTTCGCAATCTCAGCGGCGTTGGAACCGTATTTCAGAGCTCTTCAGTTCCATCCATGCAATTTTTCCAGATTTCACTCCAACTATATTTTATTCAATTTTTTGTGTTTTCACACTCTGGTGAATTACCTAGATATATTCATTCTTGGGAACTTTTTGTTTGCATGGGATGCTTTGTTTTTGGCTGTTTCTTCATGTATTTCTAGTTTTTTTTCCTTTGTGGGAATTTTGCGCATCATTTGTAAGCAATTTATTATATGTAAACGCACTAAGATAAAGTGCCACACTATTGTACATGTATTTTGGGGATTTTGCACATAAGGTTGTGCCATATTTTGTACTCGCACTATATTATAAAGTGCCATGGAGGGTTGTGCAGTGCCTTTTTTTTTCTATCACACCTTTGTCTGGTGAGTGTCCCTCCACAATGATAGTGGATCCATATGATTCCAGCCTCATGCATGTGTGATTTGTTTTTCACATCACTTTTTTAGTTGCAGGTGCTTTCTTGTGCACTTTTAGTTGTTTCTTCTCCTTCATGCACTACAGGGTGTTTCACACCATTTCAGTGGATCTGTCAGACTCTCCTAGTTCAACATTATGGGGGGGTATTATACTGTTCATGCTAATTCTTCCTTGGTTTCATCTTGGAATGAATCTTCCATTCTCAGTTGATCAATGTTTCAAACTATTGGTACTTGTTCCATCTATATCTTTGTTCCAGGTGTTTGCCTTTGTTTTCCATTTGATTCGAGTAGTGTCGTTTGGGGCACTCATGCAGATTGTTGTCTTCTTGATCCTGATCATCCTATCTTTAGCAGAGGTTCTTCAACATCATAGTAGTCATCTTTCGACAGTTGTTTGTAGCTTCTTCTACTTCAGTGATGTTCTTCATGGCTTTCTACATCTCTTTTTGGAGTAGAGTTTTTCCCATGAGGTTTTCTCTATTTCTCCACTTTACAGAGATTTGGTTGTATTTGGGTACCTGATCTAGCCTAGTTGTCGGGACCCATGTTTTCCTTCTTTCATTGTAGTTACCTTTGCTTTCTTGCACTTGTTTGTAGCTGCATTGTTGCTCATCTTAAGGGGGGGTGTTAGAGTAAAGGTTTTAACTTAATTATGTTGATTAAGTTACCTTTATTCCCTTCTTAAGATTTCATGTTAGTTTGCATAAAGTGACATTTAATAATTATATTAATTATTAAATATTTTCCTATTAGGGCTTCTTTTAGGGTTTTTCCTATTAGGGTTTCTTTAGGGTTTGCATGATCTCCTTTTATAAGGATTGATCCCATTGTATATTCATCAATTCCCTTTTGTTCTGATAAGATAATTTTCTCCATTTTTCAAAGCTTCAAACCCTTTTTTTTTTTCTCCATCCATTCTCTTCCTTGTGACAAGTATCCATTTGCATGCAGGTGATCTTGGAGTCTGAAGTTGGTTTTGACAACTTCTATAGGAGATAGGGTTGTTTCAGAATAATACCCTCTAAAAATTGTTGCTACATTAGACAATGGCTCAATTAGCCTTGTTTTACAAAACATCACACAACCAGACACTCTTCCAACCAAAATTTCCATTGAAATACCTCAACCAGGTTACAAATGCTCTGAATCAACAACTTTCATCAAGAGAAATTCCCACAAAGTCATCAAACTACAAAACCCTTAATTAGGCTTGTTTATGATTGTTCAAGGAGGGTTTATTGAATCTCCAAATTCGAAACCTTGTTTCACCTTACCAATACCTAAAACACTTCAAATTAAGCCTCCAAAATCTTATTTCATCAACTAGAAAAGGTTCCAACCATTCTTTGTACAAAACCCTACCTCAATTCCTCTTTTTCACCAAAAACATGACAATTTGCAACTAGGGCATCATTCCAAATTCAAAAAATTGCCTTCCCTACCCCTAAAAAACACAAGAACAAAAAAAATACATCTAAAGTAGCTATTCCACCAAGTTATAACAAGTTTCATGGGGTGGAATGGCTTAGGATTCCATTTTACACTGTTAAACCCTCAAATTTTGAGTTTTCTGGTAGTCAACAGAAAAAGTGAAATAAAAACCTTGAAACTTAGTGAAATTATATGAAATAAAAACCAAGATGAATTGAAATCAATCCTCCATCAATAAAGTTGAATAAATGATCTCCTACAGGCCGTACTATATGTTGGAGCAGCAAATTTCTTTAGGAAAATAGTGATTTCAATATTCAAATTTAAAATTTATAATGGCCAACCCTACTCCCAATGTTAACCAAGGTTTTTTAAATAATTACACAACATGACCATTTAGTTTCAACTATTTCCAAACTAAAAAAACAACTTAACCCTTCAACTTCCACTTTTGCACTTTTTGCATTTTTGCAATTTTGCACTATGACAACTTTTGTAAAATTAACCCTCTATGACTCTAGTTACATTTCAATGGTCTATTATGACCTTATTTCATGACCAAAGTCTCAAAACACATTAAACCAAACTTAATACCATATTTACATGACTTGATATGGTGCCCCTGCACCATGAGGTATCCTTCTTTTTTGGTCTTCAAATTGCTCAACTAGATGATGGTATCTTTGTTTCTCAAGAATATCATGTCATGAAGATGTTGAAGAATTTTCGTATGGAAGATTGAAAACCAGTGAGTAATCCTATGGTAAGTGGTTGTCATTTGAGAAAAAATGATGAGTCTCCCTTGACTGATCAGACTCTATATAGATCTATGATCGGAAGCCTATTGTACTTAAGTACTTCAATACCTAATATTATGCATGTGATATATTTGGTTACAATATTTCAAGCTAATCCTAAAGAAACTCATTAGAAGGAAGTCAAAAGAATCTTTAGATATTTGAAGAGCACTCAATATTATGGATTATGGTATCCAAAAGGTAATGAATTTGATCTGAGTGCATACACTGATGTTGATTAGGCTGGTTGTGTTTATGATAGGAGTACCAATGGTGGTGCTTTCATTTTGGGAAATAGGTTGGTTTCATGGCATAGTAAGAAGCAAGATTCATTATATTTATCAATAATAGAAGTAGAGTATATTGCTGCAACATCTTGTTGTACTCAAGTGTTGTGGATGAAGCAAACATTGAAGGATATCATGATAAATTATGATGAGCCCATTTCTATTCTATGTGATAACATAAGTTCTATAAATATTTCTAAAAATCCAATGATGCATTCTAGAACCAAGAACATATTAATTAGGTATCACGTTTTGAGAGAGAAGGTTGTGGATAAAGAAGTGAAGTTGGAGTATGTATCTACAAAGGATCAAGTTGCATACATTTTCATAAAGGAAATTGCAAAGGATACATTTGAATATATTAGGTAGAAGTTAGGGGTAATTTCCCCTCCTTCTTTCTAGATGCATAGATGGTTCATCTATCTAGGGGGAGTAATTTAATTCACATAGTTATTCCTAGATTGATGGGAGATACCTCTTAGGGGGAATAGGTAGTGGTTGCTGCTTCAAGGAGAGATTGTCAAAAGGGGGAGTCCTTTTTTCCCTTTTTCCTTGATGTCATAGGGGGAGATATTGGAGAGATTGAGGAGGAGACATTGTGCACCAAAGTGGTGTGAGGATGGTTTTCCATTAATGAAAAAGGGGGAGATGTTACATTTTGGTTGGCATTGATGTCAAAATTTCATTGGAGTATGTTGCAATCTATCTTTTTGGTTGCCAGAGTCTCTGAGAAATTCTCCAAATTTCTTCGCTAATGATGTTTCACTCATGTTTTTTGGAAGATAGCTTTATGTTTTGTCAAGGTGTGTTTGATCCAAGTTTCAAGTCTTTTGGGTTATCAGAAAGGTGTTTTTGAAAGTGACAGTTTGAAGTTTGGTAATTTTGTGTTGATGTTCTTAGAGGTGAAAATTTTGGCTCTACATATCTTTGAATTTTCAGATATGGTTACGCGGTTTGATAGGTTTTCGTTAGGTCCTACTACTTTAGAATATAGAATGTCAATTAGTCAACCGAGCAGTGTCCAAGGCAGTTTGCAAAAGAAGATAATTTAGATAACTCATCTTAGATTTTTTGTTTTTCTTTAAACTACTGAGATCAGTTTTAGTCTAAGGCCATTTAACTTCTTATCTGGAAAACAGTTTATTCTAGGAAAACTCAAACTACTTAAACTAGAAAGCATAAGCTAAATAGTTTAGAAAGCATCATAACTAAACTAGAAAGCATAGAGATAAGGAAACTGTATAACTGATAAACTACGAAAGTGGAAAAGTAAGTAAACAGACTATAAAAAAATTTCTTAAACAAAAAAAGATTCTAACTATGAAGAATAACTCATACTAAAAATAATGGTGCTCTGGAACTTTAGACTCAACCCTTAACAAACTTAAATAATTCCTACTGAACAGTTATTTTTGTAACAACTAAAACAACATAATAGTAAGTACTTATCTATTTAAACTAACTCCCCTCGAGTGGCTAGCCCGCGGGTCACACTTTGTTCTCAAATCATATAAACTACAGGTTTTGGAGTCCTTCCATTATAAACAATTATCATCCATAGTTCAACAAATTTTTAAGTGACAAAAGAAAGTTCTTTCATTCATCAGTATTCAGAAATCATATAAGCAGCATAACGTTACTATTCAGTCTTATTCATCCATTTTGAAATTACATTCTTATAGAAAAACTTATAACTAAATCCTAGATTTCAGATGGCATGGATAGCCATTGAAAAAGTCTTTTAACAACTTTAACTAACTTTCATGTCTTTAAAACTCATAAACGTAGAGAAGGTTGGAGATGAGCCAGGAAGTTTTTGGTAACATAAATTAAATAGACAGTAATTAAATCTTCGGTTCATCAGCCTGCGATTCAGGAGGAGGTTCGCAACATCTATCCTTCATCATACTTAAGGCAAGTGTTGGCTCAACATTTTGTAACAGCTACTAGATGACCGATTATTCCCTACAAAAACACTCAAGTCAACCCATCAAACCTGTATTGGAAAATTTCCTCAATTGATCATAAGAAATAAAGTTTGCATAATTTCCCTTAAAGATAAGAAATTATTTCTCCTAAAGTTTAATAAATTGGCACAGACTTAGGATTGAACTTGTAAGAATAATCTTTTCTGATTTTATTATGATGAGGTTATTTTTACCTCATCATGGTTCATAAGTTAAATTCATGGAGATGTGAAGGTGTTATATCAAAATTTTCATGTCAATAATCCTTCTGTAGAAAAAATTATAAGTGATAGAGTACATAGCTATTTTGTTTCAATTTCTATTGACTTGCACCAACTTGTTGTTGCATGAAGATGTGAAAAGGATGTATGAGATATTTCTTGAATATCATGTAATATTTTTTTATTCTCCGTAAGGTGTTTTTTGGTTTCTTCAGACCAAGTTGTGGTCCAAAATGAATGTTTTGATAGGTTTTATTTTTTCTTGGTTGACTAAGATATGTTGAGGGTGTGCACCACAAGTTAAAGTGCGAGGGAGATTATGAAGTGCTTGAAGGTATTTTATGGGTCATGCGGACTCATCTGGGAGAAGCACAATTAATGCTTTATCATTCATGTGTATCGTCAATGATGTAAGGGTTGACATGCTACAAGTTACATGTTTTCCTACTTATGGCCGACCTATTTTGAATTTACAAAGCATGTGAAAGATTCCTATTGAAGATCAAAGGTATGAAGAAATTTTAGGATCGGGTTAAGCATGTGTTGGAATTTGCAAGGCATGTTCATCTTCTTGGTGTTGTGTGTAGTCTTTTGGGTCTTTCCCTCTACACATTTCCATTTATTTTTTTTATCTCTTGCCGACTTGTAGAGGTAATATTCTTTATTGTAGAACAATATGTAATGTAATCAATATAATATTATGTATAAATTATAAACCTAGTTGATCTAGGGTGATGGATGGGTGGTGCGATGCATTATGCCAATTGTATAACTAACTAAAAGAGATAGAGTAGAAGAGGTAGATCTTTTCCAATTTCATCTTGATCATATCTTTGTGACAGAAGGGAAGTGAAGAAGCGAGCTTAATTTTTTGCTAGAGGAAGTGAGCCAAAGGAAGGACTTCTTGATTGCTGAAAGCAGTGAGGTAGTAAGCAGCTGAGAAGACATTTGAAGAAGTGACAGAGTAGAATTGCAATCATCAAAAGGGAAGTGACAAACTAGAATTACAATCATCAAAAGATGTGAGCATAATTGTTAGTTTTAGATAGTGGGAGGACTGTCATTTTGAATTCTTGAGTGTTTTCTCAGTTCAGGGAGTTGTAGCTTCCTTGGGTTGTATCCCTAAAATAAAGTGTAGTTAGGGAGTTGTATCTTACTTGGGAGTAACCCTAAAACTATTTTCAGGGAGTAGTAGCTTCCTTGGGTTGTATCCCTAAAACAAAGTTGTAACTGTTATTCATATTGTGAGATCTTCTCACCATGGTTTTTCTCCTGTGGGGTTTTCCATGTACATTTGGTGTTGTGATATGTTGTGCATTGAGTTTCATCTTGTATGTTCATGTTTATTAAGTAGTGTTTGAAATATATATTTGTTCTAGAGGGTTTGAGATTTGATAGAATATTGATTCAACCCCCCTCTCAATATTCTGGCGTGTTTAACAATAATGACCACCACAAATATTTTTGATATAGGTGATCCTTCATTTGCATTTTCCATAGCTAATAATTTTGGTCATTGAACTTCTCGACCTTTGATTTCCCTTATTAAGGCATTTCTCCCACTCAACTATGAGACTTTCCTACCAAACAATCAAACACCACCGTTATAATACCAATTTTTGGGTTTTTTAGATAGGATGGACCAATAAAATAAACTAATTATAAATTTAGATACATAAATTAAATGACACAACACATTCACAAGAACATTTTTTTAATGTGGTTCACCAAATGTGAGCCAAATCCACAAACAACAGTCCAAATTTATTAATTATCCAACAAAAAATGTAGAGCTTATAATTCTCATACACTTGCAACAATATTCATAATTGTGTGTAATTAAAAATTCCTACAATCTACCTATGCACAAATTATATTGTTGCATGTTCATTTACCAATTGTGCTCTTTTTCCAATGTATTATTGTATATAACTCCAAGGCCAAAACTATTCAAAATCACAATCTTTAAACTTCCATCGTGCAAGTCTTGGCCTTCCTAATATGTAGCAAGAAATTGCTCATTTTAGGTGATTACAAATTTATTTATTCAATCAAATTATTTACAATTTTCTTAATTTGGAGGGAAATTGCACCTACCAAATTTGCTAAAATACTAACCTAGAGCATGATCAAGCTCCACAAACCAACACCATGGGCCTCCCTCATTGCATTCTATTTAAATTTGATTTTGACATTGGTTATATAAATAGTAATAATGATGATGTCATTCATTCTTATTTGGTAGCATATTTTATGCAAGGCTTGGTTCCTTAATCTATGAGTTTGGTTTATTTTTAAATTTGATTAATTTTATGCATCAATTTTTTCTTACACATTCTAAACAAAATCTAATTTGATTCTAGTTTATGAAAAAAACATACCATAAACATAAGAATTTTAATTTAGATAATTGACAATTGGTAAGATATAAGTGGTTGGGGACATTGGGTTAATTACTATCCTTTAGTGTCCTAAGTGACACCAGTATGATTTTTGATTAAATCTTTCTTCTTGGTCATTTTGACTATTTAAGATTTTTTAAAGTTTTTGTATTATCCTTTTTCATTGTTATTTCCTTCATATATTATTATTTATGTTGTACACACACATATGCATACATACATACATACATACATGTAGAAAGGGAGAGATTTTCTTATATTGGTCTAGTAAGGTAAATGCCTTAATTCTATGATTATATCATACTTTCTAAGTAGCTTATCAACTTTCTAATTTAAAGAACTTGTATTGTTAATAATAATATAATTATATTTATATTTGTTTATATATGTGTATATATTATATATGTTTTTAATAAGATAAAAGGGGTTAAACAAGCACCCCTACCCTTTGCAAATATCAAATGTGAAAGATCAAAGAAAAAGAACCAAAAACTATAGAAATAACACCAAAAGAGAAAATAAGTTAAACTAGGAACAACAAAAACTAAGTATACAACATAAAAATTATGAACACCTTGCACCAATAACATCAATAACAACACAAGTTGTAGTTAGTACAAGATATAGTGAAATCCTTGAGTCCAAAAGCCACCTCTCTTTCTTTTGAGAGCTTGTGAAGCTCAACACTAAGAGAGATTGAGCCTTCCCCATCGCCCTCCTTGAAATCCTTCCATTTTATCCCTATTATCTCCTTCTCATCTTCAAAAATCAGAGAGAGTAGATCACAAATATTTTCTAGATAGATTAACGAGTTCTCAGCCAAGGGACAGTAGCACAGTATACAGATGGAAATGTAGCGTGCTAGTGTCCCAAAGGCACGTTGGAATCTCGTACGGACCAAAAATAGAGACTATCACAAAAAATAGCTTAAGAAACCACTACTATTCTAACTGTTAAGAGCTCTTAGAATGTGAGAAAATAACAAACTGTAATACCCCTCTGTTTTGCTCTATTGTGCGAACTATGTTGTTTCCTCTTTTACGTTTTTGTATTCTATTGTACCTTGACTTTGTACTTGGTTACAGTTGATCACTATGTTATCGTGATGCACCTTGTTTTGATGATACTATATTTTGATGTAATTATTATGGCATGTTTAGAATTAGCATAAGTGGATATTTAAATTTATGATGTTTCATGCTTTCGATTATACTGCTATGTTAGATGTGTCAGTTAGAACTACTGTATTGGTGAAGAGGACGGTATCGCATCACTCACTTGTGAGTGCCCTACAATCTCGAGATTTCTTCTTCACGGTGTGTCTTATTTATGACATATTATTGCATGTGGATATATTCTTTGTTCGCGGGTTGACAGGTATAAGACATCGACTCCACCTGGTTTCACAGGTTCGAGCATTTTCATTGCCCAACAACATTCAATTGGGAGATAGTAGCTAGGATTTTGTGCCAAGTCATCACCCTGGTTGTAGTGTGTCGTCGGTCCTAGTATGGTCCAATGGTTCTATTTGGTTCCTTTTGTCTGGTTTCAGTTTATTTAGGAAGTTAGAATAATGTTGGAAATGTGATTTAAATTATTGAGTAATTTAATGTAATTAATAATTAATTTAATCTTATGGTAGGTTTATTTTATTAATTGATTAAGTTATTTATGTTGAAATGATTTACATTATCTATTTTGGAAATGTAGGCATATTTGAGTTGGAATTGAAAATTGAGAAAATGAATTAAAAGTCAATTTTGAAATTCAAAAATTCAAAAATTCAAAAAAAAGAGATATTTCCTATTTTGTTTTCTGGAATTTATGAGGGTAGTTTTAGGATTTGGGAAGAATTTTGCATATCTTTGAATTTCTTCACAAAATTAAAAAATGGAGTTTTTGGGGAAAAATTGAAAAAAGAAGAGGAAGGATTGCTCAATTTTGTGGGTTTGGATAAAAAGCTCAAGGAATCTGTGGAGCTCAAAAGGGTTTCAAAGCACCAGCAAGATCTTCAGCATACTTCAAGAGAATCAGGTTCTCATCTTGTTTTAATTGAAATTTTGTTGATTCAATGGTATCGTATGGATGGAAAACTATTTGCAATCTTTAATTTGTGTGCAAAATAAATCTATTTGATAGCTTTGCTTTCAAAATTGAATAAGTTTGTTCAAGGTTGGAAACAAAAGTCTTGTTGCAAATTGCTATTTGATTCTATTTTGTTTGCATTTTGTTCTTCAATTTATTTAAAGTCTCAAGCTTGGTTGAATGGCTATTTATATATATATATAAATAGGCTTGTGTTTTTATTTTTTATAATTTCATATTATAAGGTTATGCTAGCCAAATTCTATTGAATTTTATTAAAATTCAAAATTTTAATAATTGGGGCTATTCTGGTTTCTGGTTTTTTTTTCAAAAAGAAATCAAAATGACAGTCATTTTTATTTTTTATTTATTTAAAAAAAATGGGGGGCGGGGGGGGGAGCGGGGGTGGGGTTGGGGCTCACCCCATCGCCGCCCCCATGGGAAGCGACGCTTCCTCGTCCGCGGCCCAAGCAGGCAGCAGCCACAACCGTTGGTGGCGGCGCTGCCAACGCCGCCTGCAGCCTACGTAAACCCCTCCACCCACGGCGCCTTCTCTCCGTCGGCAACCTCCATTCCCATATTTCATTTTATTATTACATTATTTAAATGGGGATGTTTTTTTTTTTAAATGAGTTTTTTATTGAATGTGGAATAAATACTTTATTTAAAAATGGGATTTTGCTTTTAACTGAATTATTGAGATACGGGTTAAGGTTTCATGTATTTAAATGCTACGTGGAAATAAAATGATTTTTAAATGGCGTATTAATTCCATTCATTTAACGCACTGATTATTGAATGCTAGTGAGGAAATGGGTTTAGTGAACCCAAAGTAGATTTGATTCTTGTCTCATTTTGATCTGTTCATATGGTCATTTGGGATTTGTGGGTTGTAACATTTAATCAAGTCTTCCAGTTGGGCTTTCAAGTTTGTGGGTTGTCGTACTGTGTAGTCAACCTTTAGATGGCCTTGGGTAGTGCGTAACTAGTTTATTTCCCGGTTATCACGAACGGGAGTGTGTTGACTGTATGTCATGGTTAGGGATGTGATATCCTTGCGTAGCACTTGTGTACCCTTGGGTTGTGGAGTTGTTCCACGTTTCATCGTAGGGGAGTGGCTTGTAATGAGGGTCGGCACACGAAGTGGTGCCAAGATAACTCGTTGTAAGTTAGTTAATCTAGTTAATTGATTAGAGTATCACGTAGTATCAAACACTTAATAAGATAATTATGCCTCACTCATGAACACAAGGGCTTGTAAAGACTTGGGTTGAGACGAGAAGGCCTGGAATGGCAAGATCGTTATCTTGTCCCTACGAAAGATAATTGATTCCGCATTGGTTTACATGAGGGGTCGGAAGTCGTTAGAGGTTACCAGGATAACTCGAGATGGGGGTCGGGGCCTAGGAAGACTCACCAGGATAACCCATGTAACATTGTGATGACACTTCTCCTAGGTTGACAGTATGTTTGTATCACTAATGCAATTGATTATGTAATTTATGGAAGCATTGTAACCTTGAGTTAGTGATGTCACTGTATTTATTTCAGTATGTTTATGATAGCCTATGTCTAGAGGTAGACGTCCTTGGATAGAATTCTTGTTACTATCTCCTAGCACGGGGGGTGGTCCTTTGGGTTCCACTTGGTTGGGTGGAACGTGCATCTTTCTCCGTTGGGCTTTCTCCTTGCACGTGTGGACGAGACTTCCAGTTGGAGAGCTCGTGGTTTCAGTTGCAGTTCTTGCTTGTTTTCATTTCAGTTATTCTTGTAATTATTACCCCTCTTGTTATCAAGGTGGAATTTGTATTGTAATCCTATTGATTGGACTTGCCTCATTCGGGGAATGAGTGTTGTAACCTTATTGTTTTATGAATGGAGTAATGCATTTGAAATTTATTTATTATGCTTGTTGTAAAATTATCTTACTTGGATTGAATGTGTTAATTCATTATTTAAATAATTGTCATGGGTTTTATTTATGTTTGTGTTGAGGTTCTATATAACCTTTGTCTTGTAACCTTAGAGGTTGTTGTCATTAGTTAGCGAACTTATCTATTAATTGTACTTAAACAAAAAAAAATAGCCTGTTTAAGTAGTTGTTGCAACTTCCTCTAGGGTTACGTGGCAGGGCGTTACACAAACTATAACAGAGAGTAAAATAAATTAAACTAAGTGAAATATAAATGATAAAATGAGAGAATAAGAGATATAAAATGCTCACAATAGACCAAGAAATGAAGCCTCCAGCATATGAATATCTTCAATACTTGCACACATAAGACAAAAAAAATTGGGGCTATTTACAGGTTTGCCTCACTCAAACCCCTATTTCGATGTTCCCACCTCCACGAACAACCAAATAGATAGATAGAGAAAATAATAGACACTAAAATAGATAAATAGATGAGATAGCTATTGCATAGACAAGGGATGTGAGAAATCCCAAGATGCTCAAAGACACAAGAAAAAGATAGATATCACCTACAAGGATTGAATAAGCCAAAGAGAGAGAGACGTGAGAGCCAAGAGAGTTGTAGACAATGTTGTGAGAACATGAGAGTGTTATTATAGAAATTTGTAGAGAGTCATGCAAGAAAGAGAGCAAGAGAAAAATAAGAGAGAATTATAGAGCCAGTAGGAAAAGACCAAGAGATATCAATAGAATGAAAGATATGGATTTAAAAGAGAAAAGAGGAGGAAAAAAGACATTCATGAGCCATTATAGGGCACCCTGAGTTGTTACCACCGAAAAAAGGAGGTGGAAAGTGGAAAGGCACCTTGAAATGGCCATTTGAATGTTGTCATGTCATAGGAGGCTAGCATGACACATGGATGTCCATGCAATGTGCTAGTTTCCAAACAAATCACGCTACAAAATAGTGAAAATGAGAAAAGCACAAGGTTTGACGCAAAATTGACACATAAAGGTAGCTGCTAAAAAGGGGTCCTAAGCATCTTACGAGGGGGCAAAGATAATTCAAGGGCTAAAATGAGCCTACAAAAATGCTAAATTTGATTCTTAGATGATGAAAATATCATATTATGACATCTCCATGAAATTCCTAACTAGACATCTCTTTTAAAGGGCATTTAAGCCCCTAACATTCTACGATGTGATCCTCATTGCTCCTTGAGAAGGGTAACGCCCTTCTTTGATCTAAACATCATGGTGATTTTGAATTGAGCTTCTGCCTCACCATCTAGAAAACTCTTTTCTTGATTTGTCTTCCTACCTTTACTCTTACCCTTTCCATAGTTAGGAGACTTCCTAGCTTCTTATTTTTTCTTTATTCCTAATTTCTTGGGGCTTGTCAAGTTGGTCCCCTTAGAGACCATCTCTATTGGTACTTGGTTTGGTTGATCAAAACCAATTTCTCCTTCTTCTTGATAGATGCAGAAGACAACTAAGAGGGGATTGAATCAGTTGTATACTTTAAAACATTAAAAACCCTCATTAACATTCAAATCTGTATTAGTCCTTAAATCCTTATCCACCATTAAACCCTTAACATGCATTAACAGAATGTAAACATGTAAAGCAGTAATGCAAACACATAAAACACATAAGAAAATTAGATTTATGTGGAAAACCCAAGAAGGGAAAACACAGTGAGGATTGGCTCACTAATATATGAATTGCAACATCGAATGCAATAAGGCTCACTACCAATGGCTCTGTTGGGTCTCAAAAATGCAGGTTTGAACCACGAGAGGTTGCCAAGCTCTCACAACGATTTTGGCCAACTAATAAGGCCAATTGATGCAATTGTACCTTCTACTCTTCAAGCTCTGCAAAACCTAGGTGGGTGCACCTATGTGTATGTTGCAGATTTAAGATGTGTTTCCTGGCTGATCAATCTATCCACAATGGCAAACGGTAGTGGACAGATAAAACCACTAAAACAACTCCTACTCCTACTGCACAAATGAAAGGATTTGAGAATAATAGTTGTATGAAACATGATCTCTGGGTTGAGGCAGATCAGTGCCTTCTATCCACATGGGAAATGGAGTCAAATACTATGAATTATGTGTTTTCCCTCTCTATCTTAATTCAAGTTGCTAGGCACTTTTTAAAAATGAAATTCTAATGACTGGCATATGACTTCATTAATTTATGGCTTGCATAAATAGTGTTGGAATGTTTTCTTATCGGGTTCTAATTCAACAATAAAAAATTAATACTAAATCACTATGACCTGTTTAAAAGGATTTTAATTCTGACTTGCAGACACCAATCAACCAAATCATTCAGAGTGACCTTTTCACTGTGATAAATCAAACATATACTTGATACATTGATTTAAATGATTTAAAACTTCAAGTTGGAGACAACCCACATAAGAAATATAAATTATTATATCACTACAACTAAAAACAGAAAAAGTTTCACCAATTTAAAATATTTTCTCCATTGATCATGCTTCAAGAAAAAATATTGTCATTATTTACATTGCCCAGTCCATTTTCAGGAAAATCAAACCCCTACTGTCTAACTACTCACCTTTCTCCTTCAAATTTTTGCAAATATTTATACATTTCAGATCAAGGGTCACGACCCTTCATTTTGGCTGTTACAACTGTTCACATTCTGCTGACAGAAATTAAAACATTTAATTATATTGCCTTATCAAAAAATTAAATGTTTAAACTATATTCCTATGCCTTTTATTATTCCATATACCTTTCCCACCTTTACACTTTATATCTTCATGGTCATTTATCATGTTTACGGCTCTACCGTCGGCTATGTCTTGTCTGGTTGCGGTATCACAGTAACTGCAATGCTAACTGCAAATAGTTTACCGCGCTACCACGGTTTTCATTGGAGCCCCCCTGTGGTATCGCGGTATCCTCTTTGACTTCTTCCTTTGCCACCTACAAACCATCAACGGCGATCACCGCAGTCTACTTGGAGACCATCCGTGGTACCACGATGGCTTCCCCTTTGCTGTTTGCTAACCACTACCACACTACCACGGTCTATGCTTAGACCCCTGGTGGTAGCGTGATAGCCATTTACTAACCACCGACTATCGCCTCGCTCATTTGTTAATTGTTTTTCGTCGACCGTTACCGCCACTGCATGTTAAACTTCTATCGCTCTACCACGGTCTGTACTCGTACCTTTCACAGTATCGCGATATATGTCCTTGTTGCTACCCTCGATGTTGACTTACCGCCATCGCGCTACCGCGGTCTATGTTTAGACTGTGTGCGGTAGCGCGGTAAGTGCTTTGTTCCTACCAACTAACCGGTACCACCATACTGCAAGCCCCTTGTGGAAGGCCGCGGTAAAGAGGTAAATGATGTACTAGGTTACTATTAGGGGAGCAGTAAGGTGTAAGTTGTATGATAAAGTAGACGGGGAATAAAATGAGGATATTTTATGAGAAGATAGGGAAATGATGGGTTTAGGATAGGAAAAACCCTAGAATTATGATGGAATTTTTGGGTTCTAACAGTGGCTCCAATTGGGGATGAGTGATTGTGCAATCACTGCAAGAATCTAGAATTCTTTGGGAGAGCAGACCGAGTAAAGGATGTGAAAAATGAAAGCCATGGTAGATGGAGGGAATGAGCAGATGAATGATATGAAAAATGGATCATGGAGAATGGAAAAACCCTAGACTACTGTGCATGGAAAATAATTTTTTTAAAGAGGATTTGCTAAGAATTGTACATGCACTGGCAATCCTTAATCCTTTGTACCTTCTTTGGTTCAAAAACTCAAACCACAAGGAATGGCCCCAGGCCACCCCAAAAACAAAACCCTACACTTTCCTTTGTCATAAAGTTTGTTCTGATTAGAGCTCATTAGGTTTCTTTTGAAACTATCCATTCCACCTACCTTGCAACATGTACTGCCATTGAAAACCTTCAAGAAATCATTGCATTCAACCTGATTCATATTCATTTTACCATTCTGCATTTCATCATTCTCATTATCATATAAAAAATCTTTGTCATCTTCAACATACAAAGTGTTAACAATATATTCATAAGCATGCTCACTGTCACATGTTGCTGAATGATCAAGTAGTTGTGCTGGGACCTGAAAATATGAATACTCCTTATGGCAATCTACAAATTCAATCTCATCAATATCTTCTAAAATAATCAAATCAAAATTACTTCCCATTTCCTCTTTATCACCAATTGGCATTAAAACACACTTTTGATCCATGCAATCATCCTCATACATACTTGAATCAACAAATGTTGGACATCCATCATCAATAACATGTAAACCAGTATCTCTAAATTGCAAGCAAAAATCATTCAAGTCACATACCTCTTCTTGGACAGACATGGATCTTTGCTCAGCTTCAAATATTTCTTCATCAATCTGAGAGATGCACATGGAGTCATATGAATTGTTACATATAGTATCCTCACTGTCAAAGTAGATATAGGTTGGACCCAAAAATTCAGAAACATCTTTGTGTGCATATTTTTGGTATTCCAGAGTTAACAAATCTAAAACTTGCTCACTGCTGAGTGAACAGGTCTCTACTTCCATATCTTCAACCATGTCTCCAACCTCTTCTTGATCTTCATAATAACTGCAACAATCATCCTGTTGAAGATCAAAATCCACTATTTCATCTTCACAATTTGACTCACAATCTGTTATGCCAGAGGTACTCTCCATATCTTTTTGTTGGACAGCATGATATGTTCTTTTGTTTCAGCTTCTGAAGCATTGTTGGTAGTATCCACATACTTTGTCCCAAGCATGGAATCAATAAATTTATATGCTACATCAAAGGCTTCTTGTTTTAATGAATCCAACCAATAAATTGATTCAGGTTTTGATGCTCTCAAAAATTGTGCAACAAATGTGGGTCTTGTGGGCCTAAAATGAGGAGGTAATTGCATACAGACATCTACCATCCTATTGTATAAAAAACTCATAGATTCTCCCTTATATCTCCTTATATAAAAAAAAACATCCACAAGATTTTTTCCTCTCTCTTCAATTTGAATACACTCATCAAAAGTACTTTTCTATGAATAAAGTACATTGGCTTTGTTTCTAGAGTTCTCCTTAGTTGCATCATAGGGCACTTTTGGTGTCCAAGATCTCTTGGCACTTGTGTCTTCATTCTCACTGTATGATGGCATGTTCGGTGATGTATTTTGAGAAGCTTTGACTCCTAATTGCAGCAATTGTTCGTTCACTTGTAGCCTTTGTTGTCTCAATTCCTTCAATTCTCTTATTGACCATTGTCTTCTCTCTTCTTCTGACATCTTGGAAAAATGTGACTGTTCCACAATATCCATGCATTATTTATCAACTCTAAAACAAAGTCACCACCTACTTTTCCCAAAAGTAGGAAAATGAAAAAATATTGTTTTGGTTTACCCCAACGGAATCTCCAAAAATGTAAAACTTTGCTGACTCTATAAATGGAAAGGCTGAAAACTTCCTGAGTAATTCCCTAGTAGAGTCACCAGTTTGTTGGGTCTCAAAAATGCAGGTTTGAACCACGAGAGGTTGCCAAGCTCTCACAATGATTTTGGCCAACTAACAAGGCCAATTGATGCAATTGTACCTTCTACTCCTCAGGCTCTGCAAAACCTAGGCGGGTGCACCTATGTGTATGTTGTAGATTTAAGATGTGTTTCCTAGTTGATCAATCTATCCACAATGGAAAATGGTAGTGGACAGATGAAACCACTAAAACTAATCCTACTCCTACTGCACAAATGAAAGGATTTGAGAATAATAGTTGTATGAAACCTAATCTCTGGGTTGAGGCAGATCAGTGCCTTCTATCCACATGGGCAATGGAGTCAAATACTATGAATTATTTGTTTTCCCTCTCTATCTTAATTCAAGTTGCTAGGCACTTTTTAAAAATGAAATTCTAATGATTGGCATATGACTTCATTAATTTATGGCTTGCCTAAATAGTGCTAGAATGTTTTCTTATCGGGTTCTAATTCAACAATCCAAAATAAATACTAAATCACTATGACCTGTTTAAAAGGATTTTAATTCTGACTTGCAGACACCAATCAACCAAATCATTCGGAGTGGCATTTGCACTGTGATAAATCAAACATATACTTGATGCATTGATTTAAATGATTTAAAACTTCAAGTTGGAGACAACCCACATAAGAAATATAAATTATTATATCACTACAACTAAAAACAGAAAAAGATTCACCAATTTAAAATATTTTCTCCATTGATAATGCTTCAAGAAAAAATACTGTCATTATTTACATTGCCCAGTCCATTTTTAGTAAAATCAAACCCCTACTGTCTAACTACTCACCTTTCTCCTTCAGATTTTTGCAAATATTTATACATTTCAGTCAAGGGTCACGACCCTTCATTCTGGCTGTTACAACTGTTCACATTCTGCTGACAAAAATTAAAAAATTTAATTATATTGCCTTATCGGAAAATTAAATGTTTAAACTATAGTCTTATGCCTTTTATTATTCCATATACCTTTCCCACCTTTACACTTTATATCTTCATGGTCGTTTATCACGTTTACCGCTCTACCATCGGCTATGTCTTGTCTGGCTATGGTATCATGGTAACCGCAACGTTGACTGCAAACAGTTTACCGCACTACCGTAGTCTTCATTGGAGCCCCCCACAGTATTGCAGTATCCTCTTCGACTTCTTCCTTTGCCGCTTACAAACCGTCCACCGTGGTCTAATTAGAGACCGTCTGTGGTACCGCGGTGGCTTCCCCTTCATCGTCTGCTAACCGCTACCACACTATCATGGTCTATGCTTAGACCCCTAGCGGTAGCGCGGTAGCCGTTTACTAACTGTCGATTGTCGCCTCACTCATTTGTTAACTGCTTTCCGTCAACCGTTACTGCCGCTGCATGTTAAACTTCTACCGCTCTACCACGGTCTATACTCAGACCTTCCGCGGTATTGCGGTATATGTCTTTGTTGCTACCCTCGTTGTTGACTTACCGCCATCGCGCTACCGTGGTCTATGTTTAGACTGTGTGCGGTAGCGCGGTAAGTGCTTTGTTCCTGCCAGCTAACCGGTACTGCCATACTGCAGGCCCCTTGTGGGAGGTTGCGGTAAAGAGGTAAATGACATACCGGGTTACTATTAGGGGAGCGGTAAGGTGTAAGTTGTATGATAAAGTAGACGGGGAATAAAATGAGGATTTTTTATGAGAAGATAGGGAAATGATGGGTTCAGGATAGGAAAAAACCCTAGAATAATGATGGAATTTTTGGGTTCTAACAGGCTCACTACCCAGAAAGATAAAGAAAGGATCCTTGTTGGTGGCTCACTACCAAAGGACTTTTTGTATAAAAGAAAGAAGAATAGAAGAAGGGATGGCTCACTACCAGTTTGAACTACTAATAATGCATCTCTCATATCCAAAGGTATAGTTCCACTACAGCATAAACAACTCGTCAACGAGACTAAAATGTAGACAACTTCTCACTGCACTAAAAATTCATAGGAATTAAGGCTCACACTCAAATCATTACACTTGATCGCTTTCATATATTTGCATCACTCTCTACTCTTAATCCACACATTAATTCTTCTTGCATATATACCCTCCACAACCTAAAACCATCTCAATTAGGTCGGCCTTAAAGAAACGTATACACCTCAACCATGTAACATCAAATAGGATGGCACTAAACACTTCCATAATATAAAATAGTGAAGCCAAACCATGAAATTACTTAATTGGGACCAAAAATCTACACCAACATGCTTCTCAACACTTCCTCGGCCAACAATTATCCTTTATAATTAGTGTTATCACTCTAGGTCATTCAAAAATACACTAACACTAACAAGTGACACCAAACATGCCTCTCAAGGTTTATAAATATCTCACAAACCACACAAAAATACTCCACAATAGTCATAAAATATATTAGTGTTGAAATGAACAAGACAACTAAGAGGGGTGAATCAGTTGTAGAAAATTAAACCTTCAAAACCCTTAATAATAATAAGATCTGAAGCATTCATTAAACCCTTATTCTATTAGTTTGATTAAACATGAAATGTAGATAACAAAAGTTGAAATTGCAACACCATAAACAAAAGAACACCATATTTACGTGAGAAACCCAATGAGGGAAAAACCACGGTGAGGATTAGCTCATAATATAAGTAATAGAAAAATCAGTACAAAAGGGATTGCTTATAGAATAGGACACACGATCCAAAAGGGCTCACAGTCAAGGCTCACTACCACAAAAATAATACAAGAAGATAGAATAATAATGTTACACATAGAACACTTATCAATGCAATAAGGAGTCCACAACAATTTCTCACACACTTTCATAGTCTCACATGAAATATTTTGGATGCCTTCAACTCACTATCTTCAAGAACCATAACATGAAGTTTGTATTGCTTTACTCAAATTTACATCACACACATCCCTTGCATCAATCTCACATCTATCTTACTTCTTACTCTTTCATCTCTCACTTGCATCAACACCATACATATTTATATCAATCTCTACCTCAAAAATAAAATCTAATGTCGACCACTAGCCGTTATACATACAAATTCAAAATAGGTTGGCACCTAAACATTCCCGCAGTGGATAGGAACAAAAGATGACCTACATAAATCCTTAATTAGGACCCAAATAGATCCCAACACGCTTCCACAAGAGTCGCATGTAGTGTTAAACACAAGGTTGGCCAACACCTATGCAAAATACCATAATCATTAAGTACACACTTCCTTAAACAAATCAAAAAGTTTCAAACAACATAATTCACTTGAACTCAATCAAGAATAATCTACGAACTGCTTAAGATTCATCAAACACTTCATCCAAGCTCACATCATACAAATGCTTCAACTCAAAACAACTAGTAACCCTTATTTGCATACTTATAGATGAAACTCGCTTTGTTTTGCACCAAGTCAAGTAAAAACTTGAATACATAAAGATAAAATCATTATAATCATCTTCCCAAATTTTCACAACCCAAAGCTAGACAGGGGAGAAACGCGAAGAAAATACTTTTCTCCCAAGCCACATAAAACATCACTGAACAACTGGTTCACATACTGGTGAAAATATCTCACTATACAATGATCCAAAAACTCAAATTTTGAATATAGAAACATTTGAAAACCTGTAATAACTTGTAATATCCACATAGGCATAGCATCAACATAGAAATAATGTGGAGCACAATACCGAAGCACATTATGAATGCTTTCACAACACTGTTTACTCTGTTTATTAAAATTTCTCAAAACACTTGGAAACCAAGTACCAAATGCCTCATCTTAGCTCATTACTTCATTCCAAGTCACTTTTATACTTTGCAATAAAAATGATATCTCCATGTACTCATAACACTTCATGAAGGTCTCAACTACACATGCACATGTTTTCCTCTTTTTCATAATTTTCTCAATATCTTCAACATCTTCATCGCATAGTTGACATCAATGAAAACACCAATTAGTAGAATTTATATTGATATGAATGACAACATTATCATTCTTGCAATAATCTCCCCCTTTTCATTGATGGCAACACAAGATGTGAAAAGCCACCAAAGACCACACAACAGCTCTAAGCACTCTCTCTTGATACCTTACATGATTATCTCTCTCTCCCTGAGTAGATAAGATCTTTTTCACATGATTCTCTCTCCCCCTTTGACATTAATTAATGGAAAAGGATTAAAAATTCATTATTCTCCCTCTTTGACATTGAACCAAAAATACCTGCTCTAAATACTCCCCTTAGGAGTACACCTAACTAAATCATAAATTCAATGATAACAAATGGAACTACCTACTTCCCCTAAGAGGTAGCCACCAACATCAGTCCAGAAAAGAGATAGATCCATAGATCTACTAGATTGATGCATCTCCATATGCGTCTAGTTTAAGAAAGGAGGGATAATAACCCCCAACTTATCCCAAATATACTCAAAATTATCCCTAGGAAGAGCCTTAGTAAATATATCAGCAATCTAATCCTTTGTAGGAACATACTCAAGCTTTAATTCATTCTCCATAATCTTCTCTCTCAAAAAGTGATACCTACTAGATAAATGCTTTGTCCTTGAATTCATCACTATATTCTTTGAAATGTTAATTAAACTTGTATTATCACAAAAGATAGATATAGGTTCGTCATATACAATTTTGATATCTTTCAATGTTTGTTGCATCCATAATACCTATGTATAGCATGATGTTGCAACAATATACTGAGCCTTTGCATTGGATAAAGAAACTGAATCTTGTTTCTTACTTAGTCATGACACCAATCTAAATCCAAGAAAGAATGCACCACCACTTGTACATTTCCTGTCATCAACACAACTATCCCAATTTGCATTTGTATAAGCACTTAATGTGAAATCAGAATCTGGTGTGCTTCCATCTTTATTTTTTTGTTTACCGATCTAGGGACCAATTCCCAAGTCTGATTTTTCTCTATTTGCATAAGTTCTTCTTCCATTGCCTTCATCCAATGCTCATCCTTACATGCTTCACTCATTGATTTTGGTTCAAATTTAAAAAGTAAACACAAATTTACCTCAACTTTAGTAGCTTTTCTTCTTGTAAATACACCTTTCCTCTTATCTCCAATGATTTGATCTTTGGAATGATTCTTTTGCACATACTTAGAGGTTTTAGGGGTATTCTCCAGAGCTTCTTCCTCTTCATTCTACACTTCTTGTTCATCATCTTTTTCCTCTACTTCTCTGCAATCAGGTTCATCTTACACATATCCATCTATTGTAATAGAATTCTACAAGTTTTCGTCAATTTTAACATTTGAACTTTCAACTATCTTTCTCAACCTTTTTTGTAACATCTATAATTTTTTATCTAATAGAATATCCAAGGAAGATACCTTTATTAGACCTTGCATCAAAATTTCTTAAATTTTCTTCTTCTCTTTTGATGCATTTGCTTCCAAACACTCTAAAGTATTTCACCGTAGGATCCTTCCATACCATAGCTCATAAGGAGTCTTTGTGTTCTTAGCTTTATCTTGAACTCTATTAAGTATGTAAACAATAGCATGAATAGCTTCTCTCCAATAGACTTCTGATAGATTTTCCTCTTTCATCATAGTCCTTGTAGCTTCTTAAATAGTTATATTTTTCCTTTCAACAACTTCATTCTATTGAGGAGTTCTAGGGGCAGAAAAATGTCTCTTTATTCCATAAACTTCACAAAACATATTAAACTCATTAGAGGTGAATTCACCACCTTTTTCAGACCTCAAACATTTTATTTTCAAATCCATTTCATTCTAAACCATAACTTTAAATGCCTTGAATTTATTTAATGCATCAAATTTCTTTTTAAGAAAAGTAACCCGTGTCATTCTAGAATAATCATCAATCAAAAGCATAAAGTACATGTCACCTTGTAGACTTCTCACCCTTGTAGGACCACAAAAAAATTTATGCACTAATTCTAGCAATCTGGTAGTAGATTGTTCCTTTCCCTTAAAACTACTCCTTATTTGTGTTCCAAATTGAAAACTCTCACAAACAACATTGATAGGTTTTGTGATTCTACATAAATCTCTCATTGCATGAACCAAACTAATTCTTGCCAAATTATCAAAATCATGTGACACATCCTCTAGTGTCATAACCAACTATCATTAATCTAAGACATAAAGCAATGACCATCAACACCTTTACGCTGATAGATGTTTCCATTCATTCTCTTACCAACAACAATCACAGTTTCATACCCTTTTTGGATCTCACATGCTTCATCCTTAAACATGAGATTATACCCTTTGTTGCACATTTATCTAACACTCAAGAGATTATGTCTTAATCCCTTAACATAGTAAACATTTTAAGTATTATGTTTTCCATCAAAACTAATTGAACCTATTCCACAAATATTAGCTCCTAAATCATCTCCAAATTTAACTAATCCTCCATCATAATTTTCAAGTTTAACAAACTTACTTTTGTCTTTAGACATATGATTAGAGCAACCATTTTCAACAACCTAGTAATTCTTATCCTCTTTGACATGAAAATCAGATACCAAAGTACCTTCAACCTTATCCTTTATCTCTGAAATACTTTCCTCCACACAACTTTCAAGATTAGGAAAACCAAATTCTTCTTTTATAGCCAAAAAGGTACATTCATTATCATCAAAATCTCCATAATCAAATTCATCATCAGAAATGCTAGCATCTTCTTTCATATAGTAAGCTTTTTTAATCATATTTCCTTTATTTTCCTTGTTCTTATTGTTTAGAGCTTTTTTTTGAACATCTAGAAGCATAATGACCTATCTCACCACAGCTAAAACATTTGAAAGGTAATTTACCATTATACTTATTGGTGCCTTTTTTAATCTTCCTCACAAAGTTAGCTTCCAAATCATCAAGATATTCTTCACCTAAATCTTCAACCTTCTTTGATTTGCCAACCTTGAAAGCAGTCTCTACTTTTCTACCTTTCTTCAATTTTCTCATTTCAAATAGAATCAAAGTACCAATCAACTGATCTCTAGAATAATTGTCAAAAACAACAATTTCTTCAATAGTAGATACCTTTTCACTGTAACAATTTAGAAGAGAACTGATAACTTTCTTCACCACTTTAGATTCTTTAACTATTGCACCAAGGCCTCTCATAGCACTTACCAACTCATCAACTCTTTGTATGTAGCCTTTAATTGATTCATCTCACATATGCATCCTTTCAAACTGTGCCTTCAAGTTTTGCAACTTTTCTTGTTTGACCTTCGAATCTCCTTCATAAGTGTTTTCTAACTTATCCCAAACTTCTTTAGAAATATTCAAATTCATAACTTTAACTAATTCAGTATTTGAAAAAATATTCACAATAATGAATCTTGCCTTAGATTTGATCTCATGTGCCTTGATTTTTTCACTTGTACTTACACCATTCAAAGTATTCTGATAAGCCTTCTCAATCTCATATCCTTGAGTAGACAAATATCCATCAATCTTTGTCTTCCAGAATGCCTAATTTGAGCCATTGAATCTAAGATATTCCAAAGCAATCTTGTTTGTCATCTTGATTCTACTTCAAACAGTTAAGATCTTCTTCAAGGAACCTTGCTCTAATACCAATTGTTGAAATGAACAAGAAAACTGAGAGGGGGGTGAATCAGTTGTAACAAATTATACCTTCAAAACACTCATCAGTAATCAGATCCATAATCATTCATTAAACCCTTATTCTATTAGTTTGATTAAACATGAAATGCAGATAACATAAACTAAAATCACAACACCATACACAAGAGAACACCAAAATTATGTGGAAAACCCAATGAGGAAAAACCATGATGAGGGTTAGCTAAGAATATAATTAATAGCAAAACCAGTACAAAAGGCTCACTACCAGAATAGAACACACTATCCAAAAGGGCTCATAGCCAGGGCTCGCTACCATAGAAAGAATATAAGCAGATAGAAGAATAATGTTACACAGAGAAAAATTCTCAATAAAACAAGGAGTCCACCACAATTTCTCACACACTTTTGCAATCTCACATGAAATATTTTGGATGCATTCAGCTTGCTGCCCTCAAGAACCCTAGCATGAATTTTACACTACTCTGCTCAAATTCGCATCACACACATCACTCACATCACTCACATCAATCTTGCATCTATCCTACTTCTTACTCTTGTGTCTCTCACTTGCATCAACACCTTACATATTTATACCAAGATCTACCTCAAAAACTTTTTCCAATGTTAGCCACTAGCAATTATACATACAAATTCAAAATAGATCAGCACCTAAACATTCCTACAGTGGATAGGAATGAAAGGCGACCTACATAAATCCTTAATTAGGACCCAAATAGAACCCAACACACTTCAACACACTTCCACAAGCTTCGCATGTAGTGTTAAGCACAAGGTCAGCCAACATCTATGTAAAAAATCATAATCATTAAGTACACGCTTCCTTAAACCAACCCAAAAAGTCAAAATTTCTAGAAAAAAATAATTCACTTGAGCTCAATCTAGAATAATCCATGAACTACTCAAGATTCATCAAAAACTTCATCCAATCTCGCATCATTTAAATACTTCAACTTAGAACAATTGGAAACCCTTATTTGCATACTGATAGATGAAAATCACTCTATTTTATACCAAATCAAGTAAAACTTGAATACAAAAAGATAAAAGAATTATAATCAACTTCCCAAATCTACAAAAATCTAAATCCAAACAATGGAGAAACATGGAGAAAATACATTTCTCCCAGGCCACAAAAAACATCATTGAACAACTGGTTCACACTGGTGAAAATATCTTGCACTGTACAACGATCCAGAAACTCAAATTTTGAATATAGAAACCTCTAACAACCTTGAATAACTTGTAAGATCTACATAGGAATAGAATCAACACAAAAATAATGTGGAGCACAATATCAGAGCACACTATGAACACTTGCACAACACAGTTTACTCTATTTATTAAATTTTCTCAAAAGCAGTTGGAAACCAAGTACTAGATGATACATGACACATGAAGAGTGTACAATATAGCATGATTAGTCACCACATACCAACAATATCCCACTTGGAGACTGATCAAGCTTCACACCAACATAATCTCCCACTTGGAGACTGATCCTGGACGACACCACTGCACTTAGAGCTCCCACTAAAAATAAGCACCTTGGACCTTGTTGCTCTATTATACTTTTAACCATGAATACCAACTGAAACTGAAGAGGAGCTCAAATTCTCCCTTGTCACTGCCTTTGTAAACATATTTACTGGATTGGCATTTGTATGTAACTTTTCCAGCTTTACATGTCCATCCTCCAAAATTGACCGAATGAAAAGATATCTCAATTGTATGTGTTTGGTTTTAGAGTGAAAGGCAGAATCCTTTGCAAGATGTATAGCACTCTAGTTGTCTATAAACAAGTGATTTCCAACCTTTTGTTTGCCCAACTCTTCCATGAAAAGTTGCAGCCATATCATCTCCTTTGTTGCCTATGTTGCAACAACATACTCTACCTCAATGGTGGATAAAGCAACCACCTTTTGCAATCAATAAATCCAACTCACTATTGTCCCACCAACTTTAAATAAATAACCTATGGTACTCCACCTAGTATCTATATCCCCAGCCAAATTTGAGTCAATATAGCCTTTTAAATCAGTATTAGAGCTCCCAAAACATAAACATTTATTGGATGTACCTCTCAAGTACCTGAGAATCCATTTTATCGCATTCTAATGCTCAGCTCTAGGATGACTCATATACCTGCTAACAACTCCTACAACATGTGCAATATCTGGTCTCGTGCATACCATGGCGTACATTAAACTGCCTATAGTTGAAGCATATGTTACCTTAGACATTTTTCCTTCCTCCTCTTGTGCCTTTGGACACATATCCTTAGTCAATTTGACCTGACTGGGCAAAGGTGTGCTGACAGCTTTTACATTCTCCATATAAAAATCTCTGCAACACATTTTCAACATAATCATCCTGAGATAGAAACAATTTTATGTTTTTCCTATCTCTTGTAATCTTCATACCAAGGATTTTCTTTGCTTCCCCCAAATCCTTCATAGAAAATGAATTTGCTAACTGTTGTTTTAACTCCTTTATGTGATCCATGTTAGACCTCGCTACAAGCATATCATCAACATATAAACATAAAATAATGTATCTATCTTTAGCTAACCTCTTAAAGTAGACACAATGGTCTGAATTACACTTGTTGTAGCCTTGCTCGGCCATAAAACTATCAAATTTAATATACCATTACCGAGGTGCTTGCTTCAAGCCATATAAACTTTTCTTCAATCTGCACATTAATTTCTCCTTACCTTTGACCTCAAATCCTTGTGGCTATTCCATATATATTTCCTCTTCCAAATCACCATGGAGAAAGGCAGTTTTAACATCAAATTGTTCTAAATTCAATTTTTCAACAACCACAATACTTAAAATAGTATGAATAGAAGTCATTTTAATAACTGGAGAAAATATTTCATCAAAATCAATACCCTTTTTCTATGTAGATCCCTTTACAAATAATCTAGCTTTAAATATTTTCTCATCTCCATCCTCCTCTTTCAGCCTATAAACCCATTTGTTTGGTAAAACCTTTTTACCTACAGGCAACTTGCATAATTCCCAAGTCTGATTTTTCAGCAAGGAGTCCATTTCTTCTTCCATTTCATGCTCCTGTTGAGCTTTGCTATCCACCTGCATAGCTTCATCATAACATGTTGGTTCACTAGCATTAGTTAATAAAATAGAATACAAAGAGGGAGAGAATATTTCTGGAGGTCTACTTATCCTTGAAGATCGTCTAACATTCACTGGAGTTTGTGGTATTTGTTGTTGTTGTTATTGAGGAGCATGAGGAACCACTGGAACATAATTGTTTGGAGTATCATCTAGCACTGCATAATAGTTTTCTTTCTTCTCATGCTATTGCAACTGATCTTTGTACAACACTTTCTCATTGAATATGACTTCCCTTCTTCTCACAATTTTCTTATTTTCAAAATACCAAAGCCTATAACCAAATTCATCAATGCCATATCCAACAAATATACATTTATTTGATTTTGCATCAAGCTTGGTTCTATTTTTAGAATATAGATGTGCAAATGCTTCATAACCAAAGGTTTTGAGAAAAGAATAACTCACCTTCTTACCTTTCCATGCTTCCTCTGGAATACCACAACCCAAAAGATTAGAGGGACCTCTATTAATTAAATAGAAAATAGTGTTTATAGCCTTTGCCCACATGTTTAAAAGGCAGCCCAATATGCAATCTCATAGTCTGTGCACACTCCATTATTGTTCTATTCATGTGCTCAACCATTCCATTTTCCTGTGGAGTCCTTGGAACCATTTTTAGCCTAATAATACCATTAGAGGAACAATAATCTTCAAACTCTTTACTACAATACTCACCACCATTATCAGATCTGAGACATTTTAACTTTTTACCCGTCTCATTCTCAACCAAGCTTCTTCGTTTTTTAAAAGTTTCAAATACATCAGATTTTTGCCTAAGGAAATAAATCCATACATTCCTAGTTACATCATCAATGAATGTAACATAATACTGAGAGCCACCGAAAGAAGATGCCTAAGTTGGTCCCCAGACATCCGTATACACAAGCTCCAATTTCTCATCTTTCTTTTGTTTCCCATCTTTGAGAAAACTCTCTTTTGTTTTCCATACACAACTTTCACAAAATCCATATTAACACATTTTAGACCTGGTAAAATATTCTTTGAATGAAGTACTTTCATACCTTTTGTACTCATATGCCCAAGTCTATTATGCCATAGTTTTGATTATAAATCCACAACAACTATCTTATTTTCTACCTATTGAACTGTAGCAAATGTTCCTGAACATTGATTTTTATCTAAAATAACTAAAGTAGAAGGAATAGTATGACCTGTACAAAGACATAAGGTGCCTACTTTCACACCTTTTGCTACCATTAAGGCACCTTTTGTAACCTTCTATTTTTTATCACTAAATATTACAACACAACCTTCATCATCTATTTTCCCTACTGAAATTAAATTTCTTCTTAACTTTGGAACATGCCTTACCTCATGTAGTAGCCAATGATTCCCATTTTTCAACTTAATCTTGATTCTTCCCTTTCCAACAATCTAACAGGATTCGTTATCTCCCAAATGAACCAGCCCAAAATCCCCTTGGACATAATCAAGAAAATAATTTCTATGAGGCGTAGCATGAAATGAAGCCCTTGAATCTAACACCCAAGAATCATCAATATTGTCAAGGGAAAGAATCAAAGCATCCTCATCAGATTTATTACTTACTAAATTTTCCTCTTTATTTCCTTCCTTTTTGTCTCCTTTATTTTTTTGAAACTAGCAATCTTTTTTTAAATGACCCAACTTACCATAGTACAAACAACCCCTCTTGTCTCTAGATTGAGACCTTTTGTCTTTCGATTTTACTCGTGACTTCCCACAAATTCCAGAATTGTTTCCTCTATCCTTTATTTTCCCCCTTCTTTCTACATTCAAAATATTGCCTGATGTGGATCTTCCACCTGAGATTTTCCTACAAATTTCCTCGCTCAAATAACACCAACAACATCATCAAATTTCAATGTATTTGAATGAAAAACAAAATTATTAACAACCATTACCAATCTATTCCAACTTTCAAGAAAAGAACACAGAATCAAAAGAGCCCTAACTTCTTCATCAAAGTTTACATTTACACAAGTTAATTGACTAGTAACTATATTAAACTCATTTAAATGATCAACAACTGACCCACCTTCTACCATTTTCATATTAAATAATCGCTTCATAAGAAATACCTTATTCGAAGCGGAAGGATTTTCATATTACTTTGCTAGAGTTGCCATCAACTCTTGAGTTGTCTTTTCTTTTGTAATATTGAATTCCACCGATTGTGCCAAGCATAAACGAATACTATCAAGTTCCTTTCTATCCAAAATATCTCAATCCTCATCAGACGTTGTTGAGGGTTTATTGGTTTTCCCTTCCAATGGCCGTCATAAATCCTTTTGATAGAGGCAGTCCTCCATCTGCATCTTCCATAACTGATAGTTGTGCCCATTGAACTTCTCAACCTTCAACTTACCCTCGTCTGTCATTGCTTCCACTCAACCATGAGACTCCCACTCAACCGTGAAACCTTCCTGCAGAGGATAACCAAACACAACCTTGCTCTAATACCACTTGATAGGGTTAGAAGGCATATATCTAACAAGTTAAATGTAGATTTGATCAATAAAATAGAGAAATAAAACACACAGAAAATTATAGCAGAAACAAGACAATACAAAGAATTAAATGTTGTTCACCCAATTTGGGCTACATCCACAAAACCGCAACCATCCAATGATTTTATTATCTAGTGAAAAAAATATTACAATATCGCGAGTAATGCCATACTACAACTCCCCATCCCAACCGCTTATAACAAGATTTTAGAAGCTTCCAAAAAATAGGGTTCTACAAAGTTTTTCTTTTCTTTTTTAGTGACGAAGTGAAAAAAATAGAAAAAAAATTCTCGAGGGCTGCCACCCCTGAACCCCCGCTTTCGATGAGGATAAATGAAGAGTGTACAATATAGCATGATCAGTCACCACATCCCAACACTAGAGACATCATCTCAACTCATTACTTCATTCCAACTCACCTTCAAACTCTGTAGCAAAAAGGATAGCTCCATGTACTCACAACACTTCCTCAAGGTCTCAACTATACATGCACAACTTGTTTTCCTCTTTTTCATAACTTTCTCAATATCCTCAAAATATTCATCCCATAGTTGACATCAATGACAACACCAATCAATAGACTTTATGTTGACATCAATGACAACACCATCATTCTTGCAACACTTAGAATATTCCACATCGTAAAAATATTCGCCACAGCTACTGCAACCACCTAAAACTCAAGAACACCTTTATTTTGTGTAACTAGACATACTAGCACAAACATCCAACACACCAAAAAAAAAATCGGAATAAATAAACACTTGAAACTTCAAGGGAAGGTAGATACATTCAATATAAACATGTTCCCAGATCCGCAATGCCATAACTTTCACTATGGAGAAATGTGGAGCAATCTCATTTCTTCTAGATTTACCCGAAAGGAAACACATCTTCAATTGAAAAATGATCCATAACCTAGAACTCTAGACATGACACTTATGAACACCGAACTGAGCATCATGTCTAAACCAAATGGGCATATCTTCAACCATGAAAAAATACAAAACAAAACATTGAACATCACTCTATCACACTAAACTCTCTTTTATTCATATTTTTTTAGAAGTACTTGGAAACCAAGTGAACTAACTTCATCAAAAATATTACTAACATATCTTAAACACATCTACACCATTTGCAACATGCAACACATTCCAACTGGAAGAATCTTTTCCCCAAACACAAGTCAGACCAATAGCCTCTGCAACTATACTGAAGTAGGACAACAATGACAAAACTAGCACCATTGTGTTGACATTAATACCAACAAGTCCAAACTTCCAACAAGTTCATAGGGTTTGACATCATCAACACCAACAACATTCCAACACTTTCTTCATATAAGGGGTTGACATCAATGACAACACCCAAGAAACTCACAAACAACTCAAGCTTCCAACATCTTCAAGCCTCCAACAATCTCCCCTTTTCAGTGATGGCAACACCTTGTTTCTAAAAAACCACCAATAACAAAAGCAACCAGCAACAATACTACAATAAGCAATACTCCCCTTGATAGGGAAAACTCTTACACTTCATCTTCTCTCTTCACAGACTTATTTTCCTACAACACCTCAGATTCACTTCTACATTATGGTTTTTCAACCACTCTCTCCCCCTTTGACATTAATGGCAAAGGGCCATAAACTCATCCAACTCTCTTTCTCTCCCCCTTTAACAATATTCAAAGGAAACACCTACATACACCACTTTCAATACTAACAAGAAACTACACTCATTCTTCTACACTCTCTTTTTTGTATACTCCCCCTTAGGAGCACACAATATGCTCCATCTAACTGCACCAACCAACAACCACTACCACCTACTCCCCTTGAGAGGTAGCCTTCAATATCAATCTAAAACAAAGAATGTATCTTTAAATGCTTCCCAAAGATATGCACACACTTATGCATCTAGTTGAAAGGAGGGCCAATAACCCCTAAATTCTCCCGAAAATACACAAAAGTATCTTTTGGAAGAGCCTTTGTGAAAATATCAGCAGCTTAATCCTTAGTAGGAACATACTCCAACTTCACCTCATTCTCTGCAACTTTCTCTCTCAAGAAGTGATACTGGATTGAGATATGTTTTGTCCTTGAATGCATTACCGAATTCTTTAAAATATTGATTGTACTTGAATTGTCACACATGATAGGAATAAGTTCATCATATGAAACTCTAATATCCTTTAATTCTTGCTTCATCCACAACACGTGTGTATAGCATGATGTTGCAATATACTCTTCTTTTGTAGTGGATAATGAAAATGGATCTTACATATTTCTTAGCCATGAAACCAACCTGCTTCCAAGAAAGAAAGCACCACCACTTGTACTTTTCCTATCATCTACATATCCAACCCAATCTATATATGTATATGCACTCAAAGAGAAGTCAGTATCCTTAGGATATGAAAAACCATAATCTGGAGTGCCCTTAAAATATCTTAATATCCTCTTCACTAATGCAACATGAGATTCTTTCGGATCTTCTTGAAATTTAGCCACAAGACAAACTAAATGCATGATATCCGATCTAGTAGCAATAAGGTATAATAGTCCAGCAATCATTGATCTATACTTTCTCTAATTTGTCTTTTGAGATTCATCATTCTTTCTCAACTTACAATAGATAACCATAGGAGTGCATAGCTATTTAGAGTCATTAATTCCAAAATTCTTCAACAATTCCTTAACATGCTTAGATTGTGATATGAATATGTGTTTCTTTGATTAACTAATCTACAAAGCAAGGAAGAAATTCATCTCCCCACACATTAAAATTTCAAATATACCAACATTAAGATTTCAAATTTCCTTTGCAAACCTTTTGCACATGCCTTCATTTCCTTAGAATATTATCAACATATACCACCACAATTAAGATTTTTTCTCCTTCAACTTTGAAATACAAATTCTTATTTGCAATACCTTTTTTATATCCTTGTTGCAACAAGTACTTATCTAACCTTGGATACCAAGCTCTGAGAGATTGCTTCAATCCATACATTTTTTCTTCAATTTGCAAACCATATTAGCATCTTCTGACAACTGAAAACATTCTGGTTGTTCAATCTATACCTCTTCTAATTTACTATTCAAGAATGCGGACTTCACATCCATCTAATAAAATTTGAAATCTTTATGTGCTGCAAAAAATAAAAACATTCTGATAGCTTTCATTCTTGCAATCAAAGAAAAAGTTTCCTCAAAATTTATACCTTCAATCCATGAGTAACCTTTACACACAATTCTAGCCTTGTTCCTGACAACTTTTTCATCTTCATTCAGCTTGTTCCAGAATACCCACTTAGTATCAATCCCATTCTTGTTTTCTAGTCTTGGGACCAATTCCCAACTCAAATTCTTCTTTATTTGTTCTAATGCTTCCTTCACTTCTTTGATCCAATTCTCATTTATCATGCCTCGGACACTATTTTTGGTTCCACCTCAAAAAGTAAATAAAAATTACTTGTTCCTTTGCCATAACAAATTTTCTTTTTGTCAAAAAAAAAATTCTCAGCAATGTCAAGCTTTGCGGTGGCGGTGATTACCTGAGGCTTTGCGGAGGCCCGAGGCTCAGGTGTTAGTGGCGACCATGGTGACGACAAGGTCTCAGCTATGCAACACGAGATGATTAAGTCCACGACTGGTGGGCCTTTTGCAGCAAGGGTGGGATGCAGCAAGGCAGTGGCCCTGTTGTGAAGGCATCGGTGAGAGCTTAGAGATTAGGGCACAAACAACTGCCTTTAAGTGGGTTCGTTCCTGTGGCCAATGCCATTTCTATCAATCTAAAAGATGAAACAGTGGAGGAAATCGATCATAATATTTATGTCTTTTCTTCACATGGGGTGATCTATCGGTTTAGGGGTTTCTGGCCTAGCCTCCCTCAGTTGCACACCTAGATTTCAGAACAATGGGAACCTTTAATTACTGGTAAATTTCACATTTTCCCCATGGCTAGGGATTTTTTTGTTGCTAAGTTTGAGAATGCTCAAGATAGAAACAAAATCCTATCTGATCATACTTTTAGCTGGGAGGACACATTTTTGTTGATGATTAAACCATGACATTATGATTTTAACCCCTCTTCTGAAACGTTTAACAAGATCCCGATTTGGGTTCGGCTTCCTAATCTCCCCCTCCATTTATGGGTTGATCCCCTTTTGGAGGAAGTGGGCGAGGCCCTTGGAGATTTTTTGTTGGTGGATGTTGAATCCTCTGATATTTCTCACTCCACTTTTTCCCGCATTTTGGTTGAAATGGATATTTCAAAAGGGTTGCCTGCTGAGATATTACTTAAATATCCTAAGGGTTCTTGGGTTCAATATTTGGACTATGAAGGGATTCCCTTTAGATGTATAAGATGCTTTAAAACAGGTCGTGTGATTGCTCAATGCGGTTTTGAGAAAAAATAAATTGAAGGCTACTTGGTGGAAAGGAGCCTCTCAAGAGCATTATACGGTTGTGAAGAAATTTGAGCAACATAAGAGTTTTTTCAAGGTGGTGGCATCCTCTTTGGATATCACAAATGGTGGGGTTGTTGAAGCTGTGCAAGATCAAATTGAAACCCCTAAAGAGGGGGTGTCTGGATCTCAGGTTGTCATTTCTAGTGATATTGTTTCGGCTATCCATTTTGGTGCCTTTTCTATTAATGCCATGCCTGCAGGGAGGAATAATGAAGAAAGATCTATGTCAAGTGTTGCAGGAATTCACTTTCAGGAAAATGGTGCAATGGATTGGCATGATAAATCAAGGCAAGTGGAAGAGGATTGGATTACTGTAATGGGAAAAAAAACTAAATTTTCTAAGCCTTCTTTTGATATGACACTATGCTCCCACAAGAGTAGCTCTAAATGTAAATCTTGATGGTTCTCGTTTGGGGGTTGGTTTTTGGCTGGCTACAAGATGTTCTTCTTGCAATTTAGTTTTTGGTTGTGGGTGTCCTCTTTGTCTTTGGTTTTCTATGCTTTCTTGGTTTATATGTTAGGACAACTCTCTACTTGAGGGTTCAAGATCCATTCAAAATCTGTCTGTAAAGGGTTTTGGGTCCCTTCAAAACCTGTTTTTACCTTAATAAAAAACTTTTCTTATTGTCAACACACATTTTCTCTTATCTCCAATGATCCAATCTTTTGATTGATTCTTCTACTCATACTTAGGAGTCTTAGGATTCTTTTTTGGAGCTTCTTCCTCTTCAACTGTCAACTCTTTTCCTTTGTCTTCAACCTTTTCTTCTTCACTACAAGCAGATTCATCAGATTCATATCCTTCTATCAGTATTGAACTTTGATGTGGCTACTCATCCACTTTGACACTTGCACTTTCAAAAATATTCAATATTTTGTTGTAACATCGATAGACCTTGCTTCTTGTAGAGTATCCAAGGAAGATTCCTTTGTTAGATCTTGCATCAAACTTTCCTAAGTTTTCTTCATCTCTTCTGATATAACACTTGCTTCCAAATACTCTAAAATATTTCACAGTAGGGAGTTTACCATAACTCATAGGAAGTCTTTGAACTATTTTCTCTTGCTTGACCTCTATTAAGAATGTAGACTACAGTTTTGAATTGCTTCTCTCTAATAGACATCCAGAAGATTAGCTTCCTTCATTATTGTCCTAGCTGCTTCCTAAACTGTTTTATTTTTCCTTTCCACAACTCCATTCTACTGAGGAGTTCTAGGGGCAAATAAATTCTTTATTATTCCATAATCTTCACAAAAACAGTTAAAACTCATTTGAAGTAAACTCACCACCACTATCAGATCTCAAACATTTGATTTTCAAATTAATCTCATTCTCAATCATAGCCTTAAATGCTTTAAACTTATCTAGAGCTTCTTTTTTTTTTTTGAGAAATGTAACCCAAGCCATTCTAGAATAATCATCAATTAATAATATGAAATACCTATCACCATATGAGATTCTAATTCTAGTAGGTCCAATAGATTAGTATGAAATAACTCCAAGGGATCTATGGTAGAGTATTCTTTTGTCTTGAATCTTGTCTCTTTTTTTTTTTCCAACTTGACATTCTTTGCAGATTGCATTGATAGGCTTTGCAATCTTTGGCAAATCTCTCACAACATCAATAGAACTTATCCTCACTAGGCTATCAAAATTAACATGGCCCATTCTTATATGTCATAGCCAACTTTCCTTAGTTTGAGAGATAAAGCATTTTGTGCCATTACCTTTGAGTTGATAGACATTACCTCTTGTCCTTATTCTAGCAACAACTAGAATACTAAAGCTTCATTTTCTAATCTCACAACCACCATTCTAAAATACAATATTATATCATTTTCTACACTTTCATCCTACAATTAAGAGATTATTTTGAAGGCCCTTGACATAAAGAACATCATCTGTATTATGATTTCCATAAAAATTAATTGAACCTTTTCCATAAATCTTACCAAATGTATCATCACCAAACTTAACAAGACCACCATCATACTTTTCAAACTTAACATACTTACTCTTATCACCTATCATATGAGTTGAGCATCCACTATCAATGATCCAGTAATTCTTCTCCTCTCTAGCATGTCAACATAGTTCCTTCAATGTTATGACCTATTTTTGAAGCACTTTCCTTCATACATCTTTCAAGATTAGTAGAATTAGTTCCAACATTTAGAGCCATGAACAAGAATTCATTAATTTTCCTTCATCCGGATAATTTTATTCTTCATCATCAGATACACCATTGTCCTTTTCAACATAATAAGTCTTCTTGAAAAAAATTCCCTTATGACCCTTTTATTTGTCATTAGTAACTTTGATTGAACATTTAGATGCGTAATGACCTATCTTTCCACAATTGAAACATTTGAAAGGTACCTTACCTCTATATTTTTCGGTACCCTTTTCCAATCTCACCAAGTTTGCTTCCACCTCATCAAGATCATTTGGATCCAATCCATCATCCTTTTCCAGTTTGCAAACTTTAAAAGAAATTTCTTTGTTTGCAACATCTTGACCAAACTCTCTCATTTCAAAAGAAGTTAAAGCACCAAATATCTAACTCTAGAATAATTATCCAAATTTTGAGCTTTAACAAAAACTTTATGACTATAAGCTTTAGACAGAGTTCTTAATACCTTTTTCACAACTTCACTTTCATCCAGCTTTCCACCAAGACCATTGATGGCATTGACAACTTCATCAACTCTAAGCATGTAGGTAGTAATATCTTCATCTTCAAACATCCTTAGAGTTTCATATTTATATTTGTAAATCTACATCTTTGCTTGTTTGACCTTGTCATCTCCTTCACAGATTCCTTCCAGCTTTGTCTAGATATATTTAGCATACTTGTAGCTTATAACCTTCACAAGTTCTAAATCAGTAAGACCACTCAAGATTATTTTCCTTGCTTTTCTATTGTTCTCATATGCCTTGATCTCATCATCAGTTGATGGTCCATTTGCAAGCATAGTATAACCTCTTTCAACAGACTGTCAAAAATCAAATCCAAGGGAGACTAAGAAAGACTCCATCCTAGATTTCTAGTAGGTAAAATTTGTTTCATCGAACAAGGGAGGTTTGACACCTTTCTTGTGCTCCATCTAGATCTAGCTCAAGCGGTTAAGCTTCTTCTTGGGAACCACAACTTTGATACCAATTGTTATATGCATAAGACAACTAAGAGGGGGGTGAATCATTTGTATACTTTAAAACATCAATACCCTCATTAACATTCAAATATGCATTAGTCCTTAAATCCGTATCCACCATTAAACCCTTAACATGCATTAATCAAATGTAAACATGTAAAGTTGTAAAGAAAACACATCAAACACATAAGAACACCAGATTTACGTGGAAAACCCAAAAAGGAAAAAACCATAGTGAGGATTGGCTCACTAATATATGAATTGCAACATCAAATACAATAAGGCTTACTACCAAGGGCTCACTACTAAAGGACACGCTATCTAGAAGAAAGAAGAATAGGAGTGGCCCACTACCAATTTGAATTACTAATAATGCATCTCTCATATGTCAAAGGTACAATTCCACTAAAGCACAAACAACTCATCAACTAGACTAAAATGTAGACACCTTCTGCTCACTGCATTAGGAAGTCATAGGCATTAAGGCTCTCACACTCAAATCATTACACTTGATCACTTTCATATCTTTCACATCACACACTTTATGCTCTTAATCCACACAACAATTCTTTTTGCATATATACACTTCGTGACCTAAAACAATCTCAATTAGGTCGGCCTTAAGGAAACATATACACCTCAACCATGTAACATCAAATAGGTCGACACTAAACACTTCCACAATATAAAGAAGTGAAGCCAAACCACACCATTACTTAATTGGGACCCAAATCTACACCAACACACTTCTCAACACTTCCTCAACCAACAATTATTCTTCGCAATTAGCGCTAGCACACTAGATTGGTCAAACCTGCACTAACACTAACAAGTGACACCAAACATGCCTCTCAAGGTTTGAAAACATCTCACGAACCACACAACATCCATACAACATCTTAGAATATTCCACATCATCAAAATATTCGCCATAGCTACTACAACCACCTGAAACTCCAGAACACCTTCATTTTGTGCAACTAGACATACTAACACAAACATCCAACACACCAGACAACTTTGTGAAACAATTCAACACCTAAAACTTTAAGGGAAGGTAGATACAATCAATATAAGCACATTCCCATATATGCAACACCAAAACTTTCGTTGCGGAGCAATCTCATTTCTTCTAGACACCCTATTTTACCAAACAAACATACCGTTAAACACATCTTCCACTGTAGAACAATCAAAAACCTAAAACTTTGGATGACACCTCTAAACACCTTTGATCATCATGTCCAAACCGCATGGGAATATCTTCAACCATGAAGAAATGCAGAGCAAAACATTGAACACCACTTTGTCACAGTGAACTCTCTTTTATTCAGATTTTCTCAAAAGAACTTGGAAACTAAGTGAACTAACTTCATTAGCAACATTACTAACATCTTTGCAACACATCTACATCATCTACAACATGCAACACTTTCCAACTACAACAATTTTTTTCCCAAACACAAGTCACGCCAACAACCTTTGCAATTATGCTAAAGTACGACACCAATGACAACACCAGCAATATTGTGTTGACATTAATACCAACAACTCCAATGCTAGGGGTTGGCATCATCAACACCAATAGCATTCCAACACTTTATTTATATAAGGGATTGAACATCAATGACAACACCCAAGAAACTCACAAAAAACTCAAGCTTCCAAACACTTCCATCTCCCTTGTAGCAATCGATGTGGAGATATTTGCATTATGATCCTCTTCACAATCAATTTACATGCCTTCCCCTTCCCTTGTTGGGGGATTCCCCACAACCAACTCCTTAGGAACATCTTCCTCCGTTACAATGGGATGCTCCAGCCCATCCTTTAGTTTGATGGGACTTGGCAGTTCATTACCCACCTCTAGGATAGAGTCCAACTCCTCCATTTCTCGATCTTGAACCAAAACCCCTTGAGTTGTTGCCAGAGTTACCTCCTCCAAAGCTTGTCACACCTCTTAATCTTATAAAAGAGAGCTCGTTAATGCAGGTATCCCATTGCTTATCATCTCAGCCTTGTCATTTTCACCACATGTTGCAATCCATTAGAGGTTCCACGATCCCTATCAGCCATGACCTCCCTAGATGGGACAAATATATGATGACCATCTGCAATTATGCTCTCCCACAACTTCGTATCCTAGCAATCTTCCATTCCTTCCTCTTGGACAACTAGGTCTGAATTGCCAATCAGGCCCCTATTTCTATTTCTTGGCAAACCAAGCTCTTTGCACCAAGTACGCTCTGCGTTTGGATTGTCCTTACCAACTTTAGAAGTGCGAGGTGAGGCCACTTCCTAGACAACCTCCTAGATCCATTTAGCCTCTTCCATGATGATCTCCAAACTAGACCATTGAGTGTTATTCTCTTTGATCTCCACATATTCTAGCCACATCTCTTTCCCCGTGTTGCAACATATCCTCATCTAAATCCACAAATGAGCCCAGTTCATCTCCTATCAATGCCAAAACCTCTTTGTTCCAGTATTCTAAAGGCAAATTCACCAAGCAACCCCACACAAGCTTCTAAAGGCAAATTCACCAAGCAAACCCACACAAGCCTCTTCTCCAATCTTTCCACTAAAACTCGACACCCTCCATTAAAGGTGGCTTGGCTTCCATGATAGTCTTCTTCAAATTGACTATAGGGAAAATCACCAAAAGATATTCATTAGCGAGGATATGAACACATACCTCTTCACTCCAATTTTCCGACCACCAATTTTGCATCTAATCCCTTGGGCAACCCTTTGAATACCATTTAGCAAAGAAGGCATGCTCTTTCAAAAAATGCTTAAACGGCAATAATAATCTTGAAGGAATCACCAATGCTTTGCTAGATCTATTTCGATTCAAACCCTCTTCCCGGGCAGGGGCATTTGGACCATTCTGCCATTTCTTCTCCCTTCTCAGCTCCTACCTGTGCCACCCTTGCTGAAAGGGGGCCCGTTCTACCCTAGGATTGACTTGTTGGTCTAGTCGGATGGTATTCACGCCAGTAGCAAAGGCAGGCATTGCTTCCCCCGGATCTTCATATTGCATTCCATTTCCTCTTTCATTACGATAGTGATTGAAAGTATTGTTGGAGAAGAAATCCTCTTTTTGCCTCAACCGTCCATACCTTCCAAAGGAGAAGCCCTTCTGCGGGAGTTGCCATTGATTCTTCACATTCAACTTGGATTCAAGCCACTGCTGCCCTTAGACCTCTGGTTGCTTGTTAAATCTCCACCGCTCTTTGCGCTTCTGCCAATCCGGCCTTGTCGATCCAAAACTCTCCCCTTGCCTCCAAAAGCCATTTGGTTCCCACTCGAGCCCGTGGGTATTCCCAGGAACTTCAATTCTAGTCGCTTTTCTCCACCACCAATTGCCTCAATCCACCCTATCATTGATCCTGAGCAGGCATCCTAGGTGCCTTGAGGGGCAGGTTTGTCTCTACATCGTTCGCCCTCGAACCAAACTTCTTTACACCTTCACCATAACCCTTTTGCATTGTTTTTTGCATCACTATAACATTTTAGATTTTAGATTTTTTGTTTATATATGTGATATTCTATTGTTTCAAGTTATAATAGTAAAATATTTTAATATTAATATATTATTTTATCCAGAATGGTAAAACTATACCATAGGATAAATATTTTAAATGAAATAATATTTATTAATTAAATTATCAACCTCCCTATGGCTATATATGTCACAAATAAATATAAGGCTTAACATTATATCAAATAAAATCTTATAAATGCTATTGAAACCTATTTATAAGTGGAATCTCCAAAAAACATTATGCTCTAAAACTCCCCTTTATAAGGACTACATGTCAATTTCTTTCAAAAAGAAAATATTCAAATCGGTAGTGCCTTTCAACTTGCCCAACTAATGCCACTCTAGATGTCCTATCCTCTATGTTCACCAAATTCCTTATAGGGGCTACATGTCAATTCTTTCAAAAAGAAAATATTCAGATCACTAATGTCTTTCAACTTGCCTAGCTAATGGCACTCTAGATGTCCTATCCTCTATGTTCACCAAATTCCTTATAGGGGCTACATGTCAATTTCTTTCAAAAAGAAAATATTTAGATCACTAATGTCTTTCAACTTGCCTAGCTAATGGCACTCTAGATGTCCTATCCTCAACATTCACCAAATTCCTCAAGGCTCCCACCATCACTAATGCCTTTTGATTTGCCCAGCTAATGCCGCTCCAAATGTCCTCTTCTCTATGTTCACCAAATTCCTAGACTCCCACCTTGGTCCTCAATTTATTTTCCTTGTTGTTCTTGAGCAATTTCACATATCCTTAAACCACAGGTTTCACCCTCCACTTCTAAATGCCTTCCAATTTATCAAGGCTCCTAAATAGGTCCTCCTTTATTTTCACCTTCATTTTAACTATATAATCCTTCAAATATGATATCCAACCCATGTGATCATGTCCTTGGGCTACATTGTGTGTGTGATCACATCCCTAGACTAGATTGCATGTGCAACTGCATTGTACAACTTGGAAATCATAGTTTACTATTTTTTATGGCCACAATCTTACATTATGATTGGTACCTAAGGAAATTGCATGCCCAAGTTTCAATTTATGCCTATGATAGTCCATCAAAGGATATCATCCTAAGTTTAAAATCCACCATCGATAGAGAAACGTCTACGACTTCAATTTTGTTATTGAACATCTATTGTTCTTCATTTCTTTCTTTCCTTATTGTTTAATCAACTTTGGGCTGTGATTAAATAAACCACATGCTCTTCCTTTCATGATTTCATACATAACAAAATGCAAATTTTCAAACTCGCCAACCAAAGTATTTCTAAGTATGCCTTATTCATCTCAATTTCTCAATTTACATTAATCAACCTCAAGACTCTTTTTATTTTAAGATTTAATCATTGCATTATACATCTTCAATCAAATATAAATATAATTTCAGACATTTTGAATGTTTTAGAAAATTGCCCATTCATTAAATTTCATCACAATACGCTCGATATTTTTTTAATTACAGTACGTAGTTTATGAATTAATCTATAATTTTAATTGCATTCACTAAAGTTGCACAGATTTCCAAACATATAGGTCGCAAACTCAATCCACAAAGGTCAGAGTGCATGGACACCATCATGTACTATATTTTTACAGAAACATTGTGCAGTTTAGGGAATTCCCATCTTAAAAAGGTTTAGGACTCTAAAAGAAGATGAAAATGTCAAAATCCTACAAGTCAAAGTCAAAACTGTTGTTGCTTGCATGTATACACCGAACGTAAGCTAATCCAGGGTTATCGGAGATAAAAAATTTGATAAATGTGTTTTTAATTGCCTAATAAATTACCACAAGACTGTCACTCGTAAATCCACCACATTGGGGGAACGTGGAAAATATATCCATTCCACTGTAACACCCATGAGACATCAGAAAAGTTGGGAACACAGACTACAACTCCCCATCTTATTCATATAAGATAATTCAAACCATTTGAGATCTATCTGATTTTCTACCAACATACGTACTAAAAGGGGAAGGGACCAACATCTTCTAATTTCTCAATTCTTGCCATTGTAATGGAAAGAAGTGGGAACTGCTTGCAGGGCTGCAAACCCATAAGGGGTAATGATGGCGTCAATGTTAGCCCAACAATTTGCCAAATGATTATTTTTCCAGGAGACTTGATTGTTTCTAAATTCTTTCTAGTGACACCCCAGATGGCAAACCCAAAGGCAAAGGCTATCCTCCACAAATAATTGAATCCCCTATTCCCACATGGCCAACTGCACAAGTGCTGCCTGAAGCTAGCAAAGATGGCCCAGTGCATTCCAATCTACTCATCATAGTTTGCTAAATTTTTGAAAGATTCACAATACAACAGAAGACTATCCACAAATTCTTCATCCTTTAGGCAAAGACAGTATCTGGGAGGACCAACAAAGCAATGCTTTTTGAAATTGTCAAAGGTAGGAATTTCATTCAAACTAAAAGCTTCCCAGACCACTTTTCTAAAGATGGGAAATCAAATGATTTTTCTAATCTTTTGAGATAGGGAGATCCTTTGGGTCCATATAACCTTTGCCCTAAACCATTATAAAATTTCTCTAATCAGAAGCTACTAACTTTCCTCACACAGCTAGCTAATCAAGGACTATCATGGTGCCAGGGAGTCATCAAGATTGAATTTAGATAGTTAAAGAGTTCTCAGTAAGAAATTGGGAGTGAGGATCAAATTAAACATGTATCCCATTTTGTAGATTGAATAATCATATTCAAGTGCGTGCATGATTAAATAATTTTCAATGTTGTGTTATAGGGTGTGGAAGGGCATTTAGGAGTGAAGTCATGTGGAATTATCTTAAGAAATATCTTAAGCAATCACCCTTTTAGATTTTTGCATATCAGTGGAGCAACATGTGCACACACAATATGGACTCAAATCCCATAGTGCAATCTGCATTGAATAAATTAAATATAGCCTCAATCACTAATGGAACACTTTAATCTGCATATTTATAGCATATAAGATTAACTTCTTCTGAAATCTGTAGAGTGGATCCTCAATTACCTAGGAAGCTCTTCAATATATAAGAGGCGTTGGTAACATTTCATACAATTGACAAAGATATTCTCATTTGAGATTGACAACTTCTTCTGAAATCTGCAGCGAATGATAGAGTTCTTGTCATTGACAACATAACATTCTGCAGTGACATTTCATACAATTCACAAAGATAGAGTTCTTGCCATTGACAACATAACATTGCTTCTCAGACTATATATTCGAGATGCAAAAACTTAACAACATAACATTGCTCCTCAGACTATATATTTGAGATGCAAAAACTTAACACGAGCTAGATGAAAATGCCAGAATCAAACTTTATAGCAGAACAAAGAAAACTTAAATACAGGATCATAAGTGAAAATTCATATCTTGTCATCCAGCACATTTTGAGTTTCCCTGCCTTGCTATCTCTTAAGCTTTGTTGATATATAATGATGAAATCACTATACAAAATAACAAATCTATAACTTCATCAGTGAAATCCAAAAAAATATCTGCTACCGTGATCCATTTGTGAACTATGGAATGACTTTTATTTGCAATTCAATAACAATCTCATTATTCTAATAATAGGAAATCTATCAGCATTCAAAATGAGTTTTGTTTCAAATAGAAATCAAATGTAATTGTATAATACATTACTTTCAATTAGCAAACTAAATAAATTATGAACAATAAGTTTTAACAAGAGTCATTAGCAACAAATATTGCTAGGGAAAAACTATCAACAAATAGGACACTCAAAAATGGACTCTATGTATTAAAAGAGAGATTTTTAAAAAAATCACCCATGCTTGCTAATCCATGATTGCAATTGGTGGCCCAAATCAAAATTTTAAAAAGATGGAATGCTACAATACATCTCTGTAAGTTTGGACAGATGAAATGGATATGATCACTCGGAGAGTCAAAACAAGCAAAATATTATACTAAAAAAATTAAAAATCCTTCTAAACAAAATGTGCTAAAGCAGGCATGCATTTATAAAAGATTCTTAACTAATGTGTGTTACTACTTACAGTCCAAAAATGAAAATTAGTTATTGCATTGGCATCCTAACTTAATTGTATTAATGAAAGGAACACTAGGTCAACAGAAGCAACAAAACTGTGAAGAATGTAATTAGCAGATCAAGAAAGAGCTTCAAGGGCTGAATAATCCATCACATATAAAAGCATGGCAAGCAACCACGCCCAAATCATCAGTGATTACCATTTTCTTGTGACAAACAACACAACATAGACTTTGTAATAGTGCAGGTAGGTTCTGTTAAAATATGAGACTTTGTAATAGCATAGGTTTGAAAACAGATAGATTGTCATTATACTTTTGGTGCAAAATAAATGGGTTGGGGTTGTGTTTTCAATTAAATACATAGATATTGCATTCATTGCAAGTACAAATGGTGGCATAAATTCTGGATGAATGAAATATTAAGCTAGCCAAGTCAGAGTCTATAAATGGTTTGTACAGAAAGAAATAATGTCTTTGCTATGAAATCCCGATACCTTATCTGTCTCCCAGATTTCCATCCATGCCATTCTCTAAGGGGGCTCTCTGTGCCATTGATATAGGAGCATACCCATATATGATTAAGTCAAGCAGAGAAGATATGTCATTGGTTGCAAGGAACTTAAATCCCCTACCTACCTTTAGGCATACTCATACCCAATTCTAGCATAAGCCAAATTAAGGAAGCAAGGACAACAAATTGAACCTATAATCGAAGGAATTTTTTTCCTCAACACTTTCAGAATTGTCGCATTTTCTCTCTACATGATCCTTTTGACCATCTCCACTCCTCTAATTATTTGACAAAGATCAATCGCAAATTGAGTTCTCAGTTTTTTGCCTCAAAATTCACAACTCGACTACACTCTGCAGACACAATTTTGACTCAGACTAAATGATGCTAGAAAAACTTGACAAATTGGAAAACACTTAAATTCATAACTAAACATAAACCTACTCAAAACAAATTTTAAAAAATTCCTCATACTTCTCACCTATACTTCAATTTATGGATGATGAGTTAATATATAGCATCTTTTCACCAAACACATGATGCACCCAGATTTATGTCAAACACATGACAATCCCACAGCGTTATGGCTAGGAAATCTTATGATTATATTGAATGAAGACATGAAAACAAATTGTAAACAGAAAAGCAGGAGAAAATAGGCTTAAAAGCCTTAGAAATTAATTAGTATAAATTCAATATTTATGTTTTGAATACAATCAACATTTGTACCCAAAAAAATGTATTTTTCTTTATTTGAATTTTATCAATTTCTACTTCTATTTCATAATTGTTCTTCATTCAATATAAATTAATTTAATGATTTTTTTTCTCTCCAATATATATATGTTGTCATTATATAAAATATTATAATGCATTTAATTATTATTCCAAATAAAATTATATTTATAATCAATTCATACAAAAAATTAATGCAATATAAATATCACTAACTCAACTTCTAAGTAAATAATTTTAATAATAAAATATAAACAATAATGCAAATATAAAATTAAAAAACATAATAATATAAATACTCTCAAAAATTCAAATGCTTCACTAAGATATCTCTGAGAGTTATTTAGATATATTTTTTATTAGGATAACTAAGCTAGTCATATTTACAATTCAAGAGCAATAAAAATTCAGCATATTAATCACCATCAAATCAATCTGATGAGGCATCATAATTTCTAAATAAATCCAAAAATAGTTCTATCTAATGCCATAACCTCCACATACAGAACAATAGCTAACAGCTAACAGTAGAGCTGCATTTATAACCAACCATTAACATAGCCCTAAAACAGTGTCACAGCATCTTTTTACTTCTAATGACTCCCAAGGCCAACAAATCAATGAAAAGTGTTGGATGGAGGAAACACTAGTTATTTCACAGATGCCATGATATACCAATACTTTCAGTTCAAGAGTAACGGGCCAGCCCAGCTGTGAAAACTCAACATGCTAATCTGCATTCCAAACCACCATAATTGAAAACCCAAGAGTGCCATTGCCTATTATTTCAAATGACTTTCTTAGCCAACAAAACAATGAGAATGTGCGAAAAAATGGGAGAATACTCCACCAGCTCATTCGTTGATGCCATCATTACCACCACCATAATTGAAAACCTAAGAGTGCCATTGCCTATTATTTCAAATGACTTTCTTAGCCAACAAAACAATGAGAATGTGCGAAAAAATGGGAGAATACTCCACCAGCTCATTCGTTGATGCCATCATTACCACCACCATAATTGAAAACCTAAGAGTGCCATTGCCTATTATTTCAAATGACTTTCTTAGCCAACAAAACAATGAGAATCTGCGAAAAAATGGGAGAATACTCCACCAGCTCATTCGTTTATGCCATCATTACCACCACCATAATTGAAAACCTAAGAGTGCCATTGCCTATTATTTCAAATGACTTTCTTAGCCAACAAAACAATGAGAATCTGCGAAAAAATGGGAGAATACTCCACCAGCTCATTCGTTGATGCCATCATTACCATGCATCAAGCTTCAAAAGCATAAAGCTACGCAATAAAAAACTTAATATTGATCATCCCTAAATTGACACCCCTAAAACAGTGTCGTGACTTATTATTTCTAACTTTCTCACACGACCAACCAGCTTATTCATTGGCATCATCATTACCATATAAAGCTTCAGGAGCATAGGATTGAACAATGAAAATTCAATATACTGGTCATTCCCAAATTGATCAGATGGAAAGACACGGTAACTTCTGAAGAAAACAAACAAGAGTAATAGATCTCATGATCCAATCCTCCCCAGACAAGCATCCCCATAATTGAAAACCTAAGAGTGCCATTGCCTATTATTTCAAATGACTTTCTTAGCCAACAAAACAACGAGAATGTGCGAAAAAATGGGAGAATACTCCACCAGCTCATTCGTTGATGCCATCATTACCATGCATCAAGCTTCAAAAGTATAAAGCTACACAATAAAAAACGTAATAGATTGATCATCCCTAAATTGATCTCATAGGAAAGGCTGAGTAACTTCTCAAGACCAAAAACAGTTGTTAAAAACAATTAATGATCAATTCTTCCCCGTACACCCATTCCCCAAAACATGGGTAATGTTGGGGCTGCTCCCAAAACCACTATTAGCACACCCCTAAAACAGTGTCGTGACTTTTTATTTCTAACTTTCTCACACGACCAACCAACTTATTCATTAGCATCATCATTACCATATAAAGCTTCAGGAGCATAGAATCCAACAATGAAAATTCAATATACTACATTCCCAAATTGATCAGATGGAAAGACACGGTAACTTCTGAAGAAAACAAACAAGAGTAATAGATCTAATGATCCAATCCTCCCCAGACAAGCATCCCCAAGGGGAACACACCCCCAAAACAGGTGTCATGACCTTTTATTCTTAAGATCCCAACAAATTTTTCACATGCCCAATAAAACATTTTAGATCTAAGTAACAAAAACAAACTTGTTACATATTTTTGTGGTCACATGCCACTATTTCGAATTCTAGAGCAATGGTATTTTCTAATGTAAGTTGAACAATTGAAAAAGTCAGAATCACAAGATGAATTTACACATTTTAAGACATATAATATATAATTAAACACAAGAGATATAATACATATTAAAATAACATGAAAGATTTAATTAACAGAAAGAAAGAAAGAAAAAACTAAATATTCATGTAGTGCCATGACACCAATTTAAAATGATAAGCAAATAGCATTAACTGACATAAGGCAAACAATACAAAAGTACACATTCTTTTAATTCTTGTGCGTGGCATACAGAGCTACTACATTCTAAAATGCAAACTAAAATTGAAAATATATATATCAATGGAAGTCCTTATCTGGGATAAATTAATAAACTTTCACAAAAGTACCAAATTAGCCATTTTGTAAAATTAAAGAATAAAACTGTAAACCTCAAATTGCAATTAAAGTTGCACCAAAAACAAAGTTATTTAGAGGTGCTACTAAAGAAGAGAAATAAACATCCAAAATTGAAGTTGCATCAAAACAGATGCTATTTAGAAGAACTCAAAGTTGAGAATGTTGGTAGCAAAGAGCATAACTAAGATGCTATTAAAGCTGCCAAAGAAAAAAAAATGAACATCCGAACTTGAAAATTTTAAGAACAAACAGTAAACTAGAATTCTCCATATATGGACCAAGACTTGGTCAGGTTCTGTAAATTCATCTAATAAACAGAAAGAGCTAGGCCCCTACAAGTTCTGTTTCTGCTTCAGCTGGTGTTTCCTCTGCCGGTCGATCCACCTTAACTCCAATTTCCTCAGAGTAATCTCCATGTACCTAGGAAAGTCATCACATCCAAATTAATCACTTCCATATGACAGCAGATATATAGCTCACCTGTTGGTAGAAAGATAGATATTAGCCAGAGCACAAAAGAAAAATACCTCCATGAGCTTTCCCAAGTCAAACTTTGGAGCCTTCAAGATTTTAACTTTGCGGATGAATACATTCTGTAAAGGATAAATACTTGAAGTGGCTTTCTCAATTTCTTTTCCAATAACCTCAGGAATAAATTTTGCGACAAGCTCTTTCAAATCACATGATGAAGCTTCGCGAACCATAATTTCTGTCATCTTTTTACGAATCTGGAAACAAGCATTTGGTAACCAAGCAATCAACAACAATATCTAGCAAATATAGTAGATGTATCCCAAAACATAAGCCATTTTTACCTGTCTTATTTGACTTGATTGGGCATAGCATGTCCGCTTGACCTGATTAGGTCTTCTCTTCGTAAATGCAATGCAAAACATCCTCAGTGTGTAATTATCAGTTGTCTTGACATCTACATGAGCCTCTATCAATGTCTGCCATTTGCGTACCAGAGACCTGAGCTTGTCTGTGGTGAAATCCATACCCTGCACAATCAAACAATGGAATCTTCAAAACACCTATGCATAAAGCATAGAAATGCAAAAACCTTAAAGAGTGATTGAACATATAATGCTTACCCAGAAATTTGTAAGAACATTCCTGCCCTGAACATCTTCTGCACGAAGCTTAATCTTTCTGTAAGCCTGATCCTCATCATTCTGAAGATCAGCTAGAGAAATCTCAAACACACGATGCTTCAGACCATCAGAAGCAATCTGCATGACAGTTGCAATAACAAAAAAATGAGGGAAAACTGCTACAGAATACTAACCTTGGAAAACATTAAGAGCCACCAAAACAATATGCAGTACAAAGATACTCATATATTTAAAAGCAAATTATGGAAAATAAACTTGCATCCAATTTCCTAAAGTAACTTCAAGACACTTTCAAGCTCAAAACAATGTGCATGATTTAACTCCTTGAGAGCATAACCAAGTAACACTGCAAGTATGTTAGTATCTGGACTGGTGGAAAGAATTAAAAAGAAAATATATCCAAAGGATGTAGACTCTTGACAATCTGTGTCTTAGAGAGAAATAGATAAAGAAAGTAGTAGCCTGCCCTATAACAGCACGGGTGGTCCCAAGAAAATAGCGCAAAAAAAAATTCTTGCCCCAAAAAAATTGGAGAATAAGATGGGAGTATCACTGCGGGAGAGTAGTTTCTGATGTGTGGAGGACTACTACATTTCACTACACAGAAAAGCTCTTATCTTGCTAAGTCAAAACTTACTTTTGGAAGAGTATTTCCTGAGATGAGGGGGGCCGCTACATTTCACTACATACAAAAGCTCTTTTCTTGCCAAGACAAAAATAAACAGTCCTCTACAATATTACTTCTGCAAGTTTAGAAAAAAACCTTTTGTCTACGTTGCAATCTACCAGCGGGTGGTCCCAAGAAAATAGCGCAATAAAAAATTCTTACCCCAAAAAGATTGGAGAATAAGATGGGAGTATCACTGCGGGAGAGTAGTTTCTGATGTGTGGAGGACTACTGCATTTCACTACACAGAAAAGCTCTTATCTTGCTAAGTCAAAACTTACTTTGGAAGAGTATTTCCTGAGATGAGGGGGGCCGCTACATTTCACAACATACAAAAGCTCTTCTCTTGCCAAGACAAAAAAAAACAGTCCTCTACAATATTTCTTCTGCAAGTTTAGAAAAAAACCTTTTGTCTATGTTGCAATCTACCAGCTATTCACTACATGCGCAATCTGTACAGATAATAGTCAAATAAGATGGGATCATGAAGAGAAAATACGAATTTCTATGCAAGAGTTTCTTAGGGTTTTTGCTAGAACCCTACGGGAAAACACTAGGAAACTAAAGATATCTTAATTAACAGAAAACTTAATGCCCTCAACGGCCAACTAAAGGCATATACTACTAAACACTAGCCTAATTAACCAATCCAGTCCGAGTAACTGACAAATAAGCCCACAAAAACAACTTGACTGGGATAAACATACGTAGCTAGCAAAATACAAGTTGCCAATAACTACATTTGTAAAGTGACAACAAATATTTTTAACTTCAACTGTAAAATGTAGAGAACTACGATATTAACCGATTGGTACTAAATATACATAGCTAGATATAAATATAGCAGACAATTTCTAACTATAAATTGTAGAAAGAACGACTATAAACCGATTGGCATTTTTAACACGGCAAATAATAGAGTATATGAGATCTTTACAGTTCACCCAATTAGATTGAAAGAAAAAAGTTCTGCAATTTATTTACATCAACAGCATTGCATAAGTAGCCCAATATAAAGAGTCAAGTGATGCCAACGAAGACATCGAAAATAAATAACTATAAAAATTGAAATTAGACAGACAGGGTTTTCTTTTAAATATTTCCTCAAAAGGTAATAAAATATACGTTTGCAGAAACCCTAGCTGGCACAGTAAATGCAAATATTGTGGAAGTCTCAAAGCTGTAATGAATAAAAAGATGGAATGTGTTACCTTGGTTCCCTGTGTTCTGGTAACGAGTGTCTTCCCGACGGTCCTGGTGTTGAAGGAAGAAGGAGCCTTTATGTCATACCAATCCTTCTTCGTAAACGGATCGACCCTGCATATTACATCACCATTAATTCCTCATGTGCTAATTGCAATGGCTTTGAAAAGTAGGAAAAGGAAAACATTAGATCTAGTCACTCACGCTTTCTTCTTTCCTCCCTTCTTGCCCTTTGAGATGCGCTTGTTCTTCCTGGTTTGTTTCACAATCACAACAAATAATTAGGACTTCACATGAAATGAATAAATCTGCAGAATATAGTTCAGATAAGAGAAAGAGAAGAAAATTACCCGACCGCCATGTTTGATGCAACTGCGAAAGGTTTAGCAGCAAGGCCGCATCAACTTACAACCGAGAGATTTTAAGCCTCAAACCCTAACTTTGAAACCGAGCATCTATGAGACAGACGAAAATTAGGGCAAAGATTGCAGTAATAATAATAATAACTTATTATCATTTATAATATTTTACCGCCACATAAGCACAAGATAAATACTTTGTAGAGTTGAGAAGTGTCCCCCGTAAATACACTCCTTACTTTAAAATATCTAGGCTAGTTAAATAAATAATGCAATTAACTATACACAATTAATTTAGATAAATGGTTTGAAATCGAAAACAATAACATTTATTTGGATGTAGTAATTAAATAAATCAAATTTTGAAGGTGTCAAAATGATTTAAAAGATGTTAGGAATCAAATTGTTACAATGTTGATTTTTAGGGTTTGTTTAAGCAATTATTTTAGATTCTATAAATAAACTGGTTGTGTTTTGTTTTAGTTTAGATTTGCATATATTGAATTGATCTAATAAATGATCTAACATGTAGATATAAACTTATGTCTATAGGAATGAACTACCAAAAAATATCCAAATTTTAGTAGGGAGTGACGATGTTCACAAACATCTTTGAGAAATATATTGAATAGTTAGACCCTAGATGTATAAATTCAATGGCTTTGGAATAAGCATCAAGGACAACAAGAAAATGTGCAATGTACCTACAATGATTACACTCAAATGATTCATCTTTGAGCTCTTTAAACTAGATGTTCTTTCACATTGTAACATTCCAAGGTAATTTTAAAATGAATATTACATTAGCTCATAGTGGCTAATAGGAAGAAGCAAGCAAGAGTTGTTATGAATTTAAATTTTAAGAGTTTAAGGTTGAGACTTGTAACTATAGAAATCATGTGTCAAGTACACACTCATAAATCTCATCCAAGGTCATGGATAGTTGGTTTAGGGATTAATATCAATATTTAGGGATGGGTGAAAATGGGCTAAAGATAGGGTGATGTTATCAGCCAAATTTACACAAGAATATGTCACTTATAACCTAGTCATTGCATTGAGCAAATTCTAATCAAATCAAGCCTAAAACATAAGGGAAAATGGTAAGGATTGATAGGTTGTCGTGAGGTCCTAACACTTTAGTTGAAAATATGTCAATTATGTCGATCGAGTAGTGTTAAATGGCTATATGCAATAGGGGATATCTTGGCCATCTCTCTTAGATTTTTTGAATTTTTTGAAATGGTTGTAAACATAAATTAAACTAGAAAGCAATTAAACTAGAAAGCATGAAGTTATTTAAGTTGGAAAGCATGAGATTGTTAAACTAGAAAGCATTCAAATTTGTATTCTAGAAAGCATATAAATTATGTAAGAAGTAACACTTGTAGTTAAACTGTGAAGTTTAAATGAAAGCAACTAACGGCTAATGACTAATTGCTGACAAAAAGTATACTCAACAACTTGTAACTAACAACAAGAGTGGGTGCTACGAAATTTTCAAATGAACAAAATTTAAAGATTGAAAATTTAAAACTATGACCTGCAAGAACATTTGACAGAGCTCGACACACAAATAACATTCATCCAGATTTATCATGTACAGAATAAAAGTAACAGTATTAAAAATAAAAATACTTATCTACTCTATGAGATCCCTCAAGTGGTTAGCTCTCAGGCATTCCTATGATTAGCTCAAATCACACGTACTTTCACATCTTCAAAATAAATCCATTCATGGTGCTTCCATTACTCATAACTATTGACTCTGAATGAGATTGGCAATAATTATTTATTCATATCATGAAAATGTAACACAGAGACATATCCTACATGTGCCACCCTTGCTGAAAGGGGGCCCGTTCTACCCTAGGATTGACTTGTTGGTCTAGTCGAATGGTATTCATGCCAGTAGCAAAGGGAGGCATTACTTCCCCCGGATCTTCATATTGCAGTCCATTTCCTCTTTCATTACGATAGTGATTAAAAGGATTGTTGGAGAAGAAATCCTCTTTTTGCCTCAACCATCCATACCTTCCAAAGGAGAAGCCCTTATGCGAGAGTTGCCATTGATTCTTCACATTCAACTTGGATTCAAGCCACTATTGCCCTCAGACCTCTGGTTGCTTGTTAAATCTCCACCGCTCTTTACGCTTCCGCCAATCCAACCTTGTTGATCCAAAACTCTCCCCTTGCCTCCAAAAGCCATTTGGTTCCACTTGAGCCCATGGGTATTCCTAGTAACTTCAATTCTAGTCACTTTTCTCCACCACCAATTGCCTCAATCCACCCTATTATTGATCCTGAGCACGCATCCCAAGTGCCTTAAGGGGCAGGTTTGTCTCTACATGGTCCGCCCACGAACCAAACTTCTTCACCACCTTCACCATAACCCTTTTGCATTATTTTTTGCATCACTATACCATTTTAGATTTTAGATTTTTTGTTCAAAACCAATGATTTTGTATATATGTGATATTCTATTGTTTCAAGTTATAATAGTAAAATATTTTAATATTAATATATTAAAATTTTATCCAAAATGATAAAACTATACCATAGGATAAATATTTTAAATGAAATAATATTTAGAAACTGAATTTTATTAATTAAATTATCAAACTCCCTATGGTTATATATGCCACAAATAAATATAAGGCTTAACACTAAATCAAATAAAATCTTATATAAGCTATTGAAACCTATTTATAAGTGGAATCCCCAATAAACATTATGCTCTAAAACTCCCCCTTATAAGGACTACATGTCAATTTATTTCAAAAAGAAAATATTCAAATCATTGGTGCCTTTCAACTTGCCCAACTAATGCCACTCTAGATGTCCTATCCTCTATGTTCACCAAATTCCTTATAGGGGCTACATGTCAATTTCTTTCAAAAAGAAAATATTCAGATTAGTAATGCCTTTCAACTTGCCTAGCTAATGACACTCTAGATGTCCTATCCTCTATGTTTACCAAATTCCTTATAGGGGCTACATGTAAAATTATTTCAAAAAGAAAATATTTAGATCACTAATGCCTTTCAACTTGCCTAGCTAATGGCACTCTAGATGTCTTATCCTCAATGTTCACAAAAATCCTCAAGGCTCCCACCATCACTAATGCCTTATGATTTTCCCAGCTAATGCCACTCCAAATGTACTCTTTCTATGTTCACCAAATTCCTAGACTCCCACCTAGGTCCTCAATTTATTTTCCTTGTTGTTCTTGAGCAATTTCACATATCCTTAAACCACAGGTTTCACCCTCCACTTCTAAATGCCTTCCAATTTGCCACTAGGTGTCCTATCCTCGGTTCACCAAATTCATCAAGGCTCCTAAATAGGTCCTCCTTTATTTTCACCATCATTTTAACTATATAAATCCCTCAAATATGATATCCACCCCATGTGATCATGTCATTGCACTACATTGTGTGTGTGATCACATCCCTAGACTAGATTGCATGTGCAACTGCATTGTACAACTTGGAAATCATAGTTTACTATTTTTTATGGCCACAATCTTACATTATGATTGGTACCTAAGGAAATTACATGCCCAAGTTTCAATTTGTGCCTATGATAGTCCATCCAAGGATATCATCCTAGGTTTAAAATCCACCATCGATAGAGAAACATCTACGACTTCAATTTTGTTATTGAACATCTATGGTTCTTCATTTATTTCTTTCCTTATTGTTTAAACAACTTTGGGTTGTGATTAAATAAACCACGTGCTCTTCCTTTCATGATTTCATACATAACAAGATGCAAATTTTCAAACTCACCAACCAAAGTATTTCTAGGTAAGCCTTATTCATCTCAATTTCTCAATTTACATTAATCAACCTCCAAACTCTTTATTTTAAGGTTTAATCATTGCATTATACATCTTCAATTAAATATAAATCTAATTTGAGACATTTTGAATGTTTTAGAAAATTGCCCATTCATTAAATTTCATCACAATAATGCTCGATATTTTTTTAATTGCAGTACGTAGTTTATGAATTAATCTATAATTTTAATTACATTCACTAAAGTTGAATAGATTTCCAAACATATAGGGCGCAGACTCAATCCACAAAGATCAGAGTGCATGGACACCATCATGTACAATATTTTTATAGAAAAATTGTGCAGTTTAGGGAATTCCCATTTTAAAAAGGTTTAGGACTCTAAAAGAAGATGAAAATGTCAAAATCCTACAAGTCAAAGTCAAAATTGTTGTTGCTTGCATGTATACACCAAGCGTAAGCTAATCCAAGGTTATCAAAGATAGCAAGATTGATAAATGTGTTTTTAATTGCCTAATAAATTACCTCAAATTTGTCGCCAGTAAATCCACACATTGGGAGAACGTGGAAAACATATCCATTCCACTGTAACACCTATGAGACATCATAAAAGTTGGGAACACAACCTACAACTCCCCATATTATTCATATAAGATCATTCAGTTTAACAATGAAAGTGTTACAAAAAGGAGAAATCTCCCAGTTTATTCATATAATCATATTTACAATTCAAGAGCAATAAAAATTCAGCATATTAATCACCATCAAAATCAATCCGATGAGGCATCATAATTTCTAAATAAATCCAAAAATAGTTCTATCTAATGTCATAACCTCCACATATAGAACAATAGCTAACAATAGAGTTGCATTTGTAACCAACCATTAACATAACCCTAAAACAATGTCATGGCATCTTTTTACTTCTAATGACTCTCACAAGGCCAACAAATCAATGAAAAGTGTTGGATTGAGCAAACACTAGCTATTTCACAGATGCCATGATACCAATACTTTTAGTTGAAGAGTAACAGGCCAGCCCAGCTGTAAAAACTCAACATGCTAATCTGCATTCCAAACCAACATAATTTAAAACCTAAGAGTGCCATTGCTTATTATTTCAAATGACTTTCTTAGCCAACAAAACAATGAAAATGTGCAAAAAAATGGGAGAATACTCCACCAGCTCATTCGTTGATGCCATCATTACCACGCATCAAGCTTCAAAAGCATAAAGCTACGCAATAAAAAACTTAATATATTGATCATCCCTAAATTGATCTCATAGGAAAGGCTGAGTAACTTCTCAAGACCAAAAACAGTTGTTAAAAACAATTAATGATCAATTCTTCCCCATAAACCCCTAAAACAATGTCGTGACTTCTTATTTCTAACAACTTTCTCACACGACCAACCAACTTATTCATTGGCATCATCATTACCATATAAAGCTTAAAGAGCATAGGATCGAACAATAAAAATTCAATATACTGCTCATTCCCAAATTGATCAAATGGAAAGACATGATAACTTCTTACGAGAACAAACAAGAGTAATAGATCTAATGATCCAATCCTCCCCAAACAATACAAAAGTACACATTATTTTAATTCTTGTGTGTGGCACTACATTCTAAAATGCAAACTAAAATTGAAAATATATATATCAATGGAAGTCCTTATCTAGGATACATTAATAAACTTTCACAAAAGTACCAAATCAACCATTTTGTAAAATTAAAGAATAAAATTGTAAACCTCAAATTGCAATTAAAGTTGCACCAAAAACAAAGTTATTTAGAGGTGCTACTAAAGAAGAGAAATAAACATCCAAAATTGAAGTTGCATCAAAACATATGCTATTTAGAAGAACTCAAAGTTGAGAATTTTGGTAGCAAAGAGCATAACTAAGATTCTATTAAAGTTTCCAAAGAAAAAAAAAATGAACATCCGAACTTAAATTTTTTAAGAACAAACAGTAAACTAGAATTCTCCATATATGGACCAAGACTTGGTCAGGTTCTGTAAATTCATCTAATAAACAGAAAGAGCTAGGCCCCTACAAGTTCTGTTTTTGCTTCAGCTGGTGTTTCCTCTGCCGGTCGATCCACCTTAACTCCAATTTCCTCAGAGTAATCTCCATGTACCTAGGAAAGTCATCACATCCAAATTAATCACTTCCATATGACAGCAGATATATAGCTCACCTGTTGGTAGAAAGATAGATATTAGCCAGAGCACAAAAGAAAAATACCTCCATGAGCTTTCCCAAGTCAAACTTTGGAGCCTTCAAGATTTTAACTTTGCGGATGAATACATTCTGTAAAGGATAAATACTTGAAGTGGCTTTCTCAATTTCTTTTCCAATAACCTCAGGAATAAATTTTGCGACAAGCTCTTTCAAATCACATGATGAAGCTTCGCGAACCATAATTTCTGTCATCTTTTTACGAATCTGGAAACAAGCATTTGGTAACCAAGCAATCAACAACAATATCTAGCAAATATAGTAGATGTATCCCATTACATAACTAATTTTACCTATCTTATTTGAATTGATTGGTCATAACATGTCCACTTGACCTGATTAGGTCTTCTCTTCATAAATGCAATGCAAAACATCCTCAGTGTGTATTTATTAGTTGTCTTGACATCTACATGAGCCTCTATCAATGTCTACCATTTGCATACTAGAGACCTGAGCTTGTTTGTGGTGAAATCCATACCCTGCACAATCAAACAATGGAATCTTCAAAACACCTATGCATAAAGCATAGAAATTCAAAAACCTTAATGAGTGATTGAACATATAATGCTTACCCAGAAATTTGTAAGAACATTCTTGCCTTGAACATCTTCTGCACGAAGCTTAATCTTTTTGTAAGCCTGATCCTCATCATTCTGAAGATCAGCTAGAGAAATCTCAAACACACGGTGCTTCAGACCATCAGAAGCAATCTGCATGACAGTTGCAATAACAAAAAAAATGAGGGAAAACTGCTATAGAATACTAACCTTAGAAAACATTAAGATCCAACAAAACAATATGCAGTACAAAGACACTCATATATAGAGGAGAAAATTATGGAAAATGAACTTGCATCCAATTTCCAAAAGTAACTTCAAGACACTTTCAAGCTCAAAACAATGTGCATGATTTAACTCCTTGAGAGAATAACCAAGTAACATTGAAGTATGTTAGTATTGTGGATTGGTGGAAACAATATATATCCAAAGGATGTAGAAACTTGACAATCTAAGGCTTAGAGAGAAATAGATAAAGAAAGTAGTATCCTACCCTATAACAACTACTCACTTAACTGGTTTATTTAAAGGTGGGTTATGTGGCACAGGTGGCCCCAAGAAAATAACTCAATAATCAGCTTGACCAGGGGCAAGATAATACTTGTCCTTGGATCCTTGTGCATGCCTTCCTGGTTGATTGTAAGTATCTTTCACATGCATTTGTCATGATCCCTATACTTAACATCCATAACAAAGTCTTATTCATCCGTAATAAAGTGTCATGCTTCCCATGGCCTGAAAACCACTGACATTTAGCATCCTTCGCTTTCATATCCACCTGTCGCATTCATCGCTTCCCCTTGTGCATAATAAGTTGTTCCTATACCTAACTACGGGCAATTCCTTGACTTACAACTTCATGGGAAATAATACATGGTACCAACCCTTTAAAACTTTCAAAATCCATAAAAATCATAAAACATCAAAATCCAAAAAAATCAAAACATTTCAAAATCCAAAAAAATTAAAAACATTTCAAAATTCAAAAAAATCAAAACATTTCAAAATCCAAAAATTTGAAAACATTTCAAAAATCCAAAAAAAATCATAAAATCCTCAAAATCCAAAAACATCACAAAACTTCAAAATTCCAAAAAACAAAGTTTGAGTTTGAGTCTAAGTCTGAGTCAGTTTTGTTAGAGTGGTCAACTACGTTGCCTCTATGTGCTTGCTACTTAGACAAGTCTCATCTTAAATGAGTCCCCGAGGCATTAGGTCAGTCCCTTTAGGTTCTCCAAATAAAATCATGACCCAGTATTTTGTTGAATAAAAATTCAAGTCGTGTCAAACTATGAGGTCTTTGTGCATTGCTACGTAGGCAAGGTCATCTATCGATGAGCCCTTGAGACCCTCTAGGTCAAGTCCTTTAGGGTTCATCGAGTCGGGTCATTTCCTTGGTCGGGAAGCAATCATCATTCAATCACAAAACAACAAATGAATGAAATATTTCATCATTTGATTATCATATCATCCATCAACCTGGTCATTTGGTTGGAATGGGGCATTATTTCATTTGTCTCATTTGGTCTTATCTCTTGTCTTTTCTCAATATGTGTCCTTCTTAAGATTTGAATTTGTCAAATTTGGTTATTCACCTTAAGCAGGATATGTCTTTCTTGCGGATAGGTATCTTGTCAACACTTGTCACTTGGTCAACTTTATCACATGTGTCCTCTACCTCAAATAGGATGTGTCCTTCCTGCAATTGGGTGTCATCACATCACTTGGACATATTCATCAATCTTTGTCAACCTATCGATCAAATCAATTTGTCATCTTTCGCCAATTTGCTAAGCAATCCTTGACAATCTATCAATCGAATCAATTTGTCATCTTTGTCAATCAACTTGGTCAATCAATCTTGCCTTCATCAGAATGTGTCCTTCTTAAGGCTAGGTGTGGCTAATCAAATCACTTTATCAATCCTTATCAACCTATCAATCAACTCGGTCGTCCTGGTCAACCTAATCAACCAAGCAAACAATCATCATTATCACTGAAAAACACTATCTTGGCAAACACTTTGTTAGTCTGTATTTTCTTATCTTTTCGATTGGTTTTATGTCATGTTACTAGTCTCCTCGAGGATGTTCTATCAATGGATTTAGAGGGACGATGATGGATCATGGCCTATTTTCTTTGTTTGTTGCTTGTGGTTTGTCTTGGTAAAAAGATAAGGACAATTGGGTCCCTAGTATGAGTTGGGGCATTCCTTGTCTTTTTGATTGTTTTTCTCTCCCAAATTGTCACCTTGCACACCATGGTTTATATCATACCATGGTTTTTGTGGTCCATTTGTGAAATTTTTGATGCCCAATGATGATAAATATAAAAATGTGAGCATGAAAGTTGGCTCCCTTATCATTTCCTTTCTATCTTCTTTCCCCTTTTCACGCTAACATCCCATCTCCCTTGTCTTTTCCATGTTAACATCCATCTCCTTCATGCTAACATTTCTTCTATCCTTCATCCTCTAGTCTTATCTTCCATTTCGAGAGCACATTCATGTTCTTTGACCCGCCTATCCTCTCGAGGGGGCATACCACAACCCTCTCGGTCATCCTTCCCCTTTCTCTTTACACTAGGGCATATTTCAAAATTAAATTTCTTTGACACAACGCTATTAATTGCATTATGTCAAAGAGGGGAAAAATGTAGACACTGAAAAATGTCCCAAGTTTGTGAGCAACATTTTTCCTTAGTCATCATCCTCTAATAATTAAATAATTTTAATTATTTAATTATTCTTGATCATGTTCCTTTATTAATTAATTAATTAATTCACTTTCTAATCTCTATTCTATCCTGATCAATTAAAATAAATTAATTGCGTCACTCATACCCCTTTCTTCAATAATTAAATAAATCATTATTTATTTAATTATTTATCTTTCATCACTTGTTTATAGTAAGATAATAATTATTATTTGACATTTTATTCTTCTATAATTAAATAATTGATGAAATTATTTAATTATGTGTCATTCTTCTCTTTTAAATAATTGATCCAAATCAATTATCCATATTTAATTTCTATCTCCTTCTTTAATTAAATTTATGAATTTAATTAAATCTCCTTTTTCATTTGCTCTGAATAAATCATTTATTTGTCACTTGTCCTTCTCCTCCATTTTCAAATAAATTATTTATCCCTCCATTTTGGACAAAGATCCCTTGCCATTATTTCATGTCATAGCCTGCATGTCCTACATGTCTGTCATAGTCGTCAGGCGTCATAGTCATTGATATCGTATCTTTTCCATGCATGGCATATTCTGGTTGCATCAATTTTCAACCATAGATCTTGGCATCTTTCTAGAAACTTGATCTTGGCCATCCATTTTGTAACCTCCCTCTCATGAATCCTCATTCGTTGATCTTAGAATCTTTCTAGAAGATCAATCTTGTCTGTCCATTCGAATGGTTGTCTATAAAAGCAACCTTTCTCCTCCATTTTTTAATTTAATAGATAATTATCTCCAACTTTCTACTTACTATTTTGCAGGTATTTGCACATGTGATGCAAAAAGTTTGAGGGCAAAGATTGTAAAAAGGATAAATAGGAGACCAAGAGAAGTGATTCAAGATTCAAGCATGGGGAGTATTAAGATTTAGTTCTTTTATTTTTCTTATGCTTTCATTGTTTTCTCTTGTTTGGATGAGGTTAATAGCTTAGATTTGTGTTGGCTGCCACTTTATATATGCTATTTGATTTTTCTCATCTTACAATATCTTTGCACAAAATCCGTAAATAGCACTGGTTTTCAATCAAGAACTAGTTGAAAAACCACATGTGTCCCAAAAAGATAAGAAAAAATCATTACTTTCCTTGGAACTATGTCAACATGACATCCAACCATAGGATTATGACAAGCTAACTTCTAAGTGACAACATGCATGGGTTTTAAATAGATTTTGGGAAGGGAGTACCGAAGAGCAATACAATTAGTTAGATAGGAATTAAATAATAAATGGTTTTGATGTTGCTAAAACTTTTGCATTGTTTATTTAGCCTTGATCCAAGGGTTCATGCTATTCTCAGGGCTTTATGGAAAGGTTTTGAAGGAGATTCATGGCATTCGTTGGTTAATATTGGGGATTTAATGGATGTTGAGCATAGTTGAGCTTATTGGATACATGAATAAAGTGTTAGGATAAGGTGACATTTACCTTGAAATCCCAAGTCTTTTTCATGTATCTCCATGTTCCTTGGAAGGTGTACTTGGATGACTAGGGACATGATGAATAAATTATTTATTTATAACTATTTATATGACATGTTGTAATTATACTCATACAAGATGCACATAGTGGAGGAATATTCCATTTGTACATCCACTTTGGGAGTGGGCTATAGGTGGACTTGCGTGTTTACATATGTCATTTGCGTATCTCCTAGATTTGTGCATCTAAGTTTGTATGTTGTTCATGTTAGTTATTAGAGTCATCGATGAGTTATTAGGCACTTGGGTTTGAAAAAAAATTATTGGTTGTGAGTTGGGTGCCCATACGTAGTCCATGTGAATATTTATCATATTTTACTAATTTTATAGGTTGTTTAGACTAGGAGGGGCGTATCATTTGGAGGTGGTATTTTCCTTTTGTTTTGAGAATCTATAATGGTTTTATTACACCCGCTCTTCTATATATTAGTGCCTTGGGTTAGTAGAGATACATCATTGTTTGCAGGTAATAAAGTGTTATTATATTGAAGACATAGGAGTGATGGAAGTGAATGTGTTGTAATATTTCTATTGAAAATAATACATGTTTGACCTCTCTTCATGGTTGAGTTTTTTCCCACAAGGTTTTCTACATGTAAATCTTTCAATATGTTCTTCTTATGTTGCCAAGTTGTTTCATTCTCTATTATTGCTATCTTATGGTGAATTAGTGTTCATTTCATTTATATTTTATGTTCACCTAAGATAGGTTTATTATGCATGTTAAAGTGGTTTTTTTTCATGACAAAAAAGATGAATATCTCAATATTTTTTGTAACAAGGCAGCTTATTTTCTAGATGTGTATACAATCATATATTTCCATATTGTAATGGTCTAATCCTTTAATCTCATCAATTTACTTATTGGACTATATATTGAAAATTTCCAACAATTTCCCAACATAAAGTAGCTTCAACTACACCAATGTTGAGAAAAATAGTCATCAATAACAATGAAAGTATAAACTTAAATTGTTCAAATATAATTAAACCTATTAGGGGTACATGTGGCTAACCATTAAAATTTAAATAAAACACAAACAAACATGTATAGTAGTAAGAAAAATTTAGAAAACATATATGGTATTGGATATACATGGAGAAATCATTTCAAGAACAAATTTGCCCTCAAATAGACAATACACTTGTATTAATCTAGTAGAAATGAGTATATCAATAAATCTCATCAAATATTTTTTAGTATAATTATTATTTGATAGAGTGAGAGTACCTACACAATATAATACCTCCTATATATTGAAACCTAAATATATAGACTCAAGCAAGCTCAAAAACCACCATAAACTAATGCAATGGTGAAAAAATTACATGACCCACTACATGATAGTGCTCTTCAAAAGAGAAAGTAACTCCTCTTACACACTAAATTATCATAGATTTATTTTCTGTAAAAAATATACACAACAAATCCAAAATCAATCTTATTTCAACATGGACTATGGAAAACTAATACCAACTATCATAGATTTTGTCATAAGATGTCATTAAGCTCGCTTTATCTTTCTTAGATGCTCCACAAGTGCACTAATTGTGTTGCCATTACTTTTTTTGAGAAAGATGCTCATAAGTTAGTTTGGGGATTGTACTAGGCAAACAAAGGGCTAAGAAGGAAAATAAAATTGGCATCAAGCCAAAAAATGTAGGGAATAAGTGCATTTCATGCCACATGAGTCATGAGCTAAACAATAATTCACCATCAAATTACCATGTTGGCGTGTGTAGTTTTGGGCACTTACATATTTCCCCCCTTAGGTACGATAGTCTACATAGAAGGTAGGTATTGTTTTTAAAGATTGATATTATAGTACCTACACTTACCTATACTTGCCTTTGTTGTTATCTTGCATCTATAATTATAACATAAATTAGTTAAGTACACATGATATGATAATATAAAAATGAAAAATGAAAAATGATGAGAGAACTTGTAACCTTTGATGTATACATTTAAGAGAAACTACCTTGTCATTTTCCCTTGTTTCTCTCCTATAACTTACAAAAATAAAAATTTATAAACTAACTCAATTACATATTGATAAGTGATTGCCTCAAATTAAGAGGTAAATTAGGATGAGAGGACATCCTATTGGTGCATCTCTTGATTATTACTTGTGTCATCTCATATTGTCTTAATGACTTGCAAAATTAATGAAATAAAAAGTGATATGCAAGAAAAACCTACCCTACAAAAGCACAAATAGACCAAAATAAAGGTCAATTTCACTTGCAATTATAAAGAGGAAAGAAGAGAGAAGATGCCAGTTAGATTCATCCTTGAGGTATTTGAGAGACCTAATTCTTATTGCTTTGGAATTTTTCACTTGTTTTGGGACTCAACCTTGCACTGCTAGTTTTTTTTGTCTTTTCTCTTTTGTGTGTCTAACCCTATATTTCTAGCCCAATACTTATAACTAAGATGAAAAAAAATTATGATTTTTGAGTTGTTAAATTCACCTAAGTGTTCCATTTCCCACACGCCTGTAATGTGTTGAAGTTGCTATTTTTTTTTAAATGTCAAAGTGTTTGGGTTGTTGTTTGAAATGTTTAAACTTGTGCAAATTGTTGGAGTTGTCAAAGTTTCCCTACTATGCATACCTTTATGCTCACCCTTGCTTCCCTTCGTTCTTTGCTCTGATTTTGGAATTTACTATAACATTATGCCATCCCACATTCACTCAACTTTATCCTTATATCATTTGGTCCACCAGACTTTCCCCTCTCTAAGCACCCTCTCCTAGCCATCCTCAAACTTTGATCCTTCACAATTTACATTTTGATTGGAGTTAGAACTTAAAAAAATTCCTCCATTTGCATACCCTAGTGGTATGAATTCCCCACCACTCACATTATCTTGACTAATGGTATGGATTCTTCCTAACCTTGGAAATTTAAAACTCCTCCCTATTTTTTTACTTTATGCTAACACACTAGAAAGGCCTAGAAAGGTCACATGTCATTGAAAAGGTTCAAGTACACTAGAAAGGCACTCACAACTAAAGGGGCATCATTTCACCACTTGTGGAATTTTCCATTTGGTTTTGGAATGATTTCAAGGTATTTTTGTATAAAGAAATCCTATAGGTAGTTAGGGTTTCCCCTAATAGTTTTTTTGACCTTGCATTTAATCATGACCATTAAAACTATTGTTTTGGTGCCTTAAACTCACAATAAGGGTAACATAAACACTTCAATAATTATATCGAAATTAACACATGGGGAAAAATCATTACATGTTTTATATTTGAATTCCAAGTATAGTGATAAATGCATAAACAACTTGAAAACCCTAAAACTAGCCTAATGAATCTCTACAACTATTTAATTGACTTAAAAGGCACATATAAATCATTTTTATATGTGAAGTGTCATAAAATTTCACCCCATGGAAATTTCACCTACATTTTTGCATCTAATTTAGTGTCCACTCCCTTAGTATTTGTGTAGGCTCATTACAACCCTTGCATCATCCTTTTTCCCCTTAGGATTCTCAAGACCATTTTTAGTAGCTACATTTTGTGTGTCATCTTTGCGTCAAACCTTGTGTTTTCCTTGTTCCCATTGATTTTAAGAGTGATTTGTATGGACATGTTGATGGTGAAAATGACACAAACAACATTAAAACAAAATATTTCTACTCTATTTCTCATGAAAAAGAAAGACAACATATAGTAGCCTAACTCCCAAGGTCTTGGTATTTGGTTCTCAACTATCTGGTGTGACTCAATCGGTTCACACAACTCTAATGTTCAAGGGGCATGTGCTGGTAACAAAGAATGCAAGCAATAACTCATTCTTAACGAACTATTTTTAGTAAATCAAAGGGGTTTCAAACAAAAGAAAAAGATAGATCAAAGGGTAAACCAGTAAACATGAACAAAACTCATCTATCATCCGGACATATATCTTCAATGATGAATGTTTTCCAATCAGATCAAGAAAACCAAAGCATGATACAATTCATAGAATAATCTATACCATTGTATACATCTAAGGTGCTTATTTTAATTCGCCTATTACAACTACTTCAAAGATTTTTTCTAAAAGAACACACACATTCATTCATTGCCAAGATCATAGATCAACAGACTTCAACAAATTTAATCCAATGATAATCTAACAAGATAATCCTTAAATCCAGTTTCTTCTAATGACTTTCATCACATAAGAAATAATCATGCTTCAGCACAATCACTGGCATCCAGATAGATTATAACTTATTGGCCTTATCAAGTAAAATTCAATTCTAACACCATATTGCGTAAACCTGTAATTTTATTTAATTGTAAAGTATCCAATAACAATGTATCTCAGTAATCACTACAAAATTCTATCTCCTAATATTAGGTAAGCCAATTTTTTTCTCTAATAGCGAACCTTTACAATATGATACCCAAAGGGTATTTATAGATATACAAAATTTGAACTCCACTTCTATTTTAAGTCATCCACCCTTTTAGGAAAAAAACTTTCTTAGAAACTCAGATCAATTTGATCTTGAGTTCTTACATTAGACATTTAGTTAAACTGGAGAATAGAAAATAGAAGAGAAAAAATGTCATGCGCTTCAAAACTGTCAGTGTTGCATGCAACATGCAAAGAAGAAGAAAGTCATGCATGTGAAGTTGGGTCTGCAATAAACTCATCATAACTGGTGAAGACTTGCTATAATACATCTAATTCTGGCCCATCAACCCAACTATCTTCAAATTTAATTCACTCCAATTCTACTGCAGCAAACCCTCTCATACCTTTTATCTTTGTCAACTCTCTTCTAGCAGCTTTTATCTCTTCTTTGACCTCCATCAGTCGATCTATCATCAGATCTTCACCATCATCTCCTTTCTGCATGAGTCCTCTAAACCTTTCATCCCATTTCTCTTTTATCTGACTCAAAGGCATGCCTTCCTTTGTTAACACATTAACATCTACTATGATAGCAATGACCGCCTCCAACTCCTCAAATTGTTCAGTTAGATTATTAACAGCATCCTGGACCTCATTCCTATGCTTACACAAGAAATTTGTTCTAAATCGGAGTATACGAGAGGTCTTTTCCACAAAATCTTTATTATCCTCCTCAAGTATTGACTGTTCAAGAAGAGTAGTCAAAGGCAATGTACTAACCTTTTCCAATTTTTGACTATACTCTTTATATTCCTCTTCCTGTTTCTCCGATGCTTCAATATATTGATGCATTTCTCTTATCAACTCTCCTGCCCCTTTGTAAACCTCAAAACCCTCAACCAAAACTTCACCTACTTCTTGATTTAACTTGTCAACCCATCTATCTACCATATCCGCTTTGCCTCTTACCTGCACTAAATCATCCACCTCCTTTTTTGCTTAACAAAATTGGAGTCTCAATAGCCGTTACTTGTTGTGATCTTGGAGAAGAGACACTTTTCAAAAAGGAATGCAATTGATCCAACTGAGCCTTAAGCTCATCTTTCTTCTGTTTATCCTTTAACATCCTTGAATTGGTTGTTGAAGCTACCACATCAATTAGATTCATCTGCTGATTCCTAGTAGGCCTTCCCAAGTTGACAGTACTCAATTGATAATTTGTTAACTGCATGTCCCCTACCTCCTTTTTTTTCATTGGTATGGCACACTCAGCAACAATCTCTCCCTTGTCCGTGAGTTTGGTAGAGTGTAGGATCTTGGCCTTCTTTTTAGGCCTCTCTTGTTCAATCTCCTTCATCATATCCTCCCAATTGAGAGGTTGTGAATGTGTTACTGTCCTTTTCTATAGGCCCAATTTTAACCAAGTGGGAGCACTTGGAGCAATAGTCATTATAGTGGAAGAAGAAGCAATAGTAGTAGTAGGGGGTGGTTGCATATTTACCTGGGATTGAGAATCAACCCTTGGTTCCTCTTGTTGTTTTTGCACCACATGCATCTGTACAAGCTTCTCAGCCTCTTCCCTATCCTTTTTTTCCTGTATCTTCTTATCTTCTTCTTCCTTCTTCAATCTCTCTTCCTCCAATTGATCTATCTCCACTTTTTCCCTTTCCAATCTTTCCTTTTCTAATCTATCCTTCTCTATTCTTTCCTTTTCCAATTTTTCCTTATCCAATGTTTCTTTCTCTAGAGCTTCTTTTTCCAGATTTTCCTTCTCTAAATCCTCTAGTCTTTCTTTCTCTAATCTTTCTACCTCTAAAGCCTTAAGCTTTTCTGCCTTCTCTTCTTCTTCTTTTTGGCGAGCTTCCTCAACAAGTTTCAACTTGGCCTCCAAGACTTCTTTCTCCCTCTGATGTCTTGCCTTCTCTTCCTCAAGGTCATGAATCTTTTGTATCATCTCTAACTTATCATTTTCTTCTTTAACCTTGAATTCATGTTCTTGTTGCCTTTTTTGTCTCTCTACTTCATTAGCTCTTGACTTTGCTTCAATTTTTTGCTGTTGTAGTATGGAATCAGTTTTGGCATCCATGACATTTTGCTTTTCTATTTTCTTAGCTTTTGCCTCAACATCCTTTCTAACTTCTTCAAACAATGCCCATTGCTCCTCTTATGTCATTACCTGTTCAGCAACCTCCTCTAGAGGCATATTCTCTTGCAAATCCTTCTCTGACACAGTTACATCTGAATCTGTTCCAACATCATGAATTTCCCTTTCCACTTCTTTTCCCTTTGTAGTTTGAGCCATACTATGAAGAGCCCCCTTTTGAAATTCTTCACTCTGCTACTTTGCAAGTGGGACTTGTGTGGAAGATTCACCTAATGTAGGTGTTGAAACAATCGATCCTATTTGAACATCCCCTTCTTGTGTTTTCGCTTCATCACCTGCTACTTCAAGTTCTATCTCTTTAATGTCTGGGGGAAAGAACTCCAAAGGCTCTTTGGGGGTGTCTTTCTTTTGAGTCTTTTATACCCTTTCCCCTTTTTAGGAGCTGGTCCTTGAGGAGCTTTGGTTCTTAACATCAACCAGTGAACACTTCTATCCAAGACTGTTCTTCCTATCTGCTTTATGTCAATACTTTCTTCACTGTCCCAGTCAATTGGATCCAAGCTCTTAGTTCCTATGTTTAAAGCCTCATAAGATGGATCCAATACAACTCCATCATCCACCAATGTGTCAGGAATGTCATTTTTGACTCCAAGTTCTGCCATGAGTGAGACAGATAACCTCTCATAATTCTTTTTCCTCAAGTCATACTCATCTTGCCAATCACTCCAGAAATCTTCTAACAAATTGAAATGCTTGTCAAACACAAAAGGCAACAAGGCATGCATCTTACCCTTCGGGTCAAAATAACTACGAGCTATGTATAAACCTAACTTCAACTGTATCAGCTCACTACAAACCACCTTTGCTCCTACCAAATGTTGATAGCCATACTCACCCAATTTCATGGGGAATTTGTGACATCCTGTCTTATGTTTTATTCCGAACCGAGCACTAACTCCAAGATCCTGATATACAAACTCCATCAATACTATCCTGTTATTACAACACCTTGGAAGTAAATGTGGATGGCCTTCAAAATCAGCTAACCTGAAATATGTAAACTTGGGGTATTAAATGTACCAACATCACCATTCAGCAATGAATGCCATGGCTTCTTGACTCAATCTATACCCTGCATCTCCGTTTAATTGGTTAATGACTACATATATGAATGCATCATTAACCCTTCTGAACCGAGTCTCAGCAACCTGTAGAGACAGTTGGTTATAATGTTGCCAAACTTTCTTCTGTCCATCCAAGACTTCCATTATCCCTACTCTGTTTAAACCTGGGAAGATACCCAACCTTGTTGCTGCATACACAATGTAAGAAGTCATAAAGAAGCATTTAGTCTCCCTGATGCTGGTTAGTTGATCATGAATAGTATTTGATACAATCATTGACCAATCAAACTGATGAGTGCCATGTAAAATTGTCTGGATAAAAGGAAACATCCATTACTTGAAACGAAATGTATCTCTCTTCCGAAAAACTCTGGACAGTATCATTATTAAATTTGATATCTCTTTGTAGAAATCTTCCCTCTTTGGCTGATCCACAAGCTTGGCTAGCGATTTCTTCTCTGTCTTCAACCACTTTTTGTTTAAATGAGATTTATTGGATTCTTTATAATTACTATATTTCTCCAAAGCCTTTGCCTCATCCAACTGCACCAAGTTCTTAGGATCTAGGACATTGAATATACTTTGCAATGCTTGAGGAGTGAGATCAATAATCACATTGTTTTGGGAATCCATGCACTGTCTGGTAGCAGGATTGTAGGCACTGGTTGTTGTCAAGATCAACTCTAGGCATTGGATTGACAAAGGAAACAAAGTGATATGAGCCAAACTAGAATCAATAATTCTCTTGGTTCAATGTGTCACATCCTCATTGAATGTTTCAGTATACGCTTCCTCAAAGTTGTACTGGCCCAAGTTTGTGTTGGTGATGTTTGACCAGTCTGATTCCACTTTGCTTACTTTCACAAGAAGACTCCTGTGATTATACCTCAAGGTATAAGGCAATTGTTCTGGCTTGATCTTCTTTGGTTTAGGTACTGCCTTTGATGTTCTTGCAGGTTGATTTCTTTGGGAAGATTCTCCTGATGTTCCTGAGATTGAAACATCTCAAAAATGTATCTTTAAAATCATACCTTTCCAACACACATCGAAGGTGAAACTAGGTAGCAAACATCTTAAATAATCTTCTTCTAACATACCATCGGGATCAGAGCAAAAACTGTTACTGTCACTCTACTAACAAGAAGCGGACTCAGAGTCGGAAATGAAATAGTGATCGAAACCGGAATCGGAATAGAAACTGATTCGGTTCCCTTCAGATTTTTCATTTTCATTTTTTGTTTCAGTTCCGCTTCTACTAGGAAAACATTTTATGAAGTAAAAACTTCTTACTATAAGCAGAGTCGGAGACGGGATGGAAAATGAAATTGCCACTAAACATAAAAACACATCCAAACTCCTTAATCAATTATGATCCCGCTTCCGATGTTGACCATAACGTCATCGACAATTTTATCAATTTAACACTTGACTCCATGATTAAAGACTAAGATCATATTTAAATGAAATGAGGCTTAAAATATATAATGAAAAGACCATGCCCATATGACCATGGGGGATGACTGTATTTTTAGGGCATCATATTTAAACAATTTTAAAAAGTGAGCTCAGAAACACGCAAAACCCTAATCTAGAAAATGCGATATAAAACTAGGGCACAGATTCAACCCTTCCTAATTTATCCAAACGAATGCGCAATGAAAGCCCAAGTGAAAATCGGATCCTACCAACCCTAACTCATTGTAAAAACCTAGATTTAATCTACCTCACTGTGAAAACCCTAATTAAACCTACCCATTTAAAACCCAACGCAGCACGACGCGATCATGACAAAACGTGAAAGCGACTGTGCCCCTTTCACTATAAAACCATAAACACAAGCATAAAATGAAATCAAGAACAACAAATAAATAAAGAAAGAAAACAAACACACAAACCAACCAAAACAGCGAACTTGCACAAAGATTTAAATCAAACAAACCCAAACCCAAAAACATGAAAGCAAATAAATAAATAACGACAAGAGCATAAACCCTACCTCGAATGCAAAACCTGACTAACCTTCTAAATTGATTCGCAAGCAATATCTCCTCCTCCTTCAATGATTCACTCAGACGAACTCCGCAGCTGCTCTTCCTCGCTCTTTGATTTTTTTTTAACAATAATAATAATAATGCATTTAATCCTTAATGAAGGTAAAAATTAGAGTTTCTACCTACACATGGCAGCTGTCATTAATGCATTAAATGCAATTAGGCAGGGTTGGAACTGGAAGAGAACAAGCACTTCACTATAGTGCGACTTCAGTCAAAAAGTCAATCAACCAAGAAACGGCAGGAGCGGAATCGGGATGAGAACTGATTTAGAAACTTAAAGAATTTCCCAACTTCATTCCCGTTCCAGTTCTGAGTCTGCCAACAAAGGACAAAACGAAACCAAACACAATAAGTAAAACAAAAGACTGACATAATAAAACTTAAGACAAGGACTTAATCAAAAAGAAAAAGTTTCAAAAAGTGGAGGTGGAGACGGGATGGATTTTAATTTTGGAATTTTCAGTAAACACTAACTTAACGTCCACTTCGGGTCCGGCTCCGATAAAGGCAAAAAAAACAAAAGGGTAAAATAAAGACTATGGGGATGGGGATCGTATCGAGTTTTGAAAGAAATTTCAGAACCTGATTTGGTTCCGGCTCCGATTCCGACAGACTAAACCAAAATAAAACAAAGTGTTGGAAGCAAAAGACTCTAGACTTTGTTTGAAATCAACCAAAGATAAAAACACAAAGGGGGACCCATCTTGACCAAGGCAAAAGATGGGGTAGTTGTGCAAGGCATAAAAAATGGTGATTGGGCTGGGAAAATGGTTTACCCATTTTCAAGATACCCAATGAAAATTTTAGTCACCCTAAAACTACCTAGTTTATGAATCATACTAACTTGAATAAGATTAGATATATGTAGGATAAGTTTGAGCTAGAATCTCAGATGTATGTGCCCATGAGTTATTTTTGAATCTGAGTGTGTGCCTATGTTGTGCATAATTCTTTATAGATACTTTCTCTATTTGTGAACAACTATACCTTAAGATTCAAGCTACATAGGTTGATTCCTTTAACTATTGTGCAGTAAAATCCTCAAAATTGCTCCATTGCTAGACAGGCGTCCATAGCCCCGACGAAGATACCTCTAGTTCTCTCAAAGCATTGCTCTACTGCCAGCCAGGCATCCATAGCCCCAATAGAGATACTTGATTACCCATTTGATATTGAGTTTGCGTCTTCTTTCTTTCTTTTCTTTCATTCATTTTTTCCTTTAGAACCTTGCTTGTGGAAATCTTTTGTGCACTCCTCAATACTTCAGACATAATGAATCTGAAACATGGGTTGAGAAATACTATGGATTTCGTGATAGTTTTGGAATCGGATTTTTTTCTTGAATCAAAGGGTAGAGCCATTCTAAAACAAATGGGTACCTACTCATGCAAATGTTTTTCTAATTTGGTGACAAATCTTTGATCATAATTCAGGAGATATTCACAATATATCTTCTATCCTTAATAACTTTTCCAACCCAAACTAGAATGGTCATAAAACATAAGTTTTAGAAAGAAATCCTTTTCAATGGTGATAATGAAAACACCTAAACCAACTTCTCTCCTAGTACCAATAGTATATTTTGAATAACAACCCCTTAATTTGAAATGAACAAAATGAAGATCCCCAACAAAATAAGATAAAACAAAAACAAAAACAAACTAACAAAAATAGAAACTTAAATGCATATGATACAGTATAATACGATTTCTTTCAAAACATCAGACCTTCTATGCACCAAAATAGTGCTTGAAAAACTAACCATTAACTGGTAATGGAACAGGCACCCCTATTAAGGTACTCAAACGAAAAGCATTTTCACTTAGTATTTCAGCCACTTGATAAGGACCTAACCAAAGTCTATCAAACTTCTGATGATATCCTTTCTTTTCCTTGGCCTTATCCCATTATAACATAAGATCTAATATTCTAAAGGATTTTATTTTGGCTCTCTTGTCAAACCAGTGCTTGACAACAACTTGATGCTTAGAGAATTGCTGCAAAGCAACATCTTTTTGCTCTTCCATGTTCAATAAATTAAGTAGTCTAACCTCAATCCTATCATCCTTGTTATAAAATTCTTGCATGAACTTAAGAACTGGTATTTGTAAATGAATTGGGAAGATTGGATCTTGGCCATAAACTAACTTAAAAGTTGAGTTTCCTAGAGTTGCTTTAATTCTGGTTCGATCTGCCCATAAGGCAAATCTCAACTGGGTATGCCAGTCCCTAGGATTATTCTCTAACAACTTTCTTATAACTTCCAATAAATTTTTATTTGTGGACTCAGCCACTCCATTTCCCTGAGGGTAGTAATTGGAAGAATACTTCAAAACAATCTTATGTTCATAGGCCCATGAAATAAACTCAGCAGAAGAAAAAGCAGGGCCATTATCACATACCAGAGCAAATGGAACTCCAAACCTGGTTGTGATGTTCTCAGTTAGAAACTTGATGACCACCTCTATGGTACTATTCTTGCAAGGTTGTGTCTTAGTCCAACGTGTACAATAGTCAGTTGCAGTCAAAATGAATTTATGACCTACAGAAGAATTTGGATTAATTACACCTACAAAATCAAGTGCCCATTGGGCAAATGGCCTTACCTCATATACCGGTTGCAAGGGCATTGCAAGATTTCTTTCTCTAGTTGCAGAATTTTGGCATACATGACAAGTCCTGCAGTGTTGATGTGCATCTCTAAACACATAAGGCCAATAATAGCCTGATCTTAAAATCTGATGAGCCAAAATATCAGCAGATCCATGCCTTGTTCCATGCCTTCCATGAAACTCAGAAATAACATGCTTTGCTTCTTGTTGATCCAAACAGCGTAGGTAAATTCCATGAAAATTATTTTTGTAAATGGATCCCTATTTGAGCATGTAATGAGCACTCTTCATCCTCAATTCTCTCCTCTGAGTAGTATTCATTCCTTTCAGACATTTGTTATTGAGGAGGAAGATGACTAAATATGTATACCAGGGATCCTTTGTGAATGATTGGACAGTGTACTGTTGGCAAGTGATGCTTCTGTCTACTTCAGCCATTGCTTTTGACAGTCCTTGTCCTCGAACGAGTTTCATCAGGTGAATTTCTAAGTCAAACTCCTATAAGATTTCCATCCATTTCCCTCTTCATTCCCCTAATTCACTTTGCATTAGGAGAGACTTCACAGCTGGATCTGGAACTATGGCCATAACTTGACTTCGAATTATGTAATGCCTGAACTTCTTCACTGCTCGTACCAATGCAAAGGCTTATTTTTCTAGTGGTGAATACCTTACTTCTGCATTAATAAATGAAGAGCTCACAAAGGCAATAGGTCTCTCCTCACTCTCTTCTCTTCTTTATGTTAAAACTGTTACACATGAATGTTCAGAAGCAAAATAATAAATGTATAAGGGTTTTAGATAATCTAGACTTGTCAAAACAGGTGCCTCAAATATAGATGTTTTAATCTGCATGAAACCAGAGTTAGCCTCTTCACTCCACTCAATATTTGCATTCTTCTTCATCATTTCATTGAGGGGTTTGACAATCTCTGCAAACCTTGTTATAAATTTCCTAACAAAATTGATCCTCCCAAAGAAAGACCTCATTTCCTTCTTGCTTCCTGGCTTTGTCAATTTCAAGATGACCTCCACTCAGTCAAGATCTATGGAAATCCCCTCCTCTGATATAATGTGACCTAAGAGCTTTCCTTCAAAAACTCCAAATACACATTTCTTTGGGTTAAGAGAGACACCATAACTTATACATTTCTTTAGAACCTTTTCTAGGTCTGCAGCATGATCTTCTCTATTCCTATAGAAGATGGTTAAATCATCTACATAAATGATTATACATTTTCCTATTAGATCTTTGAAAGTTACATCCATTGCCCTTTGAAAAGTGGCTCCAGCATTGATGAGACCAAATGGCATCCTCCTATAAGAAAATGTTCCCCATTTAGTGGTGAAAGTAGTTTTCATCCTATCCTCATGACTAACAAGTACCTGATTGTATCCAAAATACCCATCCAAGAATGACATCATCTGGGATCCATTTACCTTTTGTAATAATTCATCAAGAGAAGGTAATAGATAATTGTCTTTCTCAAAGGCCTTGTTTAGATTCCTAAAATCCACACATAACCTGATCTCACCATTTTTCTTGCAGACAAGAACTAAATTAGCCACCCAGGTAGAATGTCTAACCGGAAAGATTATTCTGGCAGATAAAAGTTTCTGCACCTCCTTCTGAATTAAGGGCTCAATTAAAGCATTGACCTGGCGTTGCTTTTGGCGAAAAGGCTTGGCATCTGGCTTGAGGGGGATGGTATGAGTAATGACTGATGTGTCAAATTTTTTTAAATCATCATAACTCCAAGCTATAGCTTCAATGTTCTGCTCTAAAACCTTGACTATCTTGTCCTTAATTTCCCGAGGATAAGTTTTTCCTATAAGAACATTCCTTTCTGGACCTGAGTGAGTCAAATTAATAGATTCATACTTACCTCCCTCACTCTCTGTAGGAATCCTTTGACGAGCCCTCGGATCTAAATCAACTATCCTCTCTAAAGCAACCATTCCCTTCAGAATGCTATTACTCTTTAAATCCAATATCCCTTATGGACTATCTTTCTTAGGGTCCCAATCTCCCTAATCTCGTTCAGATTCATCAATTATTTGTCCTTGAAATACATCAAAACTTTCCAAAAAAGCTAAAATGTGTTGATCACCATCAAATTCCTGAAAGTGTCTAACATTATCAAGAACATAGGGATTGAAATCAACTGAATTGAGAACCTCTTCAAATCAAAATCTTGCATAGGTTCTAATGTGCTAGCAGCCACAGCCAGAGCATCTGCAATTTGATTAACCTCCTTAGGGATTAGACTAATCCCAAAAGCATCAAAATCTTTGATTAAATTCCAAACCCTATTTCTGTATGCAACCAATCTTTTGTTGTGACATGTATATTGGCTACGTACCTGCTTTACAATTACCTCATAATCTCCCATAACTGTGAGAGCAGTAACCTTCTTCTTATGAGAAAACATAAGACCCCTTGCAAGTGCTTCATACTCAGCCACATTGTTTGTGCAACCGAACTGCAATCTATAAGAAGCAAAGTAAGTCTTCCCTTTTGGGTTAGTTAGCTCAATCCCTGCTCCACTTCCTGCTTTAGATTTGGAACCATCAAATTTAAGAGTCCATAATTGATCCTTGGCTGGGAGATCCTTCTTTTTAGGAATAACATGGGATGAATTACTTAAGATGTGTGGTGGCTCAGACTTTTGCTGTTTATTAGAATTTGATTCGAGACAAATTTCAGTTGAAGATTTTTCTACATTTTCAGCCTGTCTAGGAATTACTTCCTGAACAACCTCCTGAGTTAAATTACAATCCAACTCACTTCTCATCAATGCCTTGGGTATTGGCAAAGTATGTGGGGTAGGTGTATCAAATAGGAACTGGGACACCTTAACTTCCTTTTGAACTTCAGAACAAACAACCTGAGTTTGTTCTTCTGGTGAAGGACCTTCCTATTGAGAACGACTAGCCCGTGTAAGAATAGTTGCATCTTCAACTTGAAAAGAAAACTCATTGATGGGGGTCTGGGCTTGTTCTTCTTGACATATTTGTTGATGTTGATCTACCTGACTTAGAATATCTAAGCATGATTGACATGTTAATTCTGAATGGTTATGATAATGTATCCTACACCAATTAGAAAGCAACAAACTACTCAAATCAGTTTCTGCTCCTAATACCAACTTATCTTGTTGTAATTTTCTTATCAGAACCTGTTGGTTGGTGCAGATCATTGGGTCATTTTGTTCTAAGAGTAATGTATCATCAAGACTAACTACAGAGAAAGTAAGGACTTCCTCTTGTTTGTAAACTCCTATCTCAATCTCAAAGTATGCTACTTCATTTGAAGCATCATATTATGTGACCATGTGTTTGAGCCTAGGTTCACTTTCAATTCTTATCTATGTTGCAACTCCTTTCCATGGTAACCACATGTGAGAGAAATCCAAGGACAGATACCCCCCTATGCTTTTCATTAGCTCTCGACTTAGGAGCATACCATATGTTTCTGGGATATCAGCTACTTGGATATCTATATAGGTCTGGATCCTTGGGTCTGATCCAACCTGCACATGCATGTTCTTTAATTCACCTACAACATTGAATTTGGTTTTATCCAAATGTATCACCTTTTTATTGGTTGGGATAGGAATCAATCCTAACTTCTTACAAATCGAAAAAAGGCATGACATTTCTCGATGCTCCAGAATCTAATAAACAATTATGCAGATTCTTTCCAAAGATTTTCAAACTTAACAGAAAAGGTGGGGTACTAGTCTTACCTTTATAAATGGTTTCATTTATCTCTTTTGCTGGAGTCACTTTACCTTTCCCTTTTAGGTGACCTGCCTCCTCCAAAGCTTTTAATACCACCTCCCGTTGAACTGGGCACCACTTCATAATGTCAAAGAATGACAGTGATGTCTTCTACTTATGTAATTCTGCATTGAAATCAAACTCTGAATCATTCCTAACTTGATATTTAGGAAAAGGAGGCGGATTACCTCTATTATGAGAATCAGAAGGTCCCTTTGGTGGTGGTGGATTGTTATATGCATTCTAGTTAGGTGGGACCATGTTATTAGGGGTGCAGATGTAGCAAATGGGCCCTTATTCTAATTTCTCAGAAAGTGACCTCCTTTGGACTAAAAAGCTTGAGCATCATATACATCTTTCTCTGGCTCATTATCTCCTTGCATAGGGAACTGATATTTTTCTTCAATGGTTTCATAAGTCATGGCAGTGCTAATTGGCCCATTATCCTTATTGGAATTTCCTATTGGAGGATGGGCATCAGCTTGTGCAATCTTTTCCATTTCAGGGCAGTTAACCTCAAAATGTGTTGCAGTATCATGTAGCCTGCACCAATTAGTCATAAAATTGAGGTCAACAACATTAGCAATATGTGATCTCTCCTCACCTGACTGATAGTTATGGGGAACTCCCCCATTTTTAGGCCCAGTATTCCATTGCATATTGTTGTTGTTGAACCTCTAGTTATACCCTCTGTTCTAATTTTGGTAATTCTGGTTAGAGGAATTTTGACCTTGAAAGTTTCAATTGGTGTTCCGGTTTCCATTCTGATTAGAATAATTACCTTGATTGTTATAACCTCCCTGGTTGTTGTAATTTTGATTTTGGTTGTGGGGAGGGTTTTGCCTTAGTTGTGCCATGTCATTAGACATTTAAGATAGAGTCTTCTTAAGAGTCTCTAACTCATTAGTCAATTGGATAGTTTGCTCATTCTACACATTTTGTACTATGGCTGGGGAATGAACATGGGTTGATCCTCTCGCTTGTTGTTGTGGATTTTGAGGTTGTTGGGAAGAATCTTGCATGCCATTATCGAAGAAGGGCATGGTAGGTGGAGCTTGTAGCTCAGACACAGGTCCATATTGGGAATAAGACATCCCTAGGACAATGTTGTATAATGGTGGATTAGGCATCAAATAATTCGTGGGAGGAGGAACTACTCCTAAACCTCCTGGTTGTAGACTTATCTGTTGTTGCAACTTGATGGCCAGATGATAAACTTTAGACAAAGAGTCTATCTCACTAGGCTGATACATTCTCTGCAAGAATAGACCAATTAAAGGATCAACAACTCTTAAATATGCCTATATGGCAATATTCTCAGCTACTAGATAAGGGTCTTGCAACCTACGAAACATTCTTTGGAATCTAGTATTGAACAACGTTAGTGGCTCATGATGTTCCTTTCTTATTGTGGAAAACTGATGATACAAAATGGCAGGGTCTGCATAAACTTGACTCCTTGATTAAAGACTAAGGACATATTTAAATGAAACAAGGCTTAAAATATAGAACGAAAAGACCATGCCCATATGACCATGGGGGATGACTGTATTTTTAGGGCATCATATTTAAACATTTTTAAAACGTGAGCACAGAAACATGCGAAACCCTAATCTAGAAAATGCGATATAAAACTAGGGCACGGATTCAACCCTTCCTAATTTATCCAAATGAATGCGCAAAGAAAGCCCAAGTGAAAACCGGATCCTACCAACCGTAACTCACTATAAAAACCTAGATATAATCTACCTCACTGTGAAAACCCTAATTAAACCTACCCATTTAAAACCCAACGCAGCACGACGTGATCATGACAAAACATGAAAGCGACCGTGCCCCTTTCACTATAAAACCAGAAACACAAGCATAAAATGAAATCAAGAACATCAAATAAATAAAGAAAGAAAACAAACACACAAACCAATCGAAACAACGAACTTGCACAAAGATTTTAAATCAAACAAACCCAAACCCAAAAACACGAAAGCAAATAAATAAATAACGACAAGAATAGAAACCCTACCTCGAACACAAAACCTGGCTAACCTTCTGAATTGATTTGCAAGCAATATCTCCTCCTCCTTCAATCGATTCACTCAGACGAACTCCGTAGCTGCTCTTCCTCGCTCTTTGATTTTTTTAAAGAATAATAATAATAATGCGTTTAATCCTTAATGAAGGTAAAAATCAGAGTTTCTACCTATGCATGGCAGCTATCATTAATGCATTAAATGCAGTTAGGTGGGGTCGAAATTGGAAGAGAACAAGCACTTCACTATAGTGCGACTTCAGTTAAAAAGTCAATCGACCAAGAAACGGCGGGAGCAGAATCGGGATGAGAACTAATTTAGAAACTTAAAGAATTTCCCAACTTCATTCCCGTTCTGGTTTTGGGTCCGCCAACAAAGGACAAAATGAAACCAAACACAATAAGTAAAATAAAAGACCGACATAATAAAACTTAAGACAAGGACTTAATCAAAAAGAAAAAGTTTCAAAAAGTGGAGGTGGAGACGAGATTGATTTTGATTTTGGAATTTTCAATAAACACCAACTTAACGCCCACTTCGGGTCCGGCTCCGATAAAGGCAAAAAAAAACAAAAGGGTAAAAGAAAGACTGTCGGGATGGGGATCAGATCGAGTTTTGAAAGAAATTTCATAACCCGATTTGGTTCCGGCTCTGATTCCAATAGACTAAACCAAAATAAAACAAAGTGTTGGAAGCAAAAGACTCCAGACTTTGTTTGAAATCAACCAAAGATAAAAAAACACAAAGGGGGACCCATCTTGACCAAGGAAAAAGATAGGGTGGTTATGTAAGGCATAATAGGACACCAGTGTGTCATATGGATGTTTGTGTGCCATGCTAGCATCTTGTGACATTTCAACATTCAAGCAACCATTTCTAAGCATGTTGCCACTTGTCACCTACCTTATTCAGTGGAAACGACTCAGGACGCTTGGTAATGGCTTGGGAGCCTTATTTTCCCTCCTCTTCTCACTTTTAAATCTATATTTGTACTTTATTTTGGTCTCTCTAGATCTTCTCCCTTGCTCTCTCGGTATTTTCTCTCTTGCTAGATCTCAAAATATATCTTTCTCTCTTTTTCTCGAGCTTGAACATCTCTCTTGCTTGCTATAACATTCTCGAGTTCTCACAACATTCTCTTTGCAACTCCCTTGGCTCTCACAACTCTCTCTTTCTTTATCTCTTTGGATTTCTCAAGCCTTGCAAGTATATCTATTCATCTTATGTCTTTGAGAATATTGGGATTTATCACATCCCTTGACTATGCATTTTTTATTCTTTTCTATTTATCTGTCTATTTGGATATCCGTGGAGGTGGAAACATTGAAAATGGGGTTTGATTGAGGCAAGCCCCTAACAACACAAATTTTTAATCTTGGCCTTATGTGTGTAGGTGTTGGAGAGATTTACTTTCTAGAGGCTTCATTAATTGGGTTATTGTGAGAATTTTCTTTCTCTTATTCTCTCATTCCATCATTTACATTTTACTTAGTTTAATTTATTTTATTCTTTTTTAGACTCTATTATTTTCCTATATTTCAAGAGTTCCTAGTAAGTCAGAATAGTAGTAGTCATCTTTTTGTTTTCTTTGATAGTCTTAGGTTTTGATTCGTATGAGATGCCAACATGTCACACTATCATCCTTGGGCCACACTATTTATAATGTCGTAGAATTGCACCTAAGGGCAATTCCACATTTTTGCATCTTTTCCTAGCATTTATAAAACCATAGAGCATTAATGACAAAAGTCCCATGAGTCATAATTTCATGATTCTGAATCCATGTAGACTTGTGGCAAAGTGACAAAATCCTAACAACACATCTCTCAAAAAATCTAGGCTTTGGACTCCTGCATGGCACATGGATGTCCGCATGACGCACTAGCGTCCTGACAGTTTTCTAAGTTTGAAACAAGGAATCTGGAATCTTGAATCTTTAACACACATCCTAGTAGTTAGGTCTCAGATGTAATGACTCTTTGTCGCCCTTGCATGCATGAAAAACCCCTTTCTTGCTCTCATTTGGGGTTGGAAGTCAATTATTCAAGCTCTCTCACTACTTGCTCCAATCTTGGGTTCTCTTCATCCTTGATAGAAATACTCTCATAGGCATGTTGAACTAAGGTCCCTCCAACAACTAAAGCTCTCAAGCAAGCACTCAGTAGTGCGTCTGTGTGCTCCAAAGCGGATCTTGACCCATGGGCAACACTCTCTCTCTCTCACCCTTTCTTATTTGTTCATTTACTACTTTGTGGTGTGGGTTCTACTCCTGAGCGAGTTTTTCTTTCACCACACTTTGTTTACTTCATCTACACTCCTTTCCAAACTTGGCTATTAGTAGAGGTGGGAGAAAAGATCCAAACACTCAGGAAAAGGTAAAATTTCTCTAAGTCCCTTTGTGTTTATTCTAGAATCTAGCTTCTTGTTTGGTTATTTTATCCAATACACCTTTGACCCGAGTTTGGAGGTGAAACTTGGTTTTGTCCACGTGAGCTCCCTACAGCTTAGGACACCAGTGTGTCACACTGGCATCTTGAAACTGTGTTGATGTCCTTTTTCTGAGATCTCCTTCATCAGAGGCGAAGATCTTGGAGTTTCACTCTCTCGAGGTCCAGAGTGATTATGATGTACTTCTTTACAATTTTATCAAATCATTCAAGCTGAGGTGTATAAGGGCAGTTCGTTCCTTGGTGATCTCTTGAGAATAAAGAGATCGGTGTGCAATGAATCCCTCTTATATCATATTTTGGTGAACCCAATGTGAACGTGTTAGATCTATTTTCACAATGTTGCATGTTTATGATAATCCCTTTTCTAAAGAATATTTCAACATGTTGGAGGATGCTCTAGATGATTTCTTAGAAGTACTCTCCCCTATCTATAAATCTTCTGAAAAAACTCTCCCCTCGCAAGCCGAGGAGTTGGTAAATGTGGTCATGGTCTCGTGGCTCCGAGCCCTAAGAAACCCTAGCTGAACCATCCCCTAGGGAGAACTATTCTATCTATGGGATTTTATGTCATAGTGATCCATTAGACTTATATTCGAGATTTATGACTCTACTTCTTATAATGTTGTTGGGCATACATACGACACAAGGATAAATAAACAAAAAATTGATCAGCACCCTTTCATTCCTACATCGCAACCAAATCAAGTTCCTACTTCTTTGCCACCATCTCAACCTAGCCTTCCTCTAGCTCCTAAACATGTGATCAAAGCACCAGGTGATTACGATCTTGTCAAGAAACTTCGTGTTACTCTGGCTAAGATCTCACTTTAGGACTTGCTTTAGATTGCTCCAATTATTAAGAGATGTTGTAAGAAGCCTTACAAAAGATTCTCTTGCCTGTCTCCACTAGGCCTACAAATTTTAATGCATTGTTGACACATATTTGAGAAAATTCATTGAATATTATGTTCCACCCACAAGAACTCCAACCTTCGGATGTGTAGAAGCAAGCAAATCCTTGATGATTATAATTAATGTTAATAATATCATTATTAGGCGCACTCTCATTGATACTGGTTCAACTCTCAACATTTTTGATATGGACCTATTGCCTAAAATTAAAGTTGATTCATCTTATTTAGCAACTTATTCCTTGTATATTCATGGGTTTGATAATGTTGGTTGCCAAGCTCTAGGTATGATAATACTACCTTTGCAACTAGGCCTTGTTACCTTGCCTACATTGGTTTATGTGATGCTTGGCCTGTTACCATTCAATATTATCTTGGGGAGACCTTGGATTCATGCTATGGGTGTTGTGACCTCTACTTTACATCGTTCTTTGAAGTTTGTCGCCAATAATTGGGTGGTTATAGGTAAAGCAGATCCAAAAGTTGTTCACTTTTGTGAGCTAGCGACTATCGGTCATGCTTCAGTTGTATCCACTCTTAAGAATTGTATTCCATCCTTAACCATTGATACTATGGCATGTTCTTCATCGATACCCTCTATGTAAGTCGTTCTTGGAGCAAGTATCAAAAAAAATAATCGCCTAAAGCAGAAAATCCTAAGTCTACCTCGTCTTCCCCTTCATATTCTCAATCAAATTCTTTCTTTGGTGATGACTGGGGGTCCTTGAATTTCTCTGAGTTCTTCATTGCGGAATACAAGTTAGACCTCTTTGGTATAGAATTTCTAGGTACTACTGATAAAAAGGTGGGTGACACTCTCGCTCAGGAAGAGAAGTGTGATCTTGTCTAGGAGACTGCTCCTTCCCCTACCTAAGAAAGTAACCCCACTCCTGCAAAGAAGGTTAATGTTTGTGAACCAGGTAAAGAAGGTGGGAACGCTCTCATAGAGACTTTCAATATCCATTGGTGGAATGAAACACTCTGCGTAGAGCCGCCACCTCCTGAAATTCTACAAACTCGTTATGGATTTAGATATAAACTCACCTCTCGATATGGCTATGGGAAGAAAGGCCTACAGTGTATTGAGCAAGGAATTCAAGTCCCTATCCAGCTTAAGCCATGGCAATGCTATCTAGGTTTGGGATGCTCTATTGAACAGTCTAAATAAAAACCTTGGTGGAGTGTTAATATGATTTCAATCGAGCCATTGAGCTTGGTTCATCCTGAGTTGATAAAAGGAAAGGGATAGGCCAAGAAAGTCCCTTTGGATATCTTCTCTTTGGATGAAGTACTAAGGTAATTTCTAGGTGCATATTCCCCATTGCCTCCTTATCACCACAAGAAATTATTCCTATATCACTTGCATAAACAAGCTATAAGAGAGGGGTACCACCCACTATAAGGCCATAGGTCACGAAAGGCCAAGAGCGGAAAGTTTTCCCTAACTTACCCTAGTTTAAAGGACAATTAGGATAGGAGGGATGAGAATGAAAAAGACTATGTATCCTTCGATTACTATGCAATCTTGAGAATTAAGGGGAGACTAGATGAGTCACTTTCCAGAGTCAACTCTACATCTTAGGTAGCTTTCTATCCAAGGACAAAAGCGTGGTTTTGAGATGACAACTCAGCACACTGGCGTCTCGCAAGTGCGTTGGCATCCGTAAAACCAAAAATCTAGAGAGATGAGGTTTTTCTCTAAGGAAGGAGTAACAACCTAGTTTACAAGTTTTTGGAATGACAAAACAATATTAAGATATACAAAAAAGTACAGATTGATGTGATAAAGGAAATATATTACTGTAATGGTGACGAAGATGATTTCGTAGAATAGTCCTCTCGCCAGCTTACTTTGAGATCTCTCCACCTGCACATAGAAAAGGGGGAATTTTGGGGATGTTTAGGGGCCTGCCTCAGTCAAACCCCCATTTTGGTGTTTCCACCTTCATGGACAACCAAGTTTGCAATGATAGATATAATGATAAAGAAGGGAAATACAAGTTATGCATTCAACATAGTATGTATTTACTCAACCAAATATGATAGAGGAGATGAGAGGAGCTTACCACCTTCATCCAAATTTCTCAAGGCTTGTGGAGGAGTGAATGAGAGGAGCTCAATCCTTTGTTTTAGTGGTGTTTGTCCTGTGCTCATGCTATCGGAGTGGCAGAGTGGTAGATTGCTGCAATGGAGTGAAAGAATGTTGCTACAAAGCTTGAAAGAGTGGAGAAAATGTGAAGTGATGAACTCAAGATCTCCCAAAACTTCATCCAAACTTCTACTGAAGAGAGCTATGGATGAAAGAGTGAAGATTATGAAGAGATGGATGAAAAATGGCCATATTCGGGTCGACAAGCTGAAGAGGGATGTTACTCTTTGACTTCCAATCGAAAATGTAATGCCTCTGTAGTCTCCAGCCGTAGGAATTTGCTAGGGACTTAAGCACGTCATTTAAACATTTGTGCACAACATGGGCATCCCCGACATAAACGCGCCCACCAACACACAAACAGGGCACATAGTGGAATGCAAGCAGCGGGCTTAAGTGGAATTAAACCTTAGCTTTTGGTTTTCTAAAGTGTGAGGGGGTAAAAGGGAATTTGTGTTAGGGGTGAAAATTCACACTCATACATTTTCCCCCCACTTTAGCGAGCATGAGTACTGATGAGTGCTTTGATAAAGTAGAGTAGTAACAAAGTAACAAAGTAAGAGATGTATACTTGAATCGATGAGGAAGTAGAGCACGGTTTGGCAAACCCAGAAGTGCAAGAGAGGACTTCATAGTTCCACGAAACTACAAAGATGAAGTACAAAAGTGCCTCATAGGCTCATGATCCTTTAAGGGGGTATCCTTCAAGAACTCTCACATGAAGGAAACTAGGAAAATCACCTTACAGACCCACAAACCTGTAAGGAAGGTATCCCCCAAGACATCTCAAATGAGGGAGACTGAGTAAAGCACCTTACAGACCTGTAAGGAAGGTATCCCCCAAGAACTCTCACATGAGGGAGACCGAGTGAAGCACCTTATAGACCTTCAAGGAAGGTGTCCCCCAATAACTCTCACATGAGGGAGACTGAGTAAAGGGGACTCCACGGAGTCAGAGATGGCAACATGTTTACCCACACATAGAACACATCGGAAAGTGGCCACGCAGGTCAGTGAACAAATAGTAATGCAAACCATCGCTAAGTTGTAATACTTTCAAAGGGGTCCATCAGGAACCCTTCAAAAGGAAGGACGATCCATTCAAGGGATGCATTGTGTGAAAGGTAAAGTTTAGTCGGGTTGCCCCCAAGCTAGACGAAAAGATGTAGAGACGGTCTAGTCAGGTTTCCCTTGGACTAGATGTCGAGGTGTGAAGCCGGTCTAGTTGGACTTCCCCCAAGCTAGATGCCATAGAACTTTGTTGAAAACTTTTGAAGGGGTCCCTTAGGAACCCGACATGAAAGGGAGGGGTCCACTCAAGGGACACACTATTCAAAAGCTACTATCTTCCTTCTCAAATTGATTCATCATCAAGGAATCCTTTTGAAAGATGTTCACTTCATCAAGGAATTTGAAAGGAAGGAGATGCGCTCATGCGAGGGGAAGAATAAGATCATTCGCGCTTTAGAGGAGGAGTTTTCAAGTCCTTTCTTTACAAACCCATGATGAAGGAAACATGTTTCGTTAGGGTTTCAAGTTGAGAATGCAATCCTGACAAAGAAGTGTGGGAATGATCTTCGAGAAAATATTCATTCGACAACGAATGTATTTTTTAAAGACCAAGTGATGTAGAGGAGACATTGTCACACATGAAAGGGACAACTCAAGAAAAGATGAGATAAGGATAAAGAGAAAAGAAAAAGGAAACATATCACATACAAAGGGCATAGGGGGATCTGGTTTCGCGGGGTCAAATATGCCTTTATTTATAAGTAGTAGGTAACTGCGGTAAGAGTTGAAGGATCATCAATCCCGAACCAGATCAAAAAGAATGCATGGAGTACAAAGTAAAAGTAAAAAATTGGGTCAACATGGAAGGAGGCCTAAATGCTCCTGACATTGAAATGCTCTTGATGCTTTGCATCATCCCCAATTTATCGAAATCCAATCACAAACATGGAAGAATAAAGATACATATAGAAGAAGGTTTACAACACAAACACCATGCTTGTATCTAAGCACCAATACGGGTGACGAGGGTCATCCAGACACATATAGATTGATTACGGGGGAATCACATCACAACACACACTCATCTAATCTAAAGATCAAGAAGAGGGTCTCCCCCTAACACTGGTCAACAAAGAGATCATTAGCTTCCCACTCTAGATCATCGTAGGCAGAAGGATGATTAGCCTATAATGGTGTTATGTTAAGGGGAGGAGTTTTTGATCCTCCCACAACAAGGGCTAAGGCAGAGAGACCTTTGAGGTCTCCATCGCTCAACTCTTGCAGGTCCAAGGTCAACAAATTCACAAAGATCACTGACAAGGTCAAAACTTCATCCATCGAGTTAAACATACACTTAATGGGAGTGCCATGCTTCACCTCGATGGACAGAGGAGTTTGTACCCAAGATTCACCATTGAGCTCACTGAGAGAATCAAGAGCGGTGAAAAACTTAGGGGAGATTGGGATTGGTTCCGTTACTAGGATAGAACAAGTCAATTTGGGGCCACCTTTTAGAGAAGGTGGGATCTTCTTATGTCCTCCATTGCTAGAGGGGCCACACTTTACTTTCTTCTTCATCAGAGGAGGTGAACTCCCCACAGATGAAACAAGGAGGGTCAAGGGAGAAGAGGAAAGAACCATAGTAGACACAATTGAAGTGTTCACCATGTCCATGGTCTTTTGGAAAGGCAAGACATCCAGGACGAAAATCAACAAAGGCAGCTCCGCGAAAGGAGCGATGAACACTTGCACCCTTCTAGGTGCATGTGTGCTCACAATGGGAGTTGAAAGAGATTCAAAGATGAAAGGAAGGAAAGAGGAGGACACAATAGGAGATGTGGTCTTCTCCTCCTCTTTCTTCTGTAAGGAGGCTTGCTCAGCTAGGAGAGCCTTTCGTTGATGCTTGCGCTCATGCATAAGGTGGTTTCTACGACTCTTCAAATCGAAAGTCGAGATATGTGAAGGGACATAAGGATCTTGCTCAGCCATGGGAGTGTCCTTCATGACTGTTTCCAGCAAAAGGGCAGACTCCTGAGTGGGAGAAGGAGAGGTGGGTTCAAAAATAGTAGGAATATTCAACTCTAATGCCTTGGCAATAAGCCTCTTCCCGTTCACTATTTTAGGAACAAGGACAGTAGGAGGATGTGGAGGCCAAGAAAAAAAGGATTCTCCACGGGGGGCTTTATGTCTACCATATCGAATGGGCCTTGTGTTCGTAGGTAAGACATGAAGCTCAAACATAGGATGCTTGGCCTTTTTCCAAGCATGCACCATGGGATTCTCTCTCAGATGTGAGATAGAAGCAAATGGTACCACGACAAGGTAGGAGGAAGCATCGGGCTAAACAAAGAAAGAGGAAGGAGGGGGGTCTCTAGACCGTTTCTCTTCTTCTCTTCTATGTGCCTTAGTGACATCACTGTCAGCCTTCAAATAGGCTCTATGTGAAACAACATAAGGCGAAGGAGGATATCTAGCTTTCAGCCTAGCGTGCCCCTTCTTATAGTTTTGATATGTGCAGTGTAGGAGGTCCTTCCTAAGCGGGAGAGGACCAAGGGACGTGGGCCAAAATTAAACTAAGGTATAGCTGCCATGTGCAACCAGTGGTCTATAATTAGCGTCATAGACAACGTGTACCAAACCCCCATGAAAAAACTTTAGACATTTGTGTATAACCGAGGGAATTGCATTCATAGCTACTAGCTAGGGGATACCTAGCTTCACTCTAAAGAGTTCAGACCTTAGGATGATGTCAAACTTAAGGCTCACAGATTTAGGCCCAACAAGGATCGATAGGACGATACTCCCTCTAGGAGGTACACAAATTTTGTCGTGTGTGCGGGTGGTGCTCTCAGGTGGATCATACCCATCCTTATGCAAGAAGTTAATCGATATGATCTCCTTAGTTATGATATTCACTTGCGATGTTAGATCGATGAGAATTCTTGCTACAGTGTTCCCATTTATCCTCGCAGGAATGTAAAGATAAGATGGTTTTCTATTGAATCCCATCGATAGGTCTTGTGAGGTGAAGGTTATGCTAGTACCATTGCTCACAATTTTCATAGAAGGAATAGGTTGATTTAGGAAAGAGGCCATCACGCACACTAGATGGTACCTCTAGAGAGCCTCCAAAGGTTTACGAGATAATAGTAGTGACCCAATTAAGGTTTCGTTATGCAATACCTTGGATCCTTCCAAATATGCCTACTAGGGGTCACAGATTGGGTTGCAAGGTGAGAGCCTCACAACACTCACACTTGCAACACTCCTCGGATACAAGGAAGGAGCTTTTAGTATCGCAAAATGAAACCAAAATGGTTCATGTCGGGTTGACCAAAAATGTAAGAGAGGGGGACCACCCACTGCAAGGCCCCATGTCACGGAAGGCCAAGAGCAGAAAGGATGCCCTAACTTACCTCAATTTAAAGGAAAATTAGGATAGGAGGGATGAGAATGATGAAGAATATGTGTCCTTCTATCACTTTGCAATCTCGATAACTAGGGGGAGACTAGATGAGTCACTTTCCAGAGTCAACTCTGCGTCTTAGGTAGCTCTCTATCCAAGGACAAAAGTCCAGTTCTGGGACGAAAACGTAGTGTGTTGGCATCTCACAAGTGTGTTGGCATCTGTACAACTAGAAAACCAAAGAGATGAGGTTTTTCTTTAAGGAAGAACTAACAACCTTTTTACAATTTTTTGGAATGACAGAACAATATTAAGAAATATGAAAAGTACAATTTGATGTGATAAAGGAAATATATTACCACAAGGGTGACGAAGATGATTTCGTAGAATAGTCCTCTCGCCAGCTTACTTCAAGATCTCTCCACCTACACACATAAAAAGGGGGAATGTTGGGGCTATTTAGGGGTCTGCCTCAATCATACCCCCATTTTGGTGTTTGCACCTCCACGAACAACCAAGTCTGCAATGATAGATATAACGATAAAGAAGAGAAATACAAGCTATGCATGAAAGAAACACTACAAAATAGTATGCGCTTACTCAACCGAATATGATAGAGGAGATGAGAGGATCTTACCACCTCCGTCCAAAGCGTTTAGGCTTGTGGAGTGAATGAGAGGAGCTCAATCCTCTACTGTCATGGTGTTTGTCCTATGCTTGCGCTATAGGAGTGGCAGAGTGGTAGATTGCTGGAATGGAGTGAAAGAATGCTGCTACAAAGCTTGAAAGAGTGGAGAAAATGTGAAGTGATGAACTCAAGATCTCACAAAACTTCATCCAAACTTCTATTGAATAGAGATATCGATGAAAGAGTGAAGATTATGAAGAGATGGATGAAAAATGACCATATTCGGGTTGGCCAATCAAAGAGGGATATTACTCTTTGACTTCCAATCAAAAATATAACGCCTCTATAATCTCCAACCGTAGGAATCTACTAGGGATGTAAGCATGTCATGTGGACGTCTGTGTGCCGTGCAAGTGTCTTTGACAGAAACACCCCCACCGACACACAAACAGGGTGCCAAGTGGAATGCAAGTAGCAGGCTTAAGTGGAATCAAACCTCCGCTTTTGGTTTTCTAAAGTGTGAGGGGGTAAAAGGGAATTTGTGTTAGGGGTGAAAATTCATGCTCATACACAAGCATACTTTGAAGAATCCATTTTGAGTGTCGACAAGGAAGACCCTCTATCTAACATTAGGGATGAGGTTTCGATATCCCATCTCAAAGACCGCAATCCTCTTGTTAAAGGAGATATTGTTGAAGTTCCAGTGGATCTTAAATCTTCAGAAAAAGTAATCAAGATTGGGAAGTGTCTCTCTTCTGAAGAAGCAAATGAACACTCTCAACTCTTGCATTCTCATGTTGATATCTTTACTTGGATGTATGAGGATATGCTTGGTATTGATGAGACTATAGTGGTTCAAAATATCATCCTATGTCCCGACACCGAGCCGATTAAGCAGAAAGTTTGAAATATTGATCCCAAGGTGGCTTTGATGGTCAAGATTGAGATAAAAAAGCTATTGAAAGCAAATTTTATCCATTCGATTGACTATTTTCCTTTGATATAGTCATTATTAAGCTTGACGATCGTATTCGCATATGTATTGACTTTCAATACCTTAATAAGGCTTCTCTTAAATATGATTTTACATTACCTAATATAGATATGATTGTGGACTCAACTGTAGGCCATGCATTATTATATTTTATGGATGGCTTCTTGGGTTACAATCAGATCCGTATTAACCCAGATGGCCAGTAAAAGACAACCTTCACTACTCCTTGGGGTACTTTCTGCTATGTGGTCATGCCCTTTGGGTTAAAGAATACATGAGCGACTTGCCAACAGGCAATGACCTTGATATTTCATAATTGTATTCATAAGATATTAGAGGACTATGCTGATGAAATATTGTTGAAATCAATAACTCGTTAAGACCATGTGAAGAACATTTGTCTTATCTTCGAAAGGCTTTGACTCTACAAGATGAGACTCAATCCCCACAAGTGCATCTTCGGCATAGATGTTGGCAAGCTTTTGGGATTCATAATCTCTCACCATGGAATTGATGTTGACACAAATAAAATATATGCCATCATTAACATGCCTCCATCGAGGAATAGAACTGAGTTGCAAAGTCTACAAGGGAATATTTAGGCAATTCATAGATTTATATCTCAATTAGTTGATCATACCCTCCCTTTCACTTATTTACTAAAAAAGGATGTTCACTTCATATGGGATGAGGAGTGTTAGAAAGCCTTTGAGTCAATCAAATCTTATTTGTCCAATCCTCCCGTATTGATGTCGACCATGAAATATATGCCCTTTTTTCTTTACCTTGCTACATCACCATATGCTTTGGCAGCTTTATTGGCTTAGTATGATAATGCAGGGAAGGAGAGAGCGGTCTACTACATCAACCGCATCCTAGTCGATTACGAAACTCATTATTCCTCCATGGAGAAGTAATGCCTCTCTCTCGTATTCGCTACATAGAAGTTGAGGCACTACCTTCTCCATGCTAAAACACACATCATAGTAAAAACAAACCTTTAAAATTTTTTTTCTCTAGCACTGACCATGCCCGGGAGATCAGCGAAGTGGGTTATGTTGCTCTCTGAGTTCGATATAAAATTTGTTACTTAGAAATAAATAAAAGGTCAAGCAGTTGTCTATTGATTGGAAGATGCTCCCTCATCTTGCTCCTTCCCTGGGTTGGATCTATTCCCCGATGAAAATATTTTCACGACTAACTACGACCTTGAATGAAAGATGTATTTCGATGGATCGAGGTGTCAAGCTGGTTCTCGAGCGGGTGTGGTCTTGATATCCCCCAAAGGTAAACCAATCCCTTAATAATTTTGATTAGATTTTCCTTGCTCCAATAATATCATTGAGTATGAAGCTCTTATTGTTGGCTTGCTTGCCACAATTACACTAGGAATCAAACATCTTTGTATACTAGGTTATTATGAGATTATTGTGAATTAGATTATAGGAACTTATCAAGCTAAACAAAGTAAGTTGTCCTGATATTGAGACCTTGCTTTTCCTTGCTCAATCAGTTTTCCTCTTTCATAATTTACAGTGTCCCTAGGAGAGAAAATAAACATGTCGATGCCATGGAAAGCATTGCTTCCTTGGTACCTTCAGAAGAGGATACAAAAGAATACCACTTCGTAGTTTAGGTCTTGTGAACCCTGTCGGTTTTTGATCAACCTGAGTCTGATTTTCTTATGTGTTTTCATGTAGACTTGGGAGAATGGTTTTCTAGTATCTACAATTACTTACAGATTTTGAGCTTTCTCGATGATGTGATAAAAAAGGATCACACATGTTTATGAAAGATTTCAACACATTATTTCATTTTATTCGATGTTCTTTATCAAAAATCATATAATGGCTTGCTTCTTAGGTGTCTCACGAAAGTGGAAATACCCCTTGCCATTAAGGAATCCCATTAGGGCTTTGGGAGTGGACATTTCGGTGGTAAGTCCCTAATGAGAAGGCTGATACATATGAGGTACTATTGGCAAACAATGGAACAAGATTCCTTCGATTTTGTCAGGAAGTGCCTTCGATGCCAACAACATAGTTGTCTTATTCATGCTCCTACTCAAGAGTTAAAAAATCAAACTTCTCCTTGGTCATTTGAAAAATGGGGGTTGGATATCATTGAGAAAATATCACCTCCTTCTTCCAAGGGACATACCTTTATTATTACTGCTACGGATTATTTCACAAAATGGGTCGAAGCTATCCCACTCTGATCCATGAATGTTGAAAGTATATGTAGTTTTCTCATGAACAACATTATTTATCATTTTGTACTGCTTGCTACACTTGTTTCTGACAATGGTACACCATTCAAGAACAAGGAAGTGAAGCAATTCTTGGAGAAATTTCATATCCAATATAGGTTTTCTACACTGTATTATCCACAATCCAATGGTAAAGCAAAAGCGTCTAACAAAAATCTTGAACTCATTCTTCATAAAATAGTAAATAAGCATGGTAAGGATTTGCATATTCAATTAACATATGCTTTGTGGGCCTATTGCATGAGTTTATGTACGGCGACAGGAACAATGCCTTACAACCTCATGTACGATGTTGAAGCTATCATGCCTTTGGAGTTGGAAATTTCGTCCTTATGAGTTTCTCTCAAAGGGTCAATTGATGATGAAACCTATCGAATTAACCACTTGCATAAGCTAGAGATGCTCGACGAGTGCTATTTACAGGCCCTCGATCATCTTAAGGCTTATCAACAGTCATTATCAAGACAATACAATCAAAATGTATTTCCTAGAACCTTTAAGCTAGGAGACCTGGTTCTTTGTGAAAACCAACAAAATGTAAATGCGTTGCCTAATCATAAATGGAAGTTTAGTCCTAAGTGGTTAGGTCCTTACATTGTGATTTTTGTGTATGGTTTGGGTGCCTATGGATTATCATCTATGGATGAAATGCCTCTAAAATAACTCATTAATGTGATGCATCTTCGTCGATACTATGCATAGTGCTCCAGTGTGCCATATGTGTGGTGTTCTTTCTAAGGGGCAATAATACTACATATCCTGACATTTTTCATTCACACATTATGAAAAAAAATATGTTTATAATGTGACCATGTGTGTGTGTGCAAAATACAACATACATACATGTGTCTAACTATGTTATGTATCCATACACCACATTACATATTTTAAGGCAATTAGATCATCATTGTATTTAATTAACATACAATCAAATGTGTTTATTAAATCATGATTAGCACCTAATGTAAGCATACATCCATGTGAGTGTATAATATCCATAGCATGGACATACATGAAAGTAAAAAGAATACACATAAACAACACCATGATGTTGAAACCAATATGTCTATTTATATATATATATCCATGTGTGTATCAAATTTCATGTACATGTATCAGACCACTACTATAAAAATGAGTGGTTATTGAATATATGTCTATATAAAAGATCTACAATTATATATGTATATGCATCTAGCTAGAAAAATGATATACAAAATGATGAGCCCCTATCATTGTGGGGCATGACTCTTGGAGTCCTCTGGCTTTTGCGGGTTCTTCGATACCCTCGGGAGGGGTTATACGATGGTCATAGAGCGGGATCGATGTGAGCTTGATGCAGACATAGCTACGTGCATCCCTCTGATCTCTCCCTGCAAGGAGCATATGGTCATCCATGCCTGAGTTAGCTCCTACTGCAGCTATTGGGCATCTATTGGGATCATAGTTGTTGGTTTCCTATCAAGGTCATCGATGCAGCTTTGAAGGGTGTCACACACCTGCTCGGGGGCCTCATCCCTCGTCACTGCCGCATCTTGCCCTACAAGCACTATTCGTAGCTCCCTCGATAGCTGGTCACATTGGCCCTGAATGATCATCAACTCCGTAGTCAGTCGCATGATCTTTGCACCCTACTCCTCATAGGCGGTCCTCAAGCGTGCCATTGGCTCAAAAGTGGGCGCATGTCACCCTATAGATATTGATCGATAGGCCTCAAGAACTGCCTCCTAGATCAACGCATTAGGGGCCACCTCTGAAATACACCGAGCCATTAGCCTAGTCCATCCCTAAGCATCCTCTACAACCATAAAGAAAGATAGAGAAATCAGTATCACATGGCATGTATATATATCATAAAAAAATAAAAAATGCATGGAAACATGAACAATATACTAGGTATACTCAGATCCCCTGGCTTCTATGTGGGATTTGGGTGAGGGTCTGTGTTGGGGCTCGCATCATCGACATCGACACTTGCTCTCGATGATGATAAGGCCACTACCATTGGAACAGTAAGATCCTGTGGTACTGAAGAAATAGGGGTAGCCATGGGGGGATCTGATCTCCTCCGTCACCTCAGTCTCATAGGTGATGCCTCCTCTTGTGCCCTCTCCTCCACGTCGGCCTGCTAGTGCCCTCTTTGTCTGTCCTGCGGGGGCTAGGGAGGAAAATCCTCCAGTGGACCAGGATCCCCTCTCGAGGCACCCTCCTCAAACACAGGAGTAGGATGGTGCCTCTCCCACCACTAAAAAAAATTTGCAGCTACCCCAACATTATCCATTACCGCTATGGCCAGTAGATCTTGATCGGGCTCATCATCATCTGAGGGGACAATATCAATAATGGTAGGGTGAGGGTGATCCTCAACCCTCGCTGCACTCCTGTGGGCCCTGGTATAGGTGGGCACATTTGGTGGAATCATCTAGGGATGGCCATGCTATCGCATGACCTGACTCCAGTAGTATGATACTATAATATAATCGCGACGAACTATCAAAAAATAGTCTCATTGCAGGTTCCTCAAATACCTGCCATTGTCCACCCATTGGAAAAATTGGTAGGGCCTCCATCAAACCTCATATGTGGCAACAATGTCAAAATATAGCTGCCAAAACTGTAGGTCATTGAACCTCCACTGGCCTATCATATCGTACTAGTGGGCCATGGGAATGTGATATAACCATTGTTGGGGAAAACTGACTAGTCGGGTGCACATGATGTGGGTGAAAGCCTACACCTACAATAGTGTGCATGTAGTGAGGCTATGATACTCATAGTGAACATATCATCCTAACTCCGGTAGAGGTGCGCTAACATGCTTTTCCCCTAGGAAAAAACTGTGTGATGCTCAACCATCTCCTTGATAGTATGGGCGAGGCCCACGTGTAGGTGCAAGCCTCACCCGTCTATCATAATTCAAAATGCCATAGTCACAACCATGACCTAATGTAGCAATGACGTAGTGGTCTGGGCATGGTCATACTAGTGGGTATATATGTGGTCCATGTCATCACCGCAGTCGGTCCTCCTTGAGCAGTAGAGGATGCCCTCACTCCGCTCCCTCACCAATCAAGTATTGTCTAGGGCCACCCATCATCCCTGGATGGGTAATTTGAGGATCCAACAAATGTCCTTGAGCATGATGGTCATCTGCCCACAAGGCAACTGGAAAGATGAAAGAGTGGAATCCCACCGCTCCATTAGGGCTGTGAGCATCCTCTCGTGATATCTCATTTCGAGCATGGCGAAGATATTCCAGAGATCGACCCGCTCAAGATGTGTGACCTTGTCCTTTGTTAGATGGTCCCTCTGCTCACCCTCTTAGATGCTCCTAAATCTCCGGGTACTCCTACAAAAAGTGAAAAATTTAAGTTAGAACATCGAATTTCATTATAAAAACAAGAAAAAAATTACTTAAGACCTATGTGTGTCACACAAACGTCTCTACACCGCGCATGCATCCTAGACTGCCATAGCCGCTTGGAGACGCCAACGCATCCCCAAGATGAATATGTGGACTCAGAACCTTGGTGTAGACTATGGATGACATCACATTTTTTAGATGTGAGTGCAAAAAAAGGATGCTTGCGCACCTCGCTGACTCGAAAAATGTTTAAAATAAGCTAAATTCACAACAAACGAGCTTAGAGACTTACCTAGTCCACCTCATAGCCCTTGGTGATGTCCTCGTGTAGTTGCTTTAACCTTGGTGCCTCGTACTCCCTCCTGCTAGGCATTTTGTTGACTTTTCTCTCACAAAAGTTAGCAATTTGCTTGCAGTGAATAGTGAAAATGACCCTTCTAGGGGCCCACCTAAGTATATATAGGCCCCCCGAGGCCCATTTTTCTTAGAGTTTGTGGCTCCCTAGTTTCTCCTGACTTTACCCCATCATGCTGGGGGAAAAATCAAGAGGGGGCATATAGTTACCTCTTAATCATGTTTTTCCTCCGAATCAATGACGTTTTTCTTGATCATTCTTCTCTTCGTAGTAGCTTCTTCCAATTTTTCGAAGCTGACCCAAAATTTAAGTTTTCTAGGTTAAATTTTTGAATGATTTTTCTTGACTATTCTATAATTGTTTGTTGAGCTTGGATGCTGGGGGCATCTTCGGTACCGGTTAGCTCGACTTCGGTGGCCTTTGTGGTCCCTTTTTCTTGGCACACAATTTTGTAAAAAATTAAAATTCGAGTGAAGTTTTTCTTCTTTACTTTAGTGAGGTTGTTTTTTTCCTAAATCAAGCCCATTAAATTGGGGGAAAAATTTAATGTCACAAAATTGCATCTAGAGGCAATTCCACATTTTTGCATCTTTGTCTAGAATTTATGACACCTTAGAGGATTAATGACGAAAATACCATGAGTCAAAATTTCAAAATTCTGACTCCATGCGGACTTGTGGAAGAGCAAAAAAAGCTTGACAACATGTTTCCTAAAAATATAGGCTTAGGACTCTTGTACAGCGCATGGCCATCCACGTGGCACGCTAGCATCCTGATAGTTTTCTGAGTTTGAAATAAGAAATCTAGAATCTTGGCTCTTTGACACGCATCCTAGCAGTTAGGTCTTAGATGGAACGACTCTTTGCTGCCCTTGCATGCATGGAAAATTCCTTTCTTTCTCTCATTTGGGGTTGGAAGTCAATTATTCAAGCTCTCTCACTACTTGCTCCGGTCTTGGGTTCTCTTCATCCTTGATAGCAATACTCTCACAGGTGAAGCCATGCTAGACTAAGGTCCATCTAGCATTACCCATGGGTCAAGAATCTCTCTAGAGCACTCAATGGTGTGTCTGTGTGCTCCAAAGAGATTCTTGACCCATGGGTAATTCTCTCTCTCTCTCACCCTTTCCTATTTGTTCATTTACTACTTTGTGGTGCAGGTTCTACTCTTGAGCAGGTTTTGCTTTCACCACATGCTTTGTTTACTTCATCTACACTCCTTTCCAAACCTGGCTATCCGTGGAGGTGGGAACACCAAAACAGGGGTCTAACTAAGGCAAACCCCTATGTAGCCCTAGCCATTTCCCCCTTGATCTTCTATGTGTAGGTTGTAGAGTGGAACTTGGAGCAAAGATCCAAATGGCTGGTAAAAGGTAAAATTTCTCTAAGTCTCTTTGTTTTTATTCTAGAATCTAGCTTCATGTTTGGTTATTTTATTTAGTATACCTTTGACCCAAGTTTTGAGGTGAAACTTGGTTCTGCCTGCTTGAGCTCTTGAGCTCCCTGCAACTTAGGATGCCAACGCATCTTTTAGATGACAACGCACCACGTTGGTATCTTGAAACCATGCTAATGTAATTTGGACAAGATCTCCTTCATCAGAGGTAGATATCCTAGAGTTTGACTCTCTCGAGGTCTGGAGTGATTTTGGTGTACTTTATAGTTTTATCAACTTGTTCAAGCTAAGGTGTATAAGGGAAGTTCGTTCCCTGGTGATCTCTTTAGAATAAAGAGACCCATGTGCAGTGAATCCATATTATATCACACTATCATCATTGGTTGAGATCTTTTCAATCTATCCAAAAGAACTTTGTGACCTACTCTTTCTATTTTTGAAACTCTAATCATTTTATCTCGTCACCTAAAATTTGTTCCTTGAGGTAGTTGAGGACCATTTGCTCCTTAAAATACTACTTTTATTGAGACTCAAGGGTAGAAAATTTCCTCCTCTACATTTTGGTGAACTCAACGTGAACACTATTTGATATAAAAAAGGACAACTCATAGATTTTACCTTCTCAAAAAAAAATTGGGGCACTACCCCGAACCCCATTCCATGTTGTCAAAAGGGATATACATTGGCCTTCAATTAGCTTGTCTATATCTCTATTTCAAAATTCATTTTTTATTTTCCTTCCTTATGCCCCTTTGCCATTTTGTGGAGAAACTTCAAGAAGTTCTCTTACTTGAGCATGTGAAAGTAGGTTCTTTTCTCCTTTCTTATTATTCTTTGTTGACCCCTCTCCTGAAATTAATTCTACTTGTAAGGATATTTTGGCACAAGATGATGAAATTATTAATACTTTCCTTAACAAAACTTTACCCCCACTTTATTCAAATGCACTCTCTCCTATAGATGATGCATTAGTGAATGAGAAATCACATGTTCCACATTTGATCCCCCACATATCAATGTTGAGAATATTTCTTCATATAATTCCTCTATAAGTCATGATGAATCCACAAATGTAATCGTATTCTTTGCCACTCCTCAAAGGAATGAGAGACTGCTCATTTATGTGACTCTAGCTAGTCCTCCCAAAAGGATTCACTCTATTTGCGGTGTTCCATTTAATAGTGATTCTCTAGATCTTTATACAAAGTTTATGCAATTTGATTTTTCTTCTTATAATACATTAGCTCTCACTTATAATACTAGAAGGAATAAACTAACCTTCTTCTTTACCACCTTCTCAGCCAAGCCTTTCTCAAGCACCTAGACCTACAACTAAGTGATTGAGTGAGTATGGTCTTATCGAGAAACTTCGTGTTACTCCTGCCAAGATCTCACTTTGGGATTTGCTTTAGATTGCTCTGGTATACTAGAGTATGCTTTAGGAAGCCTTGCAAAATATTCTCTTGCCTTCTTCCACTAGGCCAACGAATGTTAATGTGTTGATAAATCATATTCATGCAATTCACTGAATATTATGTTCCATCTGTAGGAGCTCCCACCTTTGTAAGTTCAGAAGCAAGCAAATCCTTTGATGATAATAGTTAACATTAATAATATTGACATTAGATGTACTCTCATTGACACTGGTTCAACTCTCAATGTATGTATTATTAATCTATTTCCTAAAATTAAAATTTATTTAACCTCTCTTGCGGCTTCTTCCTTATTTATTTGTGGATTCGATAATGTTGGTTGAAAAGCCTTAGGCACAATAATCTTGCCTTTAAGGTTGGGACCCATTATCGTACCCACCTTGGTATATTTTATGTCAGGAAAATTACCATAAAACCTTCTTCTCAGTAGACCATCCAAATTCACACTATGGGAGTAGTCCTATCTACCTTGCATAGATTCATCAAATTCATTCATAATAATCAAGTAGTCACAATCAAGGCTAAACCTAATGTCATACACTTATGTGAGAAGGAAACTGTTGGCCAGGCTTCGGTTTCACCTACTCTTAAAAATCTTGTCCCTTCATTATCTTCTAATGCATTTACATCTACTTTAGCAGTACCTATTACAAAGAATACTCTTGAGATATGTACTTGAAGAAAATCCTCCTGCAATAGGAAATCCTGAGTCTACTCCTACTTCTCCTAAACTAAATGCATGTCTCGATGATGGTTGGGGTTCCTTAGAATTTATAACATCCTTCATTGGGAATATAAAGTCAACCTGATCCACTTAGACATCTTGACATTATCATTCACACCCGCTATCCAAGATGATTATTCCTATGTAATGTGGGATAATGTGAACAATAGTTGTATTTTCCTTGATGTTGATCCTCCCCTTCTGAGGAATTACAATCATGTTATGGCTTTGGATTTAATATTATTTCTAAGCATGGGTATAAAGGAAATGGTCTAGGGGACATGGGACAAGGAGTTAAGGTCCCTTTGGAACTGACACTTCACTCTTTTGCAAGGGGCTTAGGTTACAAGCCTTCTCATTTTCCCCATCCCCTCCTCATAGAAGAAAGATTTGCTTCCTACTCCTCATTCTTTATCTAGTTAAGATCATATTTTGTTGAGGCTTATAAAATCCCACTTAATTACTCTTTTTCCTACTACACATAAAAAGTTTCATAAACATGATAAAGCAAAACATAATTTTTGTGCATACCATCAAGTGCCTAGCCATTCTACTAGTAAATGTAAGGCCTTGCAGGATAAAATACACCAAATTCTTGAATTAGATACCATCAATCTTCCATTTGTTGATGCACTTGTATTTTATTTGCATGACAAGTGATATTGAGTTCTACCTATGTCATGTCCATTCTAAATCATAAACCTCCTTCTATTGCATCACTCCTCACTATGTGGCATTTGTAGCTTTTCTTGATCATTTCCATTCATGGTGGTACACTATTTTGTGTAACCATACTTTCCATGTGGTAGCAACACAATAGTCTCTAGCATGGTTATCCTCCCTTATACATTGGGGCAAGCATAACTTGTTCTAGAGGTCTATATCCTTTTTGAGGACCCCCTCTCTTCTTTCTTCCCTTTCTATTCTCCTTAGAATGGCATGCACTCCTTTGTGTAGCATAAATCATTCTAAGGGGGGATATCAAAGCTACTTATTCTTCACAAAATTGTCTTAAAATAAATATGTCTTGATGTCTTATGTATCATCATCTAACTTGGGGGTGGCTTGACTAGACTTGTTTTTTTTGTGACTATCCTGTAATGCAATTTGTAGCAGCCACAGACCTATGCACTCGTCGCATGGTCTATAGCATAGCACAAATGGATATCCATACTTATTAGCGTCATCATTATCTACTTGTCATATGGTCTCTAGCTTTCTAGCCATACCTATCAATGTCGTCATTATTTTCTTGTCATATGGTCTCTAGCTTGCTAGCCATACCTATCAATGTCGTCATTATTTTCTTGTCATATGGTCTCTAGCTTGCTAGCCATACCAATTAGCACTATCTTTTATCTAATTAGACTATGTCATGTCTTCATATTTACCATGTCTATTTTTTTGATTTTTCTCCCAACATGTTTGTCTATAGAAAATATGTTTGTGATGAATTTACAATCAACTTTGCTGAATAGAAGACCTGTGTCCTCTTTGTGTCCTGACTCAAATTTACAGTTGTATATACTAGATCAAAGACTTGCATCTTCTTCATCATGAGTATATGATATTTCTCTCTCTTTTTCTCTTTGATATTGGTTGTTTCCCTATCTTTTGGATGCTTTCTTCTCTTAAAGAAATCAATCCTTACATTCTTCTCTTTGTTTAAGAATTCTTCTATTCATTATTTATTAATTTGGGGATGATGCCTAGTACTAAGACAACCTCCCACATCGAGGTTTATTTCACTTTGTTGACTAAAAAGTTTGTAAATGCGCCTTTGTGTATGCGTTATCCATTTTTTTGTATATGTCTATCATGCTCTAACCCCATGATTTGATAGCTTTTTATTTCCTAACCTTATTTTCTTGTGCAAATCTTTCACATCTAATGTATTTGTTTTGTAGGTATCCACTTTGGGGTCATGCTTCCTTGGTTTGAAGAGCTATCTACTTTCTGTATAGTATCCTTTTGGCACCATGATGTTATTTATGTTAGGTAGGTTTCCTTTAGTGTGCATAAGCATGTAAATTCATAATCCCACTAAAGTGGGGGAAAAATGTAGTGTTGTAAAATTATACCCTATGGCAATTTCACCTACACTTTTGCATCTATTTTAGTGTCCACTCCCTTAGTATTTATGTAGGCTCATTTCATCTCTTGCATTAGCCTTTTTCCCCTCAGGGTTCTCAAGACCCTTTTTCAGTAGCTACCTTTGTGTGTCAGCTTTGCGTCAAACCTTGTATTTTCCTTGTTTACACCATTTTTTAGCATGATTTGTCTAGACACTAGTGCACCATATGGACATCACGTGCCATCCCATTCCATTTCAACGTTCAAACAACCATTTTTGAGCATGTTTCTACTTTTCGTAATCTAGTTTAGTTCATTCAATAACATCATCATAATCTTGAAAACAAAATAAATAAATAAAGAAAAGTGAAATCCAAAAGTAGCATCATAATGAACTTAAACCAAAAATTAAACAAACAATATCAAACTCTACAAACAAGCATATTCAAAATATGATCAACCAAAAAATAGAGGCTTTCTTCTATTTTCCCTTTTCCTCACTCGATGCATTATGCTTAATGTGTCCTAGAATAAAAGAGGATTTGGTTAGAGTGGTATTAAGTGATATTTGAGAGAACTAGGCAACCTAAGAAGCATGCACTAAAGCCCAAGCCCAATAGAAATAAAAGATCCTAAAGGAGATCCAAAAAGCTAATGAGGGAAGGTAGGTAAAAGAAGAGTTCCATGCAAGGGAGCTCACACTTTTGGATAAGCCAATAGAGCTATAGAAGTCTAGATTGTACACCTTTTGTCTCTTTGTTGTAAATGAGTTAAACATTATTAGAGATATTTACCCTCTTAGCCACATAAGAATAACCACCACAATACCACTTCAATGATTCAATCATCAACATCAAACCCCGTCTCATCAAATCAACACAATAGTTCACCCCACAAGTCCTCCCTAGCGAAGTTAATGAGCTTGCTAGTGCAAATCCCACTCAACACAAATAATTCACTATATCCATGATATTCTTCTTGCAACTGAATAGAGCGATTAGTTGAAATCGACATTTTTAGTTAGATTTTCCTAGAAGATTAAGAGTGATTTTGCTAAAACATTTAACAAGGTTGTAGTGTCTATATTTTCCTAGTTTTGACTCACTCACATTGTGCTTGGGTCAATTTTATACAACACTATAGCAGCGAATATATTTTTATTTTGTTTTGTATATTCTTTCGATGCATTTAAAATAAGAGTTTGCAATTCTATTTATATGTTTCTAAAGGCCTTAAGGATATCATAAAATCTCTCACTCTTATAAGCTCTACAAGTTTGTGAATTATAAAGAGATCATTCCATTATGTAATTATTTAGTCACATATGCTACAACATATACTAAATTTTTAAAGTGTAGAGAAGGGGGATTCACTACTCATGAGTTCTCTTCACTTAGAGAGCCTCAGGAGGTGAACTTCCCTAAACTACCTCAAGGAACAATGGTGAGAGTTCTAGAATCAGAAAGAGCTGGTCACAAAGATGTTTTGGACAAATTGATAAGCTCTCGACCAAAGGATGTCAACACATAACACATACGACATCGCGACACGTTGGTGTCTCTTTGGTGTGTTGGTGTCTCGTACAGACCAAGGATCAAGTTTATTATAGAAAAAAACTAAGTGACTACTTCTACTCTAATTGCTAAGAATGTACATAATGTGAGAAAGCAACTGGATGTGATAAATCTAGAATAAAGTGAGATAGAAATGATAAGGAGAGTAAGAGATAGAAATAAAATTCTCACAACCACACAAGTGATGAAGCCTCCAACACATGATCATCTTCAATACCTGCATGCATGATATCTAGAGAAAGTGTTGGGGCTGTATAAGGGTTTTCCTTAGTCAAAACCTCATTTTGGTGTTCCCACCTCCACAAACAACCAAATAGAAAGAGATAGATGAATCGAAATGGAAAAACACGTGGTGAAAGCAAAAACCTTTTTGGAGGAGAATTTGCGCCACAAAGTAAGAGTGATAAAATCAAACCCCGCTCAAGGAGGAGAACTCGTATCACAATGTGTAAATTCAATAGTAGGGGATATGGAATCCCAAGATGCTCACAAGCATGTAGTAAGGGAGATAGAGCTACAAGGAATGAGAGAAATATAGCTGCAAGATCCAAGAGTGTTGCAAGGAGTGCTGCTAATGGAGCTTGAATTTGCTACAACAAGCTGTATGGAGCTATGTGAGCAAAATAGCAAGGATAGAAAGAAGTTGGAAGTTGGAATGAAGCTAGAGTGAAGCTAGGAGCAGAGAAGAGATGCAAATGAAGTAAAAAGATAACATTTAAGGAGGGAAGAGAAGCTTCTTGGGTGGTACAAGGTGTCTCAAGCCATTACCACCAACAAAAGGTGAGGACAAGTAGCAAGCATGCTCGAAAATGATTGTTTGAACGTTGAAATGTCACAAGACGCTAGTGTGGCACACTAGTGTCCAGACATGTCATGCTACAAAATGACAAAAAGGGGAAGAGCGCAAGGTTTGATGCAAAGCAAACACACAAGGGTAGCTACTAAAAAGGGGTGTTGGAGCATCCTGAGAAGGGAAAAAGGCTGATGTAGGGGCTAAAATGGGCCTACATAAGATGCTAAGGGAGTGGACACTAAAGAAGATGCAAACATGTATGCAAAATTGTGAGGGGTGCAATTTTACGACTATACAAAAATTTAATCAAGAATCATGTGTTTTATCCAATTCTCTATATACTTATATTGTTTTGAAGTTTGTTTGTCTATGTAGAAAATAAAGATAAAACTGTAGTAAAAATGTAGCTTTAAATTTGTAAATCCTGTGTAACTGTAGATTCAATTTTAGTATTCTTTGTCACAATATCTCGTGTATGATTAATCTTGAATAAGATCAATTTTAATGTTGTAGAAAGTAGATAGAAGATTGATAGAAGAAATATAAGACATAAGAGAAAGGACACAACATGTATGTGGAGAAACCCTTTTGGGAAAAAAATCTACCAAAATTTGTCTTGCTTGTATTATTTAACCTTTGAATAAGTTACAATAACACTGATTCAATTATCCTTGATATGCTTCCTTGTTCTTCAAGAAATCTTCTCCACAACTTGCAATATTTTTCTCACAAAACTCTTTCATACAATTAATGCAATAATAGACAACATTCTTGCTTACAAAATCATAAGAGTTAATAGATATAATATCACAAAGCCTCTTGAGAAAATCCATGTCTAGGGTTACCAATTTGAGTTCAAACATGCATGAAAAAGTCAAACAAGAGTCTCCCTCAAAGTTGGCACCCAACATTGAAGTGTTAACCTCGTAAATGTGAAAAATATCCTATGCAAGCTCATCCTCAAAGTAGGTGTCCAAACTGGGTCCCACTTAACTGAACATTATAAATATCTTTTCCATGCAATAGTTGTAACTCAAAGATACCAACTTGGGCACCCAAGGTGGGCCCAAGTTAATATTTGTTAACTGAAACACATCTATCACCGATTCATGCAAAATAATGTGCATGTATGATCCTCCATCTATTAACTGAATGTATCCACCTGTTATCTATCTATGCAACTCAAGTCAACTAAGATTAACTAACATGCAACTGAAGATAACTGAAACATAATTGAATTGAACTAAACTAAACTAAAATTCATAAACATCAATCCCTATTTTATAGGTACTCAACATGCATAAATCAAAATCCCTATTTTCTAGGAACCTAAGATGCATTTATGAAGTGTACTCAATTCACCAAACAGTTAACTGAACCAAGGTGGATCCCACCTCCCATGTGGGTGCCCATGTGCTCCTATTTTGTAGGAGCTCACTCCAAGGCGTCCCCACATGCTCCTAACACTTAGAAATAACTACGAATGTCAAATTAAATATTTATTTCATTCCAAATTAATCTCTTCCTTATCTTAGTGTTGTGAAACACATTCCAAGGACTTAGGAGATACATGAAATATGTTAAGAATGCAATTAAATGACATCCTATTCCCAATAGTCTATATATTACTATTTAAATATATAAATTTACATAACTTTAAAATTTTACTTAGTGTTTTGCACCCACTTTGGTGTTTTCCTCCCCTAACATGTTTCTAATCTCATTTGGTCCATGTCTTAGCCTTTTTCTACTCATTGTGCCAAGATCATGCCTTCTATGGTCTCTTTTGTGTAAAATTATATTTAATCTATGTTAACCTTATCATTTCTTAGTGTTTGGCCTTTCCAAGAGTTGCAACTATCCAAACAATAATATGATGCACAAACGTTCATGCAATGTGCTAAAATCCCATGATATTTTGTGATTCAATAATTATTTGCAAGCATTTCACCACCTTCTACATGCTCAAGTCAATGACAACCACTCTAGAACAAATTTGAATGACTATTTGGGCCTTGGAATCACCCATTTCCCCTCCTAAGCTCACATTTTAAATCTATTTCATTCAATCTCACACAATCTATCAACCTCTCATTCATTCTCTCAAGCTACAACTCTCAAGCAATCTTCCAACATATTACAACACTTTTTTGGAATTCAAATCTCTATGTAAACACACCAAAAACTTTTAGTATTATCTTGAAGGTCATTGTAACACTCCACAACCAAGTTGTATCCCTTGGACTCTCCAACAACTTGAGGTGACTTTGTTGTTGATGTCGGTGTAGTTAGTGTTCTTGCCTTCTCATTTGCTTACTTCCATTATTGCAAAATCCTTTGGTTTGTGCTTGGAACTGTTGGGTTTGCACTTTCTTGTTGATCAAACACATATGCACATTAGTTTGTCACTCCTTGCAGACCTAAGAGTGGCATTCCTGGATTTTGTCACTAGTTTTAGCTTATAGACACAAGTAGGATAAAAGAACACATTTTTCTATCTTCTTGTCAACCCTTGGAAGGTAAAAGACAAAAAGAGGGGCTTGACCATGTGTGACAAGCTCTTACGAAGCCCTAACATATCCTCTCATTTCAACTATAGATCTTTTTTACGATTTCATCATACGAGGGTTTATGCTTTCTTTTTCCTCTCATTTATTATTTTATTTATTAAATTTGTAGTTTAAATTAGTTTTTATCACTTTCTAACATGTCTAGAGTTATTGTGTCTCAGTATATTCTTATGTTGTAGTAGTTGTACAAACAAAAGTGCATTGAGCAAACATTTGTGTGCCATGTCAACATCCTCAACAACGAGCTTCAACTTTCAACTCCAAGTTCCTTTGATGCTATTTTTTTTCTTGGTTCCAATTTATTATTTTTTTGTTCCAATTAGTAATAAATCACCATTTTGTATTTTTTCAAATTGTTTTAGCTTAGAGATTTTTTTTTTCTACGTTTAAAACACTCCTAGGATAATCTAGTTGCTTTTTTCTCTTTCATATCAAATAGTAGTAAAAGCACTAGAAAACATCACATTCAAATAAGATCCTAGATTTGTCCTAGAGCATTGTAGGAAAAGTATTTAGTTTAGAAAATAAAGGAATATTATAAATCTTAATCATTTTTTCTACATTACAATTAATTTGTTTGACAATCCTTATGTGGATCCTTAGCCCTCAACTTGAAATGATGCCATATGATGCTACATTTAATTGCATTCTTGAGACATAATTGTGAATTTTTAACACCCGCATCAATGAATAACATTTAAATCGTAAGAATATTCAATTTGAAATCTAAGAATTCAAAATTTGAAAACAAGACAAATGATTGTACTATTGAGTGAAGTGTTTAAAATTGAACCAAAATGATTCCAAACAAAATGATATGAATTGTAGACACATAAAAATGACCTAGGCCTGCAAGCTCTATTTTACCACTTTAGTCCTAGCATAATTATGACATTTTAATTATGTCTTTTGTCCACCTTCGACTATTAACTAGATAATTCATAGTTATTCAATTAATTCATGTCTTTTTATTCTTCACGATTATTAAATAAATAGATCTTATTTATTTATTTATGCATCACTAACTATCTAAAGTCTCAATTTATTTAATTAATCTTTGCAACTTATGTCCTCCTGATTATTAAATAAATATAATTTATTTTATTTATTAATATGCCACTAATTCTCAAGTCTTCTTATAATTAAATAGATTTATTAATTTATTTAATTAATCGATCACCTTCTCTAATTAAATAATTATTTTAATTATTTAATTGTCTTATTTGACATTTCCCTCATTTTAAATAAAACAATCTATTTAAAATGGTCTCACATGGTTAACTGCCACTTCTTTTAGTAAATAATCTCAAAATTAATTATTTACTATCACACTAAATCCATATTTTGGTAATTTTCTTCTATAAATCAAATAATTACTAAAATTCTTGATTTTTGAAATCTCATCTTCTTGTTCAATCCTTATCTTTTTGATTTTACTAATTTTCATCTCACTGTCACATTTATTCTCCATCCTTGATTTAATTTATTAAATTAAATCTTGTCCACTTATTTTGAAATCTTACCCTAACCCTAATTGAGAGTTGCCATTTTGAATCTTGACCATTGATTCTAGGGCATTTCTCAATCTTCAATCTCATCCGTCCATCCAAAATTGCTTTTTCTATAAAATGCCAATTTTTTCCTCATTTCGACATCTCTTAATTTAATCTCTCAATCTTTTTATCTTTGAATCTCTTGCATTTTTCTTGAGTTTTAAGATTGTCTTTATTTTTTATCATTTAGCTACTTTTAATAATTTCAAATAGGATTTAGTTTCTTTTGCATAGGCATTTAAGAAATCCTTTTACACTTTGCTTAGGGCTAGTCCATAGTATAGAGTTGCTCATCAAAATCTGAGGGCACACTCCACATTTCAGCAAATAGAGAAGGTGCAAGGAAGGTGATTCATGGAGGTTGAAGACATTTGGTGAGATCTTTCCTTTTGTTTTGTTATTTCCTCCTTTGTTCTTCTTTGCTTACTTAGATTTGATTTTGTTTGTTTTAATGAAGCTAACTTAATATTTTCCTATGTTACGTTGGTGAACCTGACGCTTCTAACATGTTTTTGCAATTATTGTATGGTTTTTTGTCATTTTTTTTGTAGGTACATGTGTATGGAATGATGCATTTGACAGTCCTCACGACGCAAGTGTTGTGTTGCACCGCATATGCTTGTGCCAGTGACGCAATTGCTCTGTCGTGATGCATTTGAGTACCCTAGCGACGCAACTGCAATCCTGCGTCGCATTTGATAGAAGCATTTGACATATCCAGCCGTATTTGCCGGATAGAATGACACATCTACCGTATCAAGCCACATTTTCTCTATTGCAACGCAAATGACTGGTAACAAACTTTTTCTATTTTGTCTTTTTAAGTAAGCTATTTTTTGCTTCTAGATTAGAGATTTTTTTTGGGATACTAATCTTTCTATGATAGTGTGTGTCAAGCTAGAGTCTAAGTCAATTTCTTTGGTTGTTTTACTCAATTTAATCCCACAAGTTTGCATTTCACTCAGGGGTAAAATGAACAATCACACTTTTGCATTAGTTAAAAAAGAACAATCACACTTTTCATGGTTTTAAAATGAACTGTTAGTTAGCTCACACTATAAATGGTTAAAATGAACCCTTTGCTTGATAACACTACTAACAATTAAAATGAATGCTTGTTTGTTGTGTTTTTTGATTTAGTTAATTGTCACACCTTCACACTTTCAATATGGGTTTAAAAAGAACAACCATGTGAGTGTGAGTCAAACATATTGGTGTGCTCTCTCTTTGTTTTTCAACAAAGATTGATTGAACTACGAATATGTTTGCTTGCTTTTGTTAACTTTAGAAACTGGGCCTGCTTTGGTGGGAAAAAGTACTCACCCCAAAGTGACTCAAACTGACAATGAAACTCTTTAGCTGAGCTACCCCCAACTGGTATACAAATGTAAATCCTAAGGGAAAACCTAGGATTACGAGTGTAGATATGTCATACGGACCAAGTAGTACTCCCCAAAACCCTGTTGAGCTTAACCTCTTCAGGTTGGAGTGCCTCCTTAATGGAGCTTAATCTTGTGCCCCATGTATGACCACTCGAACCGGTTCCTGAATTAAAACCCTTATTTTTAGTGTGACCAAAAACCTTCTATTCTTTGGCACTTGTGTGCAGTTTTTAGTAGAGACAATCAATCTGCCATGAGAGTTTTATGGAGGTTGGAAGTTTGGTTTCCCTGAGAAGTGAGTGCACTATAAAGGGGAGCTCATGGGGCCAAGCTTCTGAATTCATCCGCTAAGAATATGCGGTTGGAGTAAAATCCACATGGGATCCAAAAGAATAATATCTTTGCAGCCATAGGAATTTGTAAATGTTTTCTATGTACTTGTTTTTCAATTTTTTACATCATGTGTTTTCCAAGTGTATTCAGACAACTTGAACAAATGAACATCAACCCCAAAATATGAAACAACACTAGCAAACTAAAACAAATTCCTTGCAATCTACCTAAAGTTTTGCCAAAATCACTTCGTGTAACACATTTGATGATCTGAACTGCAATTGAATTTTTCTGAGCCGCATTTGATTTGTCAAGCTGCAATCACCCTCTATAATGCCACAATTGACTATCATTCGACACATTTTCTTGATCAAATGTTGCATCTACCATATTTAACCACAACTGCTTATTCCTGAGCCGCAACTACTCTTTTCTAAGCTGCAACCGCTTTGTTGAGCCACATTTACAACTTGAATCACCACAATTGCCTGTCATACACCACAACTGGTCTTTCAAACCACATTGGCCATCTGAAGCGCCACATTTTCCATTTTTCACAACACCCGCTAACTCTTCCAACGCATCGACCATATTGCAACGCATTTTCCAGAATCTGAGACGCATCTGAATACTCTACAATGCATTTGTTTGCCTTCCTGTAACATAATTGCTTCTTGGAATGACACATTTGAAACTGTGACACATTTTCTTGTCAACTGGAAAAATATTATTACTGTTAGAAACCCACGACCAAACATTTGCAAACAGATTTATTGACATCTTTTTCCAGCAGTCTTTGTTTGAAACCAAAACACTTGTCCAAGTCATCCATCTTTGCATTTAGCTTGCAATCCACCATCATCTTCAGCATAGGCAAAGTCTTAAGTCCTCAAATTTGCACAATTTAGGATAGGAAAAATTTCCTTACTTTGTCAAACCATTGTCTCAAAAAGTAAATTGTCATTGGACCAAATCAAACAAATCAATCCTTAGTCATTGTCCTCTTGTGAGCTATTTCCAACTCATAAGTCTAGTGTGGAAATTTCACCTTTTCATTTTTTCATCTTTTCCTTCAAACTAGTCCTTTGACAATCCAAACTGAGACATTGGCCAAAATTTGAATGGTTAGAAAACCTTTCCTAAAAATCATTTGACATAGGACACTCATTACCACTTTGCATTTGACAATCCTTGTAGTCTTTTTCTTCACTTTGGATTGTAACCTTGCATCATACATAGTCTTAGTCTTAGTCTCATTCCATCCACCATCACGTCTTCAAGTCACTATGACATGCTTGCTAGTCAAATTGAATGCCAATTTATTAGCAATGGTCAAGCACAACTAGCTAGGGACTTCAAAACACTATACCTCCAATCCAAGTCCAAATTTACAACCCCTAGCCCTCCATCCATCTATCTCTCTTACCAACAACCTATAAGTCCTATTCCTCTGTCCATTTCCGCTCCCTATCATGAATCTTTTAACACAAATCCCACCATTCATCCACAAAAAACATCCACCTATTGTCCTTATCCTAACTTTGACAAGGGAAACCAACCATCCATGTCATATCCTAGTCCTCCATTCATGTCATATCCTAGTCCTCCACCCATGTCATATCCTAATCCTCCATTCACATCATATCCTAATCCTCCATTCACGTCATATCCTTGTCATGCATTCATGTCCTATCCTAGCCCATCATCCCTCAACCAAGTCCAAACCTCCATGTCATATCCTAGTCCATTATACACCAATCCATTCCAAGACACTCCATTTTGTCATGAAAACATATCTAGTCATGGTCTCCAAAGTCCCATCTTCTTACCTACAATTGAAGATACATGTCAAGAGGCAAGTCCAAAGCACAACATCATAAAATCACCATCATGTCAAGATCAAAGTGGTCCATTCCATGACCCCATCTTTACGTCCATTTAAGAAGTCCTAGATAATCATGGCATACCAAAGACACCTATCCTTGGTCAAGAGTCCATCCACAACCATGTCATTCAAGATGAACCTACCCTTAGTCAAGACCCCATTTCCAATCATGTTATTCAAAATGAACCCATCTTTGATCAATACACTATCTTTGATCAAGAAGTCCAAAATGATCCACTCCTTGACCTCTATGCAAATCGTGATCAAACACTTGAAGATGACTCTATCCAAACTTTGGATATTGACACTTTCAAAAGTGAGACACTTGCCTCCATGGGACACATAAATGATCTACCACTAGAACAAGAGTCTCCTAGCATGGAAATATTTGTAAATGATTGTACTATTGAGTGAAGTGTTTAAAATTGAACCAAAATGATTCCAAACAAAATGATATGACATGTTTGAGTGGAGTACGTACATCAAAATGATAAAATTATACATTTTAAACATACATCCAAAATGAAAAGTGTACATAATTATATGTACATGTTATAAAAATTTCATCCATGCACTTGCATTTCAATTGTTTATTGTAAACATCAATCTAGTACTAGTACTGTTAAAATTTCTCCTTTCGTTTAGGATTGGAGGATATTTGATCTATGGTAAGTGGGAAAGAGAGTGTTGCATGAATACTTAAAATAAAAATAAAAATCATCCATTATATAATCTAAAAAGTTATATGAAAAAATTATATAATAATAATAATTAATGGTTCTGGATGTCAAATTTTGCAAACTGTGAATATCGTAGTTATTTTGATATTGATATAATACAACATAGTCATTTCTAGCTTCCCCTATAACTTGGAATTTTTTTTTTATGGCGTCAACAACATCAGATGCAGACTTAAGAACCGACATACCTGATAAAAACTTACCCTTGAAACTGTCATCACTGAATTCTCCTCTATTTTTGACTCAGATATCTTCCACACCTTCACTTCCCATACCTAATAATTCACAACAAACATTGCTAATCAAGAGAACCCTTAAAAGAAAGTTACCCAATAATTAGAAAGCAGACCAGATAAGGGAACCTGGAGTCTTTTCCCAACCATAATAGGTCCCTCAAATGATTGATATTGAGCTCTATGCCTGCAATCCTTTGAAACCCTGAGGCAATATGTGCTCCCATGCTCGCTAGACCCTCTGATATCAAAGCCAACACCCCTCAATGTAATACCTTGAACGACTGCAAAATACCCCAATTATAAGAATATCACAAATACCATATATAAGAATAACCCACCTGGCAACAAATTTTTGTGACTACAAAGTGTCTTGAAACACACTCTCCATTCACCACTTCAACCTTAAATCCAAATGCTTGCAGAGCTGCATATGGTGTGCTCGATTTCGCTTCCCCCCCTTCTGACATCTTTTCCTTCTCTTATCTTATCCTCATTATTAATACAACAATGCTACTATCAAGCCACCCTTTACATACTACACAGACAGTGACTCATTGTCCACACAAAATAGTATTGTTTTGATTGTAAAATATTTTTTACTTAATAGTTGAAGTGGTTGTTGAGTTGACCAGTAGATAGAATCATGTTCAACAACTCCATTATTAAGATTCACCAACCTTGTATGGCTCATTATTAGTCATTGTTTAGGTGAAGATATTACACACATTATTATTTTTTATATTTTATATGTTTATAATTCTAATTTTGATATATTTATAATTTTTATTGATAAAAATAAAGAAAAATGACATCCAAAAAATCAAAGTGTTATGTTGGTATTTGTTCATTTTGAATTGTTATCATTTGTGAATGGATAATTCACATTTATTTTTAGCTTTGTTAAAAAAAGAGCTTTCAAATAGGGTATGGATATCAATCCAAGCATTAAAGATAGAGGAATTTTATTGAATATTTTAGTTGTCATTGTGTAGGTGATCAATACCATATCCACTTGTCACACAAGATTTATAGCCTAATTTACCTCACAATCTTACTACTAGTGAGAAATTTAAAGTGGATAGCTTGATTGTACACTTTTGAGGTGTTAAAATCTCAACCAATCTATCTCACTTGCATAGTTGCATTGTTAAGACAATTGTAATGTATGTTTTAGTAGAAAACTTTATTACACTTTACTAATTTCTTAGAGAATTCTTGTACATTTGTATTTGGTTTTATGTTTGGAAGGTATGGATTAATTTTTATTTTTTTTTGCAAGTGGGTGATCCCACAATACTAGTTTACAATTTTTGGGCAAGCTGGACACTAAACTTATTTTTTTAACTAAATCTTCACTTTCAGGCTCCTATAGCGGCTAAACCGTGAGAAATTTGAAGATGATGCAAACTAGTGATTTGTGACATTTTGTCTATAGATTCTAAATATATTTTTTTCAAAATTTTTGGAATCAAATTGCACTTATTTATCCTTTGAAAACTAACTTTAAAAAAAAAACAACATTTTTAAGGAGTGACACTCGTCGTATACAACATAACTTTTTTTGTATGAAGGATAAAATTCTATTTTTTTCGAATTTAGATTTGTAACTACGATATCTAGCTAGTTCATTTGGTTTCATAGTGTTCTATTAATTATTTTTTCCTTAATCAAGTTTGAATTCAAACCAATTACAATTCAGATATAGGTGGACCGTATACAACATAAATTTTTCTGTATGTATTGAAATTCAATTTTTTTTTATTGGATCAAGGACATCAATACCCAGCATGGACATATTTTTCATTTTTTTTTTTGATAATCTACTATTTTTCCACATTTGTAGAATAAAGAGCTTGATTTTCAGTGAAAAACCTATGTTTAATCAAACTAAAAAAACAAATACATAATAAAACCAAAAAATATTAAAATTATATTCGTTGGATAGCTCATTTTGAGGAATACCATCTTCCAGTTGGGTCTATGAAATCTCCTCCATTTTCATCCTCAACACGAGCTTCGAAGGGAAAAAATATGGAGTTTTTTTTGTGTTGGAGGGTGGGAAGGTGGGAAAAGGGGGGTTTGAGCGAACCCCCTTTCCACAATGGGAAAATGTGAGTTCCCACATTTAAGGGGTTCGCTCGAATGTAGAGTTTGTTCAAACCCCCCAAAACATTTTTTTTTTCAATAGGGTCATTTTTTGGAAGTTTTCCTTCCTCACTCCAATTGTAAACCACTTACGTGGGTTTACCCAAGTTGGTTTTGTAAACACATAAAATTGTTCCATCATCAATTCCAATTATTTCTTCTATAATTGATCTATTACATTTGATCAATAATCCAACTTTCACTCTACTATTAGTTAATTAAATTATTTAATTAATAATCACATCATTCTTCTGACTTTGTTCCCCATCTAAAATTGATTAATTTTTCCTTTTTATGGTCTAACTGTAGGTAAATTTAAATATATTTAATATTTATTTACATAGACCATTTCATACCCTATCCAAAAATTAAATAAATTTTTATATTTATTGAACTCACCATTTTGTGCACTTTTGATTAGTCATCTAATTAATCACTTCAACCTACTCTTAATTATTTGCACGTGGCTAATCAATAATTAGTCAAGGCGTATTTAGCCATTTCTCCATGTGGATCCACTTCACATGGGTGTGTTAATTTTGTTATAAATTGATACATGGGCCAAATCTTTGTTATTCCAAAATCATAATTTTTAATTCCTCCCATGTACTTGAGAGATGGGATACTCAATTTTAAATTCACTCATGTACCAGTGGCATGGGAAGACTCCAAAATTCCACTTTTGGATGTTCTCCCAAAGTACCTCAATATTCTTGCTATTCACCTCTTTCCAAAGCCTATCTCCCATCATTGGTCCTCCACCAATCTTGGAAGCCTTTATCCTCACCAATAAAAATGTGTCATTTTTCATCTCCCCATCCTTCAAGGGGTATTAAGCAATTTGAGCTCTTGATCTTGATCTTCACTCCCCACCCTCTATCTATTGGGCCCAAAATATCTAAATTGAGTGTTTGAATGTAATATTATGCTATTATTTTGAGCACTTAGCATATCAACACAAATTCATCAAATCAACTATTTGGGCATATACACCTCATATCGGTGCAACAAAGAGACATAGATAAGGTATTATTACATTATTCTTGTTTATTTTTTATCTTCTTAAGCCTTATCGTGAGTGTTGCATTTGTTAGTGAATTGATTATTTTAAATTAGTATAGGCTAGTTTATTATATATGCTTTTTCATGTACATTGGTTTGTTATTTTTTTCTAAATGAGTAATCTATTTATTTTGGTGAAGGTGATATATAAAATCAAATGATAACACCAAGAGAGGGCATTGAGCGGATATAGAGATGTAAGTTTTTGATTGGTAGAGAAGATAATTTTCCTTTAAAAGAGCTTTGTCATGTAGTTAAGTATTTATCTTCAAAGATCTACACCAAGGATATTCATTTTTAATGGAACTCATCCAAGTTAGTAATTTAGCTATTCATTTTGATCATCTACTTTACTAATCAAATCATTTTTTAGTTTTTAATTTTACTTCAAATTTGTAGTTGGAATCAAGACTTAAGATAATTATAATATGATAGAATATACAAGATACTAAGCATATATCTAATGCACAACCCTTGTTAGAATTTATGATCATAAATAGAGATTTACTAGTGTGGGTGCCTCTTTTTATCTACTTATCTTTAACAATGAGAAGAGCTTGACCACCCAAAATTTTGACTCAATTTGAGGTGTAGGAAGGTCTTCTAAAAAGGGTAGGATACATTCTTGTTTCATAGGAGAGAAAGGTAGCCATCATTTTCATTAATTTATTTATTCAATGAGCATGACGAGGTTTTCATAGTTGTAAGAATCAATAATTTTTATTTCATCTTCTAAAATTATCTATTTTTTCTTTATTATTTAGAGAGATCTTTCATTCCATGATCTATTTCTCAAAAGACGAGATTAAAAATACTCACTTAAAAAATAACATTTATTTCTTTAAAAACTCATGGTTTGTCAATTTCATGAGATAGATTCACGAGTGTTTTCTTGGTAATGAGATACCCATGTTTCTTCAACAATGCATAATAAATTATCTAATTCAATGAGCCTTATAAAAATACAAAATAGGGTAATATTGCTACACAAGGGATTGATAATAAGCCATTCATTGAAGATATTCTCAGAGTCTACTATGGGCACTCCCAAGGTGAACTTCTTGCTACTTTAATACTTATCCCTCTACAAGAGGAGGTAAAATTTGTGAAATAGCAACTTGTTAACATTCTTCAAAAGTATCTCTTTCATGTATATAATTAGGAGAACCTCATTCCATGATGATAGCCAAAATGATCTAATTTTTAATATTTTATGAATTTTATTATGTGGAATTACTTTTTATTAGCAAAAAAAAATCAAGGCTTCTTTGTTCTTAAGTTACAAGGAATAGGGTTTAAAAAGGTGGTTTTGGATTCAATGTAATTTTTTTTGGGTTTTGTGATTTTATATCTAGGTTGGTTATATTTGGACATAACTTTGTTTCATTTCATGACACTTTATTTTATGGGTTGTGCTTTTATTTTTTTTAATTTGAGTTTTTTTGCGATTACATAAATGTAAGGTTGAGATATTTTTGAAAGTCTAATTCTGAACTTGTCATGTATTTTTCTAGATATTTTTAGTGTAAATATTTATTATATTATCAAATATATTTTAGTTTTGTAGATCAAGCTACATGGATTAATTAGAATTTGACTTTTTGGATCTCATTGTAGATCCATTAATATAGAAATTCTTGAAGCAAATTAAGGTTGTGAGTCATCACTATTGAATATTCATGGTTGCTTGCTATATACAAAATTTGAGTTAATTTTAGACTTGTTGGTTTAATGAGTAGTTCAAAATTGTGGGTTTAATAATAAGATTTTAAAACAATTATTTTAAGGAGAGCATTTGGATTTGTTACATGGTTTCAATTTTTGTTTTGTATATTGTGGAATTTGGCTTGGTTTTTGTTTGATCAATATAAGCTCTAAATTCTTGACATTCAAGATGTGGTTTCGATGTATTTTTGGTGCTAAAAAATCTTATTTGATTTACCTTTTATTTTATTTTACATCTTTTGTTCAAAATATCGGACAAGACACCTAACATATAATAGTTTTAAAATGGCACTTTGTCAAGTGAATATAGATTTGGGATATTTTGATGTGTGCTTATTGTTTTATTATCTCAGTTGGTTTTAAAAATTGTTCTTATAATCAATTATTCATCATGTTGTTGCACATTATTTCACTAAAAAGGATGTAGCATATGTTAAGCATGCTGCAAAGTTTGAAGCCTACTTTAAAATTTTCTTAGAATCACCGTTGATTTGGATTTAAGAATGTAATGCGGATTTTGTGTTTTATGTGTGATGTAAATTCAATTTATTATTTATTATTTATTATTTATTATGAGCTTTGGAATAAAATATATAAATCTATCCAAGTATAACAAAATGGGTAGTTTTTTTTGATATGGTAGTTGCAAGTGCCATAGTAGAAACGTATGAAAAAAATAAAAGCATAGAACAAGAACATAAAATAATTAAAAAAAATCCTTAAATAAATGCTGGCTCATTGAAGAACATGATTGCAAGGTATGTTCAACACAAAAACAAAATGTAATTACTAGTTGTATATCCAAAATACTCAACCTTCACTAGCATATTTCTTGTCTCTACTTAATTTGGAGCTTTGGGAGAGGGTATGGACATCCATCAAATCATAATTGAAAGTGGATTTTTGTAAATTTAGTAGTTCCAAGTGTCACTTTCAATCACCATGACCTTCATAAGAACTTATGCACAAAATTAATTAAAAAAGAATTTATATGTAAATTATGTCTTGAATGATTATAAATTGTGAGTAAGTTTCTTAATAGCTTATAAATTGTGTGGTTGCGATTTGAAGTTATCTATATTTAATACTATGGAATTAACTAAATTGGCTAAATTTTTTAAATGTGTAAGATGAAAATACATTTTAAAAATGCTAGGAGTACAATTCTATGATGCCCAATCATGCTTCATTTTATAATTTTTCTTTAATTTTCTTTTAAACTTTCATAAATGTGTTTTCCATGCTCTCCAAATTTCAAGCTAAGATTTTATTTTTATTGAGATCTAAATGGTTGTGGGTGGATCTTTTTAGTTCTTAGAGAATAGTAAATTTCATTTTCTTTAAAATTTTATTGGCTCTTTTGTGTTTGAGTTAGGATCACCTATAGTATTTCTTCTATGTAAGAGATTTGCTTCAAAAAAGCGTAAAATCAATGGATAAGATACATTCAATTAATTTCAACCAAATGTTATTCATAAATGAATAATTATAACAATCTATATGTCCACATTTGATAGAAAAGGACAAAGCCAAAAAACAACCTTATGATGCATATCACAAGATTGAAAAACTAAAAAAAGGAAACTAAATTCCTAATAAAATTATGATAATTAGAATATAATTTCATGCCAACATCCTCTTAAATTAAAATTAGGGAGGATACACAAAAAATATAAAAGGAAATATGGGTTATGGTAATAATAATTGATTAGGTACTCATTTACAAACAAAGATCATAAGAAGAGTAAAGGAGAAAAACCCAATGGGGAAAAACCCCTCTCCAAAAGAGAGAAAACAAGTGTGCACAAGTGATGGACCACAAATGATCAATTACATCAAAAATACATAACCCTTTCATAAGATAGAGAAGATGAAAGAGATTATGAGTCCCCTCTAATAAGTAGCTCCTATACCAATGATGAGTGCCTAAAGATAGAAAAAAATCCACTTTGTGTAAACAATATTCATCCCCTTGAGAAGATATAAATCCATTGGTGAATGTAGAATCCATAACCATAATTAGGATGATTATGGAATGCAACTCTAGTGTTCTCATGCTAGAAAAACATGACTCCTCCAAAATATGAACTAAATGCACAATCAACAAAGTTGAACTAGGAAAGGAAAAATGTGAAATACATATGAAAACATAGAAGATTAAGTGATGACATAAATGCCATAAAAAATATATCCTCCAAATTAGAAATGTGAGACTCCACAAACAAGGATAAAATATTAATTTAAATAGGAATTTGTTTCTAGGTTTTTTTGTCTAAACCTTCTAAATTTTTGGTATTATGAAAATTAATCAAATGTGAGTTGCATAGACTAAATTTTAATTTTTTTCTAAATTGATTTTTCTCTTGTCACCATTTATAAATTTTCATGAATATTTTCACGAAGTTCATAAGGTTGTGAACCTTGCAAAATTGTGTCAGGTTCTTATTTTTTATAACTTTACAACTTTGTTAACCTTGAAAAAATTAAAAATATTATTATTGTTAGTGTCCTTACATTTTTTAAGCCTTTTTTTTGCTAAATTCTTTGTTGTGGGAAAGTTCTTAAGTTCACAAGCTTCTTGAAGCGCCACCAATATTGGTTCCTTTAAGTTATTTAGTTCTTCAATTTAGTTAGTTTGTAAGCTTGTGAACTTCCAAAAAATCTCAACATAATTTTTTGTGAATTTGGTTCATATTTCAAGGTTTAAGTTATCAACTAGTTCATTAGTTTGCCAAAAGCCCAAAAACATAACATAGTTCCCGACTCTTCAAAAAAAATGGCAAGTGCTTGTTTTATTGTCTTTTTGATGAATTCCTAAACTTTATAACTCATTCAAAGTTAGAATATGCTCCAAAATATTTATTTAATAAAATAATCAGGAATTTGTGAGCTCATTTTTATTTCCTTCTTATTTAAATGAAATGACTATTATTGTGGTGTGTTTCTCATCTTTTCTTTTATTGACATTTATCTTGTGTCCATGCTAATGTTGGAAACATAAGCATGATAATGTATGGTGTTGTCATTAATGTAAACCCATTGTAGAAGTGATGGTTTATCAGTAAGTATATAGTCTAGAGTAGACCAAGTGGTTTTGGGAAATTGGCTAAGTGTTTGATTGTGATGTAAAAATCATCAATTTTATGGTCCACATTGCTCCGCACTAAAATATAATGTGGTTTTGAGGTAATAATGGTATGTGTTGAAGGATTATATATCCAAATTTTTAGGGTTGTATGTCTTCCACAACAAAAGATATTGATGAAAAAGTATCGGGTTAGCAGAGATATAGTTACAGTTGCAAATTTCATGTTGGAATGCTCTACATTCCACCACAAATGATCATTGTGCTTTGTAGATTTGAGTTAGTGTTTGAAGATTTCAAATGTGAGTTCACTCCAAGTTTGAAGTGGTCCATGTATCAAGTTGTGAATAAATAGCTGATTCATTCAGTTGTTATTCACCATTTTTGTTGTGTGATGCTGACCTAAGGGTCTTGGGTTGTGTGGTATTAATTTGAGTATGAAGAAAATTCATATGAGTGATGTATTTCCTTCATCCTAATTTCATCAAGTGCATTGAGGTTGTGTAATCTCTCCTGTCATGATGTTGAAAAGTCCATGCCTAATTTAATAGTTGTTCTCAAAATTTTGTACTCAAATTCAATAGGAATTACTTATTTCTTTCCATACACCAATTCATATGGTGTAAATCTTGTTGTTGTTTTCCATGTTGTCTTATAGGGCTGCCCAATATTTCTTATGAATTTGTATTGTCTTTGTTAGAATATTCTCAATCTTTCTATTTGTGACTTCCACCTGTCCATTAGCTTGAGGGTGGTAAGGTAAGGCCTTCTTATGTCTGATCTCATACTCTTGAACCAAATTTGTGATCAAATTAGATATAAATTGGGGTCCTTGATTTGTGACAATTTCCCTTGGAACTCCTTATCTTGTAAATATGTTGTCATAGAGAAAATTTTCCATATTACCATCCCTAGAAAATTGTAAAGCCTTATTCTCCACCCACTTGTTAAGGTAATTTGTGCATACCAATATGTACTCATTGTTGTTAAATATTTGTGATATTGTGCCATTAAAATCTAATCCCCACTTATCTAAAGGTGCTATTGCTAATTGTGGCTGCAATTGAATTTCATCTATTTTTTTTGGTTTTCCCATTGTTTGACACCTATCACAACCCCTTGTGCACTTCACTGCATCCTTATGAAGAGTTGTCCAATGATAGACAGTTGTGAGTATCTTAAGAGTTTTTATTTTTAGTGCAAAGTGTCCCCCACAGGGTTCATCATGGTATGCTCTAAGAGTGTCATATACTCATCTTCTCTAATATATCTCCCCATAATGCTATCTAGGCTTGTGTAAAGTAAGTATCCAACTATCTAGGAGTAGGGAAAATTCTTGTGAAATAATTATCTTTTTTCTCTTAGGGAGAAATGAAGTGTTGTCTGCCATACTACTACATAGTTGACAATGTTTATAAACTATGTATATGTAGATATAGAGAAAATAAATGTTCATCTATGAATGAATCATGAATAAGATCTTCTTCTAATTTGGTTGGAATTTTGGATATAAAATATACTGCTACATTTTATTTGTCTGGCTTGTCCATAATGGTGATGTCAAATTCCTAAAGCAATAGTAACCACCTTACAAGCTTACCACCAACCACTATTTTGATAATGAGATACTTGATTTTTGTGTGGTCAGTGTGTATGGACACTGGATATCCTATAATATAATGCCTGAATTTGCTTACTACATATGCCACTTCCAACATCTCCTTTTTGTCACTGTATAATTGAATTCTACCCCTTGTAAATTTTTACTAATATAATATATGGCATACTCCTTGTTTCTTTCCTTTTGCCCAAGTGTAGATCCTATAGAAAAAATATAAGCATCTATATAGATATGGAGAGGCAAGGTCTGATTTGGCCCTCTCAAGGTAGGGGTTTTAGTCAATTTCCTTGAGTGCTTCAAAAATGTGTTGACAAGAAGCTTTCCATTCAAATTCTACATCTTTGGAAAGTAAAACAAATAGTGGAGCTGCAATTTTTCTAAAATCTTGGATGAATCTCCTATAATGCCCAAAATGTCCTAGGAAACTTCTAACATCTTTTTGTCTTTGAGGCTTAGGGAGTGTGGTGACTACTTCAATTTTATTGGGGTTCACTTGAATTCCTTCATTTGACACAAAATGTCCCAATTCAATCCCTTCTAACATCATCATGAAACATACTTTCCACTTTATAGTTATAGAATTTAATTCTTAGTAGTCTACACATACTCTCCACTTTCCTCCTTTCTTTGGAACAATCACTAGAGGTGACACCCACTGACTATCAGAGATAGGATATATAAAGCCTGCATAAAGTAATTTTTATAATTTTGTTTTAACTATGTCTCTGACTGTAGGGTTCATTCTCCTTTGTGGTTATCTTATGGGTTTAAATACTTCATTGATGTAAATCCTATACATGCACAATTAAGGGTCTATCCCCTTCATGCCATGATAATCCCATGCAAAGGTTGTTATGTGTTCTTGCAACACAATTATCAATGATGTCTATTGTATATCAATCAATTGGCTATTAACGTTCAATGTTTTACTTGGCATGATCTCTAAATTATTGGATGTTGTTTACACTAATGAGATGTCAAGTGTTTGGAATATATTGGTGTGGTAAAAATTGTAAAATATTTGGGAAATTGACTCATATGAACTGTACGAATAATATTTTGTAGACGATCTTGTAAACATGTCAAGTAGTCTTGATGTTGCAAGTCCCTACCATAATAATTTTACATGACGTTTACTATCAATTCATCTTCATCTCGATGTTCTAACAATGAATTGCATTCAATAGTCATCAAGGCTTACAAGGAGTATTCGTCCTCATCATTTAGGGAAGGCCAAATGGTTTATTTTAGGTAAGCATGTGGTTGGGCTAGTGGATAAAGGACTAATTTCTTAGTCACATTCCCATTAGAGATAATCACATTCTTAGATCTATAGCCTATGAAGACATCTGTTGTTTCCAACCATGGTCTTCCCAATATGAGGGGGTAGCCTACAAGATTATCCTTTGGCTGTATGACCATGAAATCTATAAGGTACTCCCATGATTTTAATGTTATCACCAAGTCCTTAATGATACCCTCAGGCTTGATTGTGGACCTATCTACAAACTACATAAAAGTGGGTGTAGGTATGATTTCTATCAACTGTAACAACTTTATGGTCTCTTCAAGGTCATTAAATTTATAGTTGCTCCCAATTTAATTAGGGTGTTCTTAATGAGAGTGCCATTTATCTTTACATCCACCATAGGATTCCTAGGGTCTTCATACTTGGGAATTGTTATGTTTCCCAACATGATGTTTGCAAGCTTTCTTAGGACTTGTATTATCTAAGGATATTTCCTCTTCTTGTCTAGCATTTTAGACTGATGTTAGAAGTTTCTTAGGGTATGCTGGATACTATCAAAGATTTATAGAAAACTTCAGTAAGATTGTAGCCCCTATTTTTTTCCTTCTCAAAAAGAATGTAGATTTTATCTGGACACTTGAGTGTCAACCGTCATTCAAAATCATCAAGGAGATTTACTCATATTCTCTCCTGTCCTTCATTGACCTAATTGGAACCTTTCATTCCATATTTATGTTGATGCATTTGATGATGCTAGTTGAGTAGTGTTAGGACAAGAAGACGAGAATGGTGGAAAATATGATATACATTTCATTAGTAAGAATCTGACTCCAACAAAAAGGAATTATACAACAATAAAGAAATAATTCTTAGCTGTAGTACATGCAATTAAGAAATTTCAACACTACATTACAAGATATAAAGTAACAGTGTACATAGATCACTCAACCATCAAATACCTCATGAACAAACCTGTAGTGAATGGTAGGATAATCAGGTGGTTGTTGCTTCACTAGAAATTCAACGTAACAATTATTGACAAACCAGGGAAGTTCAATGTAGTTGTAAATTTCTTATCTCGAATTAACAAGAAGATGGTGATTGTGCTCCAGTACAAGATGAGTTTCCAGATGAAAATCTATTTGCCATCTCTACTAAAAATCCCTAGTTTTCCAATATTGCCAGCTACTTGGCCACCTCAGAAATACCACATGATTTTACATCAAAATAGAAGAAACGCCTTGTTAGAGAAAGCACCCCCTTCAAATGGATTAATGGGATCCTATTTCGATGTAGGTTTTATATGGTTCTATGACGATGTGTTAGGGTAGATGAAACCTATAGTATCCCAAGAGCTTGACATAATGATCATTTTGGAGGACATTATTTTGCTAAGAGGACATCCCATAAGATTTTAGGTGCAAGATATTATTGGCCCTCTATGCATAAGGATGTCAAGAAATATGTTCATTGTTGTGATGAATGTCAAAGGGTTGGGAGACCAAATGCATCTAATGAAATTCCCCTACAACCCTAGGTAGTCCTTAAACCATTTAAAAAATGGGGATTGGATTTTATTGGTCCTATAGACCCTCCTTCACAAGGAAAAGAGTACATTTTGGTTTGTACCGACTATCTGACTAAATGGGTAGAAGTTCAAGCTCTACAAGTTGCTAGAGAGGAACAAGTAGTCGATTTTCTGTATAATAAATTTTTCCTAAGATTTGGAGCCCCTAGAACAATCGTCATAGATCGGGGTCCCTATTTAATGTCTAGGGTTCTATTAGCCTTCACCGATCATTTCCAGGTAAGCCACAAGAAATCATCACCCTATCACCCTCAAGCAAATGGTCAAGTGGAAGTCACTAATAGGGAGCTAGAAAACATTTTAACAAAAATAATGTCACCAGGAAGGAAAGATTGGGCTAGAAAACCATTTGAAGCCATTTGGGCTTATAAAACAACATGGAAATCAACCATTGGTTTTAGTCCATATGAATTAGTTTTTGGTAAGAAACCTCTCTTACCCATTGAATTTGAGCTCCAAACTCCGAGAACAACCATAGAGCTGGGTCTAGATCTCAAACAAGCCCAGGTCGAAAGAGTCTTACAACTTAATGAGTTGGATGAACTCTGTTTAGATGTTGTCCATCAAATTGAACTGGTGCAACAACAACACAAAGTCTGGCATAACAAGCATATCAAGGAGAGAGAGTTCAATAATGGGGATTGGGCCTTGTTATTTGATTCTAGATACAAAGATCACCAGGGAAAACTCAGAACTCATTGGCTTGGCCCATATAATTTTTTTGAGGTATTTTCAAATGGTGTGGTGTAGTTGAAGCCAATCAACACAAAATTCCCAAAGATTAATTCAACTGTATTAAGCCAAATTAATAGAATTCAAGGATAGTTTATCTCCAATATTAATCCATAGTTTTATCCAAACAGTTTCTATGTTCATTAGGACTCATTTGATCTTGTGCTTATGGATACATATTTATAGATGTAGTGCATCATTACGAGTGGATGTATGAGATGCCATATCTTTGTCAATAAAATTGAGGTGATGAGTAGAGGAAATATATCCAACCATGGCTTGAAATTGGTAAATATTTAGATCCGTAGGTACCAAAGATTCTCTAACAACTTTATCTAGGATGTCTTTATGGATTGGTGATATGCGTAGAAGCTCCTAGATAGATATGTGTGATGGTGTCTTTCCTAGTTGGTCCAAAATGTTATATTGTGGTGTAGTATAGGTTCTGGATGAGGCCCCCTTAAGGCTAAACTTACCTCTACAGGTTGTAACAACACAACCAAGATTTTTATTTTTGATAGTGATGGTAGAGACTTGATTATGAGCTTCTTGAATTCAATTTACTATGTATTCATGGTGAATGAAATTATAGCTAGCATTATTATTCAAGGTACCACCCTAGTTAGTGGAATTTATTTTCCCATGGTTATGTAAGGGATCCTTGAAGATTACATGATCATTATTTGAGGGGTTGGTTTGGTTCTCAACACTAATATCTCCCTTGTCAATTAGGTCTTAAATGAGGTTCCCGAGGTTGAAAAAAATTGGAGCTATGTGTCCTATCACTCTATGGTATTCATAAAAATCAGCATCCTTCCATCATGTGGGTTTGACTTTAGGTTCATCTTAATTGATCTCTGGGAGTGTGACTAAATTTTCTCAATTTATTTTTCGGAGTGCCAATTCTATGGGTTCTCCCAAAGGAGTGTATTTATGTCATGGGATGTTGTTTTTCCTAGGAGACCCTCTGTAAATTATCTTGAACATTTTCCAAGGTTTGAACATTGGGTGGTGCCTATAAGCATAAGGTTGGTTGAGCATGTTGAGCCATCTTAGCATCAACCACACCATCGTTGACCATATTTTTGTCTTATTCTAAAAACAAGATTTGCATTTGAGGAACTCACATAGTCTTTGTTGTCTTTGAACATCTTGATGATTCCTTTAGCTATTATGAGATTTCTTAATAGTAAGCCATTTCTCTATGAGCTCATTAAAATAATCGAAGTATTGAAATTTTAGATGGAATCATATCTCTGTATTCATATTCTGAATGAATATTTTGACTAATTATTTCTTAGGTATATAAAATGTAAATTTATTGGCTAAGCTTCTTTATCTCTATATGAAGGAGTTGAAAATTTCTCCATTGTTTTGTTTTAGAGTGTATATATCGATCATTGAAACTTCATGTTCTATGTCATAGGAGAAATGTGATAATTTTTTTAGCTAGTCCATTGAAATTCCTAATTTCAGATGGGAGTTGAGAAAACCATTCCATAGTCTACCCTCCTAAGCTTCTTGGAAAGAGGTGTATAAGATAAGTATCATTATGAAAAACTTATAATAAATCTATGTAGAATTATCTAATGTGTTCATGATGGTCTCCCTTTATTTTTTACTTGTCAAATTTAGGCATTTCAAAGTTATACAAAAAAGGTGGCATGGGTAGTGTCATGTCAAAAGGATAGGGGCATATATCCTCTAGCGTGTAGCTCTTCTTCATTGATCCCATGTGGATGTTCGATTTTTTTGTTGTAGATCTTGAATTTATAGAGCCAAATTATTTGTGTGTGAAAGTGGGTATGTTGATGGTGGTATAGATGGATATGGGATGTGTTGATGATTGAACTTGGGGGAATTTTGTGATGGGATATTGTGTTGAATCTATGAATATTTTTGTGGAATGTACGTATGAGTGGATGTGTTGGAGTTAGCAAAGTGGTTTGATGTAAAAATTGTTGTTGAGAGTTTACGATGTTTTGAGTTGGGTATTATTTATGGATGATTTGGTTAGATGGGTTTAATTTTTAGTTTTGATGAAGGTAGTTTGGTGGGTTGGTGTTGTTGAGAGGGGTTATGTTGATATATATTTTGGTTAGATAGATTTATGTTTTGATTAGGATTTGAGGTGATAGTATGTGCATATTGTGATGTGGGATTATAGTTTTGGTGGATGATGTTATGATTTTCAGGTACATGGGTATGGACTTTAGATGTAAGTGGTTGAGAATTATGGGGCGAATGTGGAGGTGCTTGTGTATTTTTCATTGGAGTGGAGGTGTTAGATTTTTTGAATGGAATATTTTGTTGATAGTTTTTTTTATGTTGAATGGTGTTTGAGTTTGCATGAAAGTTGGGTGAAAATGCTTGCGTGATGTGATATAGTTGTGATACTATTTTTGGATTAAATATTGAAGTGGGAGTGATAGTATTACTAGAGATTGTGTTATATAATGGATTTGTTATTTGGATGGTGTATGTGGGAGGTTGAGTATGTTAGTGTAGGTTTTTATTTCCTAGTTGGGATATTTATTTTCCCTTTATTTCTAGTTTTTTCCTACACCTTTTATTAATCTTGCTTAGGTTAATAAAGCATGTTTAATTAGGTGATAGGATTATGAGGTGTCACCTTCCTACATGTGAGCATCCATTATCTACCTTGGGAAGATACCTTGCTATCTTTAGTCCGATAGATGGTTGCTCCTCATTGGTTGTTGTTGCCACCTACACCCCTCTCTCTTGCCTATATAAACATGCTACCTAGCTTGTATTTTCAATCAATATAAAATGCATTGTGTTGTTACTCTACCATTCTCTTGCTTTGAGCTCTTAATGCAATTTTGTCTCTTCGACTTTGCATATCTCTCAGAATCGCTGGTTTGCTTTCATTTGCATTTCAGTTTATGTAGCTTAGATCTCTCTTTCAGATTCTGGTTTTTAATCTTATTCAAGATTTCTAACATGGTATCAGAGCTATAGTTTGAGAGTTTTAGGTTCATTTGATTCTTGATTGAGAGATTGAGTTATGTAAGATCTTGTCAATCCTGTATGCTCTTCTCTTGAATTTTATAACAATCTAGAGAATCATAAAGGATATAACAAGACCCATTAACCCCTATCTTTTGCATGCATTTTTTTGTGAGATCTGGGTGATTGCAGCATTTTTGGTTGTTCCAACATGTCCAGGAGGCTTGAGAAATTCAGAAATTGCTTTCATTTCATCTGATTTGGAGATCGTGTGAAAAAGTTGCAAATAGGGGTTTGACGCTCATATTTTATGAAGAATCTTTCAAATGGGGTATTTTCAAGCCAAAAGAACATTTCTATTGTGTCTGGAAGGCCCCAAAACCCCCATTTCCATATAAGGTGCGTGTAGATTGGACACCGGGAGCTTTGCATGTCATTTTTTTCCTTGTAAAAGACGTTTTTTTACACTACAGCTACATCTTGCACATGTGATAAAGAAAAACACCAGATTCTTTATAGTGGTATAATCGGATTTTTTTCAAGTGACCTCATTTTTCCAGAATTTAAGTCTTCTCATTAGATCTGAAGGACAGTTCTCGATTTTTGAACTTCAAACCGCTATAACTTTCTCATATGATCTCAGATTGAGGTCATTCTTTTTTTGAAAGTGGATATTTTTCCGAGCACTACACATTGGTGTAGGTTTGAAGTCATTATTCAAAGATAATTATTTTTACTTCAGTATTTGGGTCCATTTTTGGACATTTGTATAACTCTGGAAAATAACTCCAATATTGTAAACGCACTGATCTATAAAGTGCCAAACAAATTTTTCTAGGGGGGGTTCTTTGATTGAGGAAAAAGGGGGGGTTCATTGTGTTGACTCTTGTTAGCACATATTCTCTTTTAGAAACATGATTTTATGCATCATGGTTAAAACATTTTAATGGGGTTAATTGTAATCAGGAACTGAGATAAAGTTCCACTATTGGGGTTTAATCATGGATATTAGTAATGAATTTCACAAATCTGTTGTAAGGCTAAATTCAGAGAACTATTTTTCTTGGAAGAAAGGGATAAAGAATCAATGCCTTGAGCAAGATCTACTACCCTATCTCCTTGGACTTGTTCCTGAACCAAGTGACCGTGATCAGAAGAATGCATGGTTTAACAATAATGACATGGTCTATGGACTAATATGTCTTACTATTTCTGAGGATACTCTACATCACATAGAGCACACTGAGTGCCCTTTCACTGCTTGGACTATTATTCACTAGTTATATGGAGACATTGAATCTTCATCTGAAAGTGATGTTTCCTTGGATAACCAGGCTATTGTGGATGATACTGAGACTCTTTTTCCCCCACCTTGTGTGGACACATCTTGTGTGGATGATTAATTCATTGATACCCCTTCACCATCTACTGTTGCTACTTCAGATTCCAATGTTGCTTCTTCAAAATTTTCCAGTGATTCTCTGTAGCAAGACATTCATTGTCTTTCAGATTCAGCTTGGGATGATCTTTTGACAGGTGTTTCAGATTTGTTTATGGAGACACATATTACAGATTTGGGAGACACTATTGATGATATTCATCTTCTCTATAATGAAGTAAACTTTTCTTCAGATGTTGTGAGGGATCACTTTGACCCTCCTCTTCACTCTCTACATGATCATTCCCTATAGTTTGACATGAGTATGGATACTTTGGATCATCATTTGGAGAAGATATCTTCAGAGGAGATACTTGAGTCTTTGGCTTATGCTCTACATCAGTCTCTAGGAGATTCTGATTTGTCATCTTCAACAGTGTGGCCTAGAATGCCTGATTTGATTATGGCAGCTTTCAGCATCAACATGGGATACTTGAGCTAACTTCAGTTACTTTATTCATCTTGCGCGTTCTTCCAACATATTCATTTCAAGAGTGGGGAAATAGCTCGCATACACCTTTGGTTTTGTTTCTTCCTAAAGGGAGGAATGTTGTTCGACGATCATGGACCATCTTCTACATCCAGTTTCGAGCATCTACCATTGGATCTCTTTGGGGGGGATTTTTTGTCCTTCCACTTCATTTCTCTCTCTATTATGGGGTGGCATACTTCCTTTTTGTGGGATGGGGATTCTCCTTATTTGGGGGAATTTTCTATGTGCATGGGTACTTCATCAGGCTTCATTTGCCAGGACCCATCTTTATACCCACCTAAGCAACGCTTAAGGGGGGGTGTTAGTGTAGGTTTTTATTTCCTAGTTGGGATATTTATTTTCCCTTTATTTCTAGTTTTTTCCTACACCTTTTATTAATCTTGCTTAGGTTAATAAAGCATGTTTAATTAGGTGAGAGGATTATGAGGTGTCACCTTCCTACATGTGAGCATCCATTATCTATCTCAGGGAGATACCTTGCTATCTTTAGTCCGATAGATGGTTGCTCCTCATTGGTTGGTGTTGCCACCTACAACCCTCTCTCTTGCCTATATAAACATGCTACCTAGCTTGTATTTTCAATCAATATCAAATGCATTGTGTTGTTACTCTGCCATTCTCTTGCTTTGAGCTCTTAATTCAATTTTGTCTCTTCAATTTTGCATATCTCTTGGAATCACTGGTTTGCTTTCATTTGCATTTCAATTTATGTAGCTTAGATCTCTCTTTCAGATTCTGGTTTTTAATCTTATTCAAGATTTCTAACAGAGTACATATGGGGAGGTAACGATACTTTTGTGGAATTAGTGGGTATGATTATTTATGGGATAAGGGTTGCAATTTTTTGAGATGTGATATTAGGTGAGTGTGGGGAATACATGGAGGTGTTGTTAGTAGTTTGGATGGTAGGTTAATTATTATATTGCATGAAGGAGTTTTTTTGTTGTGTCATGAAAGGTGGTAAGGAGAAATTGGTTTGTGGTATGATGTCATTGGAGCTTATTTCCCCCAAGGTCTATGATGGAGTATTATTGATGATATCTTGAATAAGTGTGGTTTCAAATATAGAATGAAATTTAGCTCCTTGTTGTGTGAGTAGTAGGAATTATTGGTCATAATTGGCTATAAGAAGTGAGTCTACCAATTTCATAGAATTAGCATCCTGTTGGGCTTTTGTCAACTCCTTAGGCATTTTGTTTCTTACTACCCCACCAATGTTAGGAATATTCTTAGGACTTAGTGGGGGTGGTGTTTCAAAACCTCTTGGTCTAAGCATGTGTGGGAATTCTCCTTGTGTTTCTTTGAAAGGGTATATATTTATGGATATCATGTTGGGATCTTGGTGTTGCATTTCTCTCTTGGTTTTTGGACCTTGTTTCTACTGGAATATGACAAGTTTTGAGAATTTAGGATTTTGGTGATTTTGGTATGTGGTATGATGAAACCAAGAAAAGGTTCAAGGTGCACATATAGATCTTAGATGATGATTTTGGATTTTATTTAATGTGTTAGATTTGGAGTAAATTAATGAGTTCAAATTAAAAAAATATGGGTGTAAAATCTATCAACCTAGAAGTGTTGACTTCTATGCTAATGTATAACACTGATAAGCTAATTGGTCCTTTTACTTGAGAAGGAATTGTTTTAAGAAACTAATACAAGTTAGATATTGATATATGTAAGATCTTGATAGAGTATGGATTGATTTTGGCTGATATATGGATTTTTTTTGTGGATGGATAATTTTATTTTTATATAGATATGATCCTAATTTTAGTGAGTGCTTTTGTGAATGTGATGAAAGGATGAAAGGGTGATAGAATAAATTATTAAATATTTGGAATTTTTAAGTCTCCAATATTTTTTATGTTTTAGTAGATCTCAAGTATTCTTTGGTGTATAATTTTTTTCTAGAGATTTTAGGATTTTGGAAAAATTGTTTGATAGTCATATGCATCAATATAGGTTCCAAAGGCATAAATTTGATAGTCAAATACATTGAACTAGGGTCATATGCATCAAAGAAGGTATCAAATGCATCCTTGTATTTAGAAAAGGAGTCACTATGATATCAAAGGTGTCATTGTATTTGCAAAAGACATCAAACTAGAGTCAAATACATCACTATGTGAAAACCTAGTTCTCAAATTGATAGAACCAATTATATCAAATGCATCAAATTTTATCAAATGTGTCTACATATAAAAACTTTTGTTATGTATATAAAAGGCATCAAATTATAATCAAGGGAATTGAATTATAATTATACGTGTCATAGTGATAGTAAAATGAACTATTCTAAGTTTGTCACTAAAATTTTGCTAGGGTTTGATTGGTTTTTGATTGATTTGCAAGATTGATTTTTTAATATTTTGAAAAGACACAACAAACAAGAAAGAATGGTAGAAAATTGAATAAAAATGTATGGTATAATTGGTATTCAACTAGTCTTCACAATAAATACTCTTCAAGAAGTACAACCTAATTAATATTAAAGGTGTGTATTTCTAGTAGAGACTCAATTAATAAAATATCATAGAAGGCTATAGATACATGGTTCCACTCTCAAAGGGAGATAGTTAGGTCTCCATTGGTACAAGGTCTCACCTTCTTCCTTTCCTTGAAGGATTTTACACCCTCAAAATAATTATATTTCACCCTAGGATGATACACATTGGGTAACTTTGTGCATGATGTTATACACTACACCCTACTAGCAATAAAAAACATTAGTCTTAAGGCTTCTAACAAAGTTTCTTAGTATAATTAGTGAATAATGATCCTATGTGTATTTCTTGAGATTGGAGGGGTATACTTTGCTCTCTTCACCTAACGAGTCTCGATAGGATGAGGATCCCACAACTTGGCTCAAATAACACTAGCCACACCTTAGGGTACAATTTTCATTCTCCCCCTTTCTATACCCCACTAAAAAAATGTTGTTGAGGTTACCCTTGGGTTGATGAAGTCCCCAAGCAAGCCTCCTACTAAATTAAAAAGAAAAATGATATTGTTTATGCTCCCCAAGTTTGTACTAGGTACAAGGAGAGAGCATACGTAGATATCACTTCCTTGGGTAAATAAAAAAAGATGTGGATTCTAAGGTATTTATGATCCCCAAGTTCATACAAGGCACGAGGGGAGAGAATATGTACCCAAGAATCCACCAGAGATGGAAAATAATTAATTTACCTTAATAAATTGGTGTGATTTATTCTAAAAGATCCAAACATAAGATCCTACATCAAATATGTTAGTACTTTATAGGTTTTTGTCTTCTTCCAATAAAATCCATAACTACATAGATGTGTTAGTTCTAAAAATGAGGCAACATTAGAGTAAAAAATAAAATCCAATAAGTAAAATCAAATGTGTCAATATAAAAAGTAAATGTGTCATAGTAAAAAATTAATTATGTCACTTTACTTTAAGATGCGTCAATTTAACTAAAACATGTCACTATGGAAATCAGATGTGTTAGGGTTAGAAGGCAGATATCTAAGTTAAATGTAGATTTGATCAATAAAATAGAGAAATAAAACACATAGAAAATTATAGCAGAAATAAGATAACACAAAGAGTTTAACATGGTTCACCCAATCTGGGCTACATCCACAAAACCGTAGCCATCCAATGATTTTATTATTGAGTGCAAAACATATTACAATATCAAAAATAATTCCATGCTACAAATCTCCATCACAACCACTTATAACAAGCTTTTAGAAGCTTCCAGAAATTAGGGTTTACAAAGTCGACCTTTTTCTTTTTCGGTGACAAAGCAAAAAAAGGTGATTTTTTTTTTCTTGGGGGTTGCCACCCTTGAACCCCCGCCTAGGGCCCGTCCCAATCCTAAACCCCAGCAAGAATACATGAAGAGTGTACAATACTAAATAGTGTACAATATGGCATGATCGGTTGCCACATACCAACAATTTCCCACTTGGAGAATGACTAGGCTCCACACCAACACAATCTCCCACTTGGAGATTGATCCTGGATGACACCATTGCACTTACAACTCCCACTGGAAATAAGAACCTTGGACCCTACTGCTCTGTTATACTTTTAACCATGAAGACCAACCGATGCTAAAGAGGAGCTCAACTTCTCCCTTGTCACTGCCTTTGTAAATATATCTGCTCGATTTGCATCTGTATGCATCTTTTCTAGCTTTACCCGTTCATCCTCCAATACTGACTGAATGAAATGATATCTTAGTTGTATGTGTTTGGTTTTAGAGTGCAAGGAATAATTCTTTGTAATATGTATAACACTCTGGATATTTGTGAACAAGTGATTTTCAGCCTGTTGTTTTCCCAACTCTTCCATGAAGAATTGTAGCCATATCATCTCCTTTTCTACCTCAGTTGCAACAACATACTCTACCTCCATGGTGGATAAATCAACCACCTTTTGTAATCAATAAATCCAACTCACTGCTATCCCACCAACTATAAATACATAACCTATGGTACTCTGCCTAGTATCCACATCCCCTGCCAAATCTGAGTTAACATAGCCTTTTAAATCAGTATTAGAGCCCCCAAAACATAAACATTAATTGGATGTACCTCTCAAATATCTAAGAATCCATTTTACCACATTCCAATGCTCAACACAAGGATGACTCAAATACCTGCTAACAACTCCTACGACATGTGCAATGTCTGGTCTTGTGCATACCATGGCATACATTAAACTGCCTATAGCTGAAGCATATGGTACCTTGGACATTTTTTCTTCCTCCTCTTGTGTCTTTGGACACATAGCCTTAGTCAATCTGACATGATTGGGCAAAGGTGTGCTGACAACTTTTGCATTCTCCATATGAAATCTCTGCAACACTTTATCAATATAATCGGCCTGAGATAAAAACAATTTTCTGTTTTTCCTATCTCTTGTAATCTTCATACCAAGGATTTTTTTTGCTGCCCCCAAATCCTTCATATCAAATGAATTTTCTAACTGTTGTTTTAACTCCTTTATGTGATCCATGTTAGACCTCGCTACAAGAATATCATCAACATATAAACATAAAATAATGTAGCTATCTTTTGTTAACCTCTTAAAGTAAACACAATGGTCTGAATTACACCTATTGTAGCCTTGCTCAACCATAAAACTATCAAACTTAATATACCATTGCCGAGGTGCTTGCTTCAAGCCATATAAAAATTTCTTCAATTTGCACACTAATTTCTCCTTACCTTTGACCTCAAATCCTTGTGGTTGTTCCATATATATTTCCTCTTTCCAAATCACCACAAAGAAAGGCGGTTTTAACATCAAGCTGTTCTAAATGCAAATCTTCAGCAACCACAATACTTAAAACAATAAGAATAGAAGTCATTTTAACAACTGTAGAAAATATTTCATCAAAATCAATACCCTTTTTCTATGCAAATCCCTTTACAACTAATCTGGCTTTAAATCTTTTCTTACCTCCATCCTCCTCTTTCAACCTATAAACCCATTTGTTTGGTAAAGCCTTTTTTTCTGCAAGCAACTTGCATAATTCCCAAGTTTTATTTTTTTAGCAAGGAGTCCATTTCTTCTCCCATTCCATGCTCCCACTGAACCTTGGTATCCACCTACATAGCTTCATGGTAACATTCCAGTTCACCAACATCAATTAATAAAATATAATACAAAGAGGGATATAATATTTCAAGAGGTCTACTTATCCTTGAAGATCGTCTAAAATTCAATGGAGTTTTAGGTATTTGTTCTTGTTGTTGTTGCGGAGCATGAGGAACCACTAGAACATCATTTTTTGGAGTATCATCCAACACTGCATAACCATTTTCTTTCTTCTCATGTTGCTGCAATAGATCTTTGTACAACACTTTCTCATTGAATATGACATCCCTGCTTCTCACAATTTTCCTATTTTCAAAATCCCAAAGCCTATAACCAAATTCATCAACTCCATATCCAACAAATACACATTTCTTTGATTTTGCATCAAGCTTGGTTCTATTTTCAAAATCTACATGTGCAAATTCTTCACAACCGAAGGTCTTGAGAAAAGAGTAACTCACCTTCTTACTTGTCCATGCTTCCTCTGGAATACCACAACCCAAAGGATTAGAGGGACCTCTATTAATTAAATAAATATTAGTGTTTACAACCTCTGACCATATATTTAAAGTCAACCTAGCATGCAATCTCATAGTCCATGCACACTTCATTATTGTTCTGTTCATGCACTCAGCCACTCCATTTTCCTATGGAGTCCTTGGAACCATTTTCTACCTATGAATACCATTAGAGGAAAAATAATCTTCAAAATATTTGCTGCAATACTCACCACCATTATCAGATCTAAGACATTTTATCCTTTTACTTGTCTCATTTTTAACCAAGCTTTTCCATTTTTTAAAAGTTTCAAATACATTAGATTTCTGCCTAAGGAAATAAATCCATACCTTCCTAGTTGTATCATCAATGAATGTAACATAATACTGAGAGGCACCGAGAGAAGATACCTGAGCTAGACCCCATACATCCGTATGCACAAGCTCCAATTTCTCATCTTTCTTTTGTTTCCCATCTTTGAGAAAACTAACTCTCTTTTGTTTTCCATACACACAACTTTCACATAAATCCATATTAACACATTTTAGACCTAGTAAAAAATTATTTGAATGAAGTAATTTCATACATTTTGCACTCATATGCCCAAGTCTATTATGCCATAGTGCTAATTCATAATCCACAACAACTATTTGATTTTCTACCTACTAAACTGCAACAACTGTTCCTAAACATTGATTTTTATCTGCAAAAGCTAAAGTAGAAGAAACAATATGACCTGTACAAAGATATAAGGTGCCCACTTTCACACCTTTTTCTACCACTAAGGCACCTTTTGTAATCTTCCAATTTTTATCACTAAATGTAACAACACAACCTTCATCATCTAGTTGCCCTGCTGAAATTAAATTTCTTCTTAACTTTGGAACATGCCTTACCTCATGTAGTAGCCATTGATTCCCATTCTGTAATTTAATCTTTATTCTTCCCTTTCCAACAATCTGATAGGGTTCATTATCTCCCAAATAAACCAACCCAAAATCCCCTTGGACATAATCAAGAAAATAATTTCTATGGGGTGTAGCATGAAATGAAGCCCCTGAATCTAACACCCAATAATCATCAATATTGTCAAGGGAAAGAATCAAAGCATCCACATCAGATTTATTACTTACCACATTTGCCTCTTTATTTCCTTCCTTTTTGTGTCCGTCTTTATTTTTTCGAGACCAACAACCTTTCTTTAAATGAGCTAGCTTACCATAGTATCAACAATCCATCTTGTCTCTAGATTGGGACCTTCTATCCTTTGATTTTCTTCGTGACTTCCCACAACTTCCAAAATTATTTCCTCTCTCCTTTGTTCTGCATTCAAAACACTACCTGATGTGGATGTTCCACCTGAGCTTTTCCTATGAATTTCCTTGCTCAAAATAACACCAACAACATCATCAAACTTTAATGTATTTGAACTAGAAACAAATTTTTTAAAAACCACTACCAAGCTATTCCAGCTTTCAGGCAAGGAACATAGAATCAAAAGAGCCCTAACTTCTTCATCAAAGTTTACTTTTATAGAAGTTAATTGATTTGTAATCGAATTAAACTCATTTAAATGATCAACAACTGACCCACCTTCTACCATTTTTATATTAAATAAACACTTCATAAGAAATACCTTATTCAAAGTGGAAGGAATTTCATATAACTTCGCTAGGGTTTCCATCAACTCTTGAATTATCTTTTATGTTGTAATATTGAACACCACGAATTGTGCCAAGCATAAACGAATATTGCCAAGTGCCTTTCTGTCCAAAATATCCCAGTCCTCATCTGACATTGCTGAGGGTTTCTTGGTTTTCCGTTCCAATGGCCGCCATAAATCCTTCTGATAGTGGTAGTCCTCCATCTGTATCTTCCATAACTAATATTTCTACCCATTGAACTTCTCAACCTTCAACTTACCCTCATTTTCCATTGCTCCCACTTAACTATGAGACTCCCACTTAACTGTGAGACTCCCACTTAACCATGAGACTCCCACTCAACTGTGAGACCTTCCTGCAGATGATAATCAAACACAACCCATTTTGATACCACTTTTTAGGGTTAGAAGGAAAATATCTAGCAAGTTAAATGCATATTTGATCAATAAAACAGAGAAATAAAACAAAAAAAATTATAGCAGAAACAAGACAACACAAAGAATTTAATGTGGTTCACCCAATCTGGGCTACATCCACAAAACCACAGCCATCCAATGATTTTATTATCCAGTGCAAAACATATTACAATATCACGAATAATGCCATGCTACAACTCTCCATCACAACCGCTTATAACAAGCTTTTAGAAGTTTCCAGAAATTAGGGTTTACAAAGTCGACCTAAATAGTGTACAATACTAAATAGTGTGTAGTACTAAATAGTATACAATATGGCATGATCAGTCACCACATACCAACAAGATGTGTCAATACATGTCAATTGCATCATTTTATCTTTTAAATGTGTTTTTTAATCTTAGATGCATCAACGTGCAATAAAACACGCCCTTATAATTTCAATTACATCAATTTAACTTTTGGGACCTGTAAAAATAGATTCTAATGCATCAAGTTGTCTACAAAAGTGTCATCATACTATCATAAGTGTTGATCTACACATCAAATGTGTCAAACTAGTAGTAGTTATATCATTCTGGTATTGACTAAATTAGTGTAACCTATAACCTATAAATCTTCAAAAAATCCTCAATTGGATGTTATAAATAAGGATGTGGGTCCCACCAGGTGTGCTAGGATATATGACCTTGAAATTAGAGATCAAATTATAAAAGAAAAATAATAAAATCAAATGAAATCACTTTACAATCTAATTGCTAAATTACACCAATGAAGCATTAAGAAAGTTTTATAACAAATATAGTAGAAAAACCTACATACACAACAATCTGAGCCTAGCTCCATTATTTTCCTATGTTTCACTTTGGAGAGAATGTGTAGTGTTGGTTTCTCTCAGATTTTGTAGCACAAAGTACTCTGGAATAATATATGTATAGGTTTATTGCAATGGGTGAATGAGATATAATAGATGAATGATGGTTCAATTTATAAATTTTAGGCGATACCGATCAACGGTCGAGATTTGATAAAGGGTTGAACAGATCAATGACCTAAAATGGTTGAGAGGAGTTGATTAGGATTTAACTAACTTCCTTATTGGAGCTAACTGCTCATATTGGTTAGTTAAGAGAATTTATTGAAGAGATAAGTGTGACTTACAATTAATGAACATATTTGATTGATTAGAGGATTAAACTAATTTGAGGAGTGAACTCGAAGTGAGTGGGAGTTGATTGGTGAGGTGGAAATGCATGAGTAATTAATTAATAAATAAATAAATTATTAATTACATGTGCAAAGGTGGAAATAAATAAATAAAATTATTATTTTTATTTTAGAAGAGGATAATATTGAGAAATAATTGGACAAATTAAATAATTAAAAACAATTATTTAATTTGAGAAGTGCAAAATGGGAAAATAAATAAATAAAATAATAATGAATTATTTAATTAATCTAAGAAAGAGGAATAATTAGTAAATTAATTAAATAATGTTAATTATTTAATTAATATAGAGGAAAAGTGATGAAATGGATAATTTAATTAAATAGTTCAAAATTATTTAATTAAAGCAAAAATGGAAGGAAATTTTGAAATTTGAAATAACTGAAAATTATTTAGTTGTCTAGGATGAAGGGGAAATAATGTTAATTTAATTAAATAATTAAATAATTTAATTAAATGTAGAAGAAAAATTGATGATACCTAATGATAGAAAATGATGATGTTTTAGAAGAAATATGTTAGTCAAATTTAGGTGTCTACAAGCTTAACCTTGGGGAAAATTCCATGGTTAAGTGTGCTTGAGTTGGAGTAGTATTGTGATGGGTAACCTCCTAGGAAGGCCCAATGCTTCACCTCTATGAGCATCACCTAGATGCAATGAGTCTTAAGTTGATCATTCATTATCAAGAGAGATGGGTTCTTGTGAACCAGTACTCATGAAACATTGGCCAATGAGTCTGACTTGAAAAACTACATAGTTGAATCCTAATAGCAATATCATGATTTGACATGTTGTGGAAAATGCCTCCTAATTATCAATTGATTAGCTAAAGTGGATCTATAATGAATGGATCATAATGAATAACACTTATTTAAGGTTTTTTAAATGGTGTTGTAAGTTAAGTGGTATTAACCTTGGGGAAAATCCATGGTTAAGTGCACTTAAGTTGGAGTAGTATTGGGATGGGTGACCTCCCAAGAAGACCCAATTCTTCACCTATGTGAGTATGACCTAGATGCAATGAGTGCTAAGCAGACCATTCATTATCATGAGATATGGGTTCTTGTGAACCACTACTCATGAAACATGGGTCAATGAGTTTGACTCGAAAAACTACATGAGTTAATCTTGATAGCAATATCATAATTATCCACTTGAACATTTTTTATTTTTATTCATAAATAAAATCAATATTCATTGGTCAATTAACTTAGTATCCACTTAGAAACTCAATCTTCACTTACCATTTAATTCAATCTCCATTTAGAATCTTCTTCTTATCCCATCAATCAACTCATTCTTCAAATGAAAACTTGATGTGCATAATTATCCATAAATTTAATTAAATGATCCATTATTATCCTCTCATAGGTTTGAAATGATAATTTTCTATTTTTTAGTTGAGTTCAATCTATAGTTAGTTCAAATAACTTAGGTCTTCATTCTCATCCTCATATCCTAATTGAATTTTCCTCAATAAACCTATAACTATGATCTTTCATTTATCATTCTTATATATCTCACACCTTTCACAATTCTACTTTGTCAAAATCAATAATAAATCAAATTAGTGTTATGTTGTTGAGCCACATACACATCCAAACAAGGTGAAATCAACACTTTCTTGATGTTTGCAGTGAGATTGGTAAATAAGAATTAGGATTTGATTTCTTTGTTTATGTTTTTGAATCTTTATTGTTTCTTATTTTTTGATTTCATTTAATACACCTATATATACTCATTTGTAACTCATTATAAAGGGTTGGAAACTCATAGAAACTTATCTTTAAATAAAATATACCAATTTTTACTCCAGTGTAATTATGTTTTCACTTTTTTATGATATTTTATAAATTTTGTATTTGTTTTCTATTCATATTTCTATGAATTTAATTTAATGAATGTTAGATTAATATGGTGCTTATTTATACCACTAATTCTTGGATTATAGTGAAGCATCATATATGGTCATTATAATTGCATTCAAGTGAACTAAAATTTATTAATATTAATCACACACATGGTTGTTTCTCCTTCAAATATCATACTACTTTATACTTAGAGTGCAGGTAATAAGTGTAGCAAAGATTGGTTTCTCATTGAAATTATTCATTTATAGAATGGTGTGTAAAGAAATTAAATATATGTTTAGATTATTTTAATTTTTCTCTTTAACACTTTCCTTCTCCCTTTTTTTTAATATATTTTTCATATTGATGTTATATTAGGTTTAATATAGGTTTTGATGATAAATTTATCATATAAGGAAAAAATTGAAAAAATTGTAGGCTTCCATATGGTGAAAACATGCACATATCAAAATATATTTCATCCTCATAAAAATTAGAATTGAATTCTTGAAAATTGAAATGAATTTAAAGAGTAATAATTCCAACTATGTTTGATAATACCTACATCTAGCATCTCTTATACCATATTTGTGATCTCACCTTTTTGTACATACGAGAACCTATAGGTTTTGATGTTTTGGAGATAGCTCCCTAGTACTACTTGAATGGTATGATCATGATCTCTTTTGGTAGGTAATAATTTTGACATCTCTTCAAAAACTATAGAGTGCTCAATTATAAATATTTATACGTTTTATGGTGTATAAGTCTTTGATTTATGTGCTTCTAATGCAAATTATTTGGCCACAAGCCCATTTTATCCTTGTTAGTCATATTTTAAATTTGATTGGGTCTTACTATCTAGGGAGACTTTGCACACAATCCTCTTAGTTCCACTATCCTACCCTCTACATGAAAATACATGAATAGATCCTAGAAGTTAATATTAATATTTTTCAATGTAGCAAGAAACTAAAATCCCCAAAAAATATCTTTTGAACCCATATATAGAAACATAGGGAAACACAAAAGGATCTGAAAATTAATTGAAACTTAGATGGCAAGTGAGGAGACTGTTGGGAAGGAGACCGTTGGGGAGCAGATTGTTTCAATGGCATGCTTGAGTGATTTGAATTTGAACTCAATCCCTGGTGGCCATGGTGACTTTTAGTGTGGGTAGGATACAGATCTAGGGTTTTATAATGTTGTTGTAGGGAAGTATGGATTAGGTGGTGGAGATGTGTTGGTGTCTTTTGGGGATGCAGTGGGAAAGGACAGGTTATGCAGTAAGGATGCAACCGAAGATGCAATGTTTGAAGAAAAATGTTTGAGTGAGGCTTTCAAGGTGGCTTGTGATGGGTGTCCTAATTCAGATGTAGTTCCTATTGTCTCTGGTGGTCAAGATGCTGCCGATGATAATGGGCCGAGCCCATATAGGGAATCTTTTACGGCTAATCCGAGTATTCCCCGGATTGAGCATGTCTCGATGGGAAATGGTCAAATGGGAGGTTAGTCATCTGTGTTTGGACAAAGATGGGCTAACATTTTCTCCTCTAATCTTAAAGGAAAGGGCATCCATTTTGAATATATGACCTCTTCCAATGCTCAAGGTGGCTTTGCCCTATTTGTCCTAGACTCTCTTATGGATAAAAATATTGCTAGAATGGACTATTCTTTGTTTGGTAAGTTCTCTAGGCCTCAACCCAATATTGAGGAGGTCTGATCTTGGGTTCAAAAAAGTGGATCTTGAAAGGCCAGGTGGAAGTTATGGCGATGGCTAAAGGATTATTATCCTTTGCCTTTTCATGTGATGAAGACCTGAGAGCTGTGTTTTCTAAAGGACCATGGTCATTTGGGAATCTTTCCTTGGTACTATGCCCTTGGGAACTTGGGATGGATCTTTCTAAATGCATTTTTCACTTTACCCCTGTTTGGGTTAGGCTAACAAATTTTCCTTTGGAATATTGGGATGAAGAAGTGTTCAAAGTTGTGGCTAACTATCTAGGGTGTTTTGTCTCTATTGATGAGGTTACCCTCTCTAGAAGGTGGCTTGCTGTAGCTATATTTTGTGTCATGATTGATCAAGATTTTATCCTGCCAAATTTTTTCCACCTCAACTCAAAGGTGGGATCTTGGAAGTAGTAGATTATCTTTGAATTTTTTTTTTTGGTTGCTTCAAATGTAAAAAAGTGGGACACTAGGCCAAAGAATGCTTAGAAAAATTAGCCCAACCCAAGAGTGCTCCTCAAAAAAAGGTATGGAAGATTAAAAAGACCAATGGAGATATTGTGCAACAAGAACATTATGAGTCTATTGCTAGCAATGGCTTGGTAGGTGAAGTAAATTTTGAGGATCACATGACACATCTTCTGGAGGCTAGTAAGGAACCAACGAAAACTATGGAAGAGGTTTGGCCAACCTGTTGATCATGAAGTGGATCATGTTTCAGACTCCTTGTGCTCCCCCAAACATCCTATTGTGGAGCCTATTGTTGCCACTTCTCCTCTGCTGGAAGTTGCATCTAGACTGGGGGTTGGTGGTGGTGAGTTGGTAGTTGAAGATACAAGGACAAAATCTGAAGAAGGTTATACTTTGGTGAAGGGTAGGAAGAAGAAATCCCCAACTTACCCACCACCCCAAATTCATAGGGTTGTCACCACTAGAAGGAAAAAAGTAGATTGTGGGTCCAAAATAAGGAGCCAATAGAGGCCTTCTCTAGACAAGAGCAGGGAGAGGGATTGCAAGAAAGACATTGCTGAAGGGGTTCAGAAAAACCTCTTTGATCTATACTCGAAGAAAACTCCCTCATCTTGTAAATGAAGATTATTTCATGGAACATCAAGGGGATGAATAATATGTATAAACAAGACCTTCTAAAGAATTTGGTCTGGGATCATAAGCCAAATATCTTGCTGATTCAAGAAAAAAATACAAGTTGATAAGTTGGAAGCTTTGAAGTCTCTTTTTCAAGGATTGTGGTTTTCATGGGGTGAGATCTGAGGGAGCTTCAAGTGGCATTTCTACTTTCTGGAATGCAAGATTGATCAAAGGTGTCCCGATTGTGGATAGATTTAATCATGTGGAGAAAAAGTTTGTGTGGATTAAGGAGTCTTATACTTGGGTCATCTCCAATGTGTATGCCCCTAATAAAAAAAGAGATAGGAATAAATTATGGGATGATTTGGGGGATCTGAGGTTTATTTTTTTGGATAGTCCTTGGCTCGTCATGGGATACTTCAACAATCCTCTCTGTGATAATGAGAAGGTGGGTGGTTCACAGGTCAACCCTGATAACCACCTAGACTTGAGAATGTTCATTGATGACAATGCTCTTATTGATGTCAAAATGATTTGGGTGAAGTATAATTGGTATAATAGGCGGGTTGTTGTGGATAATATTCAAGTAAGGTTGGATAGATCTCTGACTTTGGTGGCCTAGTTTATGGATTTTTCTTGTTCTCTTTCCTCAATTAGAAGGTGTGGTTCTAACCATTTCCCCATTTCCTTCATGGCTGAGAAGTTCATAGGTAAGATTTTTTTACCTTTTGCTTTGAAGCTATGTGGCTTAGGGACCCAGATTTATGGATTGCATTAAAAGTTGGTGGCAAGTGAAAATTGATGATTGTGAGATGTTTAGATTAGCCAAAAAATTGATCTTCGTTAGGAGAAATCTTAAGAAATGAAATATAGATTCATTTGGTCATATTTTTGAGTCTAAATCCTTGGTTATTCAAAGATTGGATGGTATCTAGAATGATATTTAGATAAAGGGTCTTTCAGAGGATCTCGAACTGTATGAGGATAACTTTCTTGCTTAGTTGCATGACATTGTGGTAAAGGAGGAAGATTTTTGGCAATAGAGATCGCGTGCTATTTGGTTAAAGCGTGGAGATCGTAACTCCAAGTTCTTCCATCTCACGACCCTTAGGCATAAATTGTCTAACAAGATTTCTTTGATTTTGGTTGATGGGTCGTTGTTGGAGGATGAGGTGGAGATTAGGAGGGTGACTACTAGCCTCTTTGAGAATATGCTTAAGGATGACCTTATGTGGGACCAAAATAGGGTGGAGGATTCTTCAGAGGTTATCCCCAATCTTGTCTCTGATGATCTGAACAAGTTGCTCATGGCCATCCCTTCTGCTTCAAAAATCAAAGATGCAATTTTCTCCTTTGAAGGAAATAAGGGCCGTGGGTCTAATGGATTTCCTTTTCTGTTCTTTCATTCATGTTGGGAAATTGTAGCAGAACACATTATTAATGATACTAAGGAGTTTCTTGGGTCTATAAAATTACTTAGAGAGCTTAATGCGACCTTCATTATCCTGATCCCTAAGTTTGCAGATGCTAATAGCTTTGGTGAGTATCATCCCATTAGTCTCTGTAATTCTGTGTATAAAATTTTCTTGAAGGTGTTGGCTAGTAGACTTCAGAAGTGCCTCCCAAAGTTAATTTCCATCCAACAAAGTGGTTTTTTCAAGGGTCATCAGATTCTTGACTCTATTGTGACAGTCCATGAACTTGCTCATTTTATTAATATTTTGAAGAAGCCAAGGTTTTTCCTTAAATTAGACTTGCTCAAAGCTTATGATAGGGTAAACTAGAGAATTTTGTTGGAGGTTTTGGGACATTTTTGTTTCTATAGGAAATTCATTTATCTTGTTGAAAAAATAATTTCTACTCCCTCGTTTGCTGTTATTGTGAATGGTTCCCCCTCCTCTTTTTTTTGGAGTTTGCGGGGGCTGCGGCAAGGAGATCCCATTTCTCCATTGCTTTTTATTCTGATGGTAGAGGATATTGTGAGAAAAATATATAGGGTCTTGGATGCAAGGGCTCTTAAGGGACTTTCTCCTTCTTCTATATGTGCTCCTATTACCCACCAACAATTTGTAGATGACACCATGATGATGGGTGAATCCTTTGTGCATGAATTCAGAACTAGGAAGGGTTTGATTGAGGACTATGAGAGGGCTTTTGGTCAACATATCAATCTATCAAAGAGTCAAATATTTTACCTTAATACCCCTGGATATTTGAAATTGAAGCTTTCCAATATCCTATCTTGTAATAGGGGTGACCTCCCATCCACCTACTTGGGCCTTCCTTTGTGTATCTCGAAGATCCCAAATTCCTTATGGCTAGGTCTACTGGACAAGTTCAGTAGAAAGTTGGTGGGTTAGAAAGAGTCACTTCTTAGCCATGCTAGGAAGATGAAAATAATTGCTTCTACTCTTCAAAATATGCTAATGTATGCTATGAGCCTCTTTAATTTTTTTGTAAAATTAAAAGAGAAAATAAAAAAAATAATGAGAAGATTTTTGTGGTCAGCCATTGAAACTAAAGCTATAATTCCTCTTATGGCTTGGGATTTGGTCTGTAGAACAAAGAAGTGGGGTGGTCTTGGCATTAGAAAACTTAAAGTATTTAATAAGGCCCTCTTATCAAAGAATTTTTGGAGGCTCCTTAATGGTGAAGCGAGCCAGGCTTTAGTGGCTAGTAATAAGTATATGCATGGTCTCGAGAGATCCTGAAACTTGTTAACTTTTAATGATATTCTGTTTTGTTCATGCTTTTGGAAGAGTATTGTTCCTTGCAGGGAGCTGATTGCTGATGGTGTTAAATGGTTATTGGGTGATGATAATAGAATTCTCTTCGAAGACACTTGGTGTGGATTGAAGCCTTTGGTCAATCTTCAATGGGCCACCCCCATCATTCCTATGTACAAACAATTTTTTGGTTGTCGAGTGGTTGATTAGATTCATAATGGGGAGTGGAAAAATTTCCAAGATTGGGACTTGTCATTGAAGTTCCTTCAAGAATTTTTAAGAGTGGTTCAAATCCCCACTTTTCCTAGGCCATATAGAGTTGTTTGGACCCCTTGTGCTAAGGGTGAGTTTTCAGTTGCTTCTACCTTTAGTAGGATGATGGATAAGCTTGATTCTATTCCTTTTTGGGGAAACTTATGGAACAAGAAGTTGATTCCCAAGGTGAATGTTTTCTTTTGGATTCTTATGCAAGGTAAAACTTTAATGCAAGATAAACTTTGTAAAAGGGGCTTTTATTTTCCTAATAGATGTGTTCTTTGTGAAGCTGATGCTGAGAGTGCATTCCATATTTTCATTGGTTGTAAGTTCTCCTCACTGATTTGGAGTATATTTCTTGGTGTTTGGAATTTGGTTTTCCAAAAGTCCCTTAAAAATTTATTGAAAAATGGAACTTCCCCTCCAATTCTCCCATTCTCCGAGGACTTTGGGATCTCATGGCCTCATAGATTTCTTGGGGTATTTGGAAAGAATGAAACAATACAATATTTTAGGATTCTAAGATAGAAGTTGGCAGACTCTACATCAAGGTTCGTTAGGTGATTCTGGAATTTTTTTCCATCTACTTTCCTGACTTTCCCTACTGTGACCTTGGTATCTGTCTGGCTAGTTATGATATTTTGGTGATTACTAAATGGAAGATTCCTTCCATTCCTATCATAAAATTGAAGCCTAGTTTGAATTAAAGATTGAATACTAAGTGGAAACCACCTCCTCCAGGGTGGTTTAAAGTTAATATTGACGAGTCAGTGAAGAGGAACCCCAAGCCTGTAGGTTGTGGGGGGTGTTGAGGAATGAGGATGATAGATTCTTAGGCATGGTGGCCCTCCCTCTAGGAATTCAAACCAATAACTATGCCGAGGTAGAAGCTACATTTACATGCATAAAATTTGTTGTGGACAAAGGATATTCAAAATTATGGGTTGAAGGAAACTTTTTAAACATTGCTAATTACCTACGTAGCATCCATATGCCAAGTTGGAATGTGGGTCAAGTAATTAAAGATAGTATAATGATGTTAAGTGCATGTGAAGAGACTCACGTATCTCACATTTTCCAAGAGGGAAACTCTTTGGTAGATTTTTTTTCCAACAAAGCTATCAAATTAAATGAGTCTCAAGCATGGGAGGATGGATCGATCATTCTCGAGAGAGCTAGGAGTTTAATATGGAATGATGGAATAGGATGATATTAGGTGGTGGCAACATTTAGGCCTTAGTACCTTATTTTGACTCACATATTTTGTGGATCTCTCTTGGATTGTTGGATTCTATTCAAACGATTTTCACAAGGGTTTCTCCTATATGATGTTTGCTAAAATGGGTGGCAACAAAAGCATAACAGAACCCCATATTTGCATGGGTCTGAGGAAGAAGAAAAAAATATGGAAGATTTTATGCCACAAGAATTTTACACTGTTCCTAGAATGTCTGCATGGGCATGACTCAAATGTGTCAGAGGAATTTGTCTCCTATTGATATAATAGGAAGCTTCAATAAAGGGTCTAGAAGTAGAGATGAATGAGGAGTTGATTGCTGTTGTGACGGGGATGTTGATGGTAGGTCACAAATTTTTTAAGGACAAGAAGAGTAATGAGGATGCGATGGCCTAGTTTTTTAAGGATGATGAGAGGAAGAAGTTGGTTAAAATGGAGAGTTGGGGATATGAGTGCAAGTTGCTCATAAAGATTTTGGCAAAGGTGGCAGAGGTAATACTTTGTTATGTGACATTGGAAGGTAGGTATACTGCAATTCTGGGTCACCATTTCACTCTCTTAAATCACTTGAAACATGGGTTGTTTGTTTCTTTTCCTTTTTTCTTGATTTCGTCTATGGAGATTTTTGTGTATGGACATTTAAAAAATAGGAAGACCCTGGTCCTCCATGAGGGCCTCATTATTATAATAATGGAGCATGCCAAATCTCTCCTCTCGCCCTTGCTATTATGGGTAAGGAGAAGACTCAGAGTGATGGGTCTGATTCCTCTCATTTGGATACTAGTAATGTCAAAGATGATGAATGGGATGAAGAGGAGGAGGTGGGTCCTCAATCCCCTGAGGCCAACTCTTTGAAAAAGAGGAAGAAGAGATACCCTAAAATTAGTCATGCACCTAAGTGCATTATTCTCTCAAAGGATTCTTCTCCCATGAAGGTGGAATTGGTTGTTGTCTAGGCTAAAACTGATGTTGGTGATAGTTTATAGGAGAACGTGCCTGAATTGGAGGCCGAGGACCAGCCAAGGAGATTGTCCAAATGTATTGCTAAGTTGAAAACTAGGTTTCTAATGTTCTTGTGAAGGATGCCAAGGTGTCATATGAGGAGAAGGCTACTGGTGATAATGTGGGGAATATTGAGGACTCACTAGCTCAAAACTTACTTAATAATGCTATGCGGGAGGAGAATAAGGGTCAAGGTGAGGAATAATCTAAGAGGATGAATGCTAATTTGAAACCCATGAAGGTAGAACCCATCTCTAAGTATTTTTTCATATTTAAATATCTCCCTCAATGTTTTAGTTGCTGGACATGGCTAGGGATGGGGCCACTGGTAATTTTAGATTAGCTAAGTGGAATATTTAGGAGTTCAATAAAGTGAATATTAAAATTAGGGGTTTGAAGGAGAACCTGAGGAATATGATTTTTTTTTTGCTTTAGACATTCTTATTGATAGGATCATGGACCTTGAAAGTTCATTCCAGGATTTCAAATCCCTATGTGATCTGAAAAAATCTAGTGAGTGGGCTTACTCTACTAAGTTCTTCACTTAACCAGATTTGAAAACATTCACTCAACTTAATTGAATCCAAATCTATTCCAAGATCTTTAATTAATGGTTTGAATCTAATGTGTAAACTCAATCCATCAATCTATTGACTCAATGATTAGTGCCTTTCACTTAACCAATTAAACTTAGTCTAAAATGAGAAATACAAAACAATAACCAACATCGAAGTAAAAATAAGAGAGCAAGACACATTTGATAACAAAGTTCACCTCTCAGAGCTACATCTCCAATTCTGCTCAATAAGTGTGATCAATTTTCCATTAATGTTGAACCTACAAAACTGCTTACAACACCTGGTCTTCTAACTACATGTACAAGCTATCACTACCAAGAAGTTTCAAAGCCCTACAAGCACCTCTTGAATCCAAACTGAACAAGTGCTTTCAACAATAACAAAAAATGTATTCCTAGTTCTTAAAGCATTAACTGAATGCAAACTAGATACAAAGGTACTTTGCCTCATTTACAAAACATAATGCATCATTCTAGAATAAATTCAAGTATAAAAAAACACCTTAGTTATACTTGACATTGGATGTACACATGTAGAATTTCCCCACAGCTTCACAAGAGAAAAGTCTTGAAACTAGACTCTGAAAAATACTCCTTCAAGCACAACCTTCTGAATGAAGTTCCAAAATTCCAATTCTTCTCTCAAGTTTCCCTACAAAATTTCACCATTTTGATGCTTGGATCTCAATGCTGAACTTCGAACTAGATCCCCAATGCATTGATCTGAATTCAATATGAAGAACTTGATCCTTTGAATGGGAGAATTCAATCTCAAGAATTTGCTGATGGAATTCCTCCCTAGCATTCCATTTTATATTAGAAATTTTCCCATTTGGGATAAAACCATAAATTTTATAATTTTTCCCCTTTAAGGTGAGATTTTAATGAATTTCCCTTATTACAAATAAAACAACCCCCTTAATAAAAACATTTAAACTTGTTTTTAAGCCCCTTATCTTGTTATATTTTTGGGCTATTACGTTTGGGTTGTTTATTTTAAGGCCTAACTAATAAACCTTAACGATTAATTAGTTAAGAACTTGGGATTAATCAATGAGTATGTTAAACCCACCACACATATAATGAAGAAACACCAAGGTGGCGTGGCGGTAAGAGTTCATTTTAGGAGTCTAGCGGTTGGGGGTTCAACCCCCTGCCGTTTTAATTTATCTCCACCATTTAAAACATTGAATATGACAAAAAAAATTGACACACATACTTAGTAAATATATGATGCATGGTGTAACAACAAGGCGACCGATTGTCAACATGGGGGTCATGGGTTCGACCCCCACATACCCATTTTTAGTAAAGAATAATGATGAAAACCATGCCAGAGAATGATAGAGGTAGTGAGGTGCCACATGTCATGCCATGATTGGTCCACTTCATGTCCGTATGGTATAGACGTATTGCATTAGCATTCTGGCATCATGTTGATGTCATCACATGTACCACTTGGTCAACTACAAAGTTTGATTGGCCATATCTTCCATGTACGTACTCTATTTTTGATGAAACAAGTGACATTAGGACCCTGGAGATGATATCTTCATTTTGATGTGGATTTCGATGAATTTTGAGATCAATTTTTTGCCTAAAAGTACATGCCTATTCGCAAGGTTTGACCCAACTTTGACTCACGATAATTTTTGCGTACGAGCTCAAATTTTGACAAAACAAACATTGCTGGGTTTGTATCATCAAGCCCTTCGATTTGACATCATTTTTGACTAATTTTGAGTTAGTCAAATTTTTTGCCTCATGACTGGCCCCCTATACCTAGTTTGACTAAAATTTGACTGGCTGTAACTTAGACGTGTGAACTCTTTTTTCGCTTGTTCAAGTTGCATTGAGTCTAGTTTTCCAAGTGTTTCAACATGGTGTCATTTTCAAGGGCATCTAGAGTAGTTGAATTTTTAGGTTTCGAGATCCACTTGGATCAGACCTCTCCCATTGAAGAACTTTTGGTCTCCAAAAATGTATTATTCCTTTGAAACATTTCCCTCTTTGCATTATACAGATGAATAGGGCCTCAACAGTACCAAGGAAGATTCTAGCATAACACTATTTCTCCTCCTTGCTCATGAATTGCTCGAACAATAGAAAATTATTGGCTTGATACATTCCTTCACATTTTTACTTTAGAATGGCTGATTCAACGCTTCACCATTCAATTCTATTCATGCCTGCTATAGCAACAAGGAAATTGAAAACAACTACCACTTTTAGGACTTGCAATCATCATTTGACTGAGTCTTGAATCTGGAACATACAATTCACCATTGACTATAACCCACAACTTCGAGCCCTAATGAGTAGATGGTCTATCCATCTTGTACAAAATTCCCTTCTTCTTCAATAGAAACTTAGTGAAACACTCTTGCCTTGAGAATTAGTGTCAACTACTTTAGTACTACAGGTAACAAATCTTCATCCTGCATAAAGAAGTCTTCAAGTATTCTCCTTCGGATTACAAGAGATATGGTTTCAAAAGCCTTACAAAATCTCAATCTTAGAGTAATACAACTTCATACAAACACTTGAAAAATAATTTAATTTAGAGTATTCCATTGAAAAATCATATTGGTTTTACATTAACTAACATATTACCACAACTCAAAAGGTAAAATAAAACAAATTTGACACAACTATATAGTTGACATGTTTTACCATCTCTTACAGAGTTGAAAAAATGAACTTTCCTCTTCCAACTACTCTTGTTTCTGCCGAGGTTCTTCTCAGACTGCCTCAGGGATGTTAACCATAGGTTCTACCTTTACCTCTACAACCTCCTGTTGAATGGGCTCCTTTGTAGACCTCAGTGAGTTTTGAAGCTTTGAGTGCAGCTTCCAACATTTCTCAACCCAATGCCCACTGATTTTGTAGTGAGTACAATAATTTTGGACTTTGTCCTACACTGTAGTTCCATTCTTCAGAGTGAAATGTTGAAGGTGTGGTACATGCCTCATTATCTCAGCTTTCATGACTAACTTTCTACAAAGCCTCTTCTTCTTGCTACACCTTGCTACATAGTGGTTAGGGGCATGGAAAAATGTGTATCGTCACATATTCCATAAGGCTAGCACAAAAGAATTACTACTTTGAAAATAAACAATAGATTTAAATTTTTCATCACCTTTGGATTTCCCTTGACCAACTTGAGCACTGCTCTGCTTAGGAGAACCAACTTTTCCTTTGTTAGGTTATGTACCCAACTATTGAAGGTGATCTTCCTTAAACTTTCCTCCATTAGGTGCATCTTTTCTAGGAGATAGTTTGTAGTCACTATAGCTACCATAGTGTGGTTCACCTTCAACTTGACCTCTCACAAACGTGGTTTTGGAACATTCTCCAATTTCTTCACTATTATAACCCAGTCCTATATAATGAGGTCATTCTACTGTCTTTATGGGGCTAGCTATTCCTTGGCCATGAATTCCAAGGCCTTTCCCACTGTATCCCATGTTCGTTAGCAGATTCATACCGACACCCTTGATATGTTTTTTAAATGCTACAAAAGCATGATCATGGTTAAAAGAAGGAATTGAAATTAATTCATTTATTACCTTTTTTTCTTGATCAACTTCCTAATTGTTTGCCAATGACTCGTTCTGAATTGGTGCAAATTAAGACTCCAAATTGTTAGGTTGTGTGAGGGGGACATATGAGGAATCCTCTGAGTATGGACAAAAATTACAAGTGTCAGGATCTTCAATCCTAGGAGGACTCTTTACATCAAAACTTTCTCCCATCTACTCCTCTACAACACTCTACAACATCAAGTGTAATTTCCTCTTCTCATCTTCCAAGTCTTCAAGGAGAATCCTTAACTCAACATTTTCCATCTGGAGATGTTGATTAGCTTCCTCTAGTTCTTGAAGCCTCTCAAGAATTATCTTGGTGGAGTGCTTCGATCATCCTCTTCATGGAAAAGAATTCATCCATCATGGATGCAAACATTGTCACCTTAGAAGCTTCCCCTTTCTCAAATTCCATCTTTCTGAAATCTCTTAGATGTTCACCTGTTAAACTTGCAAACTTGCAAACCAACAACTATCAAACTGATCAAAATGACAAACTTGCACAAACTGGTGATCTACTTAACTAAGCAAACTAAGAAAATTGAGCTAACTAACAATCTTGTCAAACTAGTCACTTTAACCAAACTTGAGCTCAAAAACTACTCTAATACCACTTGATCTAGAAAACTCTAGCGAGTGTGCTTACTCTACTAAGTTCTTCACTTAATCAGATTTGAAAATAGTTACTCAACTTACTTGAATCCAAATCTATACCAAGATCTTTAATTAATGGTTTGAATCCAATGTGTAAACTCAATCCATCAATCTATTGAGCTCACTGATTAGTGCCTTTCACTTAACTAATTAATCTTAGTTTAAAATGTGAAATAAAGAACAATAACCAACATCCAAGTAAAACCAAGAGAGGAATACACATTTGATAATAGAGTTAACCTCTTAGGGCTACATCTTTGGATCCGCTCAATAAGCATGATCAATTTTCCATTAATGTTGAACCTACAAAATTGCTTACAACACCTAGTATTCTAACTACATGTACAACCTGTCATTGCCAAGAAATTTCAAAGCCCTAAAAGCACTTCCTGAATCCACACTGAACAAGTGCTTCCAATAATAACAGCAAATGCAATCATATTTCTTAAAGTATTAATTGAATGTGAACTAGATATAGAGGTACTTTGCCTCATTTACAAAACAAAATTCATCATCCTAGAATAAATTCAAGTATAAAAAAAAACACTTTGGTTATAACTGACACTGGATGTATACATGCAAAATTTCCCCACAACCTTGCAAGAAAAAAGTCTTCAAATTGGACTCTGAATGACACTCCTTCAAGCACAACCTTCTAAATGGAGTTCTGAAATTTCAAATTTTCTCTCAGGTTTCTCTGCAAAATTTCATCATTTGGATGCTTGGATCTCAATGCTAAAATTTGAACTAGATCCTTAATGCATTTATTTGAATTCGATACGAAGAACCCGATCCTTTGAATGAGAGAATTCAATATCAAGAATTTGATGATGGAATGCCTCCCTAGCATTCCCTTTTATATTAGAAATTTTACCATTTGGGCTAAAACCATAAATTTTGCAATTTTTCTCCTTTAAGGTGAGATTTTAACCAACCTCCCTAATTACAAATAAAATAACAAACCCCCTTAATAAAAAATTTAAATTTGTTTTCAAGCCCCAAGTATCTTGTTATATTTTTGGGCTATTAGGTTTGGGTTATTTATTTTAAAGCCTAAATAATAACCCTTAATGGTTAATTAGTTTAGAACTCGAGCTTAATCAATGAATATGTTGAACCCACTACACATATAGTTAACAAATGCCAAGGTGGTGTGGTGGTAAGAGTCCATTTTAGGAGTTTGATGGTTGGGGGTTCAACCCCTCGCCGTTTTAATTTTTATCCACCGTTTAAAACATCAAATATGACAAAACAAACCGGTGCACATACTTAGTAAAGATATGGTGCATGGTGCAACAGAAAGGTGGCCAATTGTCAACATGGGGGTAGTGGGTTCGACCCCCACATACCCTTTTTAGGTAAAGAATAACAATGAAAACTGTGCCAGAGAATGATAGAGGGAGTGAGGTACCATGTGTCACGCTAGGATTGGTCCATGTCATGTCTGTACGGTGTAGATGTACTATGTTAGCATGCTGGCATCGTGTTAATGTCATCATGCTCTGTTTTCAATGAAATGAGGGACGTCAGGACCATGGCGATGAGCTCTTCATTTTGATGTGGATTTCGATAAATTTTGAGATGATCAATTTTTGACCTAAAAGAACCTACCTCATCACAAGGTTTGACCCAACTTTGACTCATGATAATTTCCATGTACGAGCTCAAATTTCGATGAAAAAAACATTGTTGGGTTCGTATCGTTGAGTTGGTATGAGAGCTAAAACCATAAATTTTGTAATTTTCCAATTTGGGATAAAACCATAAATTTTATAATTTTCCCCTTTAAGGTGAGATTTTAACCAATCTCCCTTATTATAAATAAAACAACAACCCCCCTTAATAAAAAAAATTAATTTTTTTTTTGAGCCCCTTATCTTGTTATATTTTTAGGCTATTAGGTTTGGGTTGTTTATTTTAAAGCCTAACTAATAACCCTTAATGGTTAATTAGTTTATAAATCTAGCTTAATCAATGAATATGTTGAACCCACCACACATATAACTAACAAACGTCAAGGTGGTGTGGTGGTAAGAGTTCATTTTGGGAGTCCGGCGGTTGGGGGTTCAACCCCCCACCGTTTAAAACATTGAATATGACAAAAAAAGCTAGCACAGATACTTAGTAAAGATATGGTTTATGTTGTAACGACAAGGCGATTGGTTATCAATGTGGGGGTTGCGGGTTCGACCCCCACATACCCTTTTTTAGTAAAGAATAACAATGAAAATAGCACCAAAGAATGATAGAGGGAGTGAGGTGCCACATGTCACACTAGGATCGGTCCACGTCATGTCCATACGATATAGATGTACTATGTGAGCATGCTAGTGTCATGCTAGCATCATCAATTGTACCACCTGGCCAACTTGGTCACCTGCAAAGTTTGACTGGCCATATCTTTCGTGTACATGCTCTGTTTTCGAAGAAATGAGCAGCATTAGAACCATGGCGATGAGCTCTTCATTTTGATGGGGATTTTGACAAATTTTGAGATGATCAATTTTTCACCTAAAAGTACCTACCTGATTGCAAGGTTTGACCCAAATTTGACCCACAATAATTTTTCGTATGAGCTCAAATTTATATGAAACGAACATCATTGGGTTTGTATTGTCGATGCCTTCGATTTGACATCATTTCTGACCGATTTTGAGTTGATCAAATTTTTTCCTCCTGATTGGCCTCCTGTACCTTGTTTGATCAAACTTTGAGTGACCATAACTCAGACGTATGAACTCATTTTTCGCCCGTTCAAGTTGTGTTGAGTCTAGTTTTCTGAGTACTTAGACATGGTACCATTTTTAGGGCATCTGGAGTATAACTTTTAGGTTCTCGAGATCCACTTGGATCATTGTGTGAAGAACAGTTTGTTGGGTTGGATGTTAAGGTTGTGGGCACCAATGTAGACATCAAAAAACTATTGCATGCATTCCATATCTATGAAAAATAGTGTGGAATTGTTGAAATTCCAGATAAAAAAGATTAGTGATTTAAGAGAGGATCAACTATACATCTCTGAGCTTATGGAGAAGGAGCATACGACTAAAGGAAAAAGAAAGAAGGGTGTGAAAATTGACACAAAAGATCCTGATACTAAAGGGTGAGCTGATTGGAAAAGATCTTTTGAAGCCAAGAAGAAGGAGCTATTGGAAATGATTGACCTACATAGAAGCCAGGAGCTTGAGGTGGCCAACACGTTAAGCAGTATGAATTAGTGTTTGCTCTGGTATTTTTATTCTACTAGTCTTTGGGTGGTTTCTTTTTGTTTTGTTGTTTTGTAGCTGTTGAGTGCTACTGTTGGTTCACTATTTTATGTTTTGTTCAACACTCTTTTTGTCTTGGTTTCTTTGCATTGGTCTGCTGCTAGTTTAGTTTTGCCCATCTTTTTATCAGCATTTTGTTTCTAACAATGTAAAGGGTTTTGGATCCCTTCAAAACCTATTTTTCCTATATAATCAAAACATAGGGAATTTTTTTATTATATCCCATAAATTTTAATGCTATAGTATTCCCTAAAACAAATATTTTACACCCACTTATAATCATGACCTAAAATTCAAGAACAAAATAGATAAAATAATTTAAACGAGAACCTAACCTATTATTGATGAAATTGTGAATGCTACCTAAGACCTCCTAGTTAAAGAACTATAGAAGCTAATAGACGTTAATTTTATCAAGCCAATTAATTATTCATAATAAATCTTCAATTTACTACCAATCAATAAGGATATGAACCAAATCAGTGTTTGCTCAAATTTATCAGTTATCAAAAAATCTTGTCCCAAAGATGACATTCCCTTACCCATATCAAAATAATAGTTGTTCTCATAGTAGCACTTAAATTATCATCCCTCATGGATGGTTTTTTAAGATATAATAAAATACATATAACACCAAAGGTTCAACATAATACTATTTTTATCACACCTTGGGGCACTTTCTATTATTAGGTAATGTATTTTGGCTTGAAAAAAATAGGAGAAAAATATAAGAGAGTCAGAATGGTAATATTTCATGATATGATCCACCATGATGTTGAGGATTACATGAATGAGATATTGGGAAAGGAAAAAATGGAGTAGGGAATCCTATAATATTGTAATGTATTGGAAAGGCTAAAATATTATAACATCTAGTTAAATACAAAAAGATGTTTCTTCAATGTGACTATTTACAAAATTTTAGGATACGTTATTACCCAATGAGGCATTGAAGTCAATATTGACAAAGTCAAATCTACAATGAACATTAATTTACATAAGAAACTCCAATAATCCATAGCCTTCAAGGAAAATTTTAGTCTATTTGACACCTTATCACTTAGCTTGTTGAAAATTTTCAATTATTCAATCACTTACTTTAGAAACACATAATTTTTTTGGGATAAATGATTCAAAAAAGTATTTGACCACATTAATAAATATATCATGAATACACATGTCCTTATGTCACCTATTACTGATCAAAATTTACTCTTGTATGTCTCTATCATTGAGCATGTCTTGGGGTCACTCTTCACACAACATGATGAGTAAGGAACAAAAAAATACATATTTATCATCTCAATAGAACTTTGATCAACCATGGAAGGTAGTATACACATATGGAACAAGATTTATTAGTTGTGATATTTTACTTATAGAAACTAAGACATTATATGTTCTCTTATTAGATCAATCTCATATAAAAGATTGAACCTTTGAGTACCTCCTATCAAAATAAATATTAACAAGTCCCATGAAAAAATGGGTCATAATTCTCGGTGAATTTGATATTAAATATGTGGACAAAAATTTAATTAAAGGATAAGTTATTGATGATGAATTAGCAAAAATACCCTTGGAGGACATGCTAGAACTGAAAAATTCTGACGTTTTCACCAGCCTCTAACTAATTTTCTCCTAGTCCCCCAAAAAAATTGTTTCACATCAATGTTGTGATCAATATAAATAAGTTAGATTAGTATGAAAAAATCCATTCCACAGTCCCATGAATATGGCCTCTTGCATACAAATATTCCCCTGATCATGACAAAGCAAAGCACAAAAGGCAATTGAACTATGTTCTTTTGAGTTCTTTCTCAAGCTTTATTTATATTTTCATTGCCATTTGTCATTTCATCATTCAACACCATAATCATTTCATGCATAGCCAAAATATAGTAGAAATTCTTCTCATATCATGGATAATTGCCCCTTTTTGGAGAGGTCATACAATATCTTCCCAATCAACACATCATAGATCCTTCATTTGAAAATTTCTTGCAAATCGAGGAGACATGAGCTAGGTCACAATGATAAAAAAGCCCAAAGGATAGCAAAGTTGAATGATCGATAGGATAGAGCCTATCATTCTACTGATGTAAGTTCATCAACATAAGCAAAATAGTCAAAGAAAATCTTTGAAGTCATACGGAGATCAAAATTCACACTGACAAAAACCCATTGGTGAGAGACATGTTATGCCTTGCATAACCACCCCATCTTTTGCCTTGGTCAAAATGGGTCCCCCTTTGTTTTTTTAATTATCTTTGGTTGATTTCAAACAAAGTTTAGAGTCTTTTTACTTCCAACACTTTGTTTTATTTTGGTTTAGTCTGCTGGAGTTGGAGTCGGAACCAAATCGGGTTCTGAAACTTCTTTCAAAACTTGATCCGATCCCCATCCCGACAGTCTTCCTTTTTACCTTTTTGTTTTGACCTTTATCGAAAGCGGAACCAGAGTGGGAGTTAAGTTGGTGTTTATTGAAAATTGCAAAATCAAAATCCATCCTGTCTCCGGCTCCGCTTTTCAAACTTTTTCTTTTTGATTAAGTACTTGTCTTAAATTTTATTATGTCGGTCTTTTGTGTTACTTTTCGTGTTTGGTTTTGTTTTGTCCTTTGTTGGCGGACCCGGACCCGAAATGGGAATGAAGTTGGGAGATTCCTTAAGTTTCTGAATCAGTTTCCATTCCGATTCCGCTCCTGCCATGTCTGGGTCGTTGAATTTTCGACTGAAGTCGCATTGTAGTGAAGTGTTTGTTCTCTTTCAGTTTTGACACCACTTAAACTACATTTACTATATTAATGATAGCTACCTTGCGTAGGTAGAAATTCTGATTTTTACCTTCATTAAGGATTAAATGTGTCATTATTATCATTGTTAAGAAATTGAAGAGCAAGGAAGAGCAGTTGCAGAGTCCATTTGAGTTAATTGATTGAAGGAGGAGAAGATAATTGCTTGCGGATCGATTAAGAAGGTTAGCCAAGTTTTTGAGTTCGAGGTAGGGTCCTTACTCTTGACTTTCTTTTATTTGCTTTTGTGTTTTCTGTTTGTGTTTGATTGATTGATCGTTCTTTGGGAAAGTTCAATTTCTTGAAGTTTTTGCATGTTTTTTTCCTTTGTTTGTTTGTTTGCTGTTCTTGATTTTGGTTTTATGATAGAGTTTCTAGTTTTATAGTGATAAAGGGCATGGTCACTTTCATGTTTTGTCGTGATCGCGTCGTGCTACATTAAGTTTTGGATGCGTAGGTTTAATTAGGGTTTGCACAATGAGGTTGATTAAATCTAAGTTTTTACAGTGAATTAGGGTTGGTAGAATCTGGTTTTTACTTAGGATTTCATTATGCATTTTTTTGGATAAATTAGGAAAGGTTGAATCCGTGCCCTAGTTTTTATATTGCATTTTCTAGATTAGGGTTTCGTGTGTTTCTGTGATCATATTTAAAAGGATTAAATATGATGCCCTAAAAGTACAGTCGTCCCCACGATCATATGGGCATAGTCTCTTCATGATGTATTTTAAGCCTTGTTTCATCTAATATGACCTTAGTTTTAATCATGGAGTTATGTGTTAAAGTTGATAAAATTATTGATGATGTCATGGTCAACATAGCCGAAAGCGGGAATGGAATTGACTCAGTAGTTTGGATGTGTTTTTATGTTTGGTGTTAATTCCATTTTCCATCCAGTCTCCGACTCCACTGGTAGTAAGAAGCTTTACTTCAAAAAGAGTTAACGAAAGCGGAAGCGGAATCGAAACATAATATGAAAAAAGAAAATCTAAAGGAAATCAAATCAATTTCCGTTCCAATTTCGGTTTCGATCACTATTTCACTTCTGATTTTGGGCCCGCTTCTTATTAGTAGAATGACCATTCTAGTTCTGACTCCAAGCTCGACAGTGTTGTAAAAGAAGGTTATTTAAGATGTTTGCTATCTGGTTCTGCCTCTAATGTATGTTTGAAAGGTATGAGTTTAAAGACACATTTTGAGATGCTTATTCAAGAATCTAACTAGAGAGTTCATTGCAGGAAAACTAAGAGGATGTCGGGAACATCTGGACAAGCTTCTCAAAGAAACCAGCCTGCAGGGACATCAAAGGCAATTCCTAAACCAAAGAAGATCAAGCTAGAACAATTGCCTTATACCTTGAGGTATAATCACATGAGTCCTATTGTGAAAGTGAGCAAACTAGAATCAGATTGGTCAGACATCACCTATACCAATTTGGGCCAGTACAATTTTGAGGAGCTATATGCAGAAACCTTTGTGGAACGGGAAGGTCTAACAGGAAAGACATAAAGAATTGTTGATTCCAGCTTGGCATATATCACTGTATTTCCTTTGTTAATCCAATGTTCGGAGTTGATCTTGATAGTAGCCAGTGCCTACAATCCTGCTACCAGACAATGCATGGATTCCCAAAACAATGTGATTATTGATCTCACTCCTCAAGCATTGCAAAATATATTTAATGTCCCAGATCCTAAGAACTTGGTGCAGTTGGATGAGGTAGAGGCCTTGGAGAAATATAATAAGTTTAAAGAATCCAATAAATCTCATTTGAACAAGAAGTGGTTGAAGACAGATAAGAAATCGCTAGCCAAGCTTGCTGATCAACCAAAGAGGGTAGATTTCTATAAAGAGGTATCAGACTTAATAATGATGCTATCCAGGGTTTTTGGGAAGAGAGATACATTTCACTTCAAGGAGTGGATGTTTCCTTTCATTTAGAAAATTTTGCATGGCACTCATCAGTTTGATTGGTCGATGATTGTATCAAATTTTATTCATGATCAACTGAAAAATATCAGGGAGACTAAGTGTTTCTTTATGACTTCTTATATTGTGTATGCATCAACAAGGTTGGGTATCTTCCCAGGTTTAAATAGAGTGGGGATAAAGGGAGTCTTGGATGGACAAAAAAATGTGTGGGAGCATTATGACCAGTTGTCTCTTCAGGTTGCTGAGACTTAGTTCAGAAGAGTCAATGATGCATTCATATATGTAGTCATTAACCAATTAAATGGAGAGGCAGGGTACAAATTAAGTCAAGAAGCCATGGCATTCATTGCTGAATGGGGATGTTGGTACATTCAATACGCCAAATTTACATATTTTAGGTTAGCTGGTTTTGAAGGCCATCCACATTTGCTTCCAAGGTGTTGCAATAACATAATAGTGTTGATGGAGTTCGTATATTAGGCTCTTGGAGTTAATGCTCGATTTGGTTTAAAACATAAGATAGGATGTAACAAGTTTCCCATGAAGCTAGGTGAGTATGGCTGTCAGCATTTGGTAGGAGAAAAGGTGGTTTGGAGTGAGCTGATACAGTTGAAATTGGGTTTATACACAACCCGTAAGTATTTTGAGCCAAAGGGTAAGATGCATGCCTTGTTACCTAATGTGTTTGACAAGCATTTCAATTTGTTATAAGATTTCTAGAGTGATCGGCAAGATGATTATTACTTGAGGAAAAAAGAATTATGAGAGGTTATCCGTCTCACTCATGGCAGAACTTGGAGTCAGAAATGACATTCCTGACACTTTGGTGGATGATAGAGTTGTATAGGATCCGTCTTATGTGGCTTTAAACATAGGAACTAAGAGCTTGGATCCAATTGACTAGGATAGTGAAGAAACTATTGACATAAAGCAGATAGGAAGAATAGTCTTGGATAGTAGTGTTCATTGGTTGACGTTAAGAACCAAAGTTCATCAAGGACCAACTCCTAAAAAGGGGAAAGGGTATAAAAGACTCAAAAGGAAGACACCTCCCAAGGAGCCATTGGAGTTCTTTCCACTAGATATTGAAGAGATAGAACTTGAAGCAGTAGGGGATGAAGAAGAAACACAAGAAGGGGATGTTCGAATATGATTGGCTGTTTCAACACCTACATTAGGTGAATCTTCCACACAACTCCCACTTGCAAAGCAATAGAGTGAAGAAGTTTGAAAGGGGGCTCTTCATAGTATGGCTGAAACTACCAAGGGAAAAGAAGTGGAGAGGGAAATTCATGAGGTTGGAACAAATTAAGAGGATACTATATCAGAGAAGGATTTGCAAGAGAATATGCCTATAGAGGAGGATGTTGAACAGGTAATGACACAAGAGGAGCAATGGACATTGTTTGAAGAAGTTAGAAAAGATGCTAAGGCAAAAGCTAAGAAAATAGAGAAGCAAAATGTCATGAATATTGAGACTAATTCCATACTATAGCAACAAAAAATTAAAGCAAAGTCAAGAGTTGATGAAGTAGAGAGACAAAAAAGGCAACAAGAACATAAACTCAAGGTTAAAGAAGAAAATGATAAGTTAGAGCTGATACATAAGATTCATGACCTTGAGGAAGAGAAGGCAAGACATCAGAGAGAGAAAGAAGTCTTGGAGGCCAAGTTGAAACTTGTTGAGGAAGCTCGTGAAAAAGAAGAAGAAGCAAAGGTAGAAAAACTTAAGTCTTTAGAGGCAGAGAGGATACAAAAAGAAAGACTAGAGGCTTTAGAGAAGGAAAAGCTGGAAAAAGAAGCTCTAGAGAAAGAAAAATTGGATAAGGAAAAAGTGGAAAAGGATAGAATAAAGAAAGATAGATTAGAAAAGGAAAGATTGGAAAGGGAAAAGGTGGAGAGAGATTGATTGCAAGAAGAAAGGTTGAAGAAGGAAGAAGAAGATAAGAAGATACAAGAACAAAAAGATAGGGAAGAGGCTGAAAAGGTTGTGCAGATGCATGTGGTGCAAAAATAACAAGAGGAACCAAGGGTTGATTCTCAATCCTAGGTAAATATGCAGCCACCTTCTGCTACTACCATTACTTCTTCTTCCACTGTGATGACTACTTCTCCAAGTGCTCCCATTGGTTAAAATTGGATCTACAGAAAAGGGTAGTAACACCTTCGAAACCTATCAATTGGGAGGATATGATGAAGGAGATTGAACAAGAGAGGCCTAAAAAGAAGGCCAAGATCCTACACTCTACCAGACTCACGGACAAGGGAGAGATTGTTGCTGAGTGTGCCATACCAATGACAAAAAAGGAGGTAGGGGACATGCAGATAACAAATTATCAATTGAGTATTGTCAACTTGGGAAGGCCTACCAGGAATCAATAGATGAATCTAATTGATGTGGTGGATTCAACAACCAAGTCAATAGTGTTAAAAAAATAAATAGAAGAAAGATGAGCTTAAGGCTCAGTTGGATCAATTGCATTCATTTTTCAAAAGTGTCTCCTCTCCGAGATCACAACAGGCAATGCCTATTGAGAGTCCAATTTTGTAAAGCAAAAAGGAGGTAGATGATTTAGTGCAGGTAAGAGGCAAAGCGGAGATGGTAGAAAGATGGGTGGAAAAGTTGAATCGAGAGGTAGGTGAAGTTTTGGTCGAGGGTTTTGAGGTTTATAAAGGCATTGAAGAGTTGATAAGAGAAATGCAACAATATATTGAAGCATCGGAGAAACAGGAAGAGGAGTATGAAGAGTATAGTCAGAGATTGGAGAAGGTTAGTACATTCCCTTTGACTACTCTTCTTGAATAGTCAATACTTGAGGAAGATAATAAAGATTTTGTGGGAAAGACCTCTCGTATACTCCGATTCAGAACAAACTTCTTGTGTAAAAATAGGAATGAGGTCCAAGATGCTGTTAATAATCTGACTGAACAGTTTGAGGAGTTGGAGGCGGTTATTGCTATCATAGTAGACATTAATGTATTAACAAAGGAATGCATGCTTTTGAGTCAAATAAAAGAGAAATGGGATGAAAGATTTAGAGGATTCATGCAAAAAGGAGATGATGGAGAAGATCTGATGATAGATCGACTAATGGATGTCAAAGAGGAGATAAAATCTGCTAGAAGAGAGTTTACAAAGATAAAAGGTATGAGAGGGTGTGCTGTAGCAGAATTGGAGTGGATTAAATTTGAAGACAACTGGGTTGACGAGCCAGAAATAGATATATTACAGAAAGTCTTCTCCAGTTATGACAAGTTCATTGCAGACCCAGCTTCACATGCATAGATCTCTTGCATGCACAAATTTCTTCTTCTTTGCATGTTGCATGCAACACTGACAGTTTAGCGCATGACATATTTCTCTTCTATTTTTCTATTCTCCAGTTTAACTAAATTTCTAATGTAAGAACTCAAGATCAAATCAATCTGAGTTTCCAAGAAAGTTTTATTCCTAAAAGGGTGGATGACTTAAAAAAGAAGTGGAGTTCGAATTTTTTATATCTATAAATACCGTTTGGGTATCATATTGTAAAAGTCGGCTAATAGAGAATAGAATTGGATTACCTAATATTAGGAGATAGAATTTTGTAGTGATTACTGAGATACATTGTTACTTGATTATTTACAGTTAAATAAAATTACAGTTTTTTTGCAATATATGGTGTTAGAATTGAGCTGTTTTACTTGATAAGGCTGATAAGTTATAATCTATCTGTATTCTAGTGATTGTGTTGAAGCATACAAGTTTCTTGAGTGATGAAATTCATTTGAAGGAATCGGATTTAAGGATTATCTTATTAGATTGTCATTGGATTAAATTTTTTGAAGTCTGTTGATCTATGATCTTGGTAATTAATGAATGTGTGTTCTTTTGAAATATTTGGAGTAGTTGTGATAGGCAAATTAAAATAAGCACCTTGGATGCATACAATCGTATAGATTATTCTGTGAATTGTATCGTGCTCTGGTTTTCTTGATCTGATTGGAAAACATTCATTGTTGAAGATATATGTCTGGATGTTAGATGAGTTTTGTTCATGTTTTACTGGTTTCCCCTTTGATCTATCTTTTTCTTTTGTTTGAAACCCCTTTGATTTACTAAAATAGTTTGGTAAGAATGAGTTACTGCTTCCATTCTTTGTTACCAGCACACGCCCCTTGAATATTATAGTTGCATGAACTAATTGAGTGACACCAAATAGTTGAGAACGAACTACCAGGACCTTGGGAGTTAGGCTACTATATGTTGTCTGTATTTTTCAGGAGAAATAGAGTAGAAGTATTCTGTTTTAACGTTGTTTTTGTCATTTTCACCATCAATAAAAATTGGCGGTAGAAGGAGGGCCTAAAAGAACAAGCTGGCTCGCATTGTGTATTTCTCATCGGAGAAATACAGGAGGATCCTAAGATCCTCCACTAATCTTGAACCATTTGAAGAACTTCCAACCCCGGTTAGACCTAGATCCCATGCTCGTAGGATCTTAGTACCTACCTTACCACCATCGCTTACTCCACCTTGATTCCCACTAAATCCACCTACACCCCCACCTGTTCCACCTACATCACCAACATGAAGTAGGCCTAAGTCTCCACCAATTCAGCCTATATTACCACCTGCTCAACCAATCCCACCCATGGCTTACTTTGTCAATAACCCATGTCCATTAGGGACTATTCCAAGAGGAATCCATGATTTACCAAAGAACCCAAATTTTTTTTGTCCAAAATACATACATGGTGAATCAAGAAGTGCTGAGGAGCACATACAAGCATTCAAAGATGCTTGCACAAGAGCTCAAGTTGCTCATCAGGATGTGGTATGTAGACTGTTTCCTTACCATTTAGGAGATATGGCATATAATTGTTATTTGAATTTGCCCCGAGGAGCTATCCTTGGTTGGAAAAATTTAGAAAATGCATTCATTAATCAATTTTGGGTTTATGTAGACCCTGCCATTTTATACCACTAGTTTGCCACAATAAGAAAGGAACATCATGAGCCACTACCATTTTTCAATACTAGATTCCAAATAATGTTTCGTAGTTGCAAGACCCTTATCTAGTAGCTGAGGATATTGCCATACATGCATATTTAAGAGTTGTTGATCCTTTAATTGGCCTATTCTTGCAGAGAATGTATTAGCCTAATAAAATAGACTCTTTGTCTAAAGTTTATCATTTGGCCATCAAGTTGCAACAACAGATAAGTCTACAACCAAGAGGTTTAGGAGTAGCTCTTCCCCCCATGAATTATCTGATGCCTAATCCACCATTATACAACACTGTCCCAAGGATGTCTTATTCCCAGCATGGCCCTATGTCTAAGCTACAAGCCCCACCTACTATGCCCTTCTTCGGTAATGGCATGCAAGATTCTCCCCAACAACCTCAAAATCCAAAACAACAAGCAGGAGGATCAACCCATGTTCATTCCCTAACCATAGTACAAAATGTGCAGAATGAGCAAACTGTCCAACTGACTAGTGAGTTAGAGACTCTTAAGAAGACTCTATCTCAAATGTCTAATGACATGCCACAACTTAGGGAAAACCCTCCCCACAGCCAAAATCAGAATTACAACAACTAGGGAGGTTATAAAAATTAGGGTAATTATTCTAATCAGAGTGGGAACTAGAATGCCAATCGAAACGTTCAAGGTAAAAATTCCTCTAACCAAAATTACCAGAATCAGAATAGACGGTATAACTAGAGGTACAACAACAACAACAACAACAACATGTAGTGGAATACTGGGCCAAACAATGGGGGAGTTCCCCATAACTATCAGTCGGCTGAGGAGAGGCCACATACTGCTAATGTTGTTGACCTGAACTTTATGACTAATTGGTGCAGGCTACATGATACTGCAACACATTCTGAGATTAACAGCCCTGAAATGGAAAATATTGTGAAGATTGCACAGGTTGATGCCCATCCTCCAGCAAGAAATTCCAATTAGGATAATGGGCTAGTCAACACTGCTATGACTTATGAAACCATTGAAGAAAAATATCAGTTCCCTATGCAAGGAGATAATGAGCCAAAGGAAGATGTATATGATGCTCAAGCTTTTCAGTCCAAACGAGTTCACTTTTTGAGAAATCAGAATAAGGGCCCATTCACTACATCTGCACCCCGTAATAACATGGTCCCACCTAACCAGAATGTAGATAACAATCCACCACCACCAAAGGGCCCTTCTGATTCTTAGAATAGAGGTAATCCACCTCCTTTTCCTAAATATCAAGTTAGGAATGATTTAGAGTTTGATTTCATTGCAAAATTACAGAGGCAAAAGACATCACTATCATTCTTTGACATCATGAAGTGGTGCCCAACTCAATAGGAGGTGGTATTAAAAGCTTTGGAGGAGGCAGATCACCTAAAAGGGAAAGGTAAGGCGACTCTAGCAAAGTAGACAAATGAAACCATTTATAAAGGTAAGACCAGTACCCCAACTTTCCTATTAAGTTTGAGAATATTTGGAAAGTATCTGTACAATTGTTTATTAGATTCTGGAGCATCGAGAAATGTCATGCCTTTTTCGATTTGTAAGAAATTAGGATTGAGTCCTATCCCAACCAATAAAAAGGTGATTCAGTTGGATAAAATTGAAGTCAATGTTGTGAGTGAATTAAAGAACATGCATGTGTAGGTTGGATCAGACCCAAGGATCCAAACCTATATAGATATCCAAGTAGCTGATATCCCATAAACATATGGTATGCTTCTAAGTTGGGAGCTAATGAAAAGAATAGGGGGATATCTCTCCTTGGATTTGTTGCACATGTGGTTACCATGGAAAGGAGTTGCAACATAGATAAGAATTGAAAGTGAACCTAGGCTAAAGCATATGATCAAAAAATATGATGCTTCAAATGAAGTAGCATACTTTGAGATTGAGATAGGTGTTTACAAACAAGAGGAAGATCTTAATTTCTCTGTAGCTAATCCCGATGATACATTATTCTTAGAACATAATGACACAATGATCTGCATCAACCAACGGTTTTTGATAAGAAAATTACAACAAGATAATCTTGTTTTAGGAGTAGAAACTGATTTGAGTAGTTTGTTGCTTCCTAATTGGTGTAGTATACATTATCATAATGATTTGAAATTAACATGTCAATCATGCTTAGATATTCTAAATCATGTAGATCAACATCAACAAATATGTCAAGATAATCAAGCCTAGAACCCCATCAATGAGTTTTCCTTCCAAGTTAAGGATGCAACTATTCTTACACGGGCTAGTCTTTCTCAACAGGAAGGTCCTTCACCATAATAATAGACTCAGGTTGTTTTTTCTAAAGTTCAAAAGGAAGTTGAGGTGTCCTAGTTCCTATTTGATACACCTGCCCCACATACTTTTCAAATACCCAAGGCATTGATAAGAAGTGAGTTGGATTGTAATTTGACCCAAGAGGCTGTTCAGGAAGTAGTTCCTGGACAGGCCGAAAACATAGAAAAACCTTCAACTGAACTTTGTCCCAAGTCAAATTCTAATAAATAGCAAAAGTTCGAGCCGCCACACATCTCAAGTAAGTCACCCCTTGTCATTCCTAAAAAGAAAGATCTCCCATCCAAGGAGCAATTATGGAATCTTAAATTTGATGGTTCCAAATCTAAAGTACGAAGTGGAGCTGGGATTGAGTTAACTAACCCGAAAGGGAAGACTTACTTTGCTTTTTATAGATTGCAGTTTGGTTGCACAAATAATGTGGCTGAATATGAAGCACTTGCACAAGGTCTTATGTTTTCTCATAAGAAGAAGGTTACTACTCTTACAGCTATGGGAGATTCTGAGGTGATTGTAAAGTAGGTACATAGCCAATATACATGTCACAACAAAAGATTGGCTACATACAGAAACAAGGTTTGGAATTTATTCAAAGATTTTGATGCTTTTGGGATTAGTCCGATCCCTAGGGAGGCTAATCAAATTGCAGATGCTCTAGCTGTGGCTCTTAGTACATTATAACCTATGCAAGATTCTGATTTGAAGAGGTTTTCAGTTGAGTTGGTTTCAGTACCAGTTGTTTCTGATAATGTTAGACACTTTCAGGTATTTGGTGATGATCAACACATTTTAGCCTTTTTGGAAAGTTCTGATGTATTTCAAGGACAAACAGTTGATGAATCTGAACGGGATTAGGGAGATTGGGACCCTGAGAAAGATAGTCCAGAAGGGATATTGGATTTAAAGCGTAATAGCATTCTGAAGGGAATGGTTGCTTTAGAGAGGATATTTGATTCAGATCCAAGGGCTCGTCAAAGGATGCCTACCGAGAGTGAGGGAGGTAAGTATGAATCTTTTAATTTGAATCACTTTGGTCTAGAAAGGAATGCTCTTATAGCAAAAAATTCTCCTTAGGAAATTAAGGAAGAGATAGTCAAGGTTTTGGAGCAGAACATTGAAGCTATAGCTTGGAGTTATGATTATTTAAAAACTTTCGACACATGAATCATTACTCATACCATCCCTCTCAAGCCAGATGCTAAGCCTTTTTGCCAAAAGCAACGCCCTGTCAATGCTTTAATTGGGCCCTTGATTGAAAAGGAGGTGCAAAAACTCTTATCTGCCAGAATAATATTTCTGGTTAGACATTCTACCTGGGTGGCTAATTTAGTTCTCATCCGCAAGAAGAATGGTGAGATCAGGTTATGTGTGGATTTTAGGAATCTAAACAAGCCTCTGAGAAAGACAATTATCCATTAGCTTCTCTTGATGAAGTATTACAAAAGGTAAATGGGTCTAAGATGATGTCATTTCTGGATGGGTATTCTGGATACAATCAGGTACTTGTTAGTCATGAGGATAGGATGAAAACTGCTTTCACCACTAAATGGGGAACATTCATTCTTTTGCTTCTGAACATTCATTTTTAATAGTTTTTGCACAGAGGACAGAAGAGAGTGAGGAGAGACCGATTACCTTTATGATATATCCATTTAAGAATGGAGAGGTAAGGTATTCACCACTAGAAAAATAAGCCTTTGCATTGGTACGAGCAGTGAAGAAGTTCAGGCATTACATAATTCAAAGTCAAGTTATGGCCATAGTTCCAGATCCAGCTGTGAAGTCTCTCCCGATGCAAAGTGAATTAGGGGAATGAAGAGGGAAATGGATGGCAATCTTATAGGAGTTTGACTTAGAAATTCACCTAATGAAACTCGCTCAAGAACAAGGATTGTCAAAAGCAATGGTTGAAGTAGACAAAAGTATAACTTTCCAACAGTACACTATCCAATCATTCACAAAGGATCCTTGGTATATAGATTTAGTCTTCTTCCTCCTAAATAAAAAATGTCTAGAAGGAATGAATGCTACTTAGAGGAGAGAATTGAGGATGAAGAGTGCTCATTACATGCTCAAAGGGGGATCCATTTACAAAAAGAATTTTCATGGAATTTACCTACGCTGTTTGGATCAACAAGAAGCAAAGCATGCTATTTCTGAGTTTAATGGAAGGCATGGAACAAGGCATGGATCAAGTGATGCTTTGGCTCATCAGATTTTAAGATCAGGCTATTATTGGCCTTATGTGTTTAGAGATGCACATCAACACTGCAGGACTTGTCATGTATGCCAAACTTCTGCAACTAGAGAAAGAAATCCTCCAGTGCCCTTGCAACCGGTATATGAGGTAAGGCCATTTGCCCAATGGGCACTTGATTTTGTAGGTGTGATTAATCCAAATTATTTTGTAGGTCATAAATTCATCTTGACTGCAACTAACTACTGCACACGTTGGACTAAGGCTCAACCTTGCAAGAATAGTACCACAGAGGTGGTCATCAAGTTTTTGACTGAAAACATCACAACCAGGTTTGGAGTTCCATTTTCTCTGGTATGTGATAATGGCCCTACTTTTTCTTATGTTGAGTTTATTTCATGGGCCTATGAACATAAGATTATTTTGAAGTATTCTTCCAATTACTACCCTCACGGAAATGGAGTGGCTGAGTCCACAAATAAAAACTTGTTGGAAGTTATAAGAAAGTTGTTAGAGAATAATCCTAGGGACTGGCATACCCAGTTGAGATTTACCTTATGGGCAGATCGAACCAGAATTAAAGTAGCTCTAGGAAACTCACCTTTTAAGTTAGTTTATGGCCAAGATCCAATATTCCTGATTCATTTACAAATACCTGTCCTTAAGTTCATGCAGGAATTTTATAACAAGGATGATAGGATTAAGGTTAGACTACTTAGTTTATTAAACATGGAGGAGCAAAGTGATGCTACTTTGCAACAATTCTCTAAGCATCAGGCTGTTGTCAAATGCTGGTTTGAAAAGAGAGCCAAAATAAAATCCTTTAGGATATCCGATCTTGTTTTATTATGGGATAAGGCCAGGGAAAATAAAGGAGATCATCAAAAGTTTGATAGACTTTGGTTAGGTCCTTATCAAGTGGCTGAAATATTGGGTGAAAATGCTTTTCATTTGAGTACCTTAACAAGAATACCTGTTCCATTACTAGTTAATGGTCAGTTTCTCAAGCACTATTTTGGTGCATAAAAGGGTCTGATGTTTTAAAAGGAAATTGTATTATACTGTATCATATGTAATTAAGTTTATGTTTTTGTTAGTTTGTTTTTGTTTTTGTTTGATTCCTTTCTTTATTTTTGTTTGTTTGTTTTTATTTTGTTTTATCTTGTTTCGTTGGGGATCTTCATTTTGTTCATTTCAAATTAAGGGGTTGTTATTCGAAGTATACTATTGGTACTAGGAGAGAAGTTGGTGTAGGTGTTTTCATTATCACCATTGCAAAGGATTTCATTCTGAAACTTATGTTTTATAACCATTCTAGTTTGGGTTGGAAAAGTTATTAAGGATAGAAGATATACTATGAATATCTCATGAATTGTGATCAAAGATCTATCAGTAAATTAGAAAAAAATCTGTATGAGTATGTACCTATTTGTTTTATAATGGGTCTACCCTTTTATTCAAGTGAAAAATCTGATTCCAAAACTATCACAAAATCCATAGTAGTTGTCAACCCATGTTTGAGATTCATTATGTTTGAAGTATTGAGGAGTGCACAAAATATTTCCACAAGCAAGTTTCTAACAAAATGATGATGAAATAAAAGAAAGAAAGAAAGAAGAGGCAAAATCAATATCAAATGGGTAATCAAGTATCTCTATCGGGGCTATGGACGCTTGGCTGGCAGTAGAGCAATGCTTTGAGAGAACTAGAGGTATCTCCGTCGGGGCTATGGACACCTATCTGGCAGTGGAGCAATTCCTAGGATTTTACTGCATGATAGTTATAGGAATCAACCTATGTAAGTTTAATTTTAAGGTATAGTTGTTCACAAGCAGAGACAAGTATCTACAAAGAATGATGCACAAAATAGGCACACACTCAAATTCAGAAATAACTCATGAGCACATAGATGTGAGATTCTAGCTCAAACTTATCCTAAATATATCTGATCTTATTCAAGTTAGTATGACTCATAAACCAAGTGATTTTTGGGTGACTGAAGTTTTCTTTGGGTATCTTGAAAATGGGTAAACCATTTTCCCAACTGAGTCACCATTTGTTATGCCTTGCATAACCACCCCATCTTTTGCCTTGGTCAAAATGGGTCCCCCTTTGTTTTTTTTTGTCATTTCATCATTCAACACCATAATCATTTCATGCATAGCCAAAATATAGTAGAGCTTCTTCTCATATCATGGATAATTTCCCCTTTTTGGAGAGATCATACACATATTTTCCCAATACACACATCATAGATCCTTCATTTGAAAATTTCTTGCAAATCGAGGAGACATGAGCTAGGTCACAATGATAAAAAAGCCCAAAGGATAACAAAGTTGAATGATTGATAGGATAGAGCCTATCATTCTACCGATGTAAGTTCATCAACATAAGCAAAATAGTCAAAGAAAATCTTTGAAGTCATATGGAGATCAAAAATCACACTGACAAAAACCCATTGGTGAGAGACATGTTATGCCTTGCATAACAACCCCATCTTTTTCCTTGGTCAAAATGGGTCCCCCTTTGTTTTTTTTTTTTTTTAATCTTTGGTTGATTTCAAACAAAGCCTGGAGTCTTTTTGCTTCCAACACTTTGTTTTATTTTGGTTTAGTCTACCGGAGTTGGAGCCGGAACCAAATCGGGTTCTGAAACTTCTTTCAAAACTCGATCCGATCCCCATCCCGACAATCTTTCTTTTTACCTTTATCGAAAGCGGAACCAGAGTGGGAGTTAAGTTGGTGTTTATTGAAAATTGCAAAATCAAAATCCATCCCGTCTCCAGCTCCGCTTTTCAAACTTTTTCTTTTTGATTAAGTACTTGTCTTAAATTTTATTATGTCGCTCTTTTGTGTTACTTTTCATGTTTGGTTTTGTTTTGTCCTTTGTTGGCAGACCTAGACCTGGAATGGGAATGAGGTTGGGAAATTCCTTAAGTTTCTGAATCAATTTCCATTCTGATTCCACTCCCGCTGTGTCTAGGTCATTGAATTTTTGACTGTAGTCGCACTGTAGTGAAGTGTTTGTTCTCTTTCAGTTCTAACACCACCTAAACCACATTTAATGTATTAATGAAAGCTGCCTTGTGTAGGTAGAAATTCTATTTTTTTCCTTCATTAAGGATTAAATGTATCATTATTATCATTGTTAAGAAATTGAAGAGCAAGGAAGAGCAGCTGTAGAGTCCATTTGAGTGAATCGATTGAAGAAGGAGAAGATAATTTCTTGTGAATCAATTCAGAAGGTTAGCCAGGTTTTTTAAGTTTGAGGTAGGGTCCTTACTCTTGACTTTCTTTTATTTTCTTTTGTGTTTCCTGTTTGTGTTTGATAAATTGATTGTTCTTTGGGAAAGTTCGCTTTCTTGAAGTTTTTGCATGTTTGTTTTCCTTTCTTTGTTTGTTTGCTGTTCTTGATTTTGGTTTTATGATAGAGTTTCTGGTTTTATAGTGATAAAGGGCATGGTCACTTTCATGTTTTGTCGTGATTGCATCATGCTGTGTTAAGTTTTGGATGCGTAGGTTTAATTAGGGTTTGCACAGTGAGGTTGATTAAATCTAAGTTTTTACAGTGAGTTAGTGTTGGTAGAATTTGATTTTTACTTAGGATTTCATTATGCATTTGTTTGGATAAATTAGGAAGAGTTGAATCCATGCCCTATCTTTTATATCGCATTTTCTAGATTAGGGTTTTGTGTGTTTCTGTGATCATATTTGAAAGGATTAAATATGATGCCCTAAAAGTACAGTCATCCCCATGGTCATATGGGCATAGTCTCTTCATGATGTATTTTAAGCCTTGTTTCATTTAATATGCCCTTAGTTTTAATTATGGTGTTATGCCTCAAAGTTGATAAAATTATTGATGACGTCATGGTCAACATAGCCAAAAGCGGGAATGGAATTGACTTAGTAGTTTGGATGTGTTTTTATGTTTGGTGTCAATTCCATTTTCCATCCAGTCTTCGACTCCACTGGTAGTAAGAAGCTTTACTTCAAAAGGAGTTAACCTTGTCGGAAGCGGAAGCGGAACCGAAACATAATATGAAAAAATAAAATCTAAAGGAAATCGAATTAGTTTCCATTTCGGTTTGGGTTTCGATCACTATTTGACTTTTGATTTTGAGCCCACTTCTTATTAGTAGAATGACCATTCCAATTCTGACTCCGAACCCGACAGTGTTGTAAAAGAAGGTTATTTAAGATGTTTGCTATCTGGTTCCACCTTCAATGTATGTTTGAAAGGTATGAGTTTAAAGACACATTTTGAGATGGTTATTCAAGAATCTTACTAGAGATTTTGCTGCAGGAAAACTAAGAGGATGTCGGGAACATCAGGAGAAGCTTCTCAAAGAAACCAGTCTGTAGGGACATCAAAGGCAACACCTAAACCAAAGAAGATCAAGCCAAAACAATTACATTATACCTTGAGGTATAATCACAGGAGTCCTGTTGTGAAAGTGAGCAAAGTGGAATCAGATTGGTTAGACATCACCTATACCAATTTGGGCCAGTACAATTTTGAGGAGCTATATGCAGAAACCTTTGCGAAAAAGGAATGTCTAATAGGAAGGACATAAAGAATTGTTGATTCCGGCTTGGCATATATCACTATATTTCCTTTGTCAATCCAATGTATGAAGTTGATCTTGATAGTAGCCAGTGCCTACAATCCTGCTACCAAATAGTGCATGGATTCCCAAAATAATGTGATTATTGATCTCTCCTCAAGCATTGCAAAATATATTTAATGTCCCGGATCTTAAGAACTTGGTGCAGTTGGATGAGGTAGAGGCCTTGGAGAAATATAATAAGTTTAAAGAATCCAATAAATCTCATTTGAACAAGAAGTGGTTGAAGACAGAGAAGAAATCGCTAGCCAAGCTTGCAGATCAACCAAAGAGGGTAGATTTATACCAAGAGGTATCAAAATTAATAATGATGCTATCTAGCATTTTTGGGAAGAGAGATACATTTCGCTTCAAGGAGTGGATGTTTCCTTTCATTCAAAAAATTTTGCATGGCACTCATCAGTTTGATTGGTCGATGATTTTATCAAATGTTATTCATGATCAACTGAAAAATATCAGGGAGACTAAGTGTTTGTTTATGACTTCTTATATTGTATATGCAGCAACAAGGTTGGGTATCTTCCCAGGTTTAAATAGAGTGGGGATAATGGGAGTCTTGGATGGACAAAAAATAGTGTTGGAGCTTTATGACCAGTTGTCTCTTCAGGTTGCTGAGACTTAGTTCAGATGAGTCAATGATGCATTCATATATGTAGTCATTAACCAATTAAATGAAGATGCAGGGTACAGATTAAGTCAAGCAGCCATGGCATTCCTTGCTGAATGGGGATGATGGTACATTCAATACCCCAAATTTACATATTTTAGGTTTTTGGTTTTGAAGGCCATCCACATTTGCTTCCAAGGTGTTGCAATAACATAATAGTGTTGATGGAGTTCGTATATCAGGCTTTTGGAGTTAATGCTCGATTTGGTCTAAAACATAAGATAGGATGTCACAAGTTTCCCATGAAGCTAGGTGAGTATGGATGTCAGCATTTGGTAGGAGAAAAGGTGGTTTGGAGTGAGCTGATACAATTGAAATTGGGTTTATACATAGCTCGTAAGTATTTTGACAAAAAGGGTAAGATGCATACCTTGTTACCTTCTGTGTTTGACAAGCATTTCAATTTGTTAGAAGATTTTTGGAGTGATCGGCAAGATGATTATGACTTGAGGAAAAAAGAATTATGAGAGGTTATCCATCTCACTCATGGAAAAACTTGGAGTCAGAAATGACATTCCTGACACTTTGGTGGATGATAGAGTTGTATTGGATCCGTCTTATGAGGCTTTAAACATAGGAACTAAGAGCTTGGATCCAATTGACTAGGATAGTGAAGAAATGATTGACATAGAGTAGATAGGAAGAATAGTTTTGGATAGAAGTGTTCACTGGTTTATGTTAAGAACCAAAGCTCCTCAAGGACCAGCTCCTAAAAAGGGGAAAGGGTATAAAAGACTCAAAAGGAAGACACCTCCCAAGGAGCCATTGGAGTTCTTTCCCCCAAATATTGAAGAGATAGAACTTGAAGCAGTAGGGGATGAAGATGAAACACAAGAAGGGGATGTTCAAATATGATTGGCTGTTTCAACCCCTACATTAGGTGAATCTTCAACACAAGTCCCACTTGCAAAGCAGTAGAGTGAAGAAGTTCGAAAGGGGGCTCTTCATAGTATGGCTGAAACTACCAAGGGAAAAGAAGTGGAGAGGGAAATTCATGAGGTTGGAACAGATTCAGAGGAGACTGTATCAGAGAAGGATTTGGAAGAGAATATGCCTCTAGAGGAGGATGCTGAACAGGTAATGACACAAGAGGAGCAATGGAAATTGTTTGAAGAAGTTAGAAAAGATGCTAAGGCAAAAGCGAAGAAGATAGAGAAGCAAAATGTCATGAATACTAAGACCGATTCCATACTACAAAAAAAAATTAAAGTAAAGTCAAGAGTTGATGAAGTAGAGAGATAAAAAATGAAACAAGAACATGAACTCAAGGTTAAAGAAGAAAATGATAAGTTAGAGCTGATACAAAAGATTCATGACCTTGAGGAAGAGAAGGAAAAACATCAGAGAGAGAAAGAAGTCTTGGAGGCCAAGTTGAAACTTGTTGAGGAAGCTCGCCAAAAAGAAGAAGAGGCAAAGGTATAAAAACTTAATTCTTTTGAGATAGAGAGGATAGAGAAAGATAGACTAGAGGCTTTAGAGAAGGAAAAGCTGGAAAAAGAAGCTCTAGAGAAAGAAAAATTGGATAAGGAAAAAATGGAAAAGGAATGAATAGAGAAATATAGATTAGAAAAGGAAATATTGGAAAGGGAAAAGGTAGAGAGAGATCGATTGCAAGAAGAAAGGTTGAAGAAGGAAGAAGAAGATAAGAAGATACAAGAACAAAAAGATAGGGAAGAGGCTAAAAAGCTTGTGCAAATGCATGTGGTGCAAAAACAACAAGAGGAACCAAGGGTTGATTTTCAATCCTAGGTAAATATGCAGCCACCTTCTACTACTACCATTACTTCTTCTTTCACCGTGATGACTACTTCTCCAAGTGCTTCCATTGGTTAAAATTGGATTTATAGAAAAGGGCAGTAACACCTTCGAAACCTATCAATTGGGAGGATATGATGAAGGAGATTGAACAAGAGAGGCCTAAAAAGAAGGCCAAGATCCTACACTCTACTAGACTCACGGACAAGGGAGAGATTGTTGCTGAGTGTGCCATACCAATGACAAAAAAGGAGGTAGGGGACATGCAGATAACAAATTATCAATTGAGTATTGTCAACTTGGGAAGGCCTACCAGGAATCAACAGATGAATCTAATTGATGTGGTGGCTTCAACAACCAAGTCAATATTGTTAAAAGATAAACAGAAGAAAGATGAGTTTAAGGCTCAGTTGGATCAATTGCATTCATTTTTGAAAAGTGTCTCCTCTTCGAGATCACAATAGGTAATGACTATTGAGAGTCCAATTTTGTTAAGCAAAAAGGAGGTAGATGATTTAGTGCAGGTAAGAGGCAAAGCAGAGATGGTAGAAATATGGGTGGAAAAGTTGAATCGAGAGGTAGGTGAAGTTTTGGTTGAGGGTTTTGAGGTTTATAAAGGCATTGAAGAGTTGATAAGAGAAATGCAGCAATATATTGAAGCATCAGAGAAACAGGAAGAGGAGTATAAAGAGTATATTCAGAGATTGGAGAAGGTTAGTACATTCCCTTTGACTACTCTTCTTGAATAGTCAATACTTGAGGAGGATAATAAAGATTTTGTGGAAAAGACCTCTCGTATACTCCGATTCAGAACGAACTTTTTGTGTAAAAATAGGAATGAGGTCCAAGATGTTGTTAATAATCTGACTGAACAGTTTGAGGAGTTGGAGGTGATTATTGCTATCATAGTAGATGTTAATGTATTAACAAAGGAAGGCATGCCTTTGAGTCAGATAAAAGAGAAATGGGATGAAAGATTTAGAGGATTCATGTAGAAAGGAGATGATGGAGAAGATCTGATGATAGATCAAGTAATGGATGTGAAAGAGGAGATAAAAGTTGCTAGAAGAGAGTTTACAAAGATAAAAGGTATGAGAGGGTTTTCTATAGCAGAATTGGAGTGGATTAAATTTGAAGACAACTGGGTTGATGAGCTAGAAATAAATATATTAAAAAAAGTCTTCGCTAGTTATGATGAGTTCATTGCAGACCCAACTTCACATGCATAGATCTCTTGCATGCACGACTTTATTCTTCTTTGGATGTTGCATGCAACACTGACAGTTTTGAAGCGCATGACATATTTCTCTTCTATTTTTCTATTCTCCAGTTTAACTAAATGTCTAATGTAAGAACTCAAGATCGAATCGATTTGAGTTTCCAAGAAAGTTTTGTTCCTAAAAGGGTGGATGACTTAAAATAGAAGTGGAGTTTGAATTTTGTATATCTATAAATACACTTTGGGTATCATATTGTAAAGGCCGGCTAATAGAGAATAGAATTGGATTACCTGATATTAGGAGATAGAATTTTGTAGTGATTACTGAGATACATTGTTACTTGATTATTTACAGTTAAATAAAATTATAGTTTTTTTTGCAATATATGGTGTTAGAATTGAGTTGTTTTACTTGATAAGGCTGATAAGTTATAATCTACCTGTATGCCAGTGATTGTGATGAAGCATAAAAGTTTCTTGAGTGATGAAATTCATTTGAAGAATCGGATTTAAGGATTATCTTATTAGATTGTCATTGGATTAAATTTTTTGAAGTCTGTTGATCTATGATCTTGGCAATGAATGAATGTGTGTTCTTTTGAAATATTTGGATTAGTTGTGATAGGCGAATTAAAATAAGCACCTTGGATGCATACAATGGTATAGATTATTCTGTGAATTTTATCATGCTTTGGTTTTCTTGATCTAATTGGAAAACAATCATTGTTGAAGATATATGTCCGGATGTTAGATGAGTTTTGTTCATGTTTTACTGGTTTCCCCTTTGATCTATCTTTTTATTTTGTTTGAAAACCCTTTGATTTACTAAAACAGTTCGGTAAGAATGAGTTACTGCTTGCATTCTTTGCTACCAGCACACGCCCCTTGAACATTACAGTTGCATGAACTGATTGAGTGACACCAGACAGTTGAGAACCAACTACCAGGACCTTGGGAGTTAGGCTACTATACGTTGTCTTTCTTTTCAGCATAAATAGTCTAGAAGTATTATGTTTTAACTTTGTTTGTGTCATTTTCACCATCAACAAAAATTGGCGCTAGAAGGAGGGCCTGGAAGAACAAGCTGGATCGCATTGTGTCTTTGTCACTGGAGAAATACAGGAGGATCCTCAGATCCTCCACTAATCCTAAACCATATGAAGAACTTCAAACCCCGATTAGACCTGGACCCCATGGTCATAGGATCTTGATACCTACCTTACCACCACCACTTACTCCACCTTGATTCCCACCAAATCCACCTACACCACCACCTGTTCAGCCTACATCACCACCGTGAAGTAGTCTCCACCAATTCAGCCTATATCACCACCTCTTCAACCAGTCCCACCCATTGCTTACTTTGTCAATAACCCATGTCCATTAGGGACTATTCCAAGAGGAATCCATGATTTACCAAAGAACCCAGAAATTTTTTGTCCTAAATACATACATGGTGAATCAAGAAGTGCTGAGGAGCACATACAAGCATTCAAAGATGCTTGCACAAGAGCTCAAGTTGCTCATCAGGATGTGGTATGTAGACAGTTTCCTTACTGTTTAGGAGATATGGCATATAACTGGTATTTGAATTTTCCCTGAGGAGCTATCCTAGGTTGGACAGATTTAGAAAATGCATTCATTAATCAATTTCGGGTTTATGTAGACCCTGCCATTTTATACCACTAGTTTGCCACAATAAGAAAGGAACATCATGAGCCACTACCATTTTTCAATACTAGATTCTAAATAATGTTTCGTAGGTTGCAAGACCCTTATCTAGTAGCCGAGGATATTGCCATATAGGCATATTTAAGAGTTGTTGATCCTTTAATTGGCCTCTTCTTCCAGAGAACTTATCAGCCTAATGAAATAAACTCTTTGTTTAAATTTTATCATTTGGCCATCAAGTTGCAACAATAGATAAGTCTGCAACGAGGAGGTTTAGGAGTAGCTCTTCCCCCCATGAATTATCCGATGCCTAATCCACCATTATAAAACACTATCCTAGGGATGTCTTATTCCCAGTATGGACCTGTGTCTGAGCTACAAGCCCCACCTACTATTCCCTTCTTCGGTAATGGCATGCAAGATTCTCCCCAACAACCTCAAAATCCACAACAAGTAGGAGGATCAACCCATGTTCATTCCCCAACCATAGTACAAAATGTGCAGAATGAGCAAACTGTCCAACTGACTAGTGAGTTAGAGACTCTTAAGAAGACTCTATCTCAAATGTCTAATGACATGCCACAACTAAGGCAAAACCCTCCCCATAGCCAAAATCAGAATTACAACAACTAGGGAGGTTAAAACAATTAGGGTAATTATTCTAATCAGAGTGGGAACCAGAACACCAATCGAAACGTTCAAGGTAAAAATTCCTCTAACCAAAATTACGAGAATTAGAATAGAGGGTATAACTAGAGGTACAACAACAACAACAATAATAGGCAGTGGAAGACCGAGCCAAACAACGGGGGAGTTCCCCATAACTATCAGTCGGCTGAGGAGAGGCCACATACTGCTAATGTTGTTGACCTGAACTTTATGACTAATTGGTGCAGGCTACATGATACTGCAACACATTCTGAGATTAACAGCCCTGAAATGGAAAATATTGTGAAGATTGCACAGGTTGATGCCCATCCTCCAGCAAGAAATTCCAATCAGAATAATGGGCTAGTCAACACTGCTATGACTTATGAAACCATTGAAGAAAAATATTAGTTCCCTATACAAGGAGATAATGAGCCAGAGGAAGATGTATATGATGCTCAAGTTTTTCAGTCCAAACGAGTTCACTTTTTGAGAAATCAGAATAAGGGCCCATTCACTACATTTGCACCCCGTAATAACATGGTCCCACCTAACCAGAATATAGATAACAATCCACCACCACCAAAGGGCCCTTCTGATTCTTAGAATAGAGGTAATCCACCTCCTTTTCCTAAATATCAAGTTAGGAATGATTTAGAGTTTGATTTCATTGCAAAATTACAGAGGCAAAAGACATCACTGTCATTCTTTGACATCATGAAGTGGTGCCCAACTCAATAGGAGGTGGTATTAAAAGCTTTGGAGGAGGTAGATCACCTAAAAGGGAAAGGTAAGGTGACTCGAGCAAAGTAGACAAATGAAACCATTTATAAAGGTAAGACTAGTACCCCACCTTTCTTGTTAAGTTTGAGAATCTTTGGAAAGAATCTGCACAATTGTTTATTAGATTCTGGAGCATCGGGAAATGTCATGCCTTTTTCAATTTGTAAGAAATTGGGATTGAGTCCTATCCCAACCAATAAAAAGGTGATTCAGTTGGATAAAACCAAAGTCAATGTTGTGAGTGAATTAAAGAACATGCATGTGTAGGTTGGATTAGACCCAAAGATCCAAACCTATATAGATATCCAAGTAGCTGATATCCCATAAACATATGGTATGCTTCTAAGTTGGGAGCTAATGAAAAGAATAGTGGGATATCTCTCCTTGGATTTGTTGCACATGTGGTTACCATGGAAAGGAGTTGCAACATAGATAAGAATTGAAAGTGAACCTAGGCTCAAGCACATGATCACAAAATATGATGCTTCAAATGAAGTAGCATACTTTGAGACTGAGATAGGTGTTTACAAACAAGAGGAAGTTCTTACTGTATTTGTAGCTAATCCTGATGATACATTATTCTTAGAACACAATGACACAATGATCTACATCAAACAATGGTTTTTGATAAGAAAATTACAACAAGATAAGCTGGTTTAGGAGCATAAACTAATTTGAGTAGTATGTTGCTTCCTAATTGGTGTAGGATACATTATCATAACCATTCGAAATTAACATGTCAATCATGGTTAGATATTCTAAATCATGTAGATCAACATCAACAAATATGTCAAGAGAATCAAGCCTAGACCCCAATCAATGAGTTTTCCTTCCAAATTAAGGATGCAACTATTCTTACACGGGCTAGTCTTTCTCAACAGGAAGGCCCTTCACCAGAAGAACAAACTTAGGTTGTTTGTTTTGAAGTTCAAAAGGAAGTTGAGGTGTCCCAGTTCCTATTTTATACACCTACCCCACATACTTTGCCAATACCCAAGGAATTGATAAGAAGTGAGTTGGATTGTAATTTGACCCAAGAGGCTGTTTAGGAAGTAATTCCTGGACAAGCCGAAAATATAGAAAAACCTTCAACTGAACTTTGTCCCAAGTCAAATTCTGATAAACAAAAAAAGTTCGAGCCGCCTCACGTCTCAAGTAAGTCACCCCCTGTCATTCTTAGAAAGAAGGAGCTCCCATCCAAGGACCAATTATGGACTCTTAAATTTGATGGTTCCAAATCTAAAGCAGGAAGTGGAGCTAGGATTGAGTTAACTAACCTGAAAGGGAAGCCTTACTTTGCTACTTATAGATTGCAGTTTGGTTGCACAAATAATGTGGCTGAATATGAAGCACTTGCATGAGGTCTTATGTTTTCTGATAAGAAGAAGGTTACTACTCTCATAGCTATGGGGGATTCTGAGGTGATTGTAAAGTAGGTACATAGCCAATATACATGTCACAACAAAAGATTGGCTGCATACAGAAACAAGGTTTGGAATTTAATCGAAGATTTTGATGCTTTTGGGATTAGTCTGTTCCCTAGGGAGGCTAATTAAATTGCAGATGCTCTGGTTGTGGCTGCTAGAAAATTATAACCTATGCAAGATTCTGATCTAAAGAGGTTTTCAGTTGAGTTGGTTTCAGTACTACCTGTTCCTGATAATGTTACACTTTCAGGTATTTGATGATGATCAACACATTTTAGCCTTTTTGGAAAGTTCTGATATATTTCAAGGACAAACAATTGATGAATCTGAATGAGATCAAGGAGATTGGGACCCTAAGAAAGAAAGTCCAGAAGGGATATTGGATTTAAAGAGTAATAGCATTCCGAACGGAATGGTTTCTTTAGAGAAGATATTTGATTTAGATCCAAGGGCTTGTCAAAGGATGCCTACCGAGAGTGAGGGAGGTAAGTATGAATCTATTAATTTGAATCACTTAGGTCTGGAAAGGAATGTTCTTATAGGAAAAACTTCTCCTCAAGAAATTAAGGACAAGATAGTCAAGGTTTTGGAGCAGAACATTGAATCTATAGCTTGGAGTTATGATTATTTAAAAACTTTTGACACATCAGTCATTACTCATACCATCCCTCTCAAGCTAGATGCTAAGCCTTTTCGCCAAAAGTAATGCCCTATGAATGCTTTAATTGAGTCCTTGATTGAAAAGGAGGTGCAAAAACTCTTATCTACCAGAATAATATTTCCGGTTAGACATTCTACCTAGGTGGCTAATTTAGTTCCCGTCCGCAATAAGAATGGTGAGATTAGGTTATGTGTGGATTTTAGGAATCTAAACAAGGCCTCTGAGAAAGACAATTATCCATTAGCTTCTCTTGATGAAGTATTACATAAGGTAAATGGGTCTCAGATGATGTCATTTTTGGATGGGTATTCTGGATACAATAAGGTACTTGTTAGTCATGAGGATAGGATGAAAACTTCTTTCACCACTAAATGGGGAACATTTGCTTACAGGAGGATGCTATTCGGTCTCATCAATGCTGGAGTTACTTTTCAAAGGGTGATGGATGTAGCTTTCAAAGATCTAATAGGAAAATGTATTATCATTTATGTAGATGATTTAACCATCTTCTCCAGAAATAGAAAAGATCATGCTGCGGACCTGGAAAAGTTTCTAAGGAAATGTATAAGTTATGGTGTCTCTCTTAACCAAAAGAAATGTGTATTTGGAGTTTCTAAAGGAAAGATCTTAGGTCACATTATATCAGAGGAGGGGATTTCCATAGATCCTGATCGAATGGAGGCCATCTTGAAATTGAGAAAGCCAGAAAATAAGAAGGAAATGATGTCTTTCTTTGGGAGGATCAATTTTGTTTGGAAATTTATAACAGGGTTTGCAGAGATTGTCAAACCCCTCAATGAAATGATGAAGAAGGATGCAAAGATTGAATGGAGTGAAGAGGCTAAGTTTTCTTTCATGCAGATTAAACAATCTATATCCGAGGCACCTATTTTGACAAGTCCAAATTATCTAAAACCCTTCTACATTTATTCTTTTGCTTCTGAACATTCATGTGTAACAGTTTTTGCATAGAGGAGAGAAGAGAGTGAGGAGAGACCGATTGCCTTTATGAGATCTCCATTTAAGAATGTAGAATTAAGGTATTTACCACTTGAAAAACAAGCCTTTGCATTGGTACGAGCATTGAAGAAGTTCAAGCATTACATAATTCAAAGTCAAGTTATGGCCATAGTTCCAGATCTAGCTGTGAAGTCTCTCCTGATGCAAAGTGAATTAGGGGAACGAAGAGGGAAATGGATGGAAATCTTATAGGAGTTTGACTTAGAAATTCACTTGATGAAACTCGTTTGGGGACAAGGATTGTAAAAAGCAATGGTTGAAGTAGATAGAAGTATAACTTGCCAACAATACACTGTCCAATCATTCACAAAGGATCCCTGGTATACAGATTTAGTCTTCTTCCTCCTCAATAACAAATGTCCAGAAGGAATGAATGCTACTTAGAGGAGAGCATTGAGGATGAAGAATGCTCATTACATGCTCAAAGGGGGATCCATTTACAAAAAGAATTTTCATGGAATTTACCTACGCTATTTGGATCAGTAAGAAGCAAAGCATGCTATTTTTGAGTTTCATGGAAGGCATGGAACAAGGCATGGATCGACTGATGCTTTGGCTCATCAGATTTTAAGATTAGGCTATTATTGGCCTTATGTTTTTAGAGATACACATCAACACTGCAGGACTTGTCATGTATTCCAAACTTCTGCAACTAGAGAAAGAAATCCTCCAGTGCCCTTGCAATCGGTATATGAGGTAAGGCCATTTGCTCAATGGGCACTTGATTTTGTAGGTGTGATTAAACTAAATTATTTTGCAAGTCACCAATTCATCTTGACTACAACTGACCACTGCACACGTTGGACTGAGGCACAACCTTGCAAGAATAGTACCATAGAGGTGGTCATCAAGTTTTTGACTGAAAACATCACAACCAAGTTTGGAGTTCCATTTTCTCTGGTATGTGATAATGGCCCTACTTTTTCTTCTGCTGAGTTTATTTCATGGGCCTATGAACATAAGATTGTTTTGAAGTATTCTTCCAATTACTACCCTCACGGAAATGGAGTGGCTGAGTCCAAAAATAAAAAATTGTTGGAAGTTATAAGAAAGTTGTTAGAGAATAATCCTAGGGACTGGCATACCCAGTTGAGATTTGCCTTATGGGCAGATCGAACCAGAATTAAAGTAGCTCTAGGAAACTCACCTTTTAAGTTAGTTTATGGCCAAGATCCAATATTCTTGATTCATTTATAAATACCTGTCCTTAAGTTCATGCAGGAATTTTATAACAAGGATGATAGGATTAAGGTTAGACTACTTAATTTATTAAACATGGAGGAGCAAAGAGATGCTGCTTTGCAAAAATTCTCTAAGCATCAGGCTGTTGTCAAATGCTAGTTTGACAAGAGAGCCAAAATAAAATCCTTTAGGATATCGGATCTTGTTTTATTATGGGATAAGGCTAGGGAAAATAAAGGAGATCATCAGAAGTTTATAGACTTTGGTTAGGTCCTTATCAAGTGGCTGAAATACTGGGTGAAAATGCTTTTCATTTGAGTACCTTAATAGGAATACCTGTTCCATTACCAGTTAATGGTCAGTTTCTCAAGCACTATTTTGGTGCATAAAAGGGTATGATGTTTTAAAAGGAAATTGTATTATACTATATCATATGTAATTAAGTTTCTGTTTTTGTTAGTTTGTTTTTGTTTGATTCCTTTCTTTATTTTTGTTTGTTTGTTTTTGTTTTGGTTTGTCTTATTTCATTGGGGATCTTCATTTTGTTCATTTCAAATTAAGGGGTTGTTATTTGAAGTATACTATTGGTACTAGGAGAGAAGTTGGTTTAGGTGTTTTCATTATCACCATTGCAAGGGATTTCATTCTGAAACTTATGTTTTATAACCATTCTAGTTTGGGTTGGAAAAGTTATTAAGGATAGAAGATATACTATGAATATCTCATGAGTTGTGATCAAATATCTATCACCAAATTAGAAAAACATCTGAATGAGTAGGTACCTATTTGTTTTAGAATGGCTCTACCCTTTGATTCAAGTGAAAAATCCGATTCCAAAACTATCACGAAATCCATAGTAGTTCTCAACCCATGTTTTAGATTCATTATGTTTCAAGTATTGAGGAGTGCACAAAATATTTCCACAAGCAAGTTTCTAACAAAATGATAATGAAATAAAAGAAAGAAAGAAGAGGCAAAATCAATATCAAATGGGTAATCAAGTATCTCTATCGGGGCTATGGACGCCTGGCTGGCAGTAGAGCAATGCTTTGAGAGAACTAGAGATATCTCCGTCGGGGCTATGGACACCTGTCTGGCAGCGGAGCAATTCCCAGGATTTTATTGCACGATAGTTAAAGGAATCAACCTATGTAACTTGAATTTTAAGGTATAGTTGTTCACGAGCAGAGATAAGTATATATAAAGAATGATGCACTAAATAGGCACAAACTCAGATTTAGAAATAACTCATGAGAACATACATCTGAGATTCTAGCTCAAACTTATCCTACATATATATGATCTTATTCAAGTTAGTATGCTTCATAAACCAAGTGGTTTTTGGGCGATTGAAGTTTTCTTTGAGTATCTTGAAAATAGGTAAACCATTTTCCCAACCGAGTCGCCATTTGTTATGCCTTGCATAACCACCCCATCTTTTGCCTTGCATAACCACCCAATCCCGTCTCCGGCTCCGCTTTTCAAAATTTTTCTTTTTGATTAAGTAATTGTCTTAAATTTTATTATGTCAGTATTTCATGTTACTTTTCGTGTTTTGTTTTGTTTTGTCCTTTGTTGGCGGACCCGGACCCAGAATGGAAATGAGGTTGGAAAATTCCTTAAGTTTCCGAATCAGTTTCCATTGCGATTCCGCTCCCGCCGTGTCTGGGTTGTTGAATTTTTGACTGAAGTCGCACTTTAGTGAAGTGTTTGTTCTCTTTCAGTTCTAACTCTGCCTAAACTACATTTAATGCATTAATGACAGCTGCCTTGTATAGGTAGAAATTCTGATTTTTTCCTTCATTAAGGATTAAACGTATCATTATTATCATTGTTAAGAAATTGAAGAACAAGGAAGAGCAGCTGTAGAGTCCATTTGAGTGAATCGATTGAAGGAGGAGAAGATAATTGGTTGCGAATCGATTCAGAAGGTTAGCTAGGTTTTTTCATTCAAGGTAGGGTCCTTACTCTTGACTTTATTTTATTTGCTTTTGTGTTTTGTGTTTGTGTTTGATTGATTGATCGTTCTTTGGGCAAGTTCGCTTTCTTGAAGTTTTTGCATGTTTGTTTTCATTTGTTTGTTTGTTTGCTGCTCTTGATTTTGGTTTTATGATAGAGTTTCTAGTTTTATAGTGATAGAGGGCATGATCACTTTCATGTTTTGTCGTGATCGCGTCTTGCTGCGTTAAGTTTTGGATGCGTAGGTTTAATTAGGGTTTGCACACTGAGGTTGATTAAATCTAAGTTTTTACAGTGAGTTAGGGTTGGTAGAATCTGGTTTTTACTTAGGATTTCATTACGCATTTGTTTGGATAAATTAGGAAGGGTTGAATCCGTGCCCTAGTTTTTATATCACATTTTCTAGATTAGGGTTTCGTGTCTTTCTATGATCATATTTAAAAGGATTAAATATGATGCCCTAAAAGTATAGTCATCCCCACGGTCATATGGGCATAGTCTCTTCATGATGTATTTTAAGCCTTGTTTCATTTAATATGACCTTAGTTTTAATCATGGAGTTATGCCTTAAAGTTGATAAAATTATTGATGACGTCATGGTCAACATAGTCGAAAGCGGGAATGGAATTAAGTCAGTAGTTTGGATGTGTTTTTATGTTTGGTGTCAATTCCATTTTCCATCCAGTCTCCGACTCCGCTGGTAGTAAGAAGCTTTACTTCAAAAAGAGTTAACCTTGTCGGAAATGGAAGTGGAACCGAAAAATAATATGAAAACAAAAAATCTAAAGGAAACCGAATCAGTTTCCATTCCGGTTCCGGTTCTGATTCTGAGCCCACTTCTTATTAGTAGAATGACCATTCCAGTTCTGACTCCGAGCCTGACAATGTTGTAAAAGAAGGTTATTTAAGATGTTTGCTGTCTTGTTCCATCTCCGATGTATGTTTGAAAGGTATGAGTTTAAAGACACATTTTGAGATGCTTATTCAAGAATCTAACTAGATATTTTGCTGCAAGAAAACTAAGAGGATGTCAGGAACATCAAGAGAAGCTTCTCAAAGAAACCGGCCTGCAGGGACATCAAAGGCAACACCTAAACCAAAGAAGATCAAGCCAAAACAATTTCCTTATACCTTGAGGTATAATCACAGGAGTCCTATTGTGAAAGTGAGCAAAGTGGAATTAGATTGGTCAGACATCACCTATACCAATTTGGGCCAGTACAATTTTGAGGAGCTATATGCAGAAACCTTTGTGGAACGGGAAGGTCTAATAGGAAGGACACAAATAATTTGCATTGAGCTGATATAGTTGAAATTGGGTTTATACACAGCCCGTAAGTATTTTGACCCAAAGGGTAAGAATCATGCCTTATTGCCTTCTGTGTTTGACAAGCATTTCAATTTGTTAGAAGATTCTGGAGTGATCGGCAAGATGATTATCACTTGAGGAAAAAGAATTATGAGAGGTTATCCATCTCACTCATGGCTGAACTTGAAGTAAAAAATGACATTCCTGACACTTTGGTGGATGATGGAGTTTTATTGGATTCATCTTATGAGGCTTTAAACATAGGAACTAAGAGCTTGGATCCAATTGAATAGGATAGTGAAGAAACTATTGACATAAAGCAGATAGGAAGAATAGTCTTGGATAGAAGTGTTCATTGGTTGATGTTAAGAACCAAAGCTCCTCAAGGACCAGCTCCTAAAAAGGGGAAAGGGTATAAAAGACTCAAAAGGAAGACACCACCCAAGGAGCCATTGGAGTTCTTTCCCCCAGATATTGAAGAGATAGAACTTGAAGCAGTAGGGGATGAAGAGGAAACACAAGAAGGGGATGTTCAAATATGATTGGCTGTTTCAACACCTACATTAGGTGAATCTTCAACACAAGTCCCACTTGCAAAGCAGCAGAGTGAAGAAGTTCGAAAGGGGGCTCTTCATAGTATGGCTAAAACTACCAAGGGAAAAGAAGTGGAGAGGGAAATTCATGAGGTTGGAATGGATTCAAAGGAGATTGTGTCAGAGAAGGATTTGGAAGAGAATATGCCTCTAGAGGAGGATGCTGAACAGGTAATGACACAAGAGGAGCAATGGACATTGTTTGAAGAAGTTAGAAAAGATGTTGAGGCAAAAGCTAAGAAGATAGAGAAGCAAAATGTCATGAATACTAAGACTGATTCCATAATACAACAACAACAAATTGAAGCAAAGTCAAGAGTTGATGATTTAGAGAGACAAAAAAGGCAACAAGAACATTAGCTCAAGGTTAAAGAAGAAAATGATAAGTTAGAGTTGATACAAAAGATTCATGACCTTGAGGAAGAGAAGGCAAGACATTGGAGAGAGAAAGAAGTCTTGGAGGCCAAGTTGAAACTTGTTGAGGAAGCTTGTCAAAAAGAAGAAGAAGAAAAGGCAGAAAAAATTAATGCTTTAGAGGTAGAGAGGTTAGAGAAAGAAAGACTAGAGGCTTTAGAGAAGGAAAAGCTGGAAAAAGAAGCTCTAGAGAAAGAAAAATTGGATAAGGAAAAACCAGAAAAGGAAATAATAGAGAAAGATAGATTAGAAAAGGAAAGATTGGAAAGGGAAAAGGTGGAGATAGATCGATTGCAAGAAGAAAGGTTGAAGAAGGAAGAAGAAGATAAGAAGATACAGGAATGGAAAGATAGGGAAGAGGCAGAAAAGCTTGTGCAGATGCATGTGGTGCAAAAACAACAAGAGGAACCAAGGGTTGATTCTTAGTCCCAGGTAAATATGTAGTCACCTTCTACTACTACCATTACTTCTTCTTCCACTGTGATGACTACTGCTCCAAGTGCTCCTACTTGGTTAAAATTGGATCTATAGAAAAGGGAAGTAAAACCTTCACAACCTCTCAATTGGGAGGATATGATGAAGGAGATTGAACAAGAGAGGCCTAAAAAGAAGGCCAAGATCCTACACTCTACCAGACTCATGGACAAGGGAGAGATTGTTGCTGAGTGTGCCATACCAATGACAAAAAAGGAGGTAGGGGACATGCAGTTAACAAATTATCAATTGAGTACTGTCAAGTTGGGAAGGCCTACTAGGAATCAACAGATGAATCTAATTGATGTGGTGGCTTCAACAACCAAGTCAATAATGTTAAAAGATAAACAGAAGAAAGATGAGCTTAAGGCTCAGTTGGATCAATTGCATTCATTTTTGAAAAGTGTCTCCTCTCTGAGATCACAACAGGTAATGACTATTGAGAGTCCAATTTTGTTAAGCAAAAAGGAGGTAGATGATTTAGTGTAGGTAAGAGGCAAAGCAGAGATGGTAGAAAGATGGGTGGAAAATTTGAATCGAGAGGTAGGTGAAGTTTTGGTCGAGGGTTTTGAGGTTTATAAAGGCATTGAAGAGTTGATAAGAGAAATGCAGCAATATATTGAAGCATCAGAGAAATAGGAAGAGGAGTATAAAGAGTATAGTCAGAGATTGGAGAAGGTTATTACATTCCCTTTGACTACTCTTCTTGAATAGTCAATACTTGAGGAGGATAATAAAGATTTTGTGGAAAAGACCTCTCGTATACTCCGATTCAGAACGAACTTCTTGTGTAAAAATAGGAATGAGGTCCAAGATGCTGTTAATAATCTGACTAAATAGTTTGAGGAGTTGGAGGTGATTATTGCTATCATAGTAGATGTTAATGTATTAACAAAGGAAGGCATGCCTTTGAGTCAGATAAAAGAGAAATGGGATGAAATATTTAGAGGATTCATGTAGAAAGGAGATGATGGAGAAGATCTGATGATAGATCGACTAATAGATGTCAAAGAGGAGATAAAATATGCTAGAAGAGAGTTTACAAAGATAAAAGGTATGAGAGGGTTTTCTCTAGTAGAATTGGAGTGGATTAAATTTGAAGACAATTGGGTTGACGAGCCAAAAGTAGATATAGTACAAAAATTCTTCACCAGTTATGATGAGTTCATTGCAGACCCAACTTCACATGCATAGATCTCTTGCATGCACAACTTTCTTCTTCTTTGCATGTTTCATGCAGCACTGACAGTTTTGAAGTGCATGACATATTTCGCTTCTATTTTTCTATTCTCCCGTTTAACTAAATGTCTAATGTAAGAACTCAAGATCAAATCGATTTGAGTTTCCAAGAAATTTTTGTTCCTAAAAGGGTGGATGACTTAAAATAGAAGTGGAGTTCAAATTTTGTATATCTATAAATAGCCTTTGGGTATCATATTGTAAAGGTCGGCTAATAGAGAATAGAATTGGATTACCTAATATTAGGAGATAGAATTTTGTAGTGATTACTGAGATACATTGTTACTTGATTATTTACAGTTAAATAAAATTATAGTTTTTTTTGCAATATATGGTGTTAGAATTGAGTTGTTTTACTTGATAAGGCTGATAAGTAATAATCTATTTGTATGCCAGTGATTGTGCTGAAGCATAAAAGTTTCTTGAGTCATTTGAAGGAATCAGATTTAAGGATTATCTTATTAGATTTTCATTGGATTAATTTATTTGAAGTATTTTGATCTATGATCTTGGCAATGAATGAATGTGTGTTCTTTTGAAATCTTTGGAGTAGTTGTGATAGGTGAATTAAAATAAGCACCTTTGATGCATACAATGGTATAGATTATTCTATGAATTGTATCATGCTTTGGTTTTTTTTATCAAATTGGTAAACATTCAATGTTGAAGATATATGTCCGGATGTTAGATGAGTCTTGTTCATGTTTTACTGGTTTCCCCTTTGATCTATCTTTTTCTTTTGTTTGAAACCCCTTTGATTTACTAAAACAGTTCGGCAAGAATGAGTTACTGCTTGCATTCTTTGTTACCAACACATACCCCTTGAACATTACAGTTGCATGAACTGATTGAGTGACACCAGACAATTGAGAACCAACTACCAAGACCTTGGGAGTTAGGCTACTATATGTTGTCTTTTGTTTTTAGGAGAAATAGAGTAGAAGTATTCTGTTTTAACGTTGTTTTTGTCATTTTCACCATCAACAAGACACACATACTCGTACCAATAAAACTAAAGGGTTGTTATGTTAGGGAGACATACATCACTAACTTGAATTCCTTGGATCTCACCGATCTCATAAGTCATGTGGATGGAGGAAGTATCGAGGATAGTCTCACCGATTCAACTGAATGGACAATGAAAATGAAAGAGACATATTGGGGAGACATATACGATCAAATTGAAACCATCAAGTCTCTCTGATGAGGAAAGTCACACCAACGAAAGTGATTTTAGTGAAAGTCTTGTTGATCCTTCCTAGTTGATAAAGCGGTAAAAAGAAACACATCAGGGAGACTAATGCACATCGACAAAGCATCTCATTCCCTTAGAGATAGGTTATGTCAGCCCAATGGTAGTAAATGAATGGCCTTGTGTGATGATCAAAGAAACTTCTGAGCAAACTAGACCTTCTGTACATCGGTGGAGCTTTCCAACTTTCTCCCCAAAGTGATATAAGCTAAAGAAAAATAGAAAGGGTTGTTGCATGATGTCGGTAAAAGTGTTGAATAGTCCTACCGATCAAGCAAGAGGGACTAAAGGGATATTTCTAATTGAAGAGATATTCACTTGTTTCTTAGCGATCAATCAAAAGTGTATAAACAAAGATGACCAAAAAGATGATATTGTTGGCAAGAGACATTGCTAGTATCACTTGGTGTTTTCATTGATGACAACCCTAATTGATGATCAAATATGCACACTATCAGTCAATCATACTTGCAGAAAGATTGAAGACCGACAAGGAAGAACAAAGTATCTAGTAACACAATGTTCATCGATTTCTATGAATATTTCATGTTATTATTTTGTATTAAGCATCCTAGGAAATATTTTTTGGTATATTATCTAGGTTACTACTGAAGCAGAGTGGCTCGTATTAATTCATGTGGAAGTTACAAGATTTGATTGACTTATTCTCAGATTTTCTTGTATTTGAGCTGACTTCATGAATTTATTAAGTCGTGGATGTTTGAGAACTAATTGGTCAAGTATTTCTATGTTTGTACATCTTTTTTTGGGTCCTAGCCAAGTTGTGGCTGACTATTAAGGATACACATTGCATATTTCCCATGATTTGAGCCAACAATTTTTAATTATTTTGTATTCTATTGAAGCCAACAAAGTGTAATTGAATTTTATGTTGTGGATATATATGTATATATATATATATATATATATATATATATATATATATATATATATATATATATATAAGATCATCCATATCATTTTGGGTGTGTGATATAGTGTGTGGTGATGCAAATTGCGAAGGAGAGTAGAGTAGAAAGGTGATAATGTGCAGTTTCACTTACGCATAGAAGATTTGTGTTGTGTGTATGAGCATAATAGAGGAAAAAACAAAACCAATTTATAGGATAGTAGATCTATTATTTTACTTAACCAGAACTATAATCAGGAATTTGTAGATGGTAATTTTCTTAGTTCAAACACTCAAATGGTTTTAATCTAATTTTCCTTGTAAGGCAGTGAGCCTTCCCCTTGAGTAGTGAGATATAGGTAGTGCGTCTGAATGCAAGTGCATTCCCCTTTTTGTAATCTTCATTTGAGTATACTCAGATCAATTATGGATTGGCCATCCATTATGGTTTTTCCGTAATAGGGTTTCCATGTAAGAAACTTGGTGTTATGGTGTTGTGTTTATTTTCATGTTTATGCACTATAGTTGAATGTAACTAATTCTTTCAAGATAAAGGTTAATAAAGTTAATTTTTGCACAACACTGATTCACCCTCCCTCTCAATGTAGCTTGTTTCCAACAGATATAATTAGAAACATGGAGGAAAGGGAGGATGATTTAGCCATCGATGAATATAATAGGAGGATTGAACAACAACTAAAAGAGGTAGAAGAGGTAGAAATTTTATCCTCTGGAAGTGATGAAGCCACTGGTGAAAAGGAACATCAAGGTCATAATGACAAGATCTTTGTTGATGGTGTTTTCTGCACAACAACAACTCAAATAAAATATATAGTATCCTATCTCTTTTGAAAGGTTGATCTCTATGAACAAAGAGATAACCCCGAGGTCTCTTGGGTGTTAGGTCTTGACAATGTAGTGAAACAACTCAGTGATAAATGTGAAAATGTCGGTGATAAAAAAGGGACCTTTCAAAAAAAATACTAGAAATTCTAAATTTATTAGATTTTGGAATAGAATGATACTCGAGTTCCTAACTTTAACCAAAGTTCAAAGAAATAGAAAAAATAAGGGTTTCAAAAATCCTAAGATTAAGAGTACTCCTAAGATCAATACTATTAATGATTAAATACTTGGAATAGACTAATCCCCTAAAACTTCTTTCTTCTTAACCCAGGCTATACTTGCAATCTTACAGAAATAGTGCAATCTTCTAAGGAATTAAATATTTTTAGATCATGGAAAGTCATTAAATGGAACTGGATAAACACCCACAATTGAACTAAGCACACACATATTGGGTACAGGTTGACCTTGCACAATAATCCCAAAATCAAGAAGCTGCCCAAATTATGAACCAGAGATCACTACAAAACTCTAAGCACTAAATCATAAGCACCATTAAATCATTTAACTCTAAATCTAAAATGCATTCAGATATTTCCAAGCAATTTCAAAGAGAGAATAAGAACCATTCAAGACAAATCAATCCAAATAAGCCACCAATAATAGCACAATGTCTTCACTTGTATTGAATCACCAATAATAGCAACAATTTTGATGTTCTGTGTCACAACACTTGCTTGAAAATAAAAATAACTCCTAATTCTAACTTCTTCCTCTATTGCTTAACCTGCTTCAAAATCTAATTATCTAACTTCTATCTAATTCTAAAAAGTCAACCAACTGTCTAACCCTTTTAAATTTTTTCCTAACCTCTTTCAGAAGAGGCGAAATGCCATACATATAGAGATTTCTCTTGCGTGAGCCCAAGCTAGGGTTACAAAGAAAGTCGACCACCAACTAGATCGAGCCCTGGACTGCCCACATTAAATGCATTAAATCATCGCCCTACATTGAATACATGAGGTGCCCCTTCAAATTTGCCTAGGATCTCTACAAATCTTGATTCAGATTGAACAAACCCCGTAGGTCCCTTCCACCATTAATGTCTCACTAGTGTGAAGTAGAATAAACGTAACATGCACATAATGTGAGTTTGAATATAAGCCGCCGATCAATAGCCAGGCTAGGCATCACAAATAAATTTGATTGAATCAAACCAGCTTGAATTTTCCATGTCAGGTTTAACTCATACGAACAGACAATGAGCAAACCTCCCATGTACGAACGGATTCTACCTACCCGCAATCATAAAGTGTAGCTGGGTTTCATGCCATAGATCCCAAAACATCTTTAAATTATGCTCACTCCCCTCGATCCTAGAGTCGCTTAACCAACAACTGCCCCTTTCGATCCAACTTGCACTCAAAAGGCCACAATAAGTATCCAATATAGCACAAGAATTCAAGTTAGTCAATCACAAACAACATATTCAATCATTAAAGAGATCAAAATAGCCATCAAAATCCCATAAAATATCATTAAAGTATCCTTTATCAAAGTTCGAGATTTTCACCCCTTCGCAAAATTCGGGTCAGGAAGGAATTTTGGGCCAGTCAGATTTTAGCGATGAAAGCACAACCAACACACAAAGTTACTCAATCAACACCCAATTACTCAAGCAACACTTGAAAATACCTTCAAATGTCCCAAATCAACCATGCAATGCACAATAATTAGCAATTAACCCATGAATCCTTTCAGTTCTTGATAAATGATAAATTTTTAGAAAATTCTATTTGTGACGAAAATTGCCGAATTTGACAATACTTAGCACATCTCGGGAAAGTGGAGGAACAAATTTTGGGATTTTCCGAAGGAAATAGATTCTCACAAAGTCAACACAATTCTCACATCATTCACCGAAAAATGTGACCTCCATTTTCGTCCAAGGTGATCAAAACTGTACTACCATGAGCTACTCATCCAACCACTGAGGTAAGGTGGTAAACCACACAACTGCAAGCCAAGCACGAAGCCCTCATGGTATGGTGGTAAGCCGTACAACCATGACCTGGCTTGGAGATACTCGCAATATCGAGGTACCACCGCTCCAGATTAATGGCCCTCGTACAACCACACCACCACACGCAAACCCCCACAGTAAGGTGGGGCCACCATGCTACCATGCCAAGGATGAAAGACCCCCGTGATAAGGCAGTGCCATCGCACAACCATGATATGACAACCAAAGATGCAACCTAGGAATCTGATGAGGTGAAGGAAATTTGGAAAAAATTGAGGGAGATAGAATTCCACAAAACATTAAAATCTCCCAAGACAATGCAAAACCAACCTCATTGGGTTTTCATGGTAGCCGGGGAAATCTGCCTGAGGGAGAAAATCTCGAAAATAGGGAAAAACCTAAGATTGACCCAAAGACCTAAATTTTTTGAAGGGTTACCTCAATGGGGGTCCTTTACAAGTACGATAAGCATTTAGGATCATAGAAAAGTAACACAAATCCCAGGACCAAAGGGCCAAAGCACCAAAGACCCAAATTTCAATATTTTCAAAGACAAGCTCAAAAGGCAAGGCCATAGAAAAGAACCAAAAGACTAGGCCAAAGAGGGTCCCTACTTTTAGTGGGGTGTCTATGAAAAAATGCATAACAAATGACGACTTTGCTGGCAAAATGCTCCAGAGCATTTCAACGACAAACTGGAATCAACCCAGAATCTCTGGTTTCAGTCCATGCATTAGGTTACATATGGACAAGGTTTCATAAATCACAAAGTAGCAAACATTTCCTGTACCAGGGTCAAAGTGTGTGTGTATGCATTCATTTCCATTTTCCTCAGTTGCAATAGGGACCTAACTTAGTCTAACTAGGCTATATAAAGATCCCAACTCCAAAAGCAACTTGGATAGAGCCTCATTGCCAGTCAGGCATCCATAGCCTCGATGAGGTTATCACTGTGTCCCTCCCTAGGATAGCTCTACTGCCAGCTAGATGTCCATAGCCCCGATAGAGATACTAGGATACCCCTGATAAGGTGAACATTCATTTTGATATTATCTTTGAGATCTTTTAAAATTTCTCTTTCACCTTGCAAGCAATGAAGCCCACACTCAGCGATGAGAAGCACAATGATGCTGGAGCAAAATATAAGATTTTTCACCCAATCAGACCTCATAATGACCATATGCAACCTTGGAATCTTTAAGATTTGTGTGAAAATATGAGACCCAAATACATTCCAGAATTTGACTTAATGAAGTGACTCCAATTCCAAGCATATGCAACATCAGATGAAGGAATTCCACTAACTAACTTTGAAAAGATGATTAGAGTTTGTAAAAGCAATCCCAAAAAAACCCCAAGCAAGCAGCCAATGATATAGATGCAACAAGCCCATAAGAAAGAAAAAAAACCTAAAGCAAGAGTAGAGTAGAAAGAAAAACCAACCAAAGTAGACCTACTCTAACCAAAAGCAAAAAATTTGCAAAGCAAACAAGAGTAACCCTAACTTGACCAAAGCAAAAAAGAAGAAGAAAGGAAACATAATCTACCTATGTACAAGGACAAAGCTATAAATGGCTTAGGACTGGAAATAATGCTTCAAATGCTGCCCATTGATAGGCAGTGGGATATCCTCTCTCAGAAAGTTTTCAAGCAAACAAAATTATCTCCCAAAATCTCTGCAATCTAATAAGGGCCGAGCCAAAGTCCATCGAATTTTCCATGCTCCCCTTTTCAGTCAGGGGATTTTTCCTAGTAGAGAACCAAGTCAGAGATTCTAAAGGCTTTCACCTTGACTCTCCTATCAAATCATATTTTCACTACACCTTGATGTTTGGGAAAGTTTTCTAGGGCTTCATCTCTTCTCTCTTCAAGGTTCAACAGTTCAACTAGGTGGGCTTCACGTTTATCCTCGCCATCATAGTATTCATTGATGAATTGCAGGGTAGAGATCTTCAACTAGATTGGAAATACAAGTTCAAAACCATATAATAGGTGATAAGGAGAAGTCCCTAGGGATGTTTTTTGTCTAGTGCGGTCTGCCTAAAGAGAAAATCTAAGCTAGGTGTGCCAATCCTTGGGGTTCTTCTCTAGTAGCTTACAAATGACTGTCAACATATTTATTGGAAGACTCAGCCAAACCATTACCCTGTGGGTAGTAATTGGATGCAAATTTTATGACAATTCCATGATCAAAGGCCCAGTTAGAAAATTTCAATGATGCAAATGCAAGACCATTATCAAAAACTAAGGCCAATGGACATCCAAAGCGATTAATAATACCCAACTCAATGGAATTGATTACCACTTTAGAGGTGCACTGTTTGAATTCAAGAGCCTTAGTCCACCTGGTAAAGTAATAAATTATAGTAAGAATATACTTGTGGCCTATAAAGGAAGGTGGATTAATTAGACCTATAACATCCATTCCCCACTATGTAAATGGTTTTACCTCTATAACAGGTTGAAGTGGAAGGGCTGCACATTTGTCCCTACTTGTTGCAGTCTGACATACATGACAAGTAATCACATGGCTATGTGTATCTTTGAACAAGGTAGGCCAATAATAGCCTAGCCTCAGGATCTGATTTGTAGTGAAAGGTGGTGAGCCATGGCATGTGCCATATTTGTCATGAAATTCAGTCACCACCCTCCCAACATATTCCTTTGCTAGGCATCTTAAATAAACTCCCTCATGATTTCTCTTGTACAAGACAACTCCCTTCATCATAAAATTGTCACTCTTCAAATGCAGAGCTCTCTTTTGTACTACATTAAGGTGTTTAGGAAACTATTGGTTCAACAGATAGTAGATAATTTTATCATAATAATCTCCTGGAGACACTTCTTGGAGGTGATATTGTTGAGCTGTAAGGTCAAGACCCATCTCGTCCATTGTCTTTGTCAATCCTTTCCCTCTCACCAATTTCATGGGCTGAATTTCAATATCATATTCCTACAACATGGTTACCCACTTAACTCTACGTTCTCCCAATTCATTCCGCATCAACAACTTAACTGCAGGATCAAGGATTATGGAAAAGACCTTATTTCTAAAGATATAGTGTCTAAATTTATTTACTTATCTAACTAAAGCATAAGTCTATTTTTCTACATTGGGACATCTAAGTTTTGCATCCTTCAGAGGAGTACTCATAAAAGCTATGGGGTGTTCATTCCCTTGATCAAATTTCTAGGTCAGCATGCCTGCACAATAATGGTCTAAAGCAAATGAATATATGTAAAAGGGTTTGGCATAATCAGGACTTACCAATACTGGAGCCTCAAGAATAACTCTCTTGATTTTTGAAAATGCATCCCTAGCTTCTATAGTCCATTCAACCTTTGCTTCCTATTTCAGCATGGCATTCAAGGGCTTTACTATTTCTACAAATCCATTAATAAAATTTCTGATGAAGTTGATTTTCCCAAAGAATGATTTCATTTCCTTTTTGCTTGCAGGAGGTTGAATTTTTAGTATAGCCTCTACCCATTCTAGATCAATGGAAATACCTTGTTCTAAAATAACATTCCCTAACAAATATCCCTTAGTGACTCCAAAGATGCATTTCTTTGGATTAAGTGAGATGCCAAACTCTCTGCACCTTTGGAATACCTTGCAAAAATCTGCTTTGTGATCACCTCGCTTCTTAGAGAAAACTATCAAATCATCCATATAAATAATGATGCACCTACGAATGATGTATTTGAAAGAAATATCCATTGCTCTCTGGAATATAGCTCCGACATTGATTAATCCAAAGGACATTCTTCTGTAAGAAAAATTTCCCCATTTTGTAGTAAAGACAGTTTTGTGCCTATCCTCATAATGTACCATAACCTGGTTGTATCTAGAGTACCCATCAAAAAAATACATCATTTGAGATCCATTGAAAATTTGAAGTACTTCATCCAGTGAAGGGACTGGATAATTATCCTTTTTTGATGCCCTGTTAAGGTTCCTGAAATCAACACACAGTCTAATTTCTCCATTTTTCTTTCTTACTGGAACCAAGTTTGCAACCTATATTGAGTGTCTTATTGGAAATATAATCCATGCTGAAAGTAGCTTCTACACCTCCTTCTGAATGATGGGCTCCAACACAACATTAATTGGCCTCTATCTTTTCCTGAATGGCTTAACATTTGACTTCAGGATAATAGTATGTGTAATGATTGAAGTATCATATATACTTAAGTCATTATAACTCCATGCTATAACATCTTGATAGGTGTGCAATGCTTCAACAATTCCTCTCCTTTCCTCTGGCGTGCACACTTTACCAATAAAGACATTTTTGACACCATCTTGGCCCCCTATGTTGTATGTTTCACATTGACTGATGAGAGACTTCCTTTTCACTTGCTGTTCCCAATCTTTTGTCTTATCCAGATAAAAAATTCATTCTAATTTCACCATGTCCCTTTAGATAGTATTATTTTTCAGGTTAATGACTCCTTCTAGGTCCATTTCAGCCTCTTGAGGTTATACCTCATCAATCACTTGAGAAGAAAACACATCACAACTAGTAATGAAATCAAGAATATGCTTATCATCTTCAAATACCTAGAAATTGGTGACATTGTTAGGCATTGAGGGTACTGGAGTGAGTCCCATAGTAAAATTATTCAATCCTAAAAGTGATAATGATTGCAATGTACTGGCTACTTATGCTAAAGAATCAATAGTTTGATTCTTACTTTGTGGGATCAGCTAGATATTGAAGGCATAAAACCCTTCAATAAGATCCCAAACTCTATGTCTGTAATTGGTCATCCTTCTATCATGACATGAGTATTGTTTCCTTACTTAATTGACCACTAAATCAAAATCTCCAAACACTTGAAAGATCCTAACTTTCTTCCTCAAGGCCATTAATAACCCATGAACTAGAGCCTCATACTTAGCTACATTATTAGTGCATTGGAACTAGAGTCTATGATCATAAAAATAGGTTGTACCTTTAGGGATGATCAATTCAAATCCTACTTTGATTTGGATCCATCAAATCTCAATGTCGAACAACCATCAACCCTTGATTTCCTTGAATTACCCTTGTCCTTGCTGCTGCCCGGAGGCTCTTCAGCAGGTCTTGGGCTCTTTCCCTTTAGATCATTTTGAATGCTCTATATATCCAGACTGATAACTAGGGCTGGATTAATGCATCTTTGTATCTTCTCCACTATAGTTTGGCACATACAACATTCCAACTCAGAGTGAGGAGCATTGTGAAATCTACACCAACTAGGAAGAAGCAATTTTTTGAAGTTCATATTTCTACCCAATTGAATATGATGCTCCACACACTTTTGGATAAACTCTTGAAAATTATTCAACAAGTTGAGCTGTCTTTCTCCTTGATCATCAAGTTCCTTTGTTTGTTCAAATAGTGCTTTAGAATTGCTAGCTTTTGATGTGAATTCATTAGAGAAGCTTTGCAACATAAAGAATTCTTCTATATCTAAAATAGGGGTGGCCAGGACATAGTTCCCCATGCTAACTTCTGACACCAATATTTCATTTGAAGTATTCTGATATTCAATGATCACATACTTCATTCTGGGTTCTCTCTCAATTCTGATTTGATTTGGGACTCCTTTCCAGGGGAGCCACATGTGAGAATGATATGTGGATGTATATCCATTTAGTACCTTGGTGAAATCTTGACCCAAGATCAAACCATAAGTCTCAGGAATATCTGCCACTTGAATATTAAGTACTTGTTGCACTCTAGGGTTTAGAGGAACTTGCATGGGGATCATGTTCAGTTCTCCCACTATATTTAACTCTATCTTGTCCAATTGGGTGACCTTCTTCTGAGAGGCCATAGGGGTAATACAGAGAGCTGTACAGATGACAAAAGGCATAACATTTGTACAGGTTCTTGAATCTAGAAGATAATTGTGCAAATTATTCCCAAAGATATGATCAGAAATCAGAAAGGGAGGGGTTTCAATTTTTCCTTGGAACAAGCTCAACTGAGTGTCGACTTGTGCAACTTGGATCTTATCTTTTTCTTTCCCTCTATCTCTGGGTTGTGCTTGACTTGGACCTTTAGGTTCTTGTGAACTAGGAGGCTTGCCAACTACCTCGTTGGCTGCTACTCCTTGAGGTACTGTACTTGAATTGAAAGACCCCAGGACTACATTTATGATTTTAGGAACCCTTAACAACTTGAAATTAGAAAAACTCACCTTTACTTTCTCGAGTTCTTTAGTCACATATTCACCTAATTTTCCCACATTCATGTCAGTATGGGTCTCCTTAGAATGTTCGGTTTGCTTATCTTTTGCTGCATCGACATTGTTTCATTTTGACACATTAGGGTGTCCTCATTTTGCACAGTATTGTGTTGGCACCTGAGGTTAAGATGGATTATTACTAGCATGTGGGTCTGGTGAAGTGGTAAAACTATTTGGAGGAATAGATGTAGTAAATGGGCCTCCATCTTGTGGATTCCTGTTAGGCCTATTCCTCAAATCATACTTTCTTGTAGGTTGCTGAAATGTCTGTACTTCTTCAACATTAGCTTCCTCTTCATCTAAGGGACCATTATCATTCTCATTTCCCTCATTAAATAACTAAGAGATTTCATCTTCATTGAGCACTTGTTCAAAATCCTCATTCTGGCTACTTGACTCCTCTTCTAGTTCATTCTCTTCATCCTTCGGGAAAGGGGAATGATTCAACACCAAAACTAGGGAATCAAAAGGATTTGAGGGTACCAACTCCCAACCAGTGGAGTTGTTCTCAACTTCATACTGAAAGATGGAAGCAACAATTTTAAATTCAGGACAATCAAGCTCAGAGTGTTGACGTCTTATAAAGCCTACACCACCCTGACAAAGCTGCTTTAGCTAGATATACACCACTTAGAGGTTTTTCTTTATTGGAAGGTTGATCTAGTGGAGTGGGGACATTCTTCATTATTAGGTCTGGTATTCCATGGCCTATTCTTCCTAGGTGGTTGTCTCCTTTCAAACCCTTGTCCACCTTGTTAACCTCTATCAAAGTTTTGACCAAAACCTTGTCCTCTTTCAAAATTCTAATTTCTGTCAAGATGTTGCCCTTGTGCAATGTCTCAATTCTCCCTATTTTAGTTTGATTGCATGCTCTTCTGAGTAGCTTGGAGTTGGTTGTTCTAATTCTTCAAGTAGGTTACCTCCATATTCAATTTTTTCACTTGCTCGGTTAGCTCATCTAGCCTTTCCTTATCAAGACTACTATAAGGCACTAAATTTACATTGTTTGGAGGGTATCCAAACACTCCTCTAGGACCTATGGACTGATTCAAAAATTTTGAGTTCTACAAATATGTAGGGAAACCAAACCATTGTTGTGGATGAAGGGGTTGATTAGCACTTTGCTACGGATAACTGAGCATTGGGTGAGATTGACTTATTGGATGACCTAGGTGCAGAACCAAAGGCAATAATGGAATGGGATTCATAATGGGAGTGTGATTAGTCAGCGCCTGATTAAGAGCTTTGACTTGCCTAGGGTGAGCAACTAGTCCCAAAGATGGTAGGGGTCCTAACAAGTGTTGCCTCAAATCTATACTAACCTTAACAACCTTTGTATATGCAGTGAGCAAGGCATTTGGGGGATTAGTTCTCCACTTAAGGAGGGTGGATGTAAGACTATCAAGGGCTTCAAAATAGACTTCTAAGGCCATGGAATCATCCACAATGTAAGGTGCCTACAATCTAGTGTATGCATGGTGGAACCTATTGTTGAATGGTCCTATAGGATCATTAACTTCTCTTAACTCCCATAAACTACATGTAGAGCTCATTGGAACTGATTAAGAGCTTTGACTTGCCTAGGGTAACCAGCTAGTCCCAAAGATGGCAGGGGTCCTGACAAGTGTTGCCTCAAATCTGTACTGACCTTAACAACCTTTGTATATGCAGTGAGAAAGGTAGTTGGGGGATTAGTTCTCCACTTAAGGAGGGTGGATGTAAGACTATCAAGGGCTTCAAAATAGAATTCTAAGGCCATGGAATCATCCACAATGTAAGGTGCCTGTAATATAGTGTATGCATGGTGGAACCTATTGTTGAATGATCCTATAGGCTCATTAACTTCTCTCTTAACTCCGATAAACTACATGTAGAGCTCATTGAAACTGATGGGAATTTTAAATTTTGCAGAAATGCAGCCTCAAGTTTAGTCCAATTATGGATTGATGTGGTAGGAAAATTATTGTACCAATAAAAGGAATCCTCTCCCAAAGAATAAGGGAAAATCCTACATGAAACATCCTAATGATTAATCCCTCTATCTCTTAGGCAAGTCTAAAAAATCCTAATATGCTCCTCTGCTGTCCTATTAAGATCACTCGTGTGAAACTTAGAGAAAACATGCTCGGGGTTCTTGGGCATAAAATTGTAGTTATTAAAGGATAGAGGTGACATGTTATTTTCCAAGAAAGCCATTGGTGGAGGTGGAGGTGGTAAAGGCTGATTGATGATTGGTTGGGGTTGTTGAATGGAACCAACCTCAAAATCAGATGAAGATGAGGTGGATGAGGGTGAGGATGGTGGAAATGATGGATTGGATGATGAATCCTCCCTTCTTTTGGTCCTTCTTGACCTAGTTGGAGGTGATAGTTCTTGAAACTCCTCCTATCCTGGTGTAGATCTAGTTCTCCTTCTGAGTCTCTCAGGAGAAAGGGCATTTAGAAAATGCTCCAACTTGCTTATTCAGGCCCTTCTTCTAGCACCAATCTTGTTGATGGTGTTTTCTACACAACAACAACAACTCAGACATAATATATAGTATCCTATATGTCTTGAAAGGCTGATCTCTATGAACAAAGAGATAAACCCAAGGTCTCTTGGGTGTCAGGTCTTGAAAATACAGTAAAAAAACTCAATGATAAATGTGAAAATTATGGTAATCACACAGGGACCTTAAAAAAGAAATACTGGAAATTCTAAACTTATCAGATTTTGCAAAAAAATGATACTCAAATTCCTAGCTTTAACCAAAGTTGAAAGAAATAGCAAAAGATAAGGGTTTTAGAAATCCTAAGATTAAGATTACTCCTAAGATCGACAATACTAATGATGAAATACTTGGAATGAACCAATCCCCTAAAAATTATTTCTGCTTAACCTAGGCTATACCTACAATCTCATAGAATCAGTGCAATCTTCTAAGGAATTAAAGATTTTTAGATCATGAACATTCATTCAATGGAATTGGATAAATGCCCACAATTTAACTAAGCACACAAATATTGGGTACATGTTGATCTTGCACAACAATCCCAAAATCAAGAAGTTGTCCAAAGTATGAACCAAAGATCGCTACAACACTCCAAGCACTAAATCATAAGCACCATTAAATGATTTAACTCTAAATCTAAAATGCATTCAGATATTTCCAAGCAATTTCAAAGATAGAATAAAAAACCATGCAAGATAAATCAATCCAAAGAAGCCACCAATAATAGCAAAATGTCTTCACTTGTATTGAATCACCAATAATAGAAAAATTTCTGATGTCCTGTGTCACAACACTTGCTTGAAAATAAAACTAACTCCTAATTCTCACTTCTTGCTCTATTGCTTAACCTGCTTCAAAATCTAATTGTCTAACTTCTTTCTAATTATAACAAATCAACCAACTGTATAACCCTTTAAATTTTTTTCCTAACCTCTTTCAGAAGAGGAAAAATGCCATACATATAGAGATTCCTCCCTCATGAGCCCAAGCTAGGGTTACAAAGAAAGTCATCCACCAACCAGATCAGCCCTGGACCGCCCACATTAAATCACTGCCCTACATTGAATGCATGAGGTGCCCCTTTAGATCGACCTGAGATATTTGTAAATCCCAATTCAAATTGAAAAAAACCCCGTAGGTCCCTTCCACCATTAATGTCTCACCAGTGTGAAGCAAAAGAATGGTAATGTTCTTGTAACGTGAGTTTTAATATAAGCCATCGATAAATAGCTGAGCTGGGCATCACGAATGAATTTGATTGAGTCAAACCAACTTGAATTTTCTATTTCACATCCAAATCAAATGAATGGCCAATGGGCGAACCTCCCATGTATGAACGAGTTCTACCTGCCTGTGGGCCACAAACTGTACCTAGGCTGCACCCCACAGATCTTCCAACATATTTAAAGTATGCTCACTCCCCTCGATCCTAGAGTCATTTAACCAGCGACTACCTCATCTGATCCAACCTGCACTCAAAAGGCCACATTAAGTATCCAATATAGTGCGAGAATCCGAGTTAGTCAATCAAAAGCAACATATTCAATCATTAAAGAGATAAAAACAACCATCAAAATCCTATAAAATATCATTAAAGCATTCTTTATCAAAGTTTGGGATTTTCACCCCTTCGTGGAATTCAGGTCAAGAAGGAATTTTGGGGAATTTCAGGCCAGGCGGATTTTAGCGATGAAAGCACAACCAACACACAAAGTTACTCAATCAACATGCAATTACTCAAGAAAAACTTACAAATACCTTCAAATGTCCCAAATAAACCATGCAATGCATAATAATTAACCATTAACCCATGAATCCTTTTAGTTATTGATAATAGATTTTCAGAAAATTTTGTCGGGGACGAAAATCGCCGAAACCAGCAATACTTAGCACATGTCTGGAAAATGAAGGAGGAACATATTTTAGGATTTTCCCAATGCAATGGATTCTCATGAAGTCAACACAATTCTCATGCAATTCACTAACAAATATGACTTCCTAACTCCTCCAAGGTGATCAAAATTGCACTACCACAAGCCACTCATCCAGCCACCGAGGTAAGGTGGTAAACCGCACAACTGCAAACCAAACATGAAGCCCTCATGGTATGGCGGTAAATCACACAACCATGAACTATCTTGGAGACACCCATAGTATTGAGGTACCGCCATGCTACCCAACTAGATGAATCACCCTTGCGCTACCGCACCACCACACGCAGACCCCCATGATAAGGCGAGGCCATCGTACTACCGCATCAAGAATGAAAGACCCCCACGGTAAGGCGGTGCCACTATACAACCATGAAAAGACAACCAAAGATGAAACCTGGGAATTCGATGAGGTGAAGGAAATTTGGAAAAAACTGGGGGAGACAAAATTCCATGAAGCATTAAAATCTCTGAAGACAGTGCAAAATGGGCCCCGTCAGGTTTTCCAAGTAGCCGAGGAAATCTGCCTAAGGGAGAAAATTCTAAAAATAGGGAAAAACCTGAGATAGACCCAAAGACCTAAAATTTTCAAAGTGTTACATCAATGGGGGTCCTTTACAAGCATGATAAGCATTTAAGATCATAGCAAAGTAACACAAATCCTAGGACCAAAGGACCAAAGGACCAAAGACCCAAATCTCAAGATTTTCAAAGATAAGCTCAAAAAGGCAAGGCCACAGAAAATAACCAAAAGACCAGGGCAAAGAGGGTCCCTACTTTTAGTGGGGCATGTGTGCAAAATTGCACAAAAATCTTTAAGACTAGAATTGAAAAATATCAACCCTCCAATAGAGAACATGAAGTTGATGAGAAATCGAATACAAATACCAGATAAATTGTCTATAGATCTTTTGTTTCTAATAATGAATTTATAACATCACCTGAATTCAGATCATTCCTATATAAACAAAATGGAAAAACAATCAGGGACTCTATCACAACTATCACACCTGGTAATGAGACTGAATTATTGAATACTTTGAAGTTAGATTTGGACAATGAGATGAAAAATATGGCCCCAAAAAAAGGAAAAAAATTGTTGGAAGAATCTAGTGTAATGATCTTTCTTGGTTTGGATTTAAATTCAACTCTTGTTTTTGACAGTTTATTACATAATAATAGTGCTACTCACAAACCTAGCCCTGAAGGAGTCACAAAAGTATATACAAGATCTAAATATAATCCTGATGAGAACTCTCTCATGATTTGGGCTCTATATCCTCCACACAAGAAGTTTGTGATCATAGAAATAGAAAAGGAATTTGGACATGTGATGACACTGAAGGTGGGTGAAGTCGATCCTCAGCTACAACTAACATTGGCATAAATGTGGCCAAGTTGAATAAATCATATATTCAAATGTTGATAAAAGAGAGGGATATGTATAAGAACAGTAATGAAAGAGTACTGAGAGAAAATGAATTTCTAAAGGACACTAAGTTATTGATACAAGGGGAAATCTCTCAGTAAAAAGGAAAACAAGAGGAAGCACACGTGGCCAAGACAAGATATGTGGCACTCTCTACAGTACTATAGAAAAGGAACATTAACTTGATGATTTGGATGAACAAGCTATGGGGAACTCATTCCTAGAGTCATATTGTAGTTCAAGAGCATAAAAGGGCAAGTGGACGAATCTAGGAAAAGATCCAAGAAGCACAAAATAAAGATTCTCCTAAAAGTAGAACTTTAACAATCGTTGAGGATATTCTGAGGAAACACAAAGATTATCACAATGAGCTTCAAGTAGATACAAATGAACTCATCGATGTTGCAAAAGAGGGAGTTCCTGTGCTGTTCAAAGAAGGAGGAGAGAAAAATGACAAAGATGGATGGATAGAGGAGTGTAGGTTGATATTGCAAAAATCTTTGGAAGCAATCAAGAATAAGGACTCAGCGTTAGGTAATACTTGTGAGCACCTAGAGAAGATGGTAATTATGGATATAGCTACAAGGAACACTGTAGAAGATGTTGATACTTGTGGAAGAAAATATTATTTAGATCACATCAATAAAGTTCATTTATGGTTAACTAGAGCCTAATATTTGTGTTTAGTTGTTGTTAATCTTAAAAGTCTTTTATGAAGAGGCGTGTCCCCTTAATGATATTGATATTTATGTTGAACTCTTGATGATTGAAAGATCATCACAACATTTTAAATTTTAATAGGCGAATAGGGATAGATAGATATCAAAAAGCTTGCATAATGTTTACATGTCAAAAGAATATGTTGCAAGCATATTTTTGAGGAAATTAATGAAAGATATTTGATTTTGTGGCTTAATATTCGTATCAATTGTTTGTTGAAAATATACAATTATTTGGTTGTCTCCAACTTAATATTTCCTTGTTATTTAAATTGGTGTATCAAAGCTACATTCAGCTTATCAAAACACATTTTTTGTTCTTGTGTGGTGTGATTAATTGGTTTCTTTAAAAGAATTAATCATAGTAATATGGATATATTATTTGGATTAGTAAGAAGAGCCATATAATAAGGATTGCCATTCTGTCTCCAATTTTGTATCATCTATTGTTTCTATGTGGTTTATTTAATTTGTTATTTCAAGGAAATATTAAATCCTTTTGATAAATCATAGGTAACTTGGTTGTGTTAGGTGGATCCATAAGTAGAGTTTGTCAATCACTTTCTTGCACGTTTATACAAGATATAAACTAATATAAGTGTGCCAAATAGTTAGAGTTAGAACCAATACAAGTCATTCATTCTAAGATCTTCATTTGACTCCATCTACCTAACAAGGAACTGGTCTCACTCATTTCATCATTTAATTTTATCCAATCTATTTTTAAACCCTTACATCTATTAACTAAACATATTAATTTTCACCTTGATATGGCTTATACAATTTATACCAAATAAGGATTAAATCTCTCCACCCCCAATTACCATTGTGGATAGATTGATCAAGTAGGAAACACATAGTTTAAATCTACTTAATTTGCATAGGTATACCCACCTAGGTTTGGAAGAGCCTACAGAGAAGAAGGTTTAAAATATAATAACTTGCCTTGTTTGTTAGACTTAAACATACCAAGAGCTTGGAAACCTCTTGAGTTTTTCTAACCAACATTTTTGAGACCTAATAGATTGGCGACTCTACTGGGAACAAGCCAATCCTGAACCTAAAAGCCTTCCATCATAGATTCATTACCCCAAAAATAAATTGAAGACTCTGCTAGGAAAGAATACAATCATTTTTCTACTTATCAAAGTAGGTGGCGACTCTGAGGGATTTATATGACTGCTGATATAAGCATCAAATCACAAAGAATAAATAAAAGACACCAGAGATACTTCATTTCATCCAACATGAATGGAAGAAGATCTTTACATCATGAAATCCCTAAGAAGAATAATGTTAGATGGTCAAATAAGCATGGATCTCCTCAAGGGAAAAATAACACAAACAAGGGTGAAGTGGTGTCTAAGAAGCTAGAGGATAATGTGAATACATCAAAGCACCCCTTCAAAACTTTTAATTCTCCTTTCCATGCCAATGATGAAAACCCCACTATGTCACCTAGAAGAAATGATCTGAATAATGTTGTCCTCAAATTCCAACCAAACCCTCGACAAGAAGAATAATTTAATGCCCGGGCTGAGGAAGAAAGGAAACCATGAAAAAGAAGAGTACGATAGAGGACACAAATCATCACTAGGAGGAGAGAATTAGGATGGATTCTTAAATCATAGTGTCATGAATTTTGGGGGTATGTCTGACCAACGAATGATATAGGAAAGTCAAGAATTAGATCGATAGTTGGCACTGTTGGACATCCAAGCATAGAGACCACCAAAATATGTTCCTCCACATGAATAAATTAGCAATAGTAACTCACAAGGAGAGTCCTAGAATGACGGTGCTCTTGGAACTACAAGAGTGCCTCACAATTCAGGTGGTAATTCGAGACAACATGACCATCATAAAATGCCACCACCAAGACCCCAACCTCACAACACTGGTAATGCATCCAAATACTATCCAAAAATAGGTAAAAAATGTGTACCACCTTAGAATATACATCCTCAAACATAATAAAATGTTTATCATCAACCTTAGTATGGGTAACAACAATATCCCAATCTACCATCCATGAATATGCCACCACAGAACCCTATAAGAAAACAATTTTACTTAATAGGATATCAGTTATATCCTTACCCATTGGACAACATTGGAGAAATATGGTTCCTAAATTTAATTGGAATAATGTGACATCAGCTAAGGAGCATACCAAAAATTTCAATTTTTTTATATAGGATATTGGTATGAACTACGAAGATGTAAATATGAGACTATTCATGATGTCATTAACCAAAGAAGGAAGGGATTGGTTCAATAGTTTTTCCAATCTCTCAATTAATTCTATAGAATATTTTCAAAATCAATTTCTAGAACAATATGAAAATCAATGTGCTCTTGAGTTTGCTATACATGAATTGATAAGCATTCAAAAATATCAAAATGAATCAGTCTACGACTTTAATAAGAGATTCTCCATATTGTACAATAAGATACCATAGGGGAATAAATTGTCTGACCCAACAACTTTGACTATTTATCTAAAGGCCTTTGACCCAAAAATAGGGTATGAACTCAAAAATAGGGTATGAACTCAAAAATAGATGTCCTAGAATTTTAACAGAGGTATAAAAAATAACACTAACCATTGAAAACAACAGAAAGGCGGCTAGGATGACTGGTAAAAGAGATAACATCAGAGTTCCCCAAAACCCCAACAATCTTCAGAGGTAGGAAAATACATATAGAAATGAAAGGTCGAGACTCAATGATATGCCATATAACACAAACTGGAAGGATGGAAAACCCATTGTTGATAGGCCTAAGTACAAGGAGACTCCCGATCCATTGAAAAAGAAAGGAGAATACATGGTTAACAACAATCCTTGGTGTCAAGTTTTCAAACTACCTCATTCTCCAGACCACTGTGTTGTAGCCCAAGCTATACAAGAAGAGGAAATACTAGTTGACAATGGGGAAGAATATCATACTATATACTTAACTTCTCATGCTCTCCATGTGGTTGAACAAGAATATTAATCTTTAGAGGAAGAAGGTTATGAATATGATGTTGACAAGAAAATGTATCATATTGACATGGCAGAACAAAAAATCTTCTTTGATCAGGAGAGTGAAAGTAGTGATGAAATATAACCTCCTTCTATACCACCCAAGTCAGACAAATAAAGATGGAGGAGACCAACTCATGAAGAAATCAAAGAGTTAACCATTGCTGTAGTTGAATAAGAAAAAAGTAATTATGGGCTAAGAAACAAAATAATAAATGCAAATGAAGGCACTCCAAGAGGGTTATTTATAAAAGAAAAGGTGATAGCTCATGATAAAACAAAGAAGGTAGAAAATAAAGGAATCAACAAAAATGAGAAAAGACATGTTCCCAAAAGGGAAGACAAAGAATCAAAAAACAAACATAAGCATGGTGAAACAAATAAAAAGGAAAAAAAAAAGAAAAAAAAGAAGATCCACCGGAACTGAAGAAAATAGCTAAAACTAAGAATTCCTCCGCATTTTACTTCACACAAGCTTTGTCTCAGGTGAAGATGTTTGTGCCACTATTAGAAATGATGAAAATCAAGGAGTATAGATATAGTTCTATTCAATTGATATCTAATGGAACCAATAGAAATAAAAATTTGGGAGATAAGAATAATAACAGGCAAGGAGATATAAAAGTTCCTGAAGTTTGTCTTGGCAATGCATTGGTGAACCCTCCACAAGTAGAACCATTTTTTACCACATTGCTGATAAACAAAAAAATGGTAAGAAATCGTATGATTGATTCAAGGGTTGCTATTAATATCATGCCAATAGGAGTTATGAAACAACTTGGCCTGTGGGTGGACACTATGGGTGGAAAGTTCTATGCCATGGATAGTAGTCCTATCCCAATAGTGGGAATCATGAAGGATGTAGAAGTGAAATTGGCTGCTTATCCATAAGCGGTATATACTATTGACATAATTTTAACTGACACCCCTCCTCATTTTGGGATGCTTTTGTCAAGACAATGGATTGCAATAGTTGAAGGAAATGTGAAATTTGACTTATATATTCTACAATACCAGTAAATGGAAAAGAGGTCAAGTTTTATAGAGAGCCAAGAGTAAATCAGATTGTAGATTATGTTGCTCAAAATTAGTTGAATTGTTTCTATAATGTAGATATGGGAAGTTTTAGAGTAGAACCTTCACAACCTAAATTAGTAAATACTAATAAAATTGACAAATATGTCTCCAAAAATGAACATGGTGTATGAAGGATGTACTTTGATGGAGTGTGGAACAAGGAAGGTAATGGGGCAAGCATGGTGTTTATTTCCCCCAAAGGAACTACATTCAAATATTCATTCTTGTTGGTGTTCAAGTGCACAAATGACATAGTAGAGTATGAAGCCCTGCTAATCGGGATGAATAGGGTTGTAAAAAAAAAAATTAAGCTATTGACAGTCTTTGGAGATTCTGAATTAATCATTTCACAAGTAAGATCAAAATATGCTACAAAAAAAAGAGAATAAAACAATACAAGAATTTTGTATGGGACACCATAGAACTATTCGATGCTTTCTCTATTGAGTGGTTAGATAGATCTAAGAACTTGATGAAAAACTACTTGGCTAATGTAGCTTTGAAAAGAGATGATATCACTTTGGCTAGGATTTCATAGATTGAATTCAAAACAAGACCCGCCATCCTTGATAATATTTATAGTTGGCAAGTTTTCAATGATGATACCGATTTGATCAAATCTCTACATTCCATAGACTAGTATGACACCCAAGAGATTGATTTTAATGCATTCATGGAAGAAGTAGATGGAAAATAGACTATTTTTGGAAAGGAAGTTGTGCAACTCAAAACTAACAAACTTCCTAAAGGACTTGTGGCACTAGAGAGGGTATTTGATGGGAATGAAAGAGACCTAATGACACAAAAACCTATAAAAAAGGAAGATTTTGAAGAAATAAATCTAGGGACAAATTTGGCACCAAAAAGAGTGTACATTGGAGAGAAGATAAGCCCAAAAATCATAAAAATAGTGATTGCACTGTTAAGAAAATATAAGCACGTTTTTGTATGGTCCTATGAGGATCTTAAAGCATATAAAGAAGATATTTTTCAGCATGAAATCCCATTAAAACTAAATGCCAAACCATTTAGGAAGAAACAAAGACCTATAAAACCTAATTTGGAAGCAAAAATGCATGAGGAGCTCATGAAGCTAAGGGAAGGAGGTATTATTAAGCCAATTAGACATTGATCTTGGGTCTCTAATTTGGTACCAATTGGAAAGAAAAATGGGGATACAAGGCTTTGTATAGACTTCAAAAACCTGAACATATCTTCTCTCAAAGATAATTGCCCACTTCCAAACATGGAAGTTATGTTACAAAGAGTCACAGGCTATGAGTTGCTGTCCATGATGGATGGATTTTCAAGTTACAACCAAGTAAAGGTTAAAGAATCATAACATTAAAAAACAACCTTAACTACACCATGGGGGACATATGTGTATGTTAGGATGCCATTTGGACTCATAAATGTTGGTGCAACACTCTAGAGGGCTATGGATGTTTCCTTTTCTAACCTAATTAATATGATAATGGTAGTGTATTCCAAAAATGCAGAGGACCATGTGGCTCATCTTGAAATAATATTTATGAAGGCATTTCTTTGAATCCCAAGTAGTGTCATTTTGTAGTAACAAAAGGAAAGTTACTTGGGCATATAGTTTCCAAGGAGGGGGTGAGGATTGACCCAGAGAGGGTGGATGAAATTGATAAGATACCTATACCCAAGGCAATTAAAGCTATCCAATCCTTCTTTGGATACATCAATTTTATAAGAAGATTCATATCAAATTTTGCTAGGATAGTTAAATCAATATCAAAGATGTTGAAGAAAGGTGCAAAGATGGACTAGACAAAAAAATCCATAGATGCATTTGTATCCATCAAATGGGAAATCAAGGAGGCCCTAGTGTTGAAGTCCCCTAATTTCACTAAACCTTTTCAAATATTTTCTTTTGCATCTTATCACACAGTTGCAACAATAATGCTCGAAAAGAATGATGAAGGATATGAACAACCAATCTCCTTTTTTTGTAAATCACTTCAAAATGTAGAATTGAAATGTGATATTGTGGAGAAGAAGGCATATGCAGTTGTGAAAGCTATCAAGGCATTTAGACCATACTTGGTAGGAGAAAAAGTGATAGCTTATGTGCCTAAGACTGCAGTTAAAGATGTATTCATACAAAATGAGACAACAAGGCATAGATGTAGGTGGAGAAATAGAGTCCAAGAGTTTGATATTGAATTTAAGATTACCAAACTAGTAAGAGGATAGGGACTAGCCAAATTGATGGCTAAAACAAATATGGAGGCTCTCCAAATATACAATGTGAATGATGAAAAAAATATAGTCACTAGTATTGAGAATACGCCATAGTACATTGATATTGTGTACTACCTTAAGCATTTAAAGTGACTTGAAGGGTTTGATGACAACAAGAAAAGAACACTCAAATTACAAGATTCAAAATATGTATTCATGAAGGGTGATCTTTACTAGAAGAATAGAGATGGTGTCTTGTTGTTATGCCTAGATGAAAGCCAAGCAAAACATGTCCTGAAAGAGATGCATGAAGGAGTATGTGGAGGGAAATTTTATGCAAAGACCACTACTCATAAGATACTAAGGGTAGGGTACTATTAGCCCAATTTTTTCAATGATGCACATGTCTATACTAGAAAATATGAAGTGTTTCAAATTTTTTCTGGGAAGTTGGAATATCAAGGAGCATTACCTTTGATACCTATGCAAGTAGAAGCTCCATTTTAGTAGTGGGGAATTGACTTCATAAGGGAAACTATAGAAAAATCTAGTGAAGGACACAAATGGATATTAGTAGCCACAAATTACTTCACAAAGTGGGTGGAAGCCATACCCACCAAGCAAGCAACTAGTAAAGTAGTGACAAATTTCTTATTGGAAAATATCAGCATATGGTATAGCAATTTCATACTCTTCACCATACCATCCACAAGAAAATGAATAGGATGAATCCAACAACAAAAGTATTTTGAATATTATAAGAAGAATGTTGGATAACAAAAAAAAGGCCTGGGATTCTAAGTTGAGGCTTGCTTTATGGGCAGATAAAATTACTGTGAATAAGGCTATTGGTAAATCACCTTTTGAACTTGTGTATGGAACTCAGGCTAGAATCCCTTTGCATAATTTAATACTAGTATGCAGGTTCATTTTGGAAGAATATTTGGAAATTCATAAACCCATGGAGGAGAGGATGGAGGAATTAACAGAGCTTGATGAAATCAGATGTCAAGCTCAACAACATAATAGGAAAAAACAATTACAAATGAAATACTTGTATGACATGAAAGCTAAAAATAGGAAGTTTGAGTTAGGTCTGATAGTTCTCATGTGGAATGTCAGGAGTCCAGACAAAGGAAAACATGGAAAATTTGAGGCCTTATGGTTAGGACCCTTTGTTATTGTTGGTAAGGGAGGTGAGGATTCATACTATCTCCAAAACATGTCAGGAGAAGAACACGAATTGTTAGTACATGGGCAGTTCCTAAAACATTTCTTTTCCTAAAGAACACAGAGGATTAAGGATTTCTAGTGCATGAAAAATTCTTGACAAACCTCTTAAAATAAATCATTTCCATGCATAGTAGAATAGACAAAGGTCAGGGATTGCTAGTGCAAGACAATTCCTAGATAAACTTCTATTTTTTTTTCCATGCACAGTAGAATAGGACTTCATATCATTTCCACCACTCTTGAATTTCCTTCATTTCCATTGCCATTCCATGTCACAAGCCATTTTCTCTACTCTCATAGTGATCTGAATTCTTGATATACCCAGAGGGGGTATACATCCCCAATCAGAGCCACTATTAGGACTGAAAAATTCTCACATATTCACCAACCTCTAACTAATTTTCTCCTAGTCCCCACAATTTTCTTTTCACATCAATGCTGTGATCAACACAAATCAATGAGATTAGTATGACAAAAAAAATTCCACAATCCCCTTAATACAGTCTCTAGCATACAAATATTCCCCTGATTATGACAAATCCAAGCACAAAAGGAAATTGAGCTATGTGCTTTTGAGTTCTTTCTCAAGTTTTATTTTTATTTTCATTGCCATTTATCATTTCATCATTCATCACCATCATCATTTCATGCCTAGCCAATATATAGTAGAGTTGCTTCTCATATCATGGATAATTCCCCTTATTGGAGAGATCATACACATATCTTCCCAATCAACACATCATATATCCTTCATTTGAATGTTTCTTGCAAATCGAGGAAACATGAGCTAGGTCAAAACAATAAAAAATTCCAAAGGATAACAAAGTTGCATGATCAGTAGGACAAAGCCTATCATTCTACCAATGTAAGTTCATCAACATAAGAAAAAAATAAGAGAAAATCTTTGAAGTCATACCAAGATTGAAAGTCACACCGATGGAAACCCCATCAATGAGAGACACACATACTCCTACTAATAAAACTAAAAGGTTGATGTGTCAGGGAGACATACATCATTTGCTGAAAGGATAAAAAATATGCATTATCAGTAGGATATAGCCTATCATTCTACCAATGTAAGTTCATTAGCATAAGAAAAACAGTCAGAGCAAATCTTTGAAGTCATACCGAGATAAAAAGTCACACTGATGGAAACCCCATTGGCGAGAGACACACATACTCCTACCGATAAAACTAAAGGGTTGTTGTGTCGAGGAGATATACATCATCAAATCAAATTCCTTGGATCTCAATGATCTCATAAGTCATGCTGATGGAGGAAGTATCAGGGAGAGTCTCACTAATTTTGCAGAATGGACAAAGCAAATGAAAGAGACATATCAGGGAGACATATACAATCAAATTGAAACCATCAAGTCTCTCCAATGAGGAAAGTCACATCGATGAAAGTGATTTTTGGGAAAGTCTCACTGATCCTCCTAGTTGATAAAGTGGTAAAAATAAATGCATCAGGGAGACCAATGCACATGAACAAAGCATCTCATACCCTTAGCAATGGGTTATGTCAGACCAATGGTAGTAAATGAATGGCCTTGGGTGATGACTGAAGAAACTTCTGAGCAAAATAGACCTTCTGTACATCAGTGGAACCTTCCAACTTTCTCCCCGAATTGATATAAGCTGAAGAAAAATAGAAAGGGTTGCTGCACGATGTCGGTAAAAGTGTTAAAAATTCCTACCGATCAAATAAGAGGGACTAAAGGGATATTTCCAATTGAAGAGACATTCACTTATGTCTTAGAGATCAATCAAAAATGTATAAAAAAATATGACCACAAGAATGAACTCTATATGAATATTCACGATGAAAAGAAATTAAGAACAAAAGGAATTATTAGGAATTCCAACAAGTGAGCATGGAAGGTTGAGCAGAATTCAAGGAGCGCAGTGCAATTGACAATTCACAAGTAAGTCCACAAACTCCTATGCATTTAGCAAATTCTAGTTCAAAGAATTGAAAATGGAAGGCCCTAGTTTTGGGAAGACCAAAGGTAGAAAGCAATAGGGTGAGGGTAGTAAGAGAAAAAGAAAGAAACAATAGATCGAAATAGGCAATGATCCAAAATCAATAGAAAGAAAGTTCAACCAGGACCTCATTGATCAATTTCCTAGGTTAGGGCCGAGGGCTAGGAGGTCCTAACAATTGAGGGTTGATATAGAAAAATTTGAGGAAAAATGTAAACATATAGGAGATACTTAGACTTCTATCAAGGGATACAAGTTGTTTATGTTCCATTATCATCGAAGAAGTAGGTTCAAACTAGTGTGTAATCCATGGAACCTTGATTTGGGGAAATTAGTCATCCCAAATGTATTAGTGAATGTGGAACTAATGAAACTATTGGCTAAGCATTACAACCCTGAATTGAAAGCTATCTGTGATTTACAAGGAAAACCATTTATATCTGTGTCCAAGGCTGAAATTTCATAGGTTTTTAATGTTGGAAAAACAAGGATAGACAACTAAGAGGGGGTGAATCAGTTGATACCAAAATCAGACTTATACAACATTAATCAACCTTAAATTTTAGATCTTATAATTAACAGTGCAAACATGAATCAATAACACATTAGACACACATGAACACTAAGATTTTATATACCACAGTGGATGTTAGTCCACAAGATTATGCCCTGTTAGAAGTATAATGAAGAATAAAAAGGAATGCATTTGCATTTAGGTGCACTACCTAGAGCACATTTCTCAGAAGGAAGGGTCACTGCCTTACATACAGTAATTAGATTAAATCCATCTAATGAATTTGAACCGAGAAATTAGCTTCTACAAAAGTTTGATTATAGTTTTGGTTAGGTGCACAAAAACTTCTACACACTCTTCCACACTATGCTCTGCTCTTGAATGATTTGACCTTTATCCTCACATGTACATCACTTGTACATATCGAGCACACCCCGAGCACACACTCAAAATGAGGAAAACAATCTCATATATATATCTCCTACATGGATTTACATCCACTATACAATTGGCTACAAATAAAGAATAAATTACAACTGTCAACCTCAATACATGAATAAATTTCTATGCGCACCAACACAAGTTGGTCACAAAATAGTGAGGATCCAAAAAAACACCTTCAAACACTATAAAAAATGAAATATTAATCCTTAAGGATCCACAACACGCTAACACCATCATGTCAACCAAGAACTTGAAAAATTTGAGAACACCTCAAAAAAATCTCCAATCAAAATCCGATTAATGTGAATGTACAACAAGAATATAGCATGATCTAGACTCATGCATGAATGTCACAGGTACATGCACAACACATTAAATTACTAGAGTTTCATCTGCTTCATCCAAGAACACCATCTACAAAAAATGAATAACTATAGGCACACAAATCTTCATATCTTCAACAAATCTTGATGCGAACCTCTAAAATTTTTAGAAAACATACTAGAAAGGTTTAAAAAAAAACCATTTGAAGCACACCTTTAGATTTGCAACTTAAAGCTCTTTCCACCATTTTGACCTTCTTAGCTCCACTGGCTGCCTGCACTATATTTTTTACAATTTTCTCAATCTCCTTGACATATGCAGCCTTCAGAAACACCAATTCTAATAGTGTTGACATCAACGACAACCAAATATCAACAACATAACCACAAAATCCAACAATATCCCCCTTTGGCATTGATGGAAACACATGATGCAAAAAATAATACCATCAATCCAACTAAATTTACTCCAACAATATCCCCCTGAGATTGTGCACTCTTTTTTGTTTCCTTCTTCTCCTTTTCTCCCACATTTTTCACATTGTTTCTCTCCCCCTTTGACATCAATGAAAAAGGTACACATGCTCTGATCATAAATTTAAATTATCTGACTACTCTCACTGAGTAGCAACCACCACAGCATCAATCCAAAATAAGATATGGCTATGAATTCACAGAGTGATGTAAATACCTGCATCTTAGTTTTGATCAGGAGGGGAAATCATCACTAACTTTCCTCTAAGGTACTCAAAAGTATCCTTAGGAAATGACTTGGTAAATATATATGCAATTTGATCCTTGCTAGGTATATACTCTAGTCTGACTTCTTTGTCACTTACTTTGTCTCTCAAGAAGTGATACTTGATGGATATATGCTTTGTCTTTGAATGCAACAATGGATTCTTAGAAATTTTAATGGCACTTGAATTGTCACAAAATATGGCAATGGGTTCTTCATACTCAATTCTAACATCTCTCAACATTTTCTTCATCCATAATACTTGTGTACAAATTTTTGCAACAACAATATATTCTGCCTCAGTAGTAGATAATGAAATTGAGTTCTAACTTTTTGCTTAGCCAAGATACCAACTTCTTTCCTAATAAGAATGAACCGCAACTGGTACTCTTCCTGTCATCTACATCTCCTACCCAATCAACATCAGTGAAAGAACTTAGGATAAGATCGCCATCCTTAGGATATCAAAGACCAAGATCAATTGTCTCTTTTAGGTATCTGAAAATTCTTTTCACAATAGTCACATGAGACTCTTTAGGATCAACTTGAAATCTAGCAACCATTGATACAACATTCATTATTCTGGCCTAGTTTGAGTCAAATAGAGTAATCCACCAATCATTGACCCATATCTTGTATGATTTTCTTTAGGAGAATCATCATTTTGTGAAAGTTTGCATCCTGCTACCATAGGTGTACCAGCAGGCTTTGAATATTCCATGCCAAACTTTTTCAATAACTCTTTCACATACTTAGACTGAGATACAAAAATTCCATCATCTAACTGAGTGATTTGCAATCCTAAAAATAATTTCAGCTCTCCTATCATTGACATTTCAAATTCACTTTTCATTTCATCAACAAAATTCATACACAAATCATCATCACCTTCAAAAATAATATCATCAACAAAGACTTCAATGATCAGTTCTTTATTCTGATCCAACTTGAAATACAGATTGCTGTCAACAATACCTTTATTGAATCCAAGTTTCAACAAGTATTTATCCAATCTAGCATACCAAGCTCTAGGAGCTTTCTTAAGTCCATATAGAGCTTTCTCAAATCAACATACCATGTCCTTTTCATCAGTCAACTGAAATCCATCTGGTTGTTCAACATAAACTTCTTCTAGTTCACCATTCAGAAATGTTGACTTTACATCCATCTAATAAACTTTGTAATTCTTAAAAGTAGCATAAGAAAGAAATAATCTTACAACTTCAATTCTAGCAATAGGGGCAAAGGTTTCTTCAAAATCTATACCTTCCATCTATGAGTACCCTTTGCAAACCAGTCTTTCTTTGTTGCTCATTCAACTTATTCTGGAACACCCACTTGGTTCCAATTACATTTTTGTTCTGAGGTCTAGGGACAAGATCCCATGTATCATTTTTCTATATCTACATCAGTTCTTCTTTCATGGCTTCCATACAATATTCATCCTTGCATGATTCATTGATATTTCTAGGCTCAACTTTAGAAATTAGATAGTATTCTTCTAGAATTATTCTTTTGGTTTGTACTCCTTTGATCTTCTCCTATGATATGACTATCAGAATGATTTTTCCCCACATAATTTGGAGTTTTAAGATTTTCTTTGACCTGTTGTTCTTGTGTTATTTCTTCTGCACTTCTACTAGTTTTTGCTTCTTGATTCCCTTGGTTCACCAGAACAATTTGAAGTTAATCCTTTGTCTGAACATTATTTACATTGTTAGCATCATCATATTGATCATCTGAATCATATCCACTAGATCTGGATGGTTTACCAAGATCTTCATCAACTTTGACATTTGCGCTTTCAACCATTTTCTTCAACCTCTTATTAAAGCACCGATAAGCCTTACTTTTAGTAGAGTATCCTAGAAATATTCCTTCATCACCTATAGAATCAAAATTTCCTATATCATCATCTCTCTTGATGTAAAATTTGCTTTCAAATTTTTTGAAGTGCTTGACAGTAGGCTTGTAACAAAACCATAGCTCAAAAGGTGTCTTACCAATATTACTGTTGATGCTTACCCAATTAATGGTATACACAACAATACTTACAGCTTCTCTCTAGTAGAAATGAGGAACATTTGCTTCCAACATCATGGTTCTAGTAGTGTCTAGAATGGTTCTATTCTTTCTTTCAACAATTCCATTTTGTTGAGGGGTCCAAGGAGAAGATAACTATCTTTGGATTCCATGATATTCATAGAAAAAAATGAATTCCTATGAAGTGAATTCACCACCTCTATTTGACCTTAGACATTTGATCTTTTGACCTATCTCATTTTTTGACATAGCTTTGAAAATTTTGAACTTTTCTAATGCTTCATATTTTTCTCTTAAGAAAGTAACCCGCATCATTCTAGAATAATCATCAATGAGCAACATAAAATACCTTTCACCTTGTAGGCTTCTGATTCTAGATGGACCACATAGATCAGTGTGTATCAAATCCAGTACTCCATTAGAGCTATATTGTTTACTCCAAAAATAATTTCTTGTTTTCTTTCCCATCTAACATTCCTTGCACATAGTGTTAGTAGGCTTCACTAACTTAGGAAGATCTCTAATTGCTTGATTAGAGCTTATCTAGACAATGTTATCAAATTTCACATGATATAACCTCCTATTCCATACCAACTTATATCAATTTGAGCAATCAAAAAATTTCACTAGCAACACTCAAATGAAAGATATTACCTTTTGTCTTTGTACTTGAAGCAATCATATTTCTGGAACTTCCCCTTATTTTTCACTTACCATCCTTGAACTACAGATTGTAACCCTTGTCTACCATCTATCCAACACTCAACAAGTTATTCTTTAAGCCTTCTACATAAAGAACATCATCAATATTGTTCTTACCACTAAAAGAAATAGCGTCTCTTCCATGAATCACACTAGAAGTGTTGTCTATAAATCTTACAACACCACCATCATAGTTTTCCAAGATTACAAACTTTCTTTTGTCACCAGTCATATGATGTGAGCATCTTCTATCAATTACCCACTCATCTTTTTATTCAATTTTGGCTGCAAGAGCTTTCTCAAAATTCACATTATTGGCAAATTCAATGGATACCTGACCATTTTCTTTGATAGCAATAAATACCAATTCATCTTCATTTCAAGTTTCTTTATCAAATTCTTCATCAGTTATACCTTCTTCAACATAATAGTATTTCCTTTGAAATCTAGTGTTCTCAGGTTTGTACTTTGAAACTCTTTTAGGACATCTAGATGAAAAATGACCTATCTTACTACAAGAAAATAATTTGATAGGTAAATTTCCTTTTTACTTACCATGACCTCTTGATTCTATTTTCACAATCAATGCTTCCAATTCTATTTCTTCATCTTCATACCTGAATGCCCTCTTGGACTTTCTCTTGAATCATATCTCTACTTTCTTTTCCTAGATACAATAGCCTTGAAGGTGGATTCAGTCTTAGGAGCAGACTCACCAAATTCACTCAATTCAAATGCAACAAGTTTTCCAATCAACATGTCTATTATAATATTTTTCACTGTCTTGAGTTCATCAATAGTATGAGCTCTTGTTTTGTAAGAAGGGGGCACATATCTAAGTATCTTAGGTACAATCTCTTCTTCATCTAAGACTCCACTAACACATCTAATGCTCAACACCAATTCATTTATCTTTTGAGAGAAAGCGAGGATATTCTCATTTTCACTCATCTTCAAGTCTTCCTACTTGCCTTTCAAACTTTGTAGCTTAGCACTTTTCACTAGTGCATCTCCTTCATACAATGTTTCCAATTTTTTATAGATCTGGTATGCAGTCTTCAATTCTATCAAAATTTTCATCTCCAAATCTATCAAAGCACTCAACAATACTTCTACTACCCTAGTATTAATTTCTACTTGCTTGATCTCATCTTCAGAGGAAGGACCATTTTGAGGAATAGTATATGCACTTTGTGTAATATTCCAGAAGGGTTCACCAATGCACTTCAAATGACACTCCATCTTGACTTTCCATAAAGAGGAATTTGTACAATTCAATATAGGACTATCCTTCTTGTATGATTCCATCTTAGATCCCCTCAAGCTATTAGGCTTCTACATAGGAACTAGCTTTGATACCAATTGTTTGCAAAATAAGGATAGACAACTGAGAGGGGGGTGAATCGGTTGTTACAAAACTTAGACTTATACAACATTAATCAACCTTAAATTTCAGATCTGATAATTAATAGTGCAAGCATGAATCAATAACACATCAGAGACACATGAAAACAAATATTTTATACATGGAAACCCTATTAGGGAAAAAACCACGATGGATGTTAGTCCACAAGATTGTACCCTGCTAGAAGTATAATGAAGAATAAAAAGGAATGCACTTGCATTCAAGTGCACTGCCTAGAGCACACTTCTCAGAAGGAAGGCTCACTGCCTTACATACAATAATAAAATTAAATCCATTTAATGAAGTTGAACTGAGAAATTAGCTTCTACAAAAGCTTGATTACAGTTCCGATTAGGCGCTCAAAAAATTCTACACACTCTTCCACACTCTGCTCAATCCTCTTCACACTCTAATCTACTCTTGAATGATTTGACCTTTATCTGCACATGTACATCACTTTTACATACCGATCACACCCCAAGAACACACTCAAAATGAGGAAAACAATTTCATATATAAATCTGCTACACAGATTTACATCCACTATACAGTTGTCCACAAATAAAGAATAAATTACAACTGTCGGCCTCAATACATGAATGAATTCCTATGCGCACCAAAAAAAAATAGTGAGGACCCATACAAACACCTTCAAACACTCTAAAAAATGAAATATTAATCCTTAAGGATCCACAACATGCTAACACCATCATGTCAACCAAGAACTTGAAAACTCGAGCACACATCAAAAAAATATCCGATCACAAACACTCCGATCAATGCGAACGTACGACAAGAATAGAGCACAATTTAGACTCATCCATGAATGTCACATGTAAATGCACAACACATGAAATTACTAGAATTTCATCCGCTTCATCCAAGAACATCTACAAAAACTGAATAACTATAGGCACATAGATCTTCATATCTTCAACAAATCTTGATGTGAACCTCTAAAACTTTCAAAAAACATACTAGAAAAGTTTAACAACAAACCCTTTGAAGTGCACCTTCAGATTATAAACTTAAAGCTCTTTCCACCATTCTGACCTTCTCAGCTCCACTGGCTGCCTGCACTATATTTTTACAATTTTCTCAATCTCCTCCACATATGCAACCTTCAAAAACACCAATGCTAATAGTGTTGACATTAATGACAACCACATATCAACAACATAACCACAACATCCAAAATTTAACCTAAGTGGCCTATGTGATGAACCAATTGTGTACGAAGACTTGGAAAGGGAATATTGAGAATGGACACAACATACAAAGGGTGGAGATTACAATTGCATAGACCCAGGAAAGATGGGAACATCATCCCACTTGAAGATAGTGATGAGTCTCCCTTTCATGTTGATTTATTTGAACCTTACTTGAAGCACACATACCTATTAGTATGTCAAGTATTAGGGACCGAGGCTCCTAAATTCATGTCGATTGGAGCAATGGTGATTATGACAGATATTCAATACCATAATTCTAGACCATTTGATAATGCTTCTTACATTGCCAAGGGGATTGACTTAGGGTTGATGGCTACCAAAAATGAATCACCCACACTGCATTTTCAACATTATTCCATTCTTATGCACTTGATATTATATTATGGTTAGAAGATAATGATGTGGCCTAAAGAACTAAAAATTACACAATATGATTAAGAGGGCCAATCCTTGCCAATACAACTATGGAATGATATTTGGGACAATAGGTTCTTGAATTCTAACTATGCTCTTTTTGAGGAGCATTTTGTGAAAATATTGTATAGATTTTTTAATCACCCCTGTGAGTATTCCTTAATTGATGAGATCAAAAGATTTCTGAGGCCCAAATATTTTAGTGGACTAATGATTGTTGAGCATAATTGGGGTGACTGGTATTGTTATATTGATGCCACCATGATTAGAGTATATGGTTTTGAAGATACACCCTTTCTCTTACCAAAAATAGTGCCAAATAGAATTTTATACTTGGAGATTGTTAGGCAAATGTACTATTCAAGTGTTATGAATTTAAGTGCCTATGAAAAGTAATAATTTATGCCAAGTACTCTATGCTTTGGGGATTTTACTATGCTATCAAAGGAGGGGTATGATTCAATTATAGATAAATTATCACAGTTCAATTTGAAAAGGGCTACACCTGGAAAAGGATTTGATCTTGAAGGATACATTGATGTTGCTAAAAAGAAAGTAAATTTGGGCAAATATGAACATATACCTTACCCAAAAGATGGTATAATTAGAAACATGGAGGAAAGGGAGGCTGAATTAGCCATTGATGAATATAATAGGACGATTGAACAAAAACTAAAAGAGGTAGAAGAGGCATAAATGTTATCCTCTAAAAGTGATGAAGCCATTGGTGAAAAGGAACATCAAGGTCATAATGACAAGATCTCTAAGACCAAAATTGAAAAATATCAACCCTCCAATAGAGAACATGAAGTTGATGAGAACTCTGATGTAGATACCAAGCAACTTTCCTATATATATTTTTGTTTCTGATAATGTATTTATAAAATCACCTCAATTCAGTTCATTCCTATATAAACAAAAGGGAAAAGAAATCAAAGACTCTACTACAAGTATCACACCTAGAAATGAGACTGAATTGTTGAATAATTTGAAGTTAGATGTGGACAATGAGATGAAAAATATGACCCCAGAAAAAGGAAGAAAATTGTTGGAAGAATCTGGTGTAATGATCTTTCCTGGTTTGGATTTAAATTCAGCTCTTTTTTTTGATAGTTTCTTACATAATAATAGTGCTACTCACAAACTCGGCCCCGAAGGAGTCAAAGAATTATATACAGGATCTAAATATAATCTTGATGAGAACTCTCTCCTGATTTGGGATCTAAATCCTCCACAAAAGAAGTCTATGATCATAGACACAAAAAAGGAATCTGGACATGTTAGACACTTAAGGTGGGTGAAGTCAATCTTGTAGCTACAATTGACATTGGCATCAATTTGGCCAAGTTGAATAAATCAAAGATTCAAAAGCTGATAAAAGAGAGGGATATGCACAAGAACAATAATGAAAGAGTACTGAGAGAAAATGAATTTTGAAAGGACACTAAGTTATTGAAACAAGGGGAAAGCTCTCATTTAAAAGGAAAACAAGAGGAAGAACACATGGCCAAGAAAATATATGAGGCACTCTCTACGGTACTACAAAAAAGGCACACTAACTTGATGATTTGAATGAACAAGTTATGGGGAAGTCATTCCCAGAGTCATACTATAGTTCAAGAGCATAAAAGGGTGAGTGACCAAATCTAGGAAAATATCCAAGAAGCACAAAATAAAGATCCTCCTGATAGTAGAACTATAAAAGCTGTTGAGGATATTCAGAGGAAACACAAAGAGTATCACAATGAGCTTCAACTAGATTTAAAGGAACTCCTCGATGTTGCAAAAGAGGGAGTTCCTACACTTTTCAAAGAAGGAGGAGAGAAAAAGGACATATATGGATGGATAGAGGAGTGTAGGTTGATATTGTAAAAAGGTTTGGAAGCAGCCAAGAATAAGGACTCAACATTAGGTAATACTTGTGAGCATCTAGAGAAGATGGTAATCATGGAGATAGATGCAAGGAACGCTGTAGAAGATGTTGATACTCATGGAAGACAAGATTATCTAGATCACATGACTAAAGTTCATTTATGGTTAACTAGAGCCTAATATTTATATTTAGTTTTTAATCTCAAAAGACTTCTATGAAGAGGCATCCCCCCTTAATGATATTGATATTTATGTTGAACTCTTGATGATTGAAATATCATCACAATGTTTTAAATTTTCATAGGAAAATAGGGATAGATAGATAGAAGAAAGCTTCCATAATGTTTACATTTCAAAAGACTATGTTGTAAGCATATTTTTGAGGAAATCAATTAAAGATCTATGATTTTGTGGCTTCATATTGGTATCAATTGTTTGTTGAAAATATACAATTATTTGGTTGTCTCAAACTTAATATTTCCTTTTTATTTAAATTGGTGTATCAAAGATACATTTGGTTTATCAAAACAAATTTGATTTTCTTGTGTGGTGTGATTAATTGGTTTCTTTAAAAGAATTAAAACCCTTCTGGTCAATCACAATAATTTGGACATATTATTTGGATCAGTAAGAAGAGCCATATAATTAGGATTTTCATTATGTCTCCAATTTTATATCATCTGTTGTTTCTATGTGGTTTATTCAATTGGTTCTTTCAAGAAAAGATTAAATCCTTTTGATAAATCATAGGTAACTTGGTTGTGTTAGTTGGATCCATAAGTAGAGTTTGTCAATCACTTTCCTGCATGTTTATACAAGATATAAACTAATATAAGTGTGCCAAATAATTAGAGTTACAACCAATAAAAGTCATTCATTCTAAGATCTTCATTTGAATCCATTTACCCAACAAGGCACTGGTCTCACTCATTTCATCATTTAATTCTATCCAGTCTATTTTTAAACCCTTACATCTATTAAGTGAACATATTATTTTTCACCTTGATATTGCTTATACAATTTATTCCAAATTATGATTAAATCTCTCCACTCCCAATTTACATTGTGGATAGATTGCTCAAGTAGGAAACACATAGTTTAAATCTACTTAATTTGCATAGGTATACCCACCTAGGTTTGGCAGAGCTTGAAGAGAAGAAGGTTTAAAATATACCAATTGGCCTTGTTCGTTAGCCTTAAAAGTACCAAGAGCGTGGAAACCTCTTGAGGTTTTCTAACCAATATTTTTGACACCTAACAAGACACACAACCATTAAATCTTGATTTTATGAATTAATTTTTTTCTCCACATGGATCAAACATAAGAATAGAAGCTACACTTTGATGGAGCTTTCACCAATCATGCTATGCAGGAAAGAATCTTGTTCCTCACTCCGTAAAGGGACCATATCTCTAGATACTTTATACTTGGTTTATCATGTAAAAACAAAATTTCTAAATATGAAGCTCGAAATTTTATTATGAGATTGGATATCACATATAACATACAACATATTTTATTCTTTAGGAATTCTCAAGTAGTCATTAAATTTTTTAATGATGAATACCTCACAAAGGATAAAAATGGATCCCTTACAAACATATGATGGATAGTTTCAAATAATATGTCATAGAGATTCATTTTGTGGATGTCCCATGAATACATATTAAAGTTATAGATGTAATGGACACTATATGATCTCTTCTTGACATGTTCACCAATGCTTGTGATGGATAGTTCTTAGTTGAGTACTTGTTAGTTCCCACATATAATTTTCTCGATATAGATATGTTATGTGATATTGGAGGTCCAATTTCCCCTTGGTATCATGAAATTAACACCTTTATAAGCAACGAAAATCTCTCACCCAACCTAAAAGAAAACATTAATCCAAAGTACTACTCATTTCACCCTTCTTAGTGATACTTTCTATTGTAGGGGCTGTGATGGTACATTATTGTGATGCCTTAACTTGAATGAATAAAACTCAAAATTTAAAAAATTATACAATAGAATTTGTGGATCTAATAATAATAATATTACCTTAGCTAAGAAGTTGCTCAAAATTGGGTATTTCTATCCAAAATGGAGCAAGATGTTTGTCAATAATCCGAGAAGTGTGTCACTTATTAGAAGCACAATGATCTAATTTATGCTCCCTCATAATCTGTGTATCCTAACACTACTCCTTGGCACTTATCTACATGAGGAATCAACCTCATTAGTAAGATTAATCCATCTTCTTCCAATGGCCATAAATATTTTATCGTGCTAGCACCAAATAGTTCATTAAGTGGTCAAATTCGTTCCTCTAACTATCATGGCAAGCAATAAAATCTCAAAGTTTATCCTTAATCACATAATTTAAAAATATTTTAAGAGTAAAGAGGTATAGACCATCTATTAAAAATTGTACACTCAACATAGATGTTCTACTCCCTACTATCTACAAGAAAATAACCAAGCAAAGCCATCTAACAAAATTCTTATTAAAATTCTCAAGAATATTGTTAATGATTTTGGCCATGACAAGCACCTGAAAAACCATCCCATCAAGGAGCATAGGACTAAATTTTTACATAAATTGGATGAATGTTACCTTATAGCTATAGATCATCTAAAAGTATATTAGAACTATATTTTATGCAGCTAAAAAAATGTCTCAAAATCAAATTATTCTAATTTGGCGACCTTTTCCTTAAGTAAAATCTAAAGGAAGACAAATTAGGATAGGGAAAAGAAATAAAAGTTTGAACCTAATGCACTAGGCCCTTATATAATTTTTGGCTAAACCACATGAATAAGAACTTGAGCAACCCATGAAAACCATCATCTTAAGCACTTTTTCTCTTGGCCATTGCTATCCTAAAAATAAAATAAAATACTAAAAGGGTCCAATGGCAGAAAAAAATATTATGACATGGGAAAGCATCAAGATGAAAAATTATTCATAAGAATCATGTATGATAGCCAAGATCCCTCTTATTTATAATTACCCTATACAATTAGGGGCATCAAGTTTATTCATCCATTCACCTACCCATTGCTATCCTTTGAACCTTGTGCAAAATAAGGGACAACACCTTGATTAATGCTTCAAAAAACCTATTAGACATTCCTTATCACCACTTCAATATTATGATATGTATCTTTTATACTTAGTATCCTTTAATTATAATGATACGAATGTACCTTTCATGCTATGAACCACAAATATTTACAGTTCTCATGTCAAAATAAGAAAAATAATAATGCAATGTCATATTAGAAAAATTAGATCCTTGAGGCTCAAAAAAAACTTAGTTTATATTTTTAGTCAACTTATACCATCATGGTTTGGATGACCCACCTATAACTATTACTATCATGAACATACCCAAAATTAGGGGAAGAGAGCCAATGTGGTTATGCTAATTTTATCATCCTTGATTTACTTCCCATTTATACTTCCTAAGGACACCATATTCCTTTATACTATGTTGTGTATTGAGGTTATGATTGTTGGAGGTATGAAACTTATCTTTTCTTTTGTATTTAATATTAATTTCCATGTATTTATGTGTGTATATATTTTATTTTATCCTTTTATTTGTTGTATCAATTCAATATCTTTATATATGGCACATCATAATCATGGTCCATTATATCATGATGCATAACATCTATGTAAAATAATAAATGTTGCTAAAAAATATTAAATATCTGAACATAGATTCCCAATATGTACATATACTCAAATAATCCAAGAAGATATCATACTACATCTCCATTTCCATCACTATAAAGTAATAATAAAACATCCTCACACATTTATAATCATCTAAGAAATTTTTCATCCCCGCCCAATTCATTCATATTGATTACCCCACCATCATAATTCCAAATTTTCATCTCATTCACCCATCCCATCATCCATTCACAAATCCTCATATTTCTCCTCATCTCTATATCATCCTTTCTATCCCCATCCATTTCTCCTTAATATTCATCTTTTAACTCAATTTATTCATCATTCTCAATCCCTTCTTCCATTACAAAAATCTACAACTATTCACCCCTTTACTATTGCTAGTTTCATCCATTTCAAGAGCACATATATGTTCTTCAAACATACCCGTCCTCTTGAGGGAGAATCCCATTATCCAATTCAATCCCAAATCCATCAAATTATAAATTTTAAGCCTACCCAAGTGTTGAAGCATCCTCCAAATCCAAGGTCATACTGCCAAATGCTTGTATATACTTTCTTTGAAATAACATTTCTTTTTGCAACCACAAAGCTATTTCAAAGAAGATAAAAATTAAAAAAACTTAAATCTCACACATGTTCATATCCATACGACAAACCTCATGTTGACACCTAACAACATTTTTTTTAGATTGCAGGAATCAGGTAGCCCCTTATAAACTGTAGTGCGTTTGGTAAATTTTTTTCACATGACCAATGATGCTGGTGTGACATGCTCTCCAGTACCATGGGGATGGAGGGGAGTCTAGATCTCGTGACCTCTTTCCTGCAACAATATTCTTTATCCAATTGAGACACCTAACACCATAATTACTCATCCACTCATTAAAATAATTTATCTTACCTTAATTATTCTTTATCAAAATCAATTTGATTAAATAATATTTTTATTTAATAAATTTAATAAATCATTTTCCCACAACTATTAAAATAAATAAAAATAAATCAATTATTCATAATTAATTTAATAAAAAATCATGATTTACACCTCATAATAAACTAATCGATCAACATAGTTGACTAATCAATTGATTTAATTAATAATTTTATCAAAATAGTTAATGATTTAATTAAAATAGTTAAGTCATCAATGAATATGACTAGCTCATTAATCAAAATAATGCACTAACTCAATTAAATGAGATAAATAGCTAATTAACTTCATGAAAATGGGTAATAGACATTGCCTCTCCACATTAGTTTCATCATCAACAGGGGATAAAATCATGATCTAAGGTCAAGTCCTAACCAATTATCCATCTCATCAAAAATTTATAAGTTTAGATCAAATCCATAATTTCTTTATCCCAATTTGGATCAAGTAGATTTTATCAAAGTGTAAAATAAAAATTCAAGCATAAGCTAGATAAAACATATCCAATTGTCATCAATAAGTATTAAATTTGGTTTGAATCATGTCCTCAATTCATTATGTTTATGCAATTAAATATTTCTCTCTATCGAAGGTGTGTGTGATCTAATTCAAAGCTTGTAATTCATTTGTTGAAATCTTTCTTTTGTCATTGAATTTAACTCTTACATTGAAAACATGATGTTGCATAAAAATGAACATATAATATACATCCTAGTAATTCAATATACAAGCAATGGAGACCTAGGAAATTTTTAATGGTTTAAAGAAATATAGGCTCAAAACCATAAGTCATTACATGGACCAACTAGTCTAGGTCTAAAACATATGCCCTCTTGCAATAGTAACTCTTCTCAACTTAGAAAGTAACTAAATTTCTAACCACTTGACCCATATGACCTAATGAATCTAATATAACTCTCATGTGTTATATGTAAGTGTAATAATATCTATTTGTAAGATGAGGAAAATCAAATAGTATAGATTAAGTGACAGCCAACACTTCTAAACTATTATCCCAATCTAAACAAGATAATACAAACAAAGAGAGCAATCAAAATGAAAGCAAATGAAATAAAGAACTCTCCTTTGAAGTTGATTCTTTCTCTTGTTTCTCCTATTTCTTCTTATGCCAATATTGCCCTCAGATTTGTTGATGAAGTTGTGCAAATACCTACAAATAGTAAGCAAGAAAGTTGGAGATAATGACTGTTAAATTGAAAATGGAGGGGAAGGTTTGCTTTTATTTACAACCATTCAAATGGACGGACGAGATTGATCTTCCAGAAAGATTCTAAGATCAACGGATGAGGGTTCATGAGAGGGAAGTTACGAAATGGATGGCCAAGATCGAGTTTCTAGAAAGATGCCAAGATCTACGGTTGAGAATTGATGCAACCAGAATATGCCATGCATGGAAAAGATATGATGCCGATGGCTATGACACCTGACGACTATGACAAACATGCAGGACATGCAGACTATGACATGAAATAATGACAGGGGATCTTTGACCAAAATAGAGGGATAAATAATTTATTTTAAATAATTTATTCAAAAATGGAGAAGGACAAGTGGCAAATAAATAATTTATTTTAAATCATTTATTTGGAGGAAATGAAAAAGGAGATTTAATTAAATTCATAAATTTAATTAAAGGAGGAGATATAAATTAAATATGGATAATTGATTAGGATCAATTATTTAAAGGAGAAGAATGACACATAATTAAATAATTTCGTTAATTATTTAATTATAGAAAAATAAAAGGTCAAATAATTATTATTATCTGACTATAGACATGTGATAAAAGATAAATAATTAAATAAATAATGATTTATTTAATTATTGAAGAAAGGGGTATTAGTGATGCAATTAAATAATTTTAATTGATCAAGATAGAAATGAGAAGGTGAATCAATTAAATAATTAAAAACTATTTAATTAATAAAGGAATATGATCAAACATAATAGAATAATTAAAATTATTCAATTATTGAAAGATGATGACTAGGAAAAATGATGCTCATAGACTTAGGACATTTTTCAGTGTCTACATTTTGCCCCTCTTTGACATAATGTAGTTCATCGCATTGTGTCAAAGAAATTTAATTTTGAAATATGCCCCAGTGTAAAGAGAAAGAGGAAGGATGACTAAGAGGGTTGTGGTATGCCCCCTCAAGAGGACATGCGGGTTCAAAGAACATGAATGTGCTCTTGAAATGGAAGACAAGACTAAAGGATGAAGGATAGAAGAAATGTTAGCATGAAAAGGGGAAAGAAGATAGACAGGAAATGATAATAGAACCAACCTCCACGCTTACATTTATTTTTATCATCATTGGGCATCAGAAATGTCACAAATGGACCACAAACACCATGGTATGATATAGACCAAAGTGTGCAAGATGACCATTTGGGAGAGACAAATAGTCAAAAAGACAAGGAATGCCCTAGCTCATACTAAGGACCCAATTGTCCCAGTCCTTTTGCCAAGACAAACCACAGGCAACAATCAAAGAAAAGAGGCCATGATCCATCATTGTCCCTCTAAATCCATTGATAGGACATCCTCGAAGAGACTAGTAACATGACCCAAAACCAATCGAAAGATAAGAAAATCCAGACCAACAAAGTGTTTTCCAATGATAATGATGATTGTTTGATTGGTTGATTAGGTTGACCACGATGACCGAGTTGATTGATAGGTTAATAAGGATTGATAAAATGATTTGATTGATGATGTTGAGCCTTAGGAAGGACACATCCTGATGAAGGAAAGATTGATTGACCAAGCTGATAAGATTGAGTGGTGTGACAAAGTTGATTGATAATGATAATGCTTGATTTCAGGAAGGACACATCCTGATTAAGGCAAAATTGATTGAAAAAGTTGACAAGATTGTTTGATTGTTTGACAAATATTGATGAATATGACCAAGCGATGTGACAATACCCAACCATAGGAAGGACACATCCTATTTAGGGAGAGGACACATTTGATAAAGTTGACCAAGTGACAAGTGTTGACATGACAACTAACTGCAAGAAAGACACATCCTGCTTAAGGTGAATGACAAGGTTGAGAAAGTCCAATCCCAAGAAGGATGTATCTTGATAAAAGACAAGAGATAAGACCAAATGAGACAAATGACATGATGCCCCATTTCGATATAAGACTAGTGACTTGATTGAGTTGATGATAGGATAATTGATTGATGAAAGATTTAATTTGTTTGTTGTTTCTTGATGTAGTTTGAATGATGATTGCTCTCAGATCAAGCACACGACCCAACTCGATGAACCCTAAAGGACTTGACCTAGGGGGCCTCGGGGGCTCATCGATAGATGGCCTTGCCTACGTAGCAGTGCACAGAGACCTTGTAGTTCGACACGACTTGAATTTGTCTTATTTGACAAAATACTAGGTCATGATTTTATTTGGACAACCTAAAGGGACTGACCTAATGCCTCGGGGGCTCATTTAAGATGAGTCTTGCCTACGTAGCAAACGCGCAGAGGCAATGTAGTTCGACCACTCTAACAAAACTGATTCAGACTCAGACTCTATTTTTGGGATTTTTGAAGCTTTTTGATTTTTTTGGATTTTGAAATGTTTTGATTTTTTTTTGGATTTTGAAATATTTTGGTTTTTTTTTGGATTTTGAAAGGTTTTGATGTTTTTGGATTTTTCAGGACATTTTATGGTTTTTTGGATTTTTCAGGACATTTTATGGTTTTTTGGATTTTTTCAGGACAATCAACTAGGAAGGCATGCACACGAATCTAAGGACAAACATGATCTTCCCCCTAGTCAAGCTGAAAACCAATTGATAGGTGATGATGATGATGACAATGTTGTTTGATAGGGGAAAGACACATCCCGAAACAACATGAGGATGATGATTATGTGACTAAAGGATCAAGGTTTGCAGCAGGGCTAGGAACAAAGCCAAGGAATGTTTTGGATGATGTGGTAGGTTTCATAGTAAGATTGTATGGATTAGACTCATTGCATTTGGAATGAATAACCCTAGGACCAGATGGGATTATAGAGGGCACTTGGATAAGTGAGTTATAATCCTTAAACCGACGACAAGGGAAACCAGGTCCAACAATAGGTATGAAGAGATAATGGATTGCTTTTGGCAAAGGATAAGAGACATGAGGATTATTGGATGGAAGAATTAGGATATGATCTCCAAGGAATATTTCGCATAGGAACAATTTGTTTTCTCCAAGATATGGGTTTGGATAAATTCTATGAAGGAAATGACATGATATTTCATGGGTAGTGTATGACCAAAGGATAGACATGTCCAAATTTTTTCCAAAGCATGATTTATGTTTGTACCCCATTTCTTATCAAGATCAAGGTAGGCGGAAAAATGGATGGAAATGATATGGATTGGATAGATAGATGGAAATGCTATGAGAAAGGCATGGGAGATGAGACAACTTGCCCCCAAGTGTAATAATCCACATAGATAATTTCTCTTACACATGACACCTGTTTGCCAGGTTTTCATCATGGTACTTATCCAAAGCACCATAAAAAATGGTTTTCACTATTGGACGAATTTTTTCTCTTTACTATTTTTTTTTTTCTTTCATTTTGATGATGTCACACAAGATGCTTGCTTGCCAGGTTTTCATCAAGGTGACATATTTTTTGACTTTTTATATCGATTTGATAGTTTGGATGACTGTTGATTGTTCTGAATCTTTTGATGGTGTTGATGTAGATACTGGTGTCATGATATGCCAATAGTGACCTTTATGGATTAATTGTCTTGTCAAGATCATAGCACTTACATACAACTGATCGATGTCGATGTCATTGTGATCCTCTCTAATACTAGTGTTGGTCTTATCAAAATACGCACATCGTGATAGAGTACTATGGGAGTCCTTATGATAAAGGGTTGCTGCCAAGATGCGATGGATTTGTGAAGTAGTATTTTTAGACTTTAGACGAGATGCAAGATTATGATGGATAATGGTAGGTGTGGATAGAAAATTTGGTGTTTTGGATGTAGCAATTTTTATTTTCCAAACTTGGGATGGTGGATGATGGAGTTTGGAATTTTGATTAGGATAGTGTTTGGAACCAACATTTTTATATGCCTTTCTTGATGACCATTTTAAAGGAGGTGGACATTTACTATATGTGGGATTCCTCTTCTCTTGTGGCTCCATATTTTGATTGAATTTTGGATTTGAAATATTTTCTTTCTTTGATCCATTTTTCTTTGGGATCTATTTTAACTTCATTTGTCCACTTGAATTTTTGTTTGATTCAATGGCCTTTGACATTTGATTTTGAATTTTGGATTTATAATAATTTTCTTTTTGTTGGTTCCAAATGGAAGATTTATTCATGTTGGAATGATGGTTTATGGTGTGGATGGAAGGAGTGTTGGCAACAACCTTATGACAAGGACTACTCATGGCCCCTATTTTGATGTTTATATCAGATAAAGTTGCCCCCAATGTCAAGGAGGTACCACTAACATCATTTGATTCTCCGATTGAAGAATAACCAAGACCTTGATGTCTAGGATTTGCATAAAATTGTATTTGTTCTATAATGCCTTGCTCATGTAGACCTAGTCCTCTTCCTTGATACTACATGCTCTGACAAATTTTGTTTCCGATGAGGTATTTTTTATTTTGAAAACAAGATGCTAATCCATCATTTTGTATGTGGAAATTGTTACTTGGAATCTCCTCATCTACAAGAAATCCTGCTTTGACAAAGGTGGATGCTCCTAATTGATAGGATGTTTTGGATTTATCATTCGTCATGCTTGTTTCTTCTCGATCATTTGGGACATCAATTTGATTTGTCGTAGATTTTGTATCTTCTTCTTTGACTTGATCCGTAGTAGCTTCTTTGTGTTCTCCTTTGACTTGATCAATAGTAGTTGCTTTATGCTCTTATTTGATGTTATCCATATCATTGATTTGATTATCTATGTGTCCAAAGGAGGCAAGTGTCTCATTTTGGGAAATAGAGGTGTTTTGTGTTTGGATGGGATCATCTTCAAATGTTTGATCATGAATGGCATAAAGGTCAATAAGAGGATCATTTTGGATTTCTTGTTCAATGGTAGGATCTTGGTGAAAAATAGGTGTATCTTGGAGAACATGGTTGTGAATGGGATCTTGATCAAGGATAGGTGCATTTTGGATGCCATGATTATCTAGAAGGACTTCTTGGATGGACTTAAGGATGGGATCATGAGATGGAATGCTTCGATCTTGATATGAAAGTGAAGTTGTGATGTCATGCTTTGGAATTTTATTTTGACATGTATCCCAAGGTGTCGACAATGTGATGTGGTTTTGGAGACCCTGACCAAATGTATTTTCATGACCAAATAGAGCTTGGGATGGAGTGGATGGAAATGGGCTAGTGGATGATGGACTAGGATAAGATATGGAGGTTTGGAATGGACTAGTGGATGATGGATTATGATAGTATGTGGAGGATTGGAATGGACTAGTGGAAGGTTGGTTTCCCTTGTCAAAGTTAGGATAGGGATGATTAATGGAAATTTGTTGGGGATTAATGGTATGTATTGTGCTAAGGGACTCTTAATAATGAGGGTAAATGGATGAAGGACTAAAGCTTATGGATTGTTGGTAAGAAGGGTATGTGAGTGGTTGGTATTGACGATTGAGGATTGATTGGTATTCAGCTTGACTACGAAGAAGATCAAGGTAAAGTGAAGACATGGTCATGAATTTGGATTAGGATGGATAAGACAAACTTAGTGAGGACCATAGAAAAATTGTGACCTTTGGATGACAATGCAAGGTTCCAATGCAAAATGGATATGAAACTGTGTTATTTTTTTGTGATTTTCAAGGATATAAGGATGCAAAGTGCCAATGTACCTAAGACCAAGATTAAGAATGGTGGAATGATAATGACCCTATTACCAAGGATATGATATGAAAGGATGAACCTATGGGTGAATGCAAACTAAAGATGTCACTAATGGAAGATTTGAGCAATTTTTTTTTTTTTTGGTTTTCGATAGAGGTTGTTTGATATCAAATTGGACAAGTTTGGTCTTGGGTTTTAGACTGCAAAATTTGGAATTGTTTCAAGTTGAATGTGTGTGTTTCCAGATTTGTGAAAGGTGTTTATTTGTCTCAATGTCTTAAAAAAACACTTGGCAAACACAATATCTTGTCTTTGAAAATTTGAAAACATGCACAATGAAGACAAGCACAACCCTAGGTTAAGCAAGGACAATATTCGCTAGATTCCACGTGGGTTTCCCCAATCACACTTATTCTTAGCGTGTGAATCCAAAAGCTTGGCCGCACGGGCTCCCCCTTACATTGCACTCACTTCTCAGGCCAACCAAGCTTCCAACCCCCATAAAACTCCCATGGTAGGTTGATCACCTCTACTAAGAATTGCGAGAATGTGGATGCCTTCATAATGACCGTTGCTGTGCTAACAAATAGAAGGATTCTAGCAACTACACAAAGGTTTTTAGTTCGGGACCCCCGTTCGAGTGACCATACATGGGGCACAAGATTAAGCTCCGTTTAGGAGGCACTCCATCCTGAATAGGTTACGCTCAATAGGGTTTTGGGGAGTACTACTTGGTCCGTATGACACATCCGCACTCGTAATCCTAGGCTTTCCCTTAGGATTCACATTTATATACCGGTCGGGGGTAGCTTGGCCAAAAAGCTCCGTTGCCGGTCTTAGTCGCCTTGGGGTGAGTACTTTTTCCCACCAAGGAAGGCCCAAGTTCTAGAGGCAATAACCATTTCTCTTACACCCAGGATCGCATAAATGCGCAAGGGGAGAGGATACTTCAATTATTGCATCAAAGGGTAACACAAAATTGAAGACACTTATACATTTTAATTACCAAATGATAATGTGAGGAGGACACACAAGACACTTTGTTCATTTTAAAAATTTAACTTGATGTGAAATAAACAAAGTTCATTTTAAGCCAATGACATGAAATGCATGTTCATTTTAACCCATGAGTGTGCATGCAATTTGTGTTCATTTTAATCCCATGAAATGAAATGCATGTTCATTTTAACCAATGAGTGTGCATGCAATTTGTTGTAGTTGTTGAAAAAAAAAAAAATTAATTATGCTTAAAGAAATGAAAAGCTCGATTTTTGTTTCTAAAGAAACAATTTTTTAGAATCTCTCCAAGCTGTGCCACATGCTAAAAACAAGAGATTAGTAACTCAAAAGAAATGACAGCAGCAAATTAAAACAACCACAAATTTCTCAAAATTTAACAAAATTTCAATTGGTTTATATCCATGGAAAACTAAAACTCAAACCTTCAAAACCCAAAAATTATTTTTCCAAGATTCTGCATGAAAAAAACGTTATAGACAAAAAAAGACGTAGGTTTTAACAACTAAACTAAAAAAACAGCAAATACTAAAATAGCCATAACTTTCTCAAATCTTAACGAAATTTTAAACCGTTTAAACTTTCAGAAAGCTGAAAGCGAGGGCTACAAAACCCAGATGATCATTTTAAAATAATTTATGTGCCCATTTTTCTGTGCTCAAAAGAAGATGATGGGATTTTGTGCAACTTCTTGGCTGTAACCTGCAAAACAACCAAACAAACAAGAAAACAAACGATTTTTTTTTTTTTGCAAAATTGTAAGATTCATGTCGGGTTCACCAATGTAAGATGGGGAAAATCAAATAGTATAGATTAAGTGACAGCCAACACTTCTAAACTATTATCCCAATCTAAAGAAGAGAATACAAACAAAGAGAGCAATCAAAATGAAAGCAAATGAAATAAAGCACTCCCCTTTGAAATTGATTCTTTCTCTTGTCTCTCCTATTTCTTCTTATGCCAATATTGCCCTCAGATTTGTTGATGAAATTATGCAAATACCTGCAAATAGTAAGCAAGAAGGTTGGAGATAATGACTGTTAAATTGAAAATGGAGGGGAAGGGTTGCTTTTATAGACAACCATTTGAATGGACGAACGAGATTGATCTTCCAGAAAGATTCTAAGATCAATGGATGAGGATTCATGAGAGGGAAGTTACGAAATAGATGGCCAAGATCGAGTTTCTAGAAAGATGCCAAGATCTACGGTTGAGAATTGATGCAACCAGAATATGCCATGCATGGAAAAGATATGATGCCGACGGCTATGACAGACATGCAGGACATGCAGACTATGACATGAAATAATGACAGGGGATCTTTGACCAAAATAGAGGGATAAATAATTTATTTTAAATTATTTATTCGAAAATGGAAGAGGATGACAAGTGGCAAATAAATAATTTATTTTAAATTATTTATTCGAAAATGGAGGAGAAGGACAAGTGGCAAATAAATAATTTATTTTAAATCATTTATTTGGAGGAAATGAAAAAGGAGATTTAATTAAATTCATAAATTTAATTAAAGGAGGAGATATAAATTAAATATGGATAATTGATTAGGATCAATTATTTAAAGGAGAAGAATGACACATAATTAAATAATTTCATTAATTATTTAATTATAGAAAAATAAAAGGTCAAATAATTATTATTATCTGACTATAGACATGTGATAAAAGATAAATAATTAAATAAATAATGATTTATTTAATTATTGAAGAAAGGGGTATTAGTGACGCAATTAAATAATTTTAATTGATCAAGATAGAAATGAGAAGGTGAATCAATTAAATAATTTAAAAACTATTTAATTAATAAAGGAATATGATCGAACATAATAGAATAATTAAAATTATTCAATTATTGAAAGATGATGACTAGGAAAAATGATGCTCATAGACTTAGGACATTTTTCAGTGTCTACACTATTACACACCTCTTATTGATGGCTATAGCTAGTTGGTCAGAGAGAATACTTATAGTCCACTCAACAACCAATTAATCAATGACTTATTACAATAGAAACAATGCCAATGAAACATGGTGATGAATACAATAATGGAATATTAATATTTCATCCAAATGGGATGCCCTTTTCTACACGTGTACCTTATTTATTATATTATACAATTATTAAATAAGTCATCTTGATGTGGACTTGAAAGGTTTATAATACCTAATCTCATAGTCCTAACAATATCCCACTTTTTGTATAAATTTCAAGAATTATAAGGGGTCCTCAACATTAAAATAATGCTAGATATTGATCCCCATAGCCATTCTACATCTAAAATTTTATATTCTTGTGGTCTTTGTCAATGCACCGATACTATTCATAGAAGTGTCCAACTTCTCAACCATAGCCCTCTTGTCCTCCACCATGTCATGAAAAAAGTGATATTACACATCAATATGGTTTGTCCACATGAAAGGTAGGATTATTTTCCAAGTTGGTGACACTCTAACCATCACACTAAATCAACATTGTATTTTGATTCGACCTAACATTTGAACATAATTTTCTAAAATCACATTGCTTCCTTAAAATCTTGAGTAGTTTTTGTGTACTTTGCCTCTGTCATTGAAAGAAAAACCACATGTAGACACATAAAAATATCTATTTCACTCTTCTAACTCACCATTTTCTGTCATCATCAAACATCATGCATTCTTATAATTTATCATTTCCAATCATAATCACTCATCACCCCTTTCCTTACTATTAATTAAATAATTTCCAATTATTTGATTAAATCAATCCTTTTCCCTCCATTAATTAAATAATTTTTTAATTAATCAATCATTTTCCCTCACCCACTTTAATTAAATAAATTTTAGTTATTTAATTAATTCCAAATATTCTTCGTATCTAAATAATTGAATATTTTTAAATTATTTAATTAAATCTTGCATTATCCTCTTATCCAAATAATTAAGTAATTTTTAATTATTTAATTAGTTAATTATTCATCTAAAATTAAATAAATTATTGAATTTATTTAATTTGCACATTCCTCTTAAAAATAAATAATAATAGATTTTTCTTATCTTTAGTCTTCTAATCCTAAATTTAGAAACCAAACTAAATTTAGTGATCATTCCTAGAGTGAACTAAACTTCACTTCACTTCATCTTTCCATGCAAACACATGTATTATCCTCTTGTTCTCTCATCAATCCTCATCCATCAATCTCATCCCACATCTCACACCATAGATATCATGTCTTGAAAACCTATAAATCAAACATCCTTTGACCATTCAATCGCTCCTCAATTTAGTAGCTAAACTCTACTCAATTCATCTTTATTTTATACAAGGTTATGCTATATTAATGACCAATCCACATGCCATACAAAATAAAATTATTCTTATAATTTTGACAATGGATTAAGGCTAGGTGTTTTCGAGTGAGGTAAAGTAGGCTAGATTAGTTTGATTTGATTTACGTTCTTTTGATTTATTTTATTAAAATTGTGCACATGCTTCATTAGTAATAAGTATAATTTGGTCATTAGATTAGGGTTTTTATTTTATTTGATTTCCTATTTTCAATTGAATCCTTTTATTGTCTCATCCATTTTTATTCCTATTCACATTCTAGCACACTTGATGGGACCCATGTCCTTGATTTAACATTAAATTGATTTTCTTGAGATTTTCAAGTTACAAGTTATAGTAATGTAGTTGAACCCAAATCGATATCTTTGACATGTAGATCAATGATTCTAAAAGCATGACAATTAATTTACAACCCACAACAATGATTTTGAGTCGAGATCAATGTATTTGATCTCTTTGTTTTGTAGGTTTTCATATTTATAGTGACACAATTGAAACCTACAGTGGTGCATTTGACGTAAAACGATGCCTTTAATACTATAATAATGTATTTTCAAGTTACAATGATTCATTTGAAGGTATAGTGCCACATTTGAAAGTATAGTGAGGCATTTGAAAATTATAATAACACTTTTGAAATTTATATTGACACCTTTTATTTTTATAATGACATATTTGATTTAGTTTATTGAATTTTTCGCTAAGACTAACATTTTCTCAATTTTTGGAACTAACACATCTTTGCAGCATTGGAAAACATTGGGAGAAGATTGGTAAAAAATACTACTGATGAATTTGATATAGGGAAAAATTTCAATTGCTTTTATTTCTAGATTAGTTCACACTTTGTTTGGGCTCTAATTAATGAATTCTATGTCATTTTTGGTAGGCTTCTAGTAGGTATGCTATCTCCTTGCACCTCATAGATCAAAATCACTTTTAGATTGCACATGTTATGCACACCCAAGGAGTACTAGAAAATTATGTTGTTCTCTTACGCTTCGTATGAACTTGAGAATAAAAAATACTAGTATCTTATTTTAAATTTTTAAGGAGGCCTACTTGGGTATTTGATCACCCCAAGAGCGACCTTAACCATGCTTACTAGTGGGGTATATAAAGGGGGGAGAATGAAAGTTGTACCTCTAGGTGTGGAAAGCGTCGTAAGACCCTCGATCTATTGAGACTTGTTTGGTGAGGAGAAGAGGGGAGACCCTCCTCATCTCAAGAAATTTTAGATGGGATCACTATTATTGAAACCACTACAAACCATTGTTTATCAGAGACCTAAGATTGATGGCCATTAATCTAGTATGATGCAAGGTACAATATCATTCTTGGAGTTACTCAATATGTACCATCTTGAGGAGAGAGAATTTATTTGTAGGTGTAAAAATCTACAAGGGAAGGAGGAAGGTGATCCATTGTAACATTGGAGACCTATATATTCCCTCTTGAGAGTGGGAAGTTCATCAACATAAACCTACAATATTCTGGATTAGGCCCACACTAGTGCAACACACCTTTAATACTAGCTAGGATGCATTTTTTGGTATGTTTGTATTGTGAAAACCCATGAATACCAATATGTGATAATAATAATAGTATGAGTTAAATACATCATATCCAAATGAATTTAAGCTATATTTAACTAGCTAAGTAATGATCCCAATAATTTATTTGAAAGATTCAAAACAATAAACCATAAAAAAAAAACTTGAAATAAACCATGAATGCATAAAGTAAACCTAATATAAAACTCCAACCTCATCCCATCAGGGGATTGGTGTTGTGTTGATATGGAATGAAGAACATTTCCCAATCCCTTGGATAAAATGAGCATCTAATTAAATTCCATTGATGAAAGCTTAAGCTAAAATGAATGAAACTATGCTAAGGGTGGTTGAAAAAGATGAAATCTTGATAATGGATGCAAGAATGAATAAAGATAGTATTCAAACATGCAACATAACTTTGATTTGATGAAAGTGGATCCATTTCTCTCTAAAATATGAGGTATTTATAGGAGAAAATAGTGAATAAAGAGCTAATATTTATTTGGTCAATCAATGGTCAAGATGCAATTAGGGGTGAAGACATGGATCAAGGATTCTCATCAATATATGAGAATGAAAGATCACATGGATCAAAGAATTAATCAATGGCTCACAATATTAAAAAAAACACACTTTCAAAGTTGTTAGAAAGTTTTTTATAGATTTTGTTAGGAAAGAATATTCCATTTTTGGAGCCAAATAGAAGGATATCCCTTTGGAATATTCCCTATGCAAGTGGATGGGTGAGGAAAATTAGTAATTAGTTAATTAAAAAAAAATTTTTACTGTGCAAGTTGAGGAATTTAGGGTTATCATTAAATAATTTGCATTATTCAATTAAACAGGATGAAAGGTTGATGTGAAAGGGGGAAAATTAACCTAATGAGATTAGTTAGATTAATAGATGAAGATGGTGCATTTAATTAAATAACTAGGCTTATTTAATTAAAGAGTCAAAAAGGATGAATTTTAGGATGAAACGATGTTAGTGGCCAAATTCAAGTGTGTAGTATCATTCAAGACAATTTTAAGTGTCTACATTTTTCCCCTCTTTGAAGCGAGGTATTTGTTACATTGGTTCAAAGACTGATCCTTTTTGTATTAATGCTAATACTCAGACAAAAAATTTAAAAATTCTTTATTTTTTTTCAGATGCCCACCTATTACCCCAGTGGAAGGAATTACATTGGTATCCTAGCCCATCGAGAGATCAAGCCAAAATTTGGAATTTTGGCTCAATATCATGACAAAGGTTTATCATTGATACAGGTGCCAAATTAGGGTCTAGGATGCAAAAAAACTCAGAATCATAAAAAAATAACTCAAAATATGCCTCATAGCTCAAACATTGACAAAACAAGATGAAATCCCTAGTTTCCACCTCCAATTAGAGCGAAAAATGCTATTTTTCAAGCATAAATAGAGGTTAAAGGGTCACTATCAATTCATTTGCACTTGTGCCTTCTAGTGAATGTTGCACCTATGCTCTAACATATTGGTGAGATGGCACAACAAGAGCTTCCCACACACCTTTTTGAAAATTTTTGAGAGTACCAACAAGCCTCCAAGCACAAGACCTCAGGTATGTGCTTTGAAACTTTCCTCATTTTTTATGTTTTTCTACATTTAATAGGGTTTGAATTAGGTCTATTTAGGACACCACTATATTGTGATGTGTTTGAATGGTTCAATGACACATTTGTAATTATAGTGACACATGTGAAACATAATGATATGTCATAGGATTTAGGTATAGAGGTGTAATTACAATTATAGCGACGTAGGTGAAATTGGCCGACACGTCAAGGAATTTGGCTTCAGTGACACTATTGAAGAATAACAACACACTTACAATATAGTGATGCACCAAGGCTTTTGGATAAAGAAATGCATCAAAATTTTGATTCACTATTGCAATATATTGACACACCCTCAAAAGGGAAATGCAATTGCAAAAAGGATATAGCAACGCTATTGAAAATAACGACACTTTTGTAGATTCAAGACTGGAACCTTAGATTTTAATCATTTTTTAGAAAAATTTACATTGTTCATGTCATGCGTGTAGGAGGAAATTCAATCCCTTATGTGCCAAAAACATCGGCTCAACCTTGTTTCAAAGGTACATCATTTTGATGTGGAGCAGTAGGAGTTTTTGGGAGTCCTCAGGTTTGGATTCATTACATACATGCCCGAGGTGCAGACACACTTAGTTATGATGATGACATTGGTGGAGCACTGGCATAGTGAGACTTCATCATTCCACCTCCCCACCAATGAGCTACTGTCACTTTGGAGGATGTATGAAAAATTTTGCAGCTTCCCATTCACAGGGAGTGAGTAATCTATGACACAGTTTCTCAAATGGATGCATGCTTTAAGATCCTATAGAGGGAGGATATATATCTAGTGAGCTCCCAGATTGAATTGAAGCAGTTCTAAGGATGGGTGCTAGTTTTTAGATTAGTTCTAGTTTCCTTGATCTTTGGTTTAATTTCCCCAAACCAATGGGGTAGAGGATTCAATCCATGTTGGGGACTAGTGTGGTATGACATGCTATATATAATTGCAGTATGTGTGGGGCCTTTTTACGCTTGTGTCCCTATACCATGATATGCATCATGCAATATACTTTCAAGGCAGGAGCATTGGAGTGGAGGTGACATTACTACATATATGGGCATATGATCATATTGATGTGTTGAGACCCATTGTTGCCTTAGCTGATATTGATCAAGATGAGCCCATTTTTTATAGATAACGAGCAACAACGACCTTACAACACACAATACCTACAAGGATACCATATTGGAGGAGGGTCATAGAAGATATGACCGTGTTCAAATGGAGGACATGGCTTTAGGTACCACCATGGTATGATGATCACCAATAGTTGTTTTATGTGAGGAAGACCTGATAAATTCAAGGGCAAGAACATAATATGATAGAGTGGTACCTTCCAAACCATAGAGCTCAACAGTTTAGGGAGACACAAGATGTGCCTCAAGATGACTACACAACTATTTTATGAAGACTATCAGATAGGTCCAGTGGGGACCTTAGATTCATCCAAAAGTAGCCACAAATGACTTTCAACAACTAGTTGCTCGGTCATGGGTATATGATCAGAGACAACTTGATGTAGGGACTACCCCAACTAATGATGCATGGTGGGTGCCTCTCATACAATTAACATATCGAATGGGAGGATATCCACAAGGCAGACCTAGAGGTTGTGGAGAAAGTCAAGGTGCAGGTAGGGGATGACATCAGGCTGATAAGTAGCCTCCCAAGATCATGACCATCAAGACTAGGTAATCAAACAGATATCAAGTCCACCGCCAACACCACCACGACATCAACATTAACAACAAGAACTGGGGTATGATCCCCAATATATACAGATCTAGGCAATTATGATTGAAAGAGATCAATTAGCATAGCAAGTAAAAAACCTTACAATAGACAAGGATTATGAGCCCTAATTATGATACTAGATGGATTTATAGTTAGCACAAGAGACTGGATGATGATAGCAGTTAGAGGCTATCACCATAGTAGCATAGGGTTAGGTAGTTTTTGCACACATGTATAGAGATTCCATATCAGAGGTGATATATTATAGGACACTCTACTACATGGATGTACCATGAGAGATGCAGTAGCTATACTACTCACATAGGAGTGGGGTCGCTCCCAGGGGTTTAGATGGTCACCATCAATCAGATAGTCGACTAAGGGTAGTTAGAGATAGCCACCTAGTGGTCATAAGGACCCATCTCGACATGATGATCGACATAGCAGGGGATAGCCCATGCTATTTTTGTAGACACATTTTTATATACAACCTAATTTATACATGTATACATATTCATCAACCTATTTTTGATAGCCTCTTGTATATGTACTTTTGATGATACATTCACTAACTCATTTGACTACAAAATATGATGAAAATTTCTGATGAAATATGTATAATTAGATGTATCGTTGGGTACCTATGATATATAATGTGAAATTTTCAATTCCTTTTAAAATTTATGCCCGATGTTTGTCGAAATTTCGATGATCCTGATTTTTCATCAAAATTTTGACAAACACGTAAAGTCAAATTGTGGCTGACATATGGTTAGTGGGCCATTCGTTGGAGTTTCGATGAATATTTTTTTAATAAATAAAAGTGAGTTGTACTTGTGAATTTGAAATAGTTGTTATAGTTTGTGGAGAACTAAGGACAATTTTCTTGCAAAAAATAAATAAAAATTCAAGAAGATATCGCTAGGTTGAGGGTAGTAATTATCTTTTTCCAGAATTCATTTGTGAAGTCAAATTTTTTCTAGGTTTGAAAATCATAGTTTAAAGCAAAATCTCATCAGATTTCATTTTTAGACTTGTGCATTTTCAAAATTTCATTTCCAGATTTTGTTATGCAAGTTCAATATTCTGATTTTAGGAGCCTAACAGTTGGAAATCATAGTAAAATCAAAATTTAAAAGTTCTGGAATTAGCATTTTAAAGTGATTTTTGGGGTCATTAACTTCAAGATATCTTCTCTTTTGCAGGGGTGGTTGCATGCCGATCTTTTTTGGTACAAAATATCAGTATTATTAGATTTTGTTACCTGTCTATGATTAAAAATTATTGGAGTGTGAGTTTGATATTTTTTGAAGATCTAAATATTCAAGCTTGGTAAAGAAAAATCATGTAAGATAATATTAGTGCAGAACAAAATGAAGAGACACTTGATAGATTGAAAAGAAAGGGCGATGGGAAATTTTATTGTCCTTGCAATAATTGCAAGGGCTTAAAGACGAGAAGACTTTTAATCACAACAATTGAGAAACATTGTAGGTAGCATGGTCACATTGAAGGGGGGAATGCTTATCGTCCATTGGTAAGTTTCTCATTATATGTCTTTATATTGATTGAATTTGTAAATTTTTATATCGTTTTAACATTATATATATAAAATCACTTGATCATGATCATGGTTTATTTGTGTTGATCATTATTATAAAGGTGGGGCACCCTAAGGCACATGATATGGATTATCATGACTTGGAGAATGTGGTTTTGCAAGTGGAGGAACATGGAGCTGTGAATATCGAAGATGAAGTTAATGATCCTATGGAAGAAGATGATCATGTGCCAGAAAACATAGTTGAATATGATGGTACAAATACATTGATCCATGACACATTTAGTGGTGCAGCTGATCATGATGATCAAGATGAATTTGATGATGTTCATGATTTACCTATACTTGAGAATGCATACAAGCCCCTTTATGAAGGCTCCTAAACAACTCTTCTCTCTGTTGTATTGTTGCTGGTGAATTTGAAGATTATGAATGGTTTATCCAACATAGCAATCTCATGGATGTTAAGGTATGCCATTTATGTCATCTTTTTTCATCTATTTTTGTTGTTAGTTCATCACTAGTAAATAAAGGATGAAATATGTACCATTAATATTATTAATATTAAGAATTTTATTTCCTTGTAGATTGATAGGTGAATTTATGTTACCACCATCAAATATTTTACCTCGCTCATATCGAGATTTATCTGCCATTATGAAAGATATTGGAATGGAGTATCAAGCAATAGATGCATGTCCCAATGATCATATTATATATCATAAACAACATGAATTTGCAACAGAATGCCCAAAATATCATATCATTAGATATTGAACAGATCAACTAACCAAAAAGGTGCCTCACAAGGTTCTTTGTTATATTCCCATTATTCCACATATGCAATGATTATTTAGGTGCGAAATCTTAGCACAATTTATGGATTACCATGCATGGAATAGAAGTGGAAATGAAATTCTTTGAATGCCTGTGGATGGTTCTGCATTTAGGGACATGGAGGAAAAATGGCTACACTTTAAAGAAGAACCTCGTAATCTCAAGCTTTCATTGACAACGGATGGTGTCAATCCATTTGGAGAGCTAAGATCTATTTACTTAGTGTGGCCTATTCTTGTTATCAACAATAACATTCCTCCATGGATTCCAATAAAGAGGGAGAACATAATGTTGGAAATGATTGTTCCAAGTATTTGCTTACATCAATTTTCTTTAACATAGTAGAATCTCATTTGTCTTATTTGTCGCATAATGACTTATTATTTTTTCATTTAATAGTCATGTACATTAATTTATATATATTGCAGTAAAATGGCTATAATAATTATGTAATGTTTATGTTCATTCAACTAGGTAAGTACCAAGTTAAAGATATGAATGTATATATCGAGCCTCTTATCGACGAGTTACTAAAGTTATGGAATGGCGTCACTATGTATGATGTCTCTAAAACAATATGACAAAGACAATTTCAATTCCATGTAATGCTTGTATGGAAAATTCATGGTGCCCTAGGGCTAACACATTTTTGTGGCATGTTATAATGTTCAACTGCACTTTAATGATATTTAATTTTATGAAGTAGATATCATGCATGTTTTTAAAATAATCTATTCATTATATATAATTATAAAAATTGACATATTTAATCCAATTATATATGATCTTGTAGGTCTTCAAACAAAGAGAAAAATTGCATGTCCAGTTTGTGGTCCAAAGATGAAATATCATTGTTCAACAAGTTTAGGAAAGCAAGTGTTTCATGATTATAGGCACTTCCTCCACAAAAATCATAAGTATCGAATTACTGAAAAACATCTTTTCAATCGGAAAGAAGAGACTACATCAAAACCACGAAGAATGACACCTCACCTATGGAAGTTGGAATATAATAGAATTAATCATCAAGGTTATACATTAGATCAAATTGTTTATCTATCATATATGATATGTTTGGAATTTATATTTTTATATTATGTTTTGTTTCGTCATGCTGTAATTGAAAATGATTGTCATTGTTAATTTGTTTAACTTATATGCTTCATGAAGTTCATCAAGGCATTAATGATCAGCTTCCAAAGGGATTGAAAAGTTATCCTCGATAATTTAGTAGGTTTCCCTACTATGAGCAGCTAGAGTAGCTACAAATTGTGCATTTGTTTGATACAATGCATATCAGAAAGAATATAACATAAATGTTATGGAAAATATTGGATGAAGGGAATGACAAAGAAAAAATTGTCAAAATTTGTAGTGGCATTCAGGAAGCCAATCATGCAATGAAAAATGTCATTCAATTAAATAGCAATGGAGACCAGATTAATATACGTGACCTTCCTTGGTTATTAATGGAGCAACAAAGCAATGCTATAAAATAATTCATATGAAAAATTTGATTTCCCACAGGATTTTCTATGAACATAAACAATATCATAACAAAGAAAGGTGAATTTGGGTCAAGGATGAAAATACATGATTTTCATACCTTCATTAAGGTAATTATTCTGGTATATTTTATATGTATTTGTATACTGCATGTACTTTGCATTGTATTATGTTTACTATTTTTGGAAAATAATGAAAAGATCATTTTATAATTGTTGCAGTACGTTCTACCTCTATCTCTCCTAGACAACTTCGACAACAATGCCTAGAAATTTATATATGATATTGGAAAACACATGAGGTAAGTAGTGATATTTGTTCAATTCATTGTATAGATCTTATATTTTCCATTTATTTTACTTGTTATATAATATATTGTATATTTTTGTTAAATATCGTTAATATATTTGTGCCTTGAATCACTTGTAAATGGTTGTCCTCTAAGGAAATCCATAAAGAAGATATAAATTATTGGAAGAGAAAAATCCCTTGTCTAATGTGTGCAATGTAAAAGTGTCTACCTTTGACATTTTTCATTGCACAAGAAGACTACCTCATACACCAGGTTGAGAAGATTGAATTGTGTGAACCTATACACACAAGGTCAATGTGGTTGGTTGAGATACAGTTGAAATTTTTGAAGGCTTTGGTTAGACAAAGAACACATCCTAAAGGTTCTATGGTGGAGGGATATATGGTATACCAGACCATGGTGTACATTACTGAATATCTTCCTAAGTTCGTAGCAAAGATCCGTGTAGATTGCATTTGGGATCCCAACTCCATTAACAAATTCAAAGGGGAGTACCTGATGGGGAAAGGTAGATTGAGGAAAGTGAGAGGTAATTATAAGATATTCATCGAGATTAATTAGAATACAATTTACATTGCCTTCAATTTCTTGAAAAGAAACAACAGAGAACTAGTCCAAATGAAAGAATCTTCCACACACAAATAGAATGCAATGTGCCTATGCCGATATTGTACAATGCACTTCCTCATTCACATAGGCCATTCCTGCAATTTTTTTATCAGTGAATCTTGCTAGTTATTGTGCCGATATATTGTATCCTGCCAATATAAACATAAAATATGATCAGGGTGACATAGATACTGCTTGGTCGATATGTTATATCTCTTCAATTTGAAATGTGTGAACAATGTGTTAGCTCTCAAAAATGTAGGTAAAATACCTCAAGAGGTTGTCAAACTCTTGGTACCTATGTGAATTGAGCATACTTGAATGATGTGATTTTTTCACAGTGATCTATTCACAAATGAAAATCTTACAGTGAACAAATATAATCCTAATCTAACATAAATTGTATGAGTAAGAAATATGTTCAGTTAATAGATGTAAAAAATGAAATGGATGAACTAAAAGATAAAAATGTTAGACCAGTGCCTTTTTGGGTATATGGAATCTAATGAAGATCTAAAAAAGTGTAATATGTGATGGTGATAATTCAAAATGTTTGACACACAAATGTAGTATATAAATTGTATAAACATGCAAATAAATGATTGAAAAACTCTACTTGAGACTGCATACCAATCCTAGTTATGTGATTCTTCTTACTGATCCAATTAATACTCCCCAATTATTGTGATTGATTAGAAGGATTTAATCTCTGCTTGAAATAACCAAATAACCACATCACACAAATACAACAAATGTGTATTGATAAACTGAATATATGCTTGATATATCAATTTAAACCACAAAAAAATATCAAAATGGATACAACCATATAACTGTATAACTTCAACAAACAACTGATACCAAGATTAAGCCACAAATTTAGATATCTTCATTAACTTCATCGAAATTCATACATGCATCTGAGTCTTTTTAGATTAAAACAAATCATTACAAATTTATCTACTATATCCTTCTTCTATCCACCTATATTTGTTTGACATTATAAAATAGATATAAATAAAAAAAAACCGTGAAAGGACACATCGTTTCAGAAATGTTTTTGCTTAACAACAATAAAAATAAACTAGAAATTAGGCTCTGTTTAACCATAAATGTAATTTTGAAAAATGATCCAAGTAATCCTATTTCTCATGTGTGTCACCATCTCCTAACACATCTCGGATTTCTATCTCCATCATCACCATATTCTTGACCAACTCACAAGCTTCATTTAGTGGAGAGTCTTTCTCTGTATCCGTTTCTAGAAGCTGTCGCAACATTGACTTGCATTCATCAACCCATTTGGCCTTTCCATTTTTTGTGGCTTCAACCAATCCTTGTACATATCCTTGCATCTCTTTATGAAATCTCTTGTGTTTTCTCATGATGTTGTCAACATTATTAATAACTTGATTATCAGGAACATCCCTCTCATTTATTTCTTGACACTTTTCTTTAATCCTGCCATCAATTATTATATGTTCCTGTTTTGCTTTATGGATTTCTAAACTTGTTCCCTAAATTTTGTTCAACAAGATCATCAAACTGTCCTACCTTTTTCTAATTATTGTAGTGTGTCATGTTTTCCTTGAGAGTATGCACCAGACTCTTCCCACTTGTCCTTAGCTTGGGAGCTCTCACCATGAGTTAGTTTGTTAGTGGTTCCTAATGCAATTCCCACCATATCTTTCAAATAATCATTCTCTTTGAGTAATATTTCATTGTTCATCTTATACATTTATTTCTCCTTAATTAACATCTGCATCTGTGCCTTATTCAACTTGGCAACATTAATGCCAATATCTATTGTCGTTATCAGATCAACTTCTCCAACTTTTAATGTCATTACATGCCCAAAAGCTTTCTTTGTATCAATCACAACATATTTCTTGTGTGGTGGGTACAAAGCCCAAATCATGAGTGATCCCTCATCAGGATTATACCCGGATCCTGCGTATATCTCTATTACACCTTCAGGGTTGGGTTTGTATGTGGCACTATTATTCTTCAAAAAACTATCAAAAACTAAAGCATAATTAAAATCCAGCCCAGGAAAAATATTGACACCTGCATTTTCTAGAAATTTTCTTTCCTTTTTAGGGGTCATGTTTTCCATTTCTTTTTCTACACTTAGTTTCAAATTTCTCAATAGTTGCCCCTCATTATGTGGTGTTATATCTTCCAATGATTCTCTTATTGATTTCCCCTTTTTCTGGTACAAGAAGGATTTAAATTATGGAGTTTTGACAAATTCATCATCGACTACAAATGACTTGTATGCAATCTATCTTGCATTTGTATCTGAATTATTTTCAACATTTGTTTCCCTAGGAGGACATTTGTAAGCTTGAGTTCTTTCCCTAGAAATTTTATTAACTGTACTATGTGGCCTTTCATCACCAAATGTCTCTTCCTTTGAAGACAACCTTCCAACATCTGGCAACCTTCTGTTATATTCTTCAACCACTCTTTCTACTTCTTCTTCCTCCAAATTCCTAATCAGATCATCATACTGATAGGGTACATGATCATACCTTCCCAAGTTCATTTTTTATTTTACAAAGTGGATATACCCCTCTAGATCAAATCATTTTCATAGTGTACCTTTCTTCACATTGTATCATAACAATTTATTTAGAACCATATCATATCCATCCCTTGCTAACACAATGAAGTCACCAAAACAAAGAGTGCTAGGAACAAATGCCTGTTTCCCAAAAGAACTTAGGTTCATGAAATTTGAAAAATCTAACTTCCTAGCAATCTCTAGGTAGGAAATCCTATCAGGTACTATTTTGAGAAGGATAAAAGGTGCATCCTCAAACCCATCTATCCTGATCATAGTTGCACCTTCCAAGAAATACCAGTCCCCCAAATTGTGATTGATAGGACCATCAAAGTCCTTAGGTCTAAGAAACCTTTTTATTTCATTAGACAACAAGTAATCACAAGGGTGATTATATAGTTTATACAATGGCTTCACAAAATATTCTTCAAAATGTATAAAGAAAGAACTAGAAAATTTGTTATCCTAGATGGTAGTCCAAAGTTGTACTGGTAATGATCTTCCTTCCTTATCAAATTTTGAAACTCTTAACCCTTCAGGCCACAAATTCAATTCCTGTCCATAGTAAAATATCATATGCATAAAGATTGAATAGGGCTTCAAATGAAAAATAGGAGATCCATTTTTTATTGACATTAATCCAACATCAAGTTCTTTGGAAATATGTGAAGCATAGTCAAAAGGTCTAGAATTATGGAATTGAACATTTGTTGCCACTACCATTGGCACAATTGACATGTACTCGGGGACCTCCATCCCTAATACTTGGCCTGCTGAAAAAATATGTATACTTCAAGTATGGTTCAAACATGTCAACATGAAATGGAGGGCCATAAATATCTTCTAATGGAATTGAGTTGTCATCTTTTTTTAGTCTGTGCAATGGTAACCTCCAACCCTTGTATATAGTATCCATTCTCCAAAACTCCCTTTCCAACTCCTCATTTATAATTTTTTCATCACATACCCCCTCTAGGTTAAAAACCTCACTGATTGCGGCCTCTAATATGTGTACAAAGGGTTTTCTTGATGGATCACAAATAGCTCCGAGCTTCGGGTCATAGTGAGTAGCTGGCATTTTTACCAATTGTGCATCTACAAACATATTTGGGCAGACCAATTTCCCTAGGTTAAACTTCCAAGGGTTGCACACTGGTTCATATCGATTCCTTCAGTGGTAATGAAAGATGAATAGCTCATATCCCCTAATTGGAGTCTAGATATCACCTATGTGTTTGTACTTATCCTCCATTTTTTATAATTCCTCCCTAAGTTGAGTGAATGCCTAGCTTTAGGTCCTAAACCAAGGAATTGGTCGATTAAGTCTTGGTTCAATTTCCTTTCCACTACCCCTGGTTCATGTTCAGTTTCAATTTTTGGATTTTTCCCCCTAGGGCGACTACTCTCACCCTATCTCTTGCCCTTTGTTTCCCCGAGTTGGTAATTTCCATTTTACTTTTTATAAATCACATAATAGGAAATTCAATTGTAGAGAACTTACCAATTTATTTGAAAATATTTGGCTGTAAAATCCTCTGGCCCTTCGTTATCTCCTACTGCTAATTCTATAAAATTTTCCATCAATTAATCCTCTTCAAAAAATGTCTACTTATTTTAATGTTCGTGGCAGCATTAATGTTCCAGCTTTGAGCACGTATGAGTTTGCAATTTTTTTGAAATTCTCATTGTCACATCAAGTGCTTTATATCATCATGACATTTCAAACTCTAGGCGATCCTTTTTATTTAGGTTTATCCAATGTTCACTAAACACCCTATTGATCAGGGAGACATTATGTCCTTTTTTCCAATATCACATAATTCATCCTTCTGATCCATAATGCATAGATATCACCAAGAGTCACCCTGATGAATCCTTTGACCCATTTGTATTCTTTATCGGCAAGAGACTATGTATCACTAAGACACTCAACTGTTTCCTTGACGCTATGAGTCTCCCCGATGTTCATTCCTTCAATCTTAAGTATGTTTCCAAGACTCTCACTGATGTAATCCAATCGGCATGACATGGAGAGTTGGGGGAACATTTTGAACTCACCCCAGTAGAAATTGTCTTGTTGATAGTATTTTCTTTTGTTTTGTCAGTAAGACAAGATGGGTGTCTCGCCGATGATATTTCATTAGTGAGACAAATGTGCTCGGGCTGACTTAAGAACCTTACTCCAATAGTGTTTTGTCTTGCCGATGTGATTCTTTATGCTTTATCAGTGAGACATGACAAATATCGTATTGATGGTATTTCATCGGTAAGAAACATATGCTCGATATGACCTATTGATCTCTTCCCAATGATGCTTGTCTTGCAGATGAGCTTATTCATCAGCAAGATTGTGAACTATATCTTCTCGATGCACATTTTCATATGAAATTTGATTGGCATGAAATTCTTGACCTCTCACTGATATACTGGAAAATATGTATAAGAATATAATACTTTATGAATCAGAGAGACCTGCACCATCTCTCGCCAATATGGCTTATTTACTCAAATCCTTGGGCTTAGACAAAATTCATGGTATCAAATGGTTAAGGATGATGTGATCATTGATAGTCATTCCATGAAAAGGATATTATATCAATTTTGTATTCAAAATATGAGCTCCTTTGGGAAACTTATAAGTATAAATCACTATAATTTTTTTAAAATTTTATAGTTCCAACACAATAGGTCTTGGAAACATATAGTTTAGAGGTTTCTTATGAAAGATAATAAGATCATTGGTAGTGGGATGTTATGTTTTCAGGTACATCAATTATAAATTAAGGTCGTATACCATGGTAATTAACTATTTATACATCATTTGTGAATTTCATTTTTTTTGATACAGTTGGTCCAGAGTGGGATGCACTACATTTGTACATCACAAACAATCTTGATTGGATGATGGTATGGATTGGACGATGTCAACAATCTGGTCGCACATTAACATGGGAATGTGTGGCTTCATTGGTTAAATAATCTCATCGTAATGGAGATTCCAATGTTACACCAAGGGAAATTGATTTAGCATATGGTTAAAGAGATAAATAGGTACGTAAAAATATATTAATCACCCATATTATTTAATTATTTTTAATTATATTGATGTATATATATGTTGGGTTTTTTTCTTTGCATACATTCGACCAAGAATAAATATTTTTATCAACTGATGATGCAATAATTTTTACATGTTTGACATATTGTAGGTGAAACACCACAAGGCTATGTGGTGCAATGGTCATAAATTTTGAATCAAAAAGTTGGATGAAATGAAGAAAAATTGTGATTCTGGGATAACTACAATCTTTCAGGTGACTAATGTTTCATCTTGAAGTGACATACATCCAGAAGTCTTAGAAAATTGATACTATGGGATTTGGGATGATATACTTGAGTGTGACTTTAAGTCCTTCAAATTAGTTATGTTCATTATCCAATGGTACAGGCTATGATTGAATGAAAATGATCCTGAGAGAACTGTTATTGAACATGATAATGGATTTACCATGGTTTATACAAGGTCAATCAAGCGAGCTGGAAATGAGCCCTATATTCTTCCAAGCCAATGTGAGAAGGTATTTTACTTAGAGGTTCTAGGTCAACTGGGTTGGTCATTTGTTGTTAGACATGATCCAAGAGGAAGGTCGATAAAGTATAATGTGGTGGAAGAAGAAGATATCGAAGAACTAGAAGATGATGTAGATGATGTAGATGATGATCAATATCAATAGTTAGTTGATGATGTGCCTGACGAAGATGTCAAAGAAGAGGAACTAGATCATGATGATGTAGGAGTTAATGTTCATGAAGATGATATCCATGTGGATGATGACATTATCGAAAATGATATCAATGATGATGATGATGATATGACCAATCCTTATAATGTTGAATCTGGATTGGATGATATAGACAAAGAGTTGGATGAAGAAGAAGATCAATGACATTGAAATGTATGAGTTATGTGATTATATTATCTATTTGATATTGATTTTTTGATAGAACTATAATTGAATTATATGGTTACATAATTAATTCATGATGTTTTTAATTTTTATGCCATTACATAATTAATTCATGATGTTACAACTATTGTAGCTCTCCTAAAAATTTCCATATGATCATAATGAATAGTGTTTTGGGAAATTTCATGAAAGATGACACATTGATCATGGTAGTGAACTATAAAATTCTCTTTTGAAAGTACAAAAATGAACCCAAATTTTATTTGAAATTTGAAATATAAATTTCTCTTTTGAATTTATAAAAATGAGCTAGTCTATTTGGCTCCTATGAATCCCATGCGTGTAGGACCAGAGAGTTGGGGCTATGATCTAGAAGGCATAATGAATGCAAGGATCAATTGAAATACCAAGCCGCCCACAAAGCATCCAACCAGTCATAAATTAAAAAATAGAGGGAGAAAGAGGACAAACAAGTGCAAGTTCTAGAAAATCCACTGTAAGTGTTGCATGCATATTTTGGCCAACTCCCATTAATCTTCAAATTCACTGTAAAATCCTTGCAATTTACTAAACAGGTTTGAAATGGTAGTGTGTTTTTTATATTGAGTGGGTAATGTTGATTGGGGCAGAAAATTGTGTTTTTTAAGCATCTTTCATGTTTTTCTTGCGTCCAACACTTGTGTGCATGTAATCTCCCCAAATAGGGATAATAGAAAAGCAACAATTTTTTCAAAAATAGGGCACAAAAAAATTGAAACTTTATTTGCATATAACAAATTCTACAAATAAACTCAAAATTACGATCAGATTATAAGACTGATTTTTATCCTTAAAGAAATAATTTTTTGGGTAATACTAAGTCTAACGCTAGAAAAAGTACAAAAAATTCCTTTGTTTCTTCCCATGAATTACAGAAATGAACACAATGATTTTTCTCATATATTTATGAGATAAAGAAGATATAAAGAACAACTACTGATTTGTACTATTGCCTTAAACAAGGTCATTGGTTTTGATTTCAAGAATAACTAGCCCTTTATCCAAAACAAATATGATCACACTCCTCACTGAACACTCAATACTTAAAAGGGCTTACCATCATACACAAAGAAATCCCCTTTTACTTTGTCAAATGTCCCTATGTTGTTTGCACAATATCTAATGGAGAGACACAACATTAAGAGAAAGCCACAAACTTCAATACATTACCTTACTATCTGATATCAGTGACTCTTAAGAGAACATGAAAGGTATCATAAAATTTGTGGTTTGGGCTTCAATTTTTTTATGAGTATCCCAACCATCCACCAACATTCATAGCACATTTTTATGCACAAGAACCTTCCCTTTGTCTGTAAAACAATTAATGTTGTTGACTATTATAAAAATTAGGGTTACCAATCAATGTATATGAAGAGTTCAAACTCATGGTTCCACCAAATCAAAATATAAGAGGGCCCCAATGTCTCCCCTTAACCTATTACATTCATGGCATTCCTATTCAAATGATTCACTCATATCAACATCCTTTATCATTGATATAAATCAGAATTATCAATTGCTACCAACACATAACAGTCCATGAAAAAGCATACAATTAATTGCATTCAATGCAACCACCAAGCTGAAATAGGACCATTGAGATAGTAGAACATTGTTTTAACCCTTATAACACAAATACATTCAAATTAAATGATCAAATGTCAAGAAAAAATCATTGATCACGTGACTTTCCTATTAAACCTTATTATAACACACCTAGGGCATCCACCTTTGTTGACCAAACCTTGATCAAATGCTCTTCAACCTTAGATTATGTTAAAACACATCAGGACACACTGCTAGAGGATATCAAAACCTGAACCCATAGCTTTGGATTTCAACACCAAATTGACCTCCAAACAATAATTGATTTACCCAACACTAAACTGCATGCTTCAACAATAATATAATTCATTTTCCAATCAAAATAACTTTATTCTAAAAATTGCAAAAGTACCTTAGTTTTGAATCAAACCCTTAACCCCTACAAATTTTTCTCCAATGGAGACTTAATTTTTTTTGGCCCAATTGTGAACTCCATTGCAAATCCACCCTTAGGTTTTCATCCAACTCTTGTTGATCTACTGAAGTTTCTATCCTCAGCTTCACTTCATCAAACAAATTCATCACATCAAATCCATAAAGCACAATTACTATAGCTCAACAAGCCTCCTTATAAAGAAACACAACCTCTCATGAGAATGAATGGAACACTTAGCACAAATTGCATCTAGGTGATGCTCATTGAGGTGAAGCATTGGGCCTTCTCAAGAGGTCAATCCTAGTATGACTCCAACTCAAGTGCACTTATCCATGGAGTTTCCTTGAAGGTTAAACCTACTTAGCTTGCTATCCCATTTGCAAAACCTATGACAAGCATTGTGCATTATGAACCATTTATTATTGATCCTTTTAGGTCATCAATTAAATGAATTGATTCCAATAATTTTCTTGCAATTAATTCAATAATTTTCTCTTACATCGCAAACAACTTCCTATAACTACAACAAATTATTTTATATGGATTCAGAGAAGGCCTTCTCATTTGTAAGGGGTTAGAAAGGTTAGAAAGTTAGAGTCTAAAGGGAATTCAAGAAAAAATGTGGCTCCCATTGAGGTGTTGCCTACCCAAATGGAAACTACCTCAGAGGGACGATTTTCTTCGAGGAAGGTGGTCCAAAAAATTTCATAGACAGGTACAAAAAGTAATAGCAACCTTCCACCAACTAACCCAATCAACCTCCAAGAAAAAAAATAATGAATCCTCTAGATGTTCCCAAAACCAAAGGATTCAAAACATAAGGTTTGGGAAACAAAATATAACTTTTTGTACCAAAATTGCAAAGTTGGTCATAGCAACTTTTGAGCAATTTTGATAACTTTTGTACTTTTCAACCAAATGATCTCCTATCAACCTAGGACTCCTCAAACATGCTAAATATGACATAAAACCATGAATTACATCAATTTCACCACTTTTGGACACCTCTAGAGGGGTTGACCAGTGTTGACCTATTCAAGACCTAGTTGGCCTAGAGATGACAAAAAAATGGCACAATGGCCTTACAACTTTGATCGAATACATGGAATGACTTTATTTACTCATGAAAAGAAACAAAATGGCCTCATCACAACCTTATTACAAAGATTGAACCAAAATGGTCATGGTGGCCTCAAAGGGCTCTTGGTACTCTTGCACCATAGACCCCCCCCTAAGAAGATTCTCTTGTTGGGTGATCCCACAATAATGGTTTACAATTTTTGGCCAAACTGGACACTAAAATTATTATTTTTAACTAAATCTTCACATTCGGGCACCTATAGCGGCTAAACCATGAGGAATTTGAAGATGATGCAAACTATAGTCTCATCACATTTTGTTTGTAGTTTATAAAAATATTTTTTTTCAAATTTTTTGGAATCATATTGCACTTCTTTTTCCATCTCCCACGAAAACTGTTTTTCTTTTTCCTCAAAAAACATCATTTTTAAAAAGTGACGCACACTGTATAATGCATAAATTTTTCTCCATGAAGGATAAAATTCTAATTATTTAGAATTTATATTTGTAACTCTGATATCTAGTGCTTCCACTTGGTTAAATAGTTTTTTATTGAATATTTTTTCTTTAATCAAGTTTTGAAGTCAAACCAATTACAATTCAGACATAGTGCAACTATGTAACGTGTAATGTTTTTTGTATATATCGAAATTCTTTTTTTTTTTGTTGGATCAAGGACTTCAATATCTGGTGCACTCATATTTTTTAATTTTTTTTTGATAATCTGATATTTTTCCACATGTGCTGAACATAGACCTTCATTTTTGTTTAATAAAACTAAAAAAACAAATACATAATAAAACCAAAACAGATTAAAATTATATTCATTGGATAGCTCATTTTGAGGACTACCATAATAATTTGAAATGAATTCATTTGATCTTCCAAAAGGTAAATCAAAAGTTATTTTTTATCAACATTTTGATAGGTGTAGAGGAGATTCATTTATAGGTATGGTTTAAAACTAGCGAGGTTCTATCCAAGGGGGTTTGATCTAAGGTGGTTTGATCAAACCCTCTTCAATTGGAATCCTTAAAATATAAATTTTTAAGGATTAAATCATTATATTTTCTAAAAATATGTGATTTCAACAAAAATTAGTTCCTCTCAGAATTTGTAAACCACTATTGTGGCAAAACCCTGACATCACAAGACAACATAAGATGACATATGCCTTAGCTTTATCAATTAATTTTGAAATCATATAAAAGTCCATGAAAAATAACCGGCCAAGCTGAAGGGTGTGGTAAACTAAGTCCATCTTCTGGGAAACCTCTACTAAGTTCATGATCTCTTGTAGCTGCTCTTTGTCCCCTTATAGTTATGCTCGCCCATGTCTTGATGGACCATGAAAAACCTCAACTAATTTTTGGTAATTATCTCTCTCATTCGATGGAGCGCAAGTACCACAAAATAGGTATTTTTTAGACCTGTCTTCCTCGAGCGAGGGAAATTAGGAAGAGAAGAGGAAAGTGAGACATGTAGTAGGTCTAAAAGAGGGAGATCAACTAGAGGTCAAAAGATTAGAAGAAATTTTTGTAAATGCATGGAATTTTTTCTTGTTGAAGGGGGTCACGTTCTTATGATGATGCAAGCAAATGCAAAATTGAGGTGCCCTTGAGGTACAAAAATCTATGAAAACAATGGGTACCTAAGGAACTTCCTCCAATAAACACTGATTTTTGTATCAACAAGAGGACATATCGCATAACACCATCGTCACTACATGGTTTGGGCATATTTTACATAGACAACACAAAGGTCTATTATGAAAAAGTTACTGAATTGATGGAGTTTATTAGACTCATTTACAGTTACAAAGATTGGATGCAGTTGGTTCTATATACATGAAGTATGCATAGGTATGCATTGTCATAAAATTATATACAGCTAAAAGATAAGGATCAAAATAAAGGAGTGGCTATGTACATTGACGGAAGGCCAAAATCATCAGGGAATATTCCAAGGTTTATAAATAGTACACAACCTGGGTCAACAAATAAGCAACCCAATCACATATTCGAGGCACACAAGGGAAACCGTGTATTCGTATGTGCGATAAAATCAATAACTACAAGGGAAGAGTTGCTAATCGATTACAATATGAATCACATAGATACAAACACAGTTAATATTGGGGTGGTACATATTATATACCATTTTACCCAACCTCCAATTAATGACTCCAATATACCATTTTATTATTATGTTTTTTTTTTCATAAGTCTATTGGTTTCATTTCGGTAATTTTTTTTTATATTTTTTTTTTGTCATAGCGAGAAATTGATCATAGGGGGAAGGCTCCGGCCCAGAGCATAGATCACGATGCATCTTCAGGCACTTCTACTTGACAGGTTTACCTCATTGTAATTGTACAAATTAGATACGAGAAAAATGTTTTATTATTATGTTTTTTTATAATTTTATTGGGTTAATTTTGATATTGTTTTTAATATTCTTGTCATAGTCAAATGATCAGGGAAAGGAAACAACAATAGAGGAGAGCATCCATAGGGAGGTGTAGTCGCTATTATGTGATGATGACATCACATATTCCGAAAACCCTTTGGATATGATAAGGAAGATCCAAAAAAATGCAATAAAGAAATCCTTCAGTTGTTATTCATAGTGCCTCAAATAGATGAGACAAGAGAAAGGGTTAAAATATTGACTGAGAGAGCACAAAAATTGCAAGTAAGCTATCATGAGATCTTTAATTATAGGATAAGTTTATTCATGGTTTTATATTTTGTACTCTTTTATGCCATGAACTAAAATATGTGTTGTTTTTATAGATTTTTTTGTGTCCTCATGATGTTGTTCACCATGATTAGGGTACTATAGGTGCTGCCCAAGGAGTAGGGGTTGGTACAAGTGTTGATCCTAATCTTCCTGTGCATACATCACATCATCCAACCCCATCATCCATGCCTATATTGTCGACTGAAATGTCAGAAACACAAAGCATGCAAGCATTGGGTAGTGCACCCTCTAGTAGCTGCGAACACATACCAGCACATGCATCAGGATATGTACTTGGGGATGCAGAGGCCACTAGTATTGGTGATGTTTTAGTAGAATTTCTTGGATCTTCCCGTATTACTAGTATGGGAAAATTTTTGGTCACATTTATGGTGACCAAGGATTTCGTTCCCATAAAGATAGAGAAGGTCCTAGGTACTTTAAAATGTTTGAATTATTATTATATATAATCCAATTGAAATTCACTTATTAATCAATCTTTTTAGACTAATGATCCCGTGATCATTTTGTAAGAAATGATGTTTTTTATAAACATCTAAATGATATTACATTGGATATCTTCGGGCCCGCCATACGTACACGGTGGAATTCCCAAAATAAAGATTTAAAAGATGAGCTCATTAACCGTTTAGTTGTGTTGTTCGGTAATAACACATTCAACCAAACCAAGGTCCTTAAGAAATCTAGTACCTATCTAAAGTATGTGAGGGACCAATATAGGTCACATTTAGAGAAGAACAAAAAGTATGAGCATCCCCCATGATTGTGGAGAGGGAGTGGAAGGACCTGGTGTCAGATGGAAAGGAGAAGGCTAAAAATAAAAAAGGAAAGACACCACTGGGCCAAGGAAGGTATGTGATACTATCAACAATGTAATTATATACTGATTACTCTTTCTTTTTACATAATCTAACGTATTTCAAACTTTTCATAGGCTGCCCCACACATCAAAGGAAACAAAGACAAGACTAGAAAAACACAAGAAACACAAACTTGGCTCTGGTGGTTATATGAAATTAGCCGCACGAATTGTAAGTATCAATAAATGAAATATTGCATCCAAATAATAAATTGTAAACAATTTTTGGTTTTTTCACACCATAGAAGCAAAATTCATGATCTTATGCAAAAATTCTGAATTCAATACAGTGCCCACAGAAGAGGACCTGAAGATTTCCTTCCAACAAGGCTATGGAGTCATGGTTGAAAGCCTAAGACTCTTGACTGGGTAAACACAAGCTTCCAATGCATCTGACACATAAGTAAATAAACTCAATGAAGTTTATTTAAAATTGAATATTGTGCAATCTATTCAATATTAATTTCCACCATAAAGTAATTATATGCCTATTTTTTTTAAACAGGCAAGAAATAATAATACTGAACATGACATTGGAATGTAGCCTGGTGAGGGTGGAGCACAAACTACAAATGAAGGTCATGGTGTGTGTCCTGGTATTGGATGTATTCATGTGCTATACAAAATGCAATATGGATTAATACAATTAAAAATCTTTAATTGAAATTGGTGTATTAACTAATGTAACCTTTCGTGTTTCAACTTTAGAGCATGTAGAGCGTGATCAACATGTTGAGCATGATTAGGCTAGACAAGATCAGGAACATGATGTGGCCCCATCAGGTAAAGAGGACCACTCTAATGTTCTTTTAAACATATTTGATTGCAATTGGTGTATTAATTATTGTAACCTTTCATGTTTCAACTCTAGAGGATTTAGAGGGTGTTCAACATGTTGAGCATGAGCCTATAAGACAAGATCAAGAACATGATGTGGCCCCATCAAGTAAAGAGCACCACTCTAATGTTCTTTTAATTAATGAAATACTTTAACATTTCTTTGCTATTGTAGCAGACCCCCCCTTGCAGCGACCTCCACGTCGTGAGTACACGACTAGGCATACATTAAGATCATGAGTAGAGGGAAAAAAAACTCAAGGGGGGACATATGATTTAGAAAATGATACTCCACTTCTTTTTTTAGCTGCAAAAAAGAAACAAAAAAAGTGATTGTAATCATATTATGACAACCATATATTTTTGATAATATGTTAATGAATGTTAAAAACTGATATTTTTGACAACCATATTTTTGATAATATGTAAAAATTGAATGAATGCGAATATGTTAATGAATGAATGTTATATGTTATTAATGGATGAACGAATAATTTTATATGTTATTAATGGATGAATGAATGAATCTTATATGTTATCAATGGATGAATGAATGATTAACGTTATATGATCAAGTATGGGGAATTGAGAGTGATGTGAGGGGGGGGAGGGGCCAAATGATCTTCCACCTTCACGTGGTTGGCCCTATTAAGTAGAGAATATTAAACTATACTTGAAACAAAGAGAAGATCAATAAGGTAATGCACTTTTCAATATTTCATTATGCTACACTTTTAAGCTTATGCAATTTTCATTATTCTCTTTGCTTCAATATGTTACCCGATGCACTTATTTTACTTTTTAACACATCTCATATGTTACCCTGGATGACAAATTTTGTAGGGGAGGCTATCTGTTAGTGTAATTAATTAATTAATTATTACACTAGCATAAGTTAACTTAGGTTTTAATTAATCATATTAGTCCTAAGTTGCATTTAATCATTTAATAAAGTTGTTGAGATAAGATTCCCTTCTAGAAGATGAGTTGTCTTTTCTAGAACTTATCTCCATCTTGTTATCATTCCCTACGTAGTTGGTTAGGGTTTCTTGTTGTCACATGAAGTGTGATTTGAACACTTGGCAACATCCTTTTCATTCTAGGTTTAGCACTTGCTTATATAATCAGGTATATGTACTCTTTGTAATTATCCATCTATCAATCAATCAATACTTTATTTGTGGTTGAATATTTCTTCAAACCCTTGTTTGTTTTCTCCATCCATTCTCTTCCTTGTGACAGGTATCCATTTGCATGCAGGTGATCTTGGAGTTTGAAGTTGGTTTTGACAACTTCTACACTATCTGCAGATGGATCCCATGTCGAATAGATTCCTTCAAGAAATTGTGTAAGGTCAGTACTTATCTTGGTTGAATCTTACTAATTCTTGTAAATGTATGATTTGGAAGGACAAAAATCACTAAAAATGTTGATTGCAACTTGAAAAGGATTGGAAGGACTAGGCTCCAATAAAAGAACTCACCTAATTTCCCTTGTAGGCACAATGTCTCATTTGGAAATTCAAGGATTAACACACATCAAGTACCAATTTGTGTTACATCCATGGATACAAGGCTTGAGAAAAGGAACAACATATTCTCAAAGGAACAATAATCATGATCAGTAGGGAACTTATTGTAAAAAATAAGACTTACAACCTCTTGTATGATCACTATCTTTGATCACTCCCAACATGGATTACAATAGGACTCAAAATGCATTCATGGATACCACTATGTACTTACAAAAATAGATTTGCATGGCCCTTTACAATCAATGAAGAAATTTACATTGAAAAGCATCAAATTCTAAGGGATCATTGTAAAAGAAATCAGTTTTACAAGATTGCAAGGTCACTATCCTTATGATCATTAACATTTGTCAAGACTCCATGTTACTAAAAAAAGATTCACATAATATTATTTTTTTATGATTTCATCAGGGGGACTTGATTATGTCGTGTTGTTGCTCTGTTCAGAAACCCTTGATATATATATTTTTTTTCTGGTAATCATCACTGCAATAGTGTATGCCATCTAGTTACTAAACCATTGTCCATTGAACTAGATAAAAGAATAATATGCATGCATGGATTGAACATTTGTTGTATTGATTGAATTTTCCTGCCAAAAGAGGGAATTTGGTTGTTCCTTGTTGGTTGAAGCTTAATTATTGCATGACTTGCCAATGCTGATGCATTGACCATTTTTGCAATAGTGAATGTAGTATTTTACAATCATACACCTCAAGAGCAGTTTCCTATTCAATGACTTGTCAAGGTAGAGATCACTGAGAGATTCTGGATAGTAGATAAAAATTTCTATTAGCAAGGCTATGGAGCCATGGCTACATTGGGCTTTTGTTGATTCTTCTATTTCATCTTCTTGACTCTAATTGCCCATTTTTGGATTTCCATCTTAGGCCTTTTCACACTCATGTAATTGAGCAAATTAAATGAAATCGTGAAGACAACAAGACAATTATCACCTTTTTTCTACTTTAGTTTCAAATAATTAACAACAGTTGCATAGAGGAACATAAAGGGTGACCTTATTCTATACACAACCTATACACTTAATATGTAAGACTAGAAACAACAATCTAGCTTTGCCAATAATTGAGTACATACACCCCTTAAGTAGAATACCCTATCTCTTGTTTTCCATAGTAGTGTGCAATAGCTTAGTGAAGTGCTATACGATGGAGAAAAAATTGGTACAAAATCAATTGTAAATATTTTAATTGCACACATATTGTTTACAAATTTAATTTTATTAAACTCTAGAGTAACTTTTATTAAATTTTGGATGTGATTCTGATTTTGAATTGACTTGTTTTGAGATTTGGAGATACCGACGCATTATAATTTTGTATGCTCATTTCAAATGAAATAAGTTCCATCCTACCTACAACTATGATAACAATTGATTCTTCTGAATGTCAATTTTTTTGTATTGAAGTTTTTTTCTTTGATGCAGTGTTAACAGATGCAAACACATGTTAGCCGAGATTGCTGTCAAAGCAGTTCTTGCTATTGCAAATTTAGAAAGAAAGGATGTTAATTTGGATTTGATTAAAGTTTAAGGAAAATTTGGTGGAAGGTTGGAAGATACAGAGATGGTTGAAGGCATTGTTATTGAAAAATATATGATTCATCCACAAATGCATAAAATAATTGAGGATGCAAATATAGCTAACTTGACATGTCATTTTGAGCCACCAAAGCCAAAGACAAAGCATAAGGTTGACATTGATACCATTGAGAAGTTTGAAGCTTTATGGGGGTAGGAAAGACAATAATTTGATGATATGGTTATGAGGTGTAAGGTAATCAAGATCTGTCTTCTTACTTCAGAATCGTACCTATTTTTATGTTGAATTTTCTTTATAATTTACTGAATAGTTTATGAGCCATGCTATTCCTATTTTGATAATCTCATTGTCTATAGTTGAATAGTCTTTTGGAATTCACTTCTATGATAGTTTTGTCACTTTGTCAGTTGGGATTGCTAGTTGATATCAATGAGATGTCACTTCTGAAAATTCTTTAGAAAAAACACACTGTAGAGAAAATTAAAGTGAGAGTAGAGTTGAAATATTTTTAACATGATTTAAAGGTGATTTTAATGCATGTAAATGAAAAAAATCAGTCAATGAATGTTGACCACGATTCATCGATTTTATTTTAAAATGCAATTTTTGCAATTAATTGTGTGGTTTTGCCCATTAATTTTTTTTTTTTTAGTGATTAATCTTTGCATTTTTTATGATTAATTATGTGTTTTTAGAAATTAATTATTGTGTTATTTATGATTTTTGCTTATTTGGTTGAAAGTATTTGGAATTATTTTTTGTCTTGGTAATCTATACATGCTACTGCAATAAAATCTTCTATAAAGTGTGCAAATTTGAAATATGTTCTTTATCGAGGATTACCATAAAGGAATAACTTTTATATCCATTAATCAACAATAACAATAAAATCAAGAAATCATATAGACTTGATTTATTTGGATAAATCCTTACGCAAGAAAACTCCATTGGAGAAAGAGGACAAGTATGTATAAATTTTCAATGTACATGAGACAATGTCAACACACCAACACTTTGTGCTTTGAAAAAAATCTAGCAGAAACCATGTAACTATAAACAATTGTCTATAAATCATTCTCTATTTTAGTCTCCCGAATCATTTATCTTGAAGTTTTAGTCTTCATTCCCCCTATCTTATTATTAAAATTTGATACATCTTTCATAGAGAGAGATTGAGAAATCATTAGATGCTATGTAGATATGTTTGCAACAAATTGATAATGTAGTTGCATATCAATTGTTGACAACATCAGAGAACAACAATCATGGTCTATTGTTGGTGCTCAATTTTCTCATCACGGGCTTTAAAGGAATAGATTTGTGACAAAAATCATGGTTCTTTAAAATGAACATAGCGACAAGGCTCCAATAAGAAAACTCATCCACACAAATAATAAAATTCATTCAAATGTATGTAATAGCATACATTTGAACGAATAATTATTTTATAAGAAAACATAGGGTTTGGTCGCAATTTCGACGGACATAAATCGACGATCCACTAAAAATTCTGACAAATTTTATTTACTCACGATGATATTTTTGTCGTAATGCCATGCTCGACATCGTCAAAATTGCGATGAACGTTTGCTTTTTTTTTTACGCTTTCGAAGAGGCATTTCACTTTGTGTTGTGGTTAATTTTTGTCACTAGATGGACAAAAGATGAGTCAATTTTCCAACAAATAAAGTTGTCAAAATTGTGATGAATGTTTGGTGTTTTTGTGACACTTTCGAAGAGGAATTTCACATTGTGTTTGGGTTATTTTTAATCGCTAGATGGATGAATAATGCATCGATTTTTTGATGAATAAAGTTGGTCGTGAAAGTGACAAAAATCTAGCGACGAAACTCATATAAGTGTTTTGCCAGTATTTCGACAATAGTTTTTCAATATGTCAACAAACGTTCGTCAGAGTTTGGAGTCAAATAAAATAGTGATTGAATCTGATATTTGTACATGACATTCAAATTTTGATGATATATGAGATGTCTTGATTCAATTATGATGTGATTCTTTATTATTTTGATGTTATGTGATCTTTATTTTATGTGTTATGATCATGTATGAATGCATTTATTTATTTATGCTTTATGATATAATATAATTTATGATGTGATGCATATATGATATGCGATGTATGATATATGTTATGGATGTGATGCAATGGATGTTTTATTCTCTTTTTCAACATCTTTTTTTATGTATTTTCCATATGATGATGTCATGCTTATGATACGATATGTAGATGATATGATATGATTATGAAGGATGTATGTATATTGAAGGCTTATGGATATAGGATGTATGCATTGTGATTTTTGTTGACTGTCATGATACCATGTTAGCACAAAAAGAAGATAGAAGAATAAGACCAATGGATTAACCATTGATTTTGAGATTGTATTTAGAAGTCCAACAAGCCTATGATTCGTCGAGACTTTATTAGATATGGTGATGAGATTGATGATATGCTCATTTCTGGGATTGGGACACTTTGTCATTCCTTATTTTTGATATTGTAGGAGTAAATGATGACTCCACAACACCCCTAGGAAAAATTGCTAGACAAAAAAAACTTCCACAAGAGAGAGAATGGAAAGAAAGCTTGCATCAACAATGCAAGATTGAATAATGGTTGAATATGTTTGAATAAGCTTGGATTGATTGAATACAAATGTATATGAGATGCATTGCTTATAAAGGCAAGGTAGAGATGTAGGATTAGGAAAGATCATGAGAAGTGTATTAATCATATTTTTATGAGACAACTAACAAATTAACTACCTAGGAATCAAGAAATACTAGCTAGATAAGACAAGTTTTAGAAAATCCAACTAAGACTTCTAGAAATAATCTTATATCCTAAGTAAACTTAACTATGTGAATATGTCCCATAATTACCTACTGAATGAATTAGCTAGGTATAATAAATTTATTCACACCAACACCCCCCCTTAAGTGCAACTTAGGGAGAATATTATTATGAAAATTATGCAAAGATGATTATGAAGATGGGTCTTGACTACTAGGCCATGTTAGGTACCCATTTAAAAATGAAAATGAAATCAATACAATCATTCTCTCACAAGCAAAGAAAAGGAGAAAACCTAGTGGGACAAAAATCCTCTCCAAAAGAGAGAAAAGAAAAGAAAAGAAACATGATGTATGAAGGACTCAATGATAGCCCCCAAGGACTACATCCATAATATGTATACAATCAATGACCCCCCATACGAGGGTAAAAGAGAGATAAGATATCCCCCCAGAATGAAGAAGCTCCAGTGTTGATGAAGAATGCCTAAAAAAAAAGGGTGATCCAATGCCTGCAAGAAACACATCTCCCCTTAGGAAGAAAAAAATTCATAAGCTGATGAAGAAGCCACTCCATGTCCAACTATAATGAGGAAGAATGAATGCTCAACATTTATGCCTTTGAAAACTGAGTAGGAGTCTCCAAGATTGAATAAGTCACAACATGATCATGGCCAAACTCAACCAAGGAACATGACAAATCAAGTGAAGGAGGAGACTCATGAATGTCAATCTCCAAAGATAGAGTAGATGGCATAATAGTTGTGCTGAAACTGTCATCAAAGAGGAGAGAAATCCCCTCAAGTGTGTCCTCTAAATCTGCAGTATGAGACTCCATGAACAAGTTAGAGATACCTCTCAAATACTCATCCCACAAAGCAAGATTTGAAAAATTGTGATCATCCTATTGAATAGAAGCATTGATTACTGAAGAAGCAAGAGGTGGAAGAGTAGGAAGCTCAACACTAGTCTCTAGAATACCAAGATGTAGATGACCAAACTGTTGATGGTGAAAATGACATAAACAATGTTAAAACAAAATATTTCTATTGTATTTCTCCTGATAAGGAAAGAAAAAATATAGTAGCCTAACTCCCAAGGTCTTGGTAGTTGGTTCTCAACTGTTTGGTGTCACTCAATTGGTTCATGCAACTATAATGTTCAAGGGGCCTGTGCTGGTAACAAAGAATGCAAGCAATGACTCATTTTATCGAACTGTTTTAGTAAATCGAGGGGGTTTCAAACAAAAGAAAAAGATAGCTCAAAGGGTAAACTAGTAAACATGAAAAAAACTCATCTAACATCCGAACATATATCTTCAACAATGAATATTTTCCAACAGATCAAGAAAAACCAAAGCATGATATAATTTATAGAATAATCTATACCATTGTATGCATCTAAGGTGCTTATTTTAATTCGCCTATCACAACTATCTCAAACATTCCAAAAAGAACACATATTCATTCATTGCCAAGATCATAGATCAACAGACTTCAAAAAATTTAATTCAATGATAATCTAAGAAGATAATCCTTAAATCCGGTTCCTTCTAAGGACTTTCATCACAAAATAAACTCCTATGCTTTAGCACAATCACTATCATACATATATATTATAACTTATCAGACTTATCAAGTAAAACAACTCAATTCTAACACCATATTGCGAAAACCTATAATTTTATTTAACTGTAAAAATCAAGTAAAAATGTATCTCTGTAATAACTATGCAAAATTATCTCCTAATATCAAGTAGGCCAATTCTATTCTCTATTAGCCAACCCTTACAATATGATACCCACAGGGTATTTATAGATATACAAAATTTGAAATCCACTTCTATTTTAAGTCATCCACCCTTTTAGGGTTTTACAATTATCCTTGGAAACTCAGTTAATCTGGAAGAAAAGAGAATAGAAAATAAGAAAGTCATGCGCTCCAAAATTGTCAGTGCTGCATGCAACATTTAAAGAGGAAGAAAGCCATGCATGCAAGAGAATTATGCATGTGAAGTTGGTTCTGCAATAAACTCGTCATAACTGGCGAAGACTTGTTGTAATACATCTAATTCTGGCCCATCAACCCAACTGTCTTCAAACTTAATTCGCTCCAATTCTGCTACAACAAACTCTCTCATATCCTTCATCTTTGTCAACTCTCTTTTAGCAACCTTTATCTCTTCCTTGACACCCATCAGCTGATCTATCATCAGATCTTCACCATCATCCCCTTTCTGCATGAGTCCTTTAAACCTTTCATCCCATTTCTCTTTTATCTGGCTCAAAGGTAGGCCTTCCTTTGTTAGTATATTAACATCTACTATGATAGTGATGACCACCTCCAATTATTCAAATTGTTCAGTTAGATTATTAACTGCATCTTGGACCTCATTTCTATGCTTGCACAAGAAATCTGTTCTGAATCAGATTATATGAGAGGTCTTTTCCACAAAATCTTGAAATCCTCCTCGAGTATTGACTACTCAAGAAGAGTAGTCAAAGGTAATGCATCAACCTTCTTTAATTTCTGACTATACTCTTTATATTCCTCTTCCTGCTTCTCCAATGCCTCAATATATTGATTCATTTCCCTTATCAATTCTTTTGTCCCTTTGTAAACCTCAAAGCCTTCGACGAAAACTTCACCTACTTCTTGATTTAACTTGTCAACCCACCTATCTAACATCTCCGCTTTGCCCCTTACTTGCACTAAATCATCTACCTCCTTTTTGCTTAGCAAAATTGGAGTCTCAATAGCTGCTACCTGTTGTGATCTTGGAGAAGAGACACTTTTCAAAAAGGAATGCAATTGATCCAATTGAGCCTTAAGCTCATCTCTCTTATACTTATCCTTTAACATCCTTGACTTGGTTGTCAAAGCTACCACATCAATTAGATTCATCTGCTGATTCCTGGTAGGCCTTCCCAAGTTGACAGTACTTAATTGATAATCCATTAACTGCATGTCTCCTACCTCCTTTTTTGTCATTGATATGGCACACTCAACAATAATTTATCCCTTGTCCATGAGCCTGGTGGAGTGTATGATCTTGGCATTCTTTTTAGGCCTTTCTTGTTCAATATCCTTCATCATATCCTCCTAATTGAGAGGTTGTGAAGGTGTTATTGTTCTTTTTCTATAGGTCCAATTTTAACCAAGTGGCAGCACTTGGAGCAGTAGTCATCATAGTGGAAGAAGAAGCAATAGTAGTAGTAGGGGGTGGTTGCACATTTACCTGGGGTTGAGAATTAACCCTTGGTTCCTCTTGTTGTTCTTGGACCACATGCATTTGTACATGCTTTTCAGCCTCTTCCTTATCCTTTTGTTCCTGCATCTTCTTACCTTCTTCTTCCTTCTTCAACCTCTCTTCCTCCAATTGTTCTCTCTCCAGTTTTTCTTTCTCCAAACTTTCCTTTTCTAGTATCTCCTTCTCTAATATTTCCTTCTCTAGAGCTTCTTTTTCCAGTTTCTCTTTCTCTAAAGCCTCTAATTTTTCTTTTATTATTTCTCTCTCTAAAGCTTTAAGTTTTTCTACCTTTTCTTCTTCTTGTTGTTGCTTTCTAACTAGCTCTTTGGTGTCCTTTTCCTTCCTCAATCATTCTACTTCTTCTTCCTTTTGGTGAGCTTCCTCGGCAAGTTTTAACTTGGCAACCAAGACTTCTTTCTCCCTCCGATGTCTTTCCTTCTCTTCCTCAAGGTCATGAATCTTTTGTATCAATTTCAACTTATCATTTTCCTCCTTTACCTTGAGTTCATGTTCCTGTTGCCTTTGCTGCATCTCTACTTGATCAACTCTTGACTTAGCTTCAATTTTTTGCTACTGTAATATGGCATCGGCTTGTGTCTTGGCATCCATTACCTTTTGCTTCTCTATTGCAGTAGCTTTTGAATCGACATCCTTTTTAACTTCTTCAAACAATACCCATTGCTCCTCTTGTGTCATTACCTATTCAGTATCCTCCTCTAGAGGCATATTCTCTTGTACATCCTTCTCTGACATAGTCTCATCCGAGTCTGTTCCAATATCATGAATCTCTACCCCTTTTCCCTTCATGGTTTCAGCTATGTCATAAAGAGTTTCCTTGAGCATCTCTCCACTTTTCTTCTTTGCAAGCGGGACTTGAGTAGAAGATTCACCTAATGTAGGTGTTGAAACAACCGATCCCATTTGAGCATCTCCTTCTTGTGTTTCTGCTTCATCAACTGCTGCTTCAAGCTCTATTTATTCAATATCTAGAGGAAGGAACTCCAAAGGCTCTTTGGGAGGTGTCTTTCTTTTGATCCTTTTATACCCTTTCCCCTTTTTAGGAGCTGGTCCTTCAGGAGCTTTGGTTCTTAAAACAAACCATTGAACACTTCTATCCAAGACTGCTCTTCCTATCTGCTTAATATCAATAGTTCCCCACTATCCCAGTCAATTGGATCCAGAATTTTAGTTCCAATGTTCAAAGCTTCATAAGATGGATCCAATACAACTCCATCATCCACCAAGGTGTCAGGAATGTCATTCTTGACTCTGAACTCTGACATGAGTGAGATAGGTAATCTCTCATAATTCTTCTTTCTCAAATCATATTCATCCTATTGGTCACTCCAAAAATATTCTAATAAGTTGAAATGCTTTTCAAACACAGAAGGCAACAAGGCATTCATATTACCCTTTGGGTCAAAGTGCTTCCGAGCTATGTATAAACCTAACTTTAACTGTATCAGCTCACTGCAGACCACCTTTGCTCCTACCAAATGTTGACAACTATACTCACCCAACTTCATGGGGAACTTGTGACATCTTGTCTTATGTTTTAATCCAAACCGAGCATTAACTCCAAGATCCTGATATACAAATTCCATCAATACTATCCTGTTATTGCAACACCTTGGCAATAGATGTGGATGGCCTTCAAAACTAGCTAGCCTGAAATATGTAAACCTGGGGTATTGAATATACCAACATCCCCATTCAGCAATGAATGCCATGGCTTCTTGACTTAGTCTATACCCTGCATCTCCATTGAGTTGGTTAATGACCACATATATGAATGCATCATTAAACCTTCTGTATTGATTCTCAACAACTTGTAGGGACAATTGGTTATAATGCTCCCATACCTTCTTCTATCCATCTAACACTCCCATTATCCCCACTCTATTCAAACTTGGGAAGATACCCAACCTTGCTGCTGCATACACAATGTAAGAAGTCATAAAAAAGAATTTAGTCTCCCTAATATTGGTCAGTTGATCATGAATAGCATCTGATACAATCATCGGCCAATCAAACTAATGGGTGCCATTTAAAATTATCTAGATGAAGGGAAACATCCACTCCTTGAAATGAAGGGAAACTCTCTTCCCAGAAGCCCTAGATAACATCATTATTAAATCTGATACTTCTTTATAAAAATCTGCCCTCTTTGGTTGGTGTGCAAGCTTGGTTAGAGACTTCTTCTCTATCTTCAACCATTTTTTGTTCCAGTGGGACTTATTGGATTCCTTATATTGATTGTACTTCTCTAAGGCCTCTGCTTCATCCAAATGCACCAAATTCTTGGGATCTAGGACATTAAATATACTTTGAAACATATGAGGAGTAAGATCAATGATTACATTATCTTGGGAATCCATGCATTGTCGGGTAGCAGGATTATAAGCACTTGCTGCTATCAAGATTAACTCTAGGCATTAGATTGATAGAGGAAACAGTGTGATATGAGCCAAACCAAAATCAACAATTCTCTTAGTTCTAGGGGTCACATCCTCATTGAATGTATCAGTATAGGCCTCCTCAAAGTTGCACTGGCCCAAAATTGTATTAGTGATGTCAAACCAATTTGATTCTACTTTGCTCACTGTGACAACATGACTCCTATGATTATACCTTAAGGTATAAGTTAAGTGTTCCAGATTTATCTTCTTTGATTTGGTTACTACTTTTGATGTTCCTGCAGGCTAGTTCCTTTGAGAGGCTTCTCCTGATGTTCCTGAAATCCTCTTTAGCTTTCCTTCAACAAAACCTCTAGTTAGATCTCTAGATAAACAACTCAAAATATGTCTTAAAACCATACCTTTTATAGACACATCAGAGGCGGAACCAGGTAGCAAACATCTTAAACAATCCTCTTTTAACATACTGCTAGGATCGAAGCAAAAAATGTTACTTTCATTCTACTAACAAGAAGCGGGCTCAGAGTCAGAAGTGAAATAGTGATTGGAACTAGAATCGAAATGGAAACTGATTCGGTTTCCTTTAGATTTTCTGTTTTCATATTCCATTTCAGTTCCACTTCCGCCTCCACCAAGGTTAATCATTTTCATGAAATAAAGATTCTTACTACAAGCGGAGTCAGAGACAGGATGGAAAATGGAATTGACACTAAACATTAAAAATATATCCAAAACTCTAAATCAATTCCGATACCGCTTCCTGCTATGCTGACCATGACGTCATCAATGATTTTATCCATTTAATGATTAAAAATAATGTCATATTAAATGAAATAAAGCTTAAAATCTAGCATAAAAGGACCATGCCCATATGAACATGAGGGCGACTGTATTTTAGGGCATCATATTTAATCATTTTTAGACATGATCACAAAAACGCATAAAAAACCCTAACCCAAAAAAACACGATATAAGACTAGGGCACAGATTCAACCCCTCTACTTTAACCAGATTGAATGCGCAAAAGATTCTAAGTAAAGCCTACCATTTTACTCAACCCTAACTCACTGCAAAATACACTAATTTAATCCATCTTACTGTAAATCAAAAGCAGCATGATGTGATCACGAAAAAAAATATGTGAAAGTGACCGTGCCCTAACTCACTATAAAACCAGAAATCCAAGCATAAAATCCAAAATCAAGAACATCAAACAAACAAAGAAAAATGAACACACCAACCTACTGAAACAATAAACTCGCCCAAAGATCTAAATCAAACAACAAGAACAAAGAACACGAAAGCAAAATAAAGAGAAAAACAAGAATAGGAACCCTACCTCAAATGCAAAAACTTGGCTAACCTTCTGAATTGATTCGCGAGCAACTATCTCCTCCTCCAATTGATTGACTCAGATGAACTCCACAGCTGCTTTATTTCGCTCTTGATTCTTTAACAATGATAATAATAGCGCATTTAATCCCTAATGAAGGTAAAAATAAGAGTTTCTACCTACGCATGACAGCTGTCATTAATGCATTAAATGCAATTAAGTGGAGTCGGAATTGGAGAATAAAAACTTCACTACAGTGCGACTTTGCTAAAAATTCAATGACAAAGAAATGGCGGGAGCAGAATCGAAATGGAAACTGATTCAGAAACTTCAGAAATTTCCCAACTTCATTCCCATTCTGGGTCCGGGTCTGCCAACCAAGCATAAAAAAAAATCAAATACAGAAAGTAAAATAAAGAGACCGACATAATAAAACATAACACAAGGACTTAGTCTAAAACCAAATTTGAAAAAGCAGAAGTGGAGACGGGATGGATTTTGATTTTGCAATTTTTCAATAAACTCCAACTTAACATCCTCTCCAGCTCTAACTCTGACTCCGATAAAGACAAAACAAAAGGCCAGAAAAGATAGACTGTCGAGATGGGGATCGGATCAAGTTTTGAAAGAAGTTTCAAAAACCAATTTGGTTTCGGCTCCGATTCCGACAGACTAAACCAAAGAAAAACAAAGTGTTTGAAACAAAAGACTCCAAACTTTGTTTGAAAACAACAAAAGATAAAAAACACAAAAGGGGGACCCATTTTGACCAAGGCAAAAGATGGGGTTGTTATGCAAGGCATAACACAAACTTCTCCTCACTAACATGTTTCACACTCAATGAAGTGTATGATGTAGTCAAAGGAACATTATCTTCTTTTGAAGCAAAATATAAAAAAGAATACACATGAGATGAATGATCAACCATCCCGATAGCAACAATATCCCTAGTCTCCAAGTCCCTTATGTACACCCTATTAGGAGTGAACTCAACTATTTTACCTTGACCCCTATGAGTCATTTGATAAATAGAAAGGAGATTAGTGGGCAAGGAATGAAAAAAAAGTACATCATTGAAAGTACCTTCCCCCATATCAATAGAACCCTTCCCACTTACCTTCATATATGTATTGTTACCCATCAATATATGAGGTGAATTACAAGGCTCAAAAGAAGAGAACATATACATAGAAGATTTCATCTATTAGATTTAGGACTTCCATAGGCCAAGAGTGCTTTTCCTTTCATTTTGTGTAGCCCAGATGTAGATCTTGTGTTCTTTGGCTGAGATGATGATGAGATGATGATGAGGGTGCTGCCGATTGATATGTTGAATAATAATACAGTGATGAGGGCAGTTGAATGTTATTCTTTTGAAGAAGGTGCGTGAGCTCATCAATATTCTTATTGTAACATCTCTCATCATGTCATATCCTTTTACAATATGCACATTTGAACTTCTTCTTTTAGATGATTCCTCTTTAAAAGAGGATGTGGAATCAGGAGTGCTACGTGAAGGAGGATATTTACCTTTCTCATTAGACTTGGGAGCCTTGTTCTACTTATTACCTTTTCCACTTGATGCCTTTGTATCCTTTGCAAGAACAACATGAGATGTAGAAGACTTCAATGTGCCCATGTCTACCAACATTTTGTGAGCTGAGCTGCAAATTCATCAATAGAAGGAATTTTATATGCATTTCCAAGGGAATCCATAGTAGCATAGAATGTAGAAACAAACACTAAATAATTAGGACCAAGCTTAGAATAATTGAAAGAATCAAATGTTCATCCTCTTTAGTGAACCCACAATTAGATAAATATAATCTTAGAGAATTAAGCTTAGAGAAGAGGTCTTGGATATTGTAAAAATATGATGAACTAAGACTCATTAGTTCATTCTCAAACTTAAATTTCCTCATCTTATCTATCTTACCAAATAGACTCTCTAAAGTAGTCCGAACTTGATTATGATGTGTGCAATATGTAACATGATATTTAAGATCTGGAGAAATGGACAAAAGAAGATTACCAAGAGCTTTGTCCCTTCTATCAAGCCATTTCCTTGTTTTTGTAGCTCCATTAGGTTCTAGATCTTAGCCATATATGATTATTTGCAACTTCAATTTTAACAATAACATCCCCATTCATGATTTCCACTCATGATAGTTAAATTGGGTTAGAAGTACAAATTTTGGAAAATCCATGATAAAATCAGATATTACAAGAGAGGAATAATAAAATCCCTTCATAATTTAGGAAATTAACCCCTTTGTCCCAAAAAATTTTACACTTTTTTTCAAATTTACAACAAAGTACCCCAAACTATCAAATCAACTTCAAACTGAAATTATGAAAATTTAGAAACAAATTTGCAAAAAGTGCATGCTTAGAACTGAAGTGCTGCTGAATACCTTCCCAATGCCATAAATTTGGGAAAAATTGGAGTCTGAAGCAAAAAGATATGAGATCAGAGGCAAAAAATAATAATCAGCTCCAACCTAGAAAAAATGGCACAAAATTGCAAAATTTCTGCAAAACATTTGCACCACTGAAAAATTGAGACTTCCATCTTTCTGACGATTTTTTTTTTTTTGAAAAATGACCTCCGTTTGCAAAAGTTATGATAAAATTAAAAAAATGGTTGTTTTGGGCACCTTTTGAATAACCAGGGGAAAAAATTTAATCCTTAAAGCAAACAAAGAATCAACCCAATCATAATAATTTTGGCTTTAAGGGAGGTCTTTGTCGGCATTAAAATATTTTTTTTATAATATAAAAAAGGCTTGGAAAATGTTGGACTTTTAAAAATGGCTAATATAAATGAACCAGTGATAATATATAAAGGTAATACTTGTGATGGATGCACTGATTGGATGGTACAAGTTGACCAGAGGGTGCATCAAAGGTGGTGTGATGGGTACGATGTGATAAATCTAACATGGACCAAGTTTTAGAGTGCACATGGGCCAATAGAGGTGGAAAATGTAATCGGTGGTGAGAAATTTGATGTCGATTTAATAAACAAAGCCTTGAATAAATATAAACCTGCAAAAATAAAATCTTCGTACCAACTCGAAGTTATAGGCGATTTGAACAGGAAACGATTGTACTATAGAGAATATGTTGATACTTTAGAATATTTTTCCAAAAATTATAAAACTTTTCTCGACAAAATATAAATTCCCCAATACAATTTTTGATAGTCTAGATATTTAGAAAATTGTCCAATAAAATATTCAAATTATATAATATTTTCCAAATGTTTTTATGCAAAAAATAAAATATGATGACAAGTACCGCTCGGGAGGTCATACAACCTTTTCGGGCAATTTGTTTTTCCTCAAAAACTAAATTTTTCAAAAATGGATGAATTTACAATAAAAATTCATCCATGGAGCCTTCTAAGCACAATGGTGATGCAAATATGGGCCCAAAGTGCTCTAAAAAAATAGTGATCTCCTAGATCGGCTTCTCTTCACACTTTTCCAAACCCTTCATAGATTAGCCAAAACACATCCAAATTTGATGAAAAAAAAGACAAACCTGACTTTCTTTGAAACCCTGGATTCTACCATGAGGTCCTTGAAATGCCAAAATGCATTGAGAAAAATATTCAAGACAACATGAAACCCTCAAATATGGAAAGGAATCTATAACTCTAGAGCTCTGATACCATATAGGAGTAAATGGTGACTCCCCATCACCCCCAAGAATAGTTGCTAGACAAAAAATCCTTCTACAAGAGAGAAAATGGCAAGAAAGCTTGCTTCAACAATGTAAGATTGAATAATGGTTGAATATGCTTGAATAATTTTGAATTAATTGAATGCAAATGTACATGAGATGCCTTGATTATAAAGGCAAGGTAGAGATGTAGGATTAGACAAGATCATGCAAAGTGTCTTAATCCTATTACATGAGACAACGAACAAACTAACTACCAAAGAATCAAGAAATACTAGCTAGATAAGATAAATTCTAGAAAATCCAACTAAGACTTCTAGAAAGAATCTTATATCCTAAGTAAACTTAATTATGTGAATATGTCCCCTAATTACTATAAGAGAGGGGAACCACACATTGCAAGGCCCTAGTTCATGAAAGGCCAAGAGCAGAAAGGTTTCCATAAATTACCTCAATTTGAAGGACAATTAGGATAGGAGGGATGAGAATGATGAAGAGTACATGTCCTTCGATCACTCTGTAATCTTGAGAAATGAGGGGAGACTAGATGAGTTGCTTTTCAGATTCAACTCTGTGTCTTAGGTAGCTCTTTGTCCAAGGATAAAAGTGTGGTTCTAGGATGACAACACGGCGCACTGGCGTCTCACAGGTGCATTGGCGTCTGTATGATTAGAAGACTAGAGAAACAAGATTGGAATCCCAAAAAGGACTAATAGTCTAGTTTGGAAATTTTGGGAAGTAAAAAAAAAGACTATGAAAAGAGAAAGGTAAATATAGATATGATAAAATAAGTATATTACTACAAGGGTGACAAAGACAATTTCGTAGAACAATCCTCTTTGCAACTTGCTTCGAGTTCTCTCCACCTGCACAATCAAAGAGGGAAAGTGTTGGGGTTGTTTAGGGGCATACCTCAGTTAGATCGTGTCTTGGTGTTTCCACCTCCACAGACAACCAATTTTGTAATGATAGAAATAATGATAAAGAAGGGAAATACAAGCTATGCATGGAAGAAACACTACAAAATAATATGTGCTTACTCAATCGAATATGATAGAGGAGATGAGAGGAGCTTACCATCTCCATCCAAAGTTCTCAAGGCTTGTGGAGGAGTGAATGAGAGGAAATCAAGCCTCTATTGCCATGGTGTTTGTCTTGCGCTCACACTATCAAAGTGATGGAGTGGTAGATTTCTGCAATGGAGTGAAGGATGCTACTAGAAAACTTGAAAATGGATGCTCAAAGCATGAAGAGAGTGTGCCAACTTGTTCAAAAATTATAATGAAGAGGGATATGGATGAAAGAGTGAAGATTATGAAGAGATGGATGAAAAACAACCATATTTGGGTCGACCGGCCAAAGAGGAGCATTACACTTTGACTCCCAATTGAGAGTGTAACATCTCTATAGTTTCTAGCAGCAGGAATCTTCCAGGGATTTAAGCATGCCATGCAGACGTCTGCACAACGTGTGGGAATCCCCAATAGAAATACCCCCATCGACACACAAACAAGGCACCAAGTGGAACGCAAGCAATGAGATTAAGTGGTATTAAACCTTTACTTTTGGTTTTCTAAAGTGTAAGGAGGTAAAAGGGAATTTGCATTAGGGGTGCAAATTCACACATACAATTTCCCCCACTTTAGCGAGCACGAGTACCGATGAATTCTTTGGTAAAGTAGAGTAGTAAGAAAGTAACAAAGTAAGAGTTGTATACCTAAACTGATGAGGAATTAGAGCATGGTTTGGAAAACTCAAAAGTGCAGGAAAGGACTTCATAGTTCCATAGAACTACAAAGATGAAGTATGAAAGTACCTCACAGGCTCACGGTCCTGCAAGGGGGGTATCCTTCAAGAACTCTCACATGAAGGAAACTAGGAAAAGCACTTTACAACCTCACAGACCTATAAGGAAGGTATCCCCCAAGAACTCTCACATGAGGGAGATTGAATAAAGGGGACTCTACAAACTCAAAGATGGAAACATGTTTACCCATAGGTAGAACACATTAGGAAGCAGCTGTGCAAGCCAGTGAATAGACAGTCACGCAGACCATTGCTAAGTTGTAATAATTTCAAAGGGGTCCCTTGGTAACCCTTCAAAAGGAATGAGGGTCTACTCAAGTGATGTGTTGTTTGAAAGGTAAAGTCTAGTCAGGTTGCTCCTAAGCTAGATGTAAAGATGTGAATACGGTCTTGTCGGGTTGCCGCTAGACTAGACAACGAGGTGTGAAATCGGTCTAGTCGGGTTTCCCTCGAGCTAGAAGCCATAGAAATTTGTTGAAATCTTTTAAAGGGGTCCCTTGGGAACCCGACATGAAAAGGAGGGGTCCACTCAAGCGACACACTATTCAAAAGCTATTGTCTTCCTTCTCAAATTGATTCATCACCAAGGAATCCTTTTGAAAGATGTTCACTTCATCAAGGAATTTGAAAGGAAGGAGAGGTTCTCCTACTAGGGGAATAATAAGACTGTTCCCACTTCGGAAGAGGGTTTCCAAGTCCTTTATTTACAAACCCATGATGAAGGAAACATATTCCGCTAGGATTTCAAGTTGAGAATGCAATTCTGACAACAAAGTGTGTGAAGGGTCTTTGAGAAAAAAATCGTTTAGCAATGAATGCATTTCCTAAAGACCATGTGATATAGAAGAGACACCACAAATGAAAAGGGACAACTCAAGCAAAGAAGAGAGAAGGATAAAGAGTAAAGGAAAATATATCACACACAAAGGTTACAGGGGATTTGGTTTCATGGGGTCAGACCCACCTTTATTTATATATAATAGTTAACCATGATAAGAGGTGAAAGATCATCAATCCCCAACCAGATGAGGAAGAATGCATGGAAGACAATTTTATTTTTTGGGTCAACATGGAAGGAGGCCTAAATGCTACCGACGCTTTGCATCATCCCTAATTTACTAAAAATCAATCACAAACATGGAAGAATAGAGATACATATAGAGGAAGGTTTACAACATAAACACCACACCTGTATCCAAGCACCAATAGGGGTGACGAGGGTCATCAAGGAACATATAACACAATTACGAGGGAACACATCACAACACACACTCATCTAATCTAAAGATCAAGAAGAGAGTTTTCCCCTAACACTCACCAACCAAGAGGTCATCAGCTTCCCACTGTAGATCATCATAGGGGGAAGGATGGCGAGCCTACAATGGTGTAATGTTAATGGGAGGAGATTTCAATCCTCTCATGACAAGGGCCAAGGTAGAAAGACCTATAAAGTCTCTGTCGCTCAGATCTTGTTGGTCCAACGTCAACGACTTCACAAAGATCACTAACAAGGTCAGAACTTCATCCACCGAGTTAAAAATGCAGTTAATGGGAGTGTCATGTTTCACCTTGGTGGATGGAGGGGTTTGCACTCAAGGTTCACCACTAGGCTCACCAAGAGACTTGAGAGCAGTGAAAATCTCAGGGGAGGCTATGAAGGGTTTCGTTACTAGGACAAAACAAGTCAATTTGTGGCCACCTTTTGGAGAAGGTGGGCTCTTCTTATGTCATCCATTTCTGGAGGGGCCATGCTCTACCTTATTCTTCATCGGAGGAGGTGAAATCCCCACAGATGAAACAAGAAGGTTCAAGGGAGAAGAGGAAAGAACCGCAGTAGACACAACTGATGTGTTCACCATGTCCATGGGCTTTTGGAAAGGCAAGACGTCTAAGATGAAAGTCAAAAAGGGAAGCTTCACCGAAGGAGTGATGAACACTTGTACCCTTCGAGGCATATGTGCACTCATAGCAGGATCCAAAAGAGATTTGAAGATAGAAGGAGGGAAAGAGGAAGACACAACAAGATGTGTCATCTTCTCTTCCTCCTTCTTCTATAAGGAGGCTTGCTCAACTAGGAGGGCATTTTTCCAACGCTTACGCTCACATGCAACATAGTTTCTATAGCTCTTCAAACCAGAAGCTGGGACTTACAAAGGGACAAAAGGATCCTGCTCAGCCATGGGAGTGTCTTCCATAGTTGTTTCCAGTAAAGGATAGACTCTTGAGTGGGAGAAGGAGGGGTAGGTTCAAAGATGATGGAAGGAGTTAACTCTACCACCCTAGAGGTGGATCCTTTTCTATTTGGGGGAACATGAAGAGGTCAAGGGGAAAAATATCTTTGTGAGCCTTTCTTTCTACTGTATAAATAGTACCAGGGTCTTGGGGACCTGTTAGGGAGATCTAATATCCTGACCTTGGGATTTCACCAAGGAGGCATCATCAAACTTAGTGGGTAGAACCCGAGCTTGTTCATCCAATACTCTTCCCAAGAGAGAGAAGTGGATGAGTCAGCTCAAGAGCGAGCAAGCTTCTCCTTTCCTTTTTTGGAGGAGGAGGTAGCTAGAAACTCGGCTACAAGAAGGGTCAACTTGAACTATCCCTTGCCCCTAGTTTTGTATTCACATAGCTCTTGTAAAGTAGGTTCATCCTCTGTGGGAGTGGACCAACTAGAGTGGGCCAAAAGTGATCCAATGAGTATCCTCCATGAGATACCATAGGCTGATATCTAGTGTCATGCATAATGTGCATGACATCTTCATTGGAAAAATTAAGGAACTTATGAATCAAAGAGGTGATCCCATTCATGGAAGCTAGCCAAGGTATGCCTAGCTTCACTGTGAATAGGCCCGACTCGGGTATAACATCGAAGACCGTGTCTACACTCCTAGGTCCAACTAGGATGAATAGTACTATCAATCCATAGGGTTTAAGAGAAATTCCATCATGTGTGTAGATGATACTCTCAGATGCATCATACCCATCCTTATGTAGGAAGTTAATCAACATGATCTCCTCATCTATGATATTCACTTGCGATGTCAGGTCAATGAGAACACCTACCACAATATTCCCATTTATCCTCATAGGAATGTAAAGAGGAGTTGGATCTCTATTGAAGCTCATCAATAGGTCTTGTGAATTGAAGGTTATGCTCATACCACTACTCATAGTCTGCACAAAGGGAATAGGATGATTTAAGAAAGAGGCCATCATGCACACTAACAATACTTCTACAAAGCCTCCTAAGATAGTGACCCAATTGAGGCTTCATTACGCAATGCTTTGGAACCTTCCAACTACACCTACTAGGGGTCATAGGTTGGGTTGTGAGGTGAGGGCCTCACAAAAATCACACCTACAACACTCCTAGGATACGAGGAAGGGAGATTTCAGTATTGTAAAATAAAACCAAAATGGTCCACGTCAGGTTCACAAAAAATGTAAGAGAGGGGGACCACCCATTGCAAGGACCCAAGTCATGAAAGGCCAAGACCAGGAAGGCTGCCCTAACTTACCTCAGTGGAAAGGACAATAAGGATAGGAGGGATGAGAATGATGAGGACTATGTTACCTTCGATCTCTCTACAATCCAAAGAGCTCGGGGGAGACTAGATGAGTCAATTTCCAGAGTTAGCTATGTGTCTGAGGTAGCTCTTTGTTTGAGGACATAAGCGCAATTATGGGATGAAAAAACTATGCGCTGGTGTCTCATAGGTGTGCTAGCATTCATACAACCAGAAGACTAGAGAAACAAGGTTGGATCCTAAAAAAGGATTGATAGTCTAGTATATTAGTTTTGGGAAGTAAAGAACAAGACTGAAAAAAGAAAGGTAAATACAGATATGATAAAAGAAGTATATTACCGCAAGGGTGACGAAGATGATTTCATAGAACAATCCTCTCACTAGCTTGCTTCGAGATCTCTCCACCTACACAATCAAAGAGGGAAAGTGTTGGGGCTGTTTAGGGGCCTGCCTCAATCAGAACCCCATCTTGGTTTTTCCACCTCCACAGAAAACCAAATTTGCGATGATAGAAATAATGATAAAGAAGGGAAATACAAGCTATGTATGTGAGAAAAACAACAAAATAGTATGTGCTTAATCAAACAAATATGATAGAGGATATGAGAGGAGCTAACCACCTCTATCCAAAGTTCTCAAGGCTTGTGGAAGAGTGAATGAGAGGAACTAAAGCCTTTGTTGCCATGGTATTTGTCCTGCACTCACACTATAAGAGTGATGAAGTGATAGATTGCTGCAATGGAGTGAAGGATGCTACTAGAAAGCTTGAAAATGGATGCTCAAAGCATGAAGAGAGTGTGCCAACTTTTTCAAAACTTTTCCTGAAGAGGGCTATGGATGAAAGAGTGAAGGTTATGAAGAGATGGATGAAAAATGACCATATTCGGGTTGAATAGATGAAGAGGAGCGTTAAAATTTGACACCCAATCAAGAGTGTAATGTCTCTATAGTCTCTAGCCGTAGGAATCTGCCAGGGATTTGAGCGCACTATGTGGTCATCTATGCACCGTGTGGGAGTCCCTGACAGAAATTCCCCCATTGAAACACAAACAAGACACCAAATGGAATTCAATCTACGAGCTTAAGTTGAATTGAACCTCCGCTTTTGGTTTTCTAAAGTGTAAGGGGGTCAAAGGGAATTTATGTTAGGAGTGCAAATTCACGCTCATACAATTACCTAGTGAATGAATTAGCTAGGTACGAGACATTTATTCACACCAAAAAATATAACACATAGACATGATGCATCAAGGTATTGATTACCAGGATGGCACTGTATCTAGTGAAATGGAATTGGACTCTGAAAATAGATAGGATAATCCTTGTGCACACCTTGAAATATGAAAAACTTGTTGGAACATAGTTTAGAAGCCAATATATTGAATACTAATGCAGACATAAAGAAGCTTCTCCATGTGTGTCACATTTAAGTGAAGAATAGTGTAATCTTTGGAAGTCATGTACCATAAAATTGGTGAGCTCAAGGAGGACCAATTGTATTTTTTTGAATTAATGGAGAAAGATCACTACGCCAAAGGTAAATGAAGAAAGGTGTGAAAGATGATGGTAAAGGCCCTCTTATTAGAGGGTCTACTGAATGGAAGAATTCTTTTGAAGCTGAGAAGAAAGAGTTGTTGGATGTCAGCCTCCTACAATGATTTTAATAACTAAGCCTTTATGACCATGATTCAGAGATTGGACATCCGACCTGAATAGCCATCTTAACCATCATGAAGGTACACTCAAATTTTCAACCCATGGACGTGAACTTGAAATGGGTTAGCACAATATATGCACTAGGGACATCAAAGTAGTCATCTTCATTCTACAACTAAGAGATAATTAATGCTGAAAATAAATTGCATGAAGAGAAACAAGGTAAATGCTGAACATTACTCAATCAAGCTTAAACTGAACATGCACAACAAAACTAAAAATCTGAGCAGCAAACAGGAAATTACTCTGCCCACTTTGGCTATAGGAACAATCACAAAATAGACTTCTAGTGGTTGTAGGAATAGTCAATGCCAAATTCTTACTAAGTACTAAACAAAATTTAATACTAATCTATCTTGGCTAATGAATTAATCACCAAGTGGGCCCCCTTGGATGAGTATCCTCTAAAAATACTACAACCTTAGATTGAACTTAGATACTTGATTCTGAGTCTCATTTTATTCATTGGAAAAACAAAATTACAAAAAGAGCTTGTACAATAATTTTGTGATCAACTCACTAACTCGCTAGTCTGCTCGAAGGAGGATTTGAGCCTTATTTATCAACTAAAATAGGGCCATCAACTCCCACTAATTGAGAGGATGCCATTTAGGGAAAGTGAAAGAAAGTGGAAGCGACGGTTAGACATGCAAGGGAATCCACTAGACATGCAAGCCTAAACATAGAGTTAACCACTACAGTAATGCCCTCAATGCTCAATGATGTTAAAGCTTGGTACAAATCAGTTACATGTGACTAACAAGGGATCTTCTACTGGCCTCCAGTTGACCATCATGTGCATCCTCTGTATGAGCAATTGGCGGTTGCATTCCTTAACTTAGCATTTCCAATCATGTCTGCATGGCAATGTCAGTACGCATAATATCTGCATAGAAAAAATTATCTAAAAGAACATCCATCAATCATATGCAAGATAATATAGATAGTTCACATATTAAGTCAGATATAATTAAAATTGGTAGAGAGGGAATTAAACCCAAATTTTAGAAGGTCTGAAAGAAACTATAAAAAGTATCAACATGCAATGTCAAAGTTCATGATAATCTTAGCAAATAGACCATGGATTTAACCCATAATTAACCCGAAAAATGGACTCATCACTCCCCTCAACCTAACATTTTTTTGGTCCTCCAACAAGGGAAGAGTTACGCTTCTGCTTAGTCATGGCTCTAAAATCTATAGCTGATAGCTGCCCAATGTCCATGTCTACTGTGTATGAATTGGGGTTTCGGTAGAATCCCCCCAACCGGCTAAGTCTCTTCCATATGCGGTTTTACTTTGCAATTTCATATCAAAAGAATTTGAAATTTGGTATAGGCCACATGAGGATAGGTGGCTGAAAAGTTAGGGGAAGCCATTCTCATCCCTATGTTCTCCCAATCTGAATATACCTTTCAATTCTCTTTAGTGCATAAACATAGTTGTGGATGGAATGTGGCTCAGCTTGCTTTAGCTCATCAATTAATGTGCTCCATATCTAAGATAAGTATCTCCTCATAGTATCCTATTTTGTTTATATTTTGACCTCATAATCACTGTATGTTGCTTCAATCCAAGGCATAGTCCTATTTCCATAGCTTGGTTAGAAGAGTATTATGTTCTAGTCTCTATAAATGCCTTAAGGGTCCCTGTATTCAACTCTAATAGCCAAAGGAGTATTGGATTCCTTCCCCATGTAAGCATTATATTACTCACCCCAACTAATTTCATTCTAAACCCAGGAAATGAATGCCCTTAATTGGATATCCCCTACATAAAGCAATGCATTCCAATCTTGATCTTTACTAACAGAAAAATTATGCAAATAGAACTCACATAGAAAATTTTTCATTTTTGGGGAGGCAATTCTGTAAGTATTGAAAAATTCCATAGGGGTTTCAATTGAAGGATTCAAACTTGAAATGTGTCTTGACAGTTTAAAGGAGAGATAATTTTATTTTAGGAAAAGGGAATAAAATATTGGTGTTGTTCTGCATGATAAAATTTGTGGCACCTAGGTTGCAATATTATCCATCCCCTCTTTCAAAGAGGCAATCTCTTGATTATTGTCCTCAATGATCTAATCCATCTTTTCAATTTCCTTTTTCAGTATTTTCTCCTCCTTTTTCCATTCTTCCTCCCGTCTTTGTATCTCTTTCCATAGATTTAAAATTTTTGCATGAACTATAAAACCAGGGGGATTATGAATTCCTACCAATACCTTTGTTGATGCTCCATATAGTACCAATTGCATTGATTTGGGCAGTCCAAAAGGTTCTGACCACGGGGTTACACTTTCTTTTTCCACTTCCTACTGCATGGCTTCTTCTTCCTATTCCTATAGTTGCTGTAGGAACTCTTGTTCTTGTTGTAGAAAAACTTGATCTTGCTATAGGAGCTCCAAATTTTCGTCATGCTCCCGAGTCTCCACTTCTTCTACAACAAGAAGAAGATCTGCTAGGGTCATTTTTGGTGCTTCTTCAAACACATCCTTTCCTTTAACAGTTTCTTGCCCCATTGGGGCCTCTACACTTTCATATGCTACCTTCTTATGCCTAGGGATTTTCCTTGAAGGCATATCAATAATAGGTATTAATTTCTCAGAAGGGCTCCCATGCTTTCCTTCGACTGTAGGATGAATAGTACCAACCTTTCTCTTTCTAGTACTAGGTATCTCCCTATTTACAGGCTGGGTTTTGACTTTTCATTTTTATTTTTATTCATGTGCCCTAGTTCTTAATAAGGTCTTGAGTGGAACATTATCATCAAAATTTGAGGAAGAAATTGTTCTTCCAGAGTGCTCAATTTCATAGGAACTAATTTCTATAGTTTCTTTTTCTATAGGAGGAGTCATATCAGCACCAAAGGTTGAAGCACTAGGGGTGGCTTCGATCATGCTTAATTTTCTGCCAGACCTACGTGTTCGAGATGAAACCCTAGGTTGGAACTACTTAGGTTTGAACTAATCAATGTTTACAAAATCCTCCTAGGACATTCTAGGTGTAGCATCATGTAGAGATTTTATAACTAATAATTTAATTAGGTAATGATGGGAAACATAGTTTTCCCTACCTTTATGGGTTTCCATTGCCATGATGGAGAGAAGGTTGTATAAGATATTGGGTACATTCATTGTCCTTCCATGTCTCATATGACTCAACAACTTGAAATACACCAAATGCAAATTCGATTGTCGACCCTCAAAACTGATATATTTGATGATATAGACGACTGCCTGCTTCCATGGCTCAAGCAAAGAGATACTTTTAGCACCCTATTTGTCAATAGTGATTGGAGTATCACCATGCACTGTGTATATATCCCTAGCTGACCTGGCATCTCTCAAAGTATGGTAGGGTTCACCGTCAACTGGAAACTTTGTTACTTATGTAATTTGTTCCTTTGTTGTGATGAACTTGAGCCCTTTCACTATGGATTTTCCATTCGAGAATGTCCGGGAAAACTCTAACACAAACCTTTCGTTGAACCTGTCTAGCTTAAAAAAAATTCCATCCAACCACAATTTTGAAATTCTGCAAGACACTCTGCATCCTGCAATAAAGTGTTATGAATTGAGGCCTCGTTTTGGGTGAGTCTGCCTCCCATTAAAAAATTTCCTTCTATAACCTCGTTTGTAAGCAAATTATTTCTTGCACGTTAGCTGAATTGTCAACTGAATTTTTCCTTTACTCTTTTTTAGCAATTACCATTTGCATTTTAAGATTATGATAGGGCAAGAAATGGTAATAAAGGAATTTATGATGAAAGGAAATAGTGGTGATAGTTTAGTGTCACATCAGGTCACATATGAAATTTCAAATTAGCTCAGCAAGGTGACTGACATATGGTAATAAATTCAATTTTCTGTACCCCTCCCCCTAGCCTAAATTGGACATGTGTCCACGCATGTGAAATGGCAGCAACGACATAACAAGGGGAGTATGTGAACGTATACACTATCGTACAATAATTAAATGAAATGTTCTAAAAGATAATAAAAGATGCAATTAATGCACACATACCTGAGTGTGTACAAAAATGATGGGGTAGAGGATTCGTTGCAATGATCTTGGAAAAAGTACTGCTTGCCTTCGTAAGTAATAATTGAGCAATTAATGATGAGATGAAATGGAGTGAGGTGGAATGAAGTGATGTGGAAGAGAGAGAAAGGTGGTACGGATGGACAGATGGGCGGATGGGTGGAGAAATGGACTTCTACAAAAGTAGAAGTCTTTATTATGACAAGTACGTACCTAAATTAGCTAGAAGAAGGGAAACTAGGTCCACTACCTTCAGTTGTAGGAACTTCTTGGCTACAGGAACTGTGCTCGGGTGCTACATGTTGAATGAATTACTGTAAGAATTCTTCTTTGGAAGTTGGCTTATGATATAATTTGAGACGATGCCCATTGACTAGTAATTTGAATTTGACAGGGTCAATGGTGGTGAGATGCACAACTCCATTGGGAAATACCTTAGCAACTTCATATGGCCCTAGCCACCTTGTCTGTAATTTTCTTGCATTATCTTGATACCGTGAGTCATAAAGTAATGCCCAATCGCCTAGCTGAAATTTATTTTCTTTGATGAATTTATCATGCCATTTGACTCTTCGATTCTACACAACTTCAGTACAGGGAAAGGCTGATTTCCTCATCTCATCTAATGCATTTAGCTGCATGATCCTTTCTTTCTGTGCCTCAAAAATTTCCATCCCTAATTCAACTATTGTTCAAAGAGTTTTGTGCTCGAACTTAATGGAAATCACGGATGTCTTCCCATATAATAGCTCAAATGGTGTGAAGCCTGTAGTTGTCTTCCATGTGGTTTTTTAATCCCAAACTACTTTTGATAATCTATTTTCCCAATCCTTTTTGTGAATGTGCACTATTTTTGTTAGGATGGCTTCAATCTCTCTATGTTTCACCTCAACTTGTCCATTTTCTTGAGGATGATATGGAGTGGATTTTTTGTGTCTTATCTTATATTCATTAACTAATGCTGTAACAAGTGTTGAGATAGACTGAGATCCTTGGTCAGTTACTATTTCTCTTGGCACTCCATACCATGTGAAAAATTTCTTCATAAAGGAACTCTGCAACTTTGTTGTCTCTTGCATGCTTCATGGCTTTGAATTCTACCCATTTGGTCACTAATGAATGCATACCAAAATATAAGACTTACCATTAGATGGAGGATCAATGGGTCCCATAAAATTCAATTCCCACTTGTCAAAGGGATTAACTAATACCTGGGGACAAAGTGGCATCTCATGTGACTTCGTTGGCTGGCCCATCCTTTGGAATCTATCACATTTCCTTGTATATCTTCTTGCATATTTGTGAAGTGTAGGCCAGTAGTATCCTGTGTTCAAATTTTTTATTGTTTTCCTCTTGGTTGCAAAGTGTCCTCCACATGGCTCATCATGGCATGCATGTAGAATATCAAAAGTCTCATCTTCCCTTACACATATCCTCATCAGTACAAAACAGACATCCAAATATCCATGGAAAAGGGAAAGATTTTTCAATCAACACTCTTCTCTCTTTTGGAGAGAAGTGAGGAGGAACCTTCCCCGTCACAAGATAATTGGCTATGTCAGCATACCAGGGTGTCTGCACACTAATGGATAATAGATGGTCATTAGGGAAGGAATCATCTATGGATTGACTATCCTCTTATGTGGTCAGTCTTGAAAGAAAGTCTGCAACAACGTTAGACTTCCTTGGTTTGTCCATAATAGTTATTTCAAACTCGTGCATTAGTAGCAACCATCTAGCTAATCTTCCAGAGATAAAAAGGTTTTTTTCATGAGATATTTAATGGTTGCATGATCAGTGTGTACAATAAATTGGTAACATGTGATATAGTGCCTGAATTTATTCAAGGCATAGATTAGTGCCAACATTTCTTTCTCTGTTACTATGTAATTGAATTCCGCTCCCTACAAGTTTTTACTGACAAAATAGATGGCATTTTCAACAGCTTCTTCTTTTTGTCCCAAGACTACTCCTATGGCATAGTCTAAGGCATCAGTATGTATATGGAAAGGGATTTCCCAATTTGGCCCTTTGAGTACAAGAGCATGAGTTAGGGCTATCTTTAAATCAAAAAATTATTTGTCACAACCTTCTATGCATTGAAACTCAACATCTTTGGTCAGAAGAGTATATAGTGGGGAAACTATTTTACTGAAATACTTGATGAAACATTCGTAATAGCCTGCATGTCCTAAAAAACTCCTAACATCCTTTTGTTTTGTAGGTATAGGAAGATTATTTATTACCTCAATTTTTGTTGGATCAACTTGAATACCATGGTGTGAAATCTAGTGACCAAGGACAACACCTTCTTGCATCATCATGAAGCAATTTTCACTGTTTAAGGACATATTTTGATCCTCACATATTTGGAGAACTTTCTTTAGGTTCTGCAGTGCTTCATCAAAGGTGGTACCATAGGTAGTAAAATCATCCATATAGATCTCCATGTAGTCAAGGGAGATGTCTGAGAATATATTGATGACTTCTCTCTAGAAAGTGGTAGGGACATTGCATAGCCCAAATGGGAGAAAATAATATGCATATGTCCCCCAAGGACATGTAAATATAGTCTTCTCTTGATCCTTTGGTGCAATTTGAATTTGATTGTATCCACTGAATCCATCAAGAAAGGACAAGTATTGTTTTCCTGCAAGAGAGGCTAGGACTTGGTCTACAAAAGGTAGGGGAAAGTGATCCTTCTTAGTGGTAGCATTGAGCTCCCTATAGTCAACACAAACTCTCCATTTTCCTCCTTTCTTTGGCACAATTACCAATGGAGATACCCATTGGCTGTCTGAAATAGGGTAGATAAATCCTCCATCCAGTAACTTTTGCAGCTCTGTTTTGAAAATTTCTCTTAATGCAGGGTTGATTCTCCTTTGTGGCTACCTTACAAGTGTATAGTAATTCTTGATATGTATTCTATGAGTGTAGAGCTTTGGATCTAGTCCTTTCATATCATGGTAATCCTAGGAAGAAAAAATTTCATGGGATTTTAGCAAATTTGCCAATGTCAACTGTTGTCCCTTACTCAATTTACTATTTATATTCAGATATTTTCCTTCAGACACCTATACTTGTGTAACTAAATCTATCATTGTTGCTTCTTTAATACAAGGTATCTTAAGTTCAAGTGACAAAATTGTGTGAAACATACATGTTGTTGCAAGAATTTTACTTGTTGGAAGAGTGGTTGCAAGAAGATCGGGCAGAACTGATAGGAGTGTTTGGTCAATGTCTGCAGAGCCAAATAATGTTTCCTCTATCTGAATTTGGTTCTTGTTGTGCATGTTTTGCACACATGTCCTGCCATAGGTTGGGATCCTCTTTTTTTGCTCCCGATGGACTGCTTTTCTCCCATCTCATTTTGGGTGCCCCTTTCTTCGAGCCTAAATTGGTCATGTTCCATCAATCAATCAAATTACCTTGACCAAATTCACCTACCTATGTTTTTCTAAGTATTTTACTTTCATGGAAGTACCCCTACGGGTTTCCCTTTGCTTGTTGCCTCGATGTCCTTTGGACCTCATCCCTGTTCACCCGGTTCACTTTTTCCTTCATTTTTGAATTTGGGGATAGGTTTCCTATGGATTTGGGATGTTTTGTGGTGCTCAAGTGAATTGCCAAGGTTTCTTTAAGTTTCAAGAAGTTGCAAAAATTTCAAAACAACATTCTTGCAACAACATTTCAGCCTCCAGGGCTCAGACTGTCCATCACTCTTTCAAAACAACATTTCAGCCTCTCATTCCTGGAACATCCAAACACCCTCCCAATTTGGAAATGGACTTTGACCCACATACTCAAATTGGATCCTCTCCTACATGAACCTTTTCAAATTTCAAATTTGTAGTTGGGAGATACCATCTGGGTCACCCTGCCCCGTTCACCCTTTCAAAACAACATTCATGCAACAACATTCCTGTAACAACATTTTGGCCTCCAGGGCCCGGTTTGTCTGTCACCTTTTCAAAACAACATTTCAACCTCTCATTCCCGAAACGTCCAAACACTCTCCCAATTTGGAAACAGACTTTGACCCACATGCTTAAATTGGATCCTCTTTTGTATGAACCTTTCAAATTCCAAATTTGAAGCCGAGAGATACCATTTGGGTTGCCCTATCCTGTTTGCCCTTTCAAAACAACATTCTTGCAACAACATTCCTAACAAAACATTTCTGCAACAACATTCTGTCCTTCGGTTCCCGGACTGTCTGTCGCCCTTTCAAAACAACATTTCGGCCTCTTTGTCCTGAAATGTCCAAACACTCTCCCAATTTGGAAATGGGCTTTGACCCACATACTCAAATTGGACCCTCTCCTGCATGAACCTTTCAAATTCCAAATTTGAAGCTAGGAGAAACCATCCAGGTTGCTCTACCTTGTTCGCCCTTTCAAAACAACATTCCAGCCTCTAGGGCCCGTATTGTCCGTCGCCCTTTCAAAACAACATTTCGGCCTCTCAGGCCCAGACCGTCCAAAATCCCTCTAGTAAACTACTAATGGAAATTCACACTAAATATTATGATCTTTTGATGATGCATGGATGGATTTAATAAGGATTTTGAAAGATTTGATTTAGGTTTTCCTTGATTTTTGTATGAAAGCACTTACAACACTTCATGCATGCAAGTTTCAAGAAGTCTACCATGGGTCTGTCAGGAGACCCATTGAGAAATTTGAACAAGAAAAATCACATAGCTCTCATCATCATTCATTTTATATACACCTCTCCTCGTGGTGCCCATTAATAGAGCTAGCATTAGAAGAAGGCCTATGCCAAAGAAGTCAATGAAAAAAGCACAGGGGAGTTATCCTAATTTTCACCAGATGATGGTGATCTTTAAGGGGTTGTCCACCCAAATCAGGGGCAACCAATCCATTAATTCTAATTGTCGATAGGACCATTTGATCCAATGAAGAATACTGCAAGTCCATCAGGAAGAAGGCAAATTTCAGGCAGTTTCAGTTACAGTAAAAGGGAAATCAACTAGAAGACAAAACTGCTACAACACCTAGGCACTAAAAGAAAAAATTGGAAAAAGACAACAAATGTATTTTAAATTTCTGAATATTGTGGGGTACGTGAAGCCCTAATGTAATTGAATATGGGCCACACAAAGTAATTCAATCCCGGCCATTCATTCGGGCTTTGGAAAACTATAAACAAGGGTCTCCCCCTCATTTGTAAAGGGTTTGAGAGCTATTGTAAAAATATTTTGCAGCAATAGAAAGCAACATTGCATGATCTATGGGTGTTACTTTTTGAGTTTTCTCATTATGTGTGCATGGTTCTACCTTCCAAGTTAGTTTTAGTTGTTAGTTTCTTGAATGGAAGTGATGATGGTGTTTGCTATTATAGTATTTGATGAGCTTTCAACCCATACTTTTGGCACTTGTTGATGACAAGCTACTGTGCAAAGTTATCCTGGGCTTCTTTATTTGATTGCTGCAACTTAGTTAACTTGCATGTTCATGATGTGTGTATGCAAACTGAAAATCTGTAGTCCTTAGAAAATTGCACTGGTTTTGTCTAACTATAGGATCCTCTTGGCCAAGAAAAAACTAGTTTGGGGAGTTTGTCTACTGTAGCAGCCTCCATGATCACTGTTCATTCATAGTTTCAGATCTAGGAACCTTCTCTCTTCCCTGCCCTTTTCCCTTTTTCTTAATAAGTAACCTTAGGCAAGGTTCATTGAAAATTATAAAGCTAAAACTGATGTTGAAATGGAGTTCTAGACTATTGTTTGAACCTGCAAATAACACACAACAACTCTCCCAATCTTAAGAACTCCATTTGCAGATCCAACTTCCCCACTTTGTGACTCATACATAAGTCTACCTTGTAATTCTAGAAAATCACATAAATCAATCGAGATATTTCAAGCACTGTCAAGACTTGACATTAGCGACCTTGGGATAGTGTTCTACAATTTGATTGTGGAAGATTGTATTTCAAGAGAGGTGATGCACCTATGCATTGCCTGTGTTATGAAGTGCATAAAAAACACATCAACAAAACTAGCGCTAGAAAGAGGGCATGAAATGTTGAGGCTACAAAGCTAAATTTTGGATGTTGAAAAGAGAACTTTCAAGAAGAAATCTGAGATAAGGAGATCTCTTTTAATGCTGAAACTTGAAATCATAAAATTTTGAGGGCAAACAACAATTGAGTTGAAATGGAGCAGCATGTGCAAATCAGCATCGCTTAGCTACATGTAGATTTAAATAAGAGATTGAAGAGACCGTTGCAAAATTTTTTATTAGTAGATAAGTATAGGATCCATTGCACTTGCAGGAAAAATGAATTGGAGTGTCTAACTTTCTTGAGAAAAATTGAAAGAGTCTTGCAAGGAGAGATTCCCTTTTGGGAAATATATCAGCCTTCAACCCTTGCAGAATTAGAGGAAGAATTGACAACCATGGTTGCCAAGGCATTTGAAGAGTTGATTCAAGAATGTTTGGGCAGAAAATATAGACCAAGATTAGAGGAAGCACTAATGTGAAGTTGGTGCAGATTTCACAATGCACCAAATTCAAAATTTACTTGTCCGTCATGTGCAAACATCATCACCCAAGTCAAAGGAAATTTGAACAAGTTGGAGCAGCCAACTATCAAGGAGAATGAGTCATCCCACGAGGCAGAAAAAGTTTTCAGCATCTGGAGGACAACACATTGCAGATAAACAAGGAAATATGACACAAACTAGTGTTGGGACAACAAACATTGAAGCTGAAAATGAAAAGGAAGGAACTGATTTCTATAGGACAACAAAAATATTTGATGAAAGTTTAGTCAGAAAGAGGTAAAAATTCCTTTCCTCTATCAACAAAGATAAACCCTCCAATCTAGAAGAGGAGCCATTGGAAGTTGAAGATGGGTCAACAAAGTTTGCAGAAGCTCATGAGGATGCTGAAAGTCAAAAAGAGGAAAATCAACAAGGGGAAATGGATGACAAACTTGCAAAAATAGAAAATGATGATGTAGACATAAGTGAAATTAGACTGGAAGACCTCTCCTTCATAAATGACAATGAATGGGAATATGAAAATAAAAGTTTGGAGGAGTGGGAAAAACCACTCGCCATGGCTGTCTACCATCAAGCTTCTTTTTCAAGTGATGATGAGGACCCAGTAGCGAAAATATATGACCAAATCATCTACAAATTAGCAAAAGGATTGGTCAAGGCTAAAATACCAAGTGGATTTGGAGGTGCTACTACTGTTGAACTGGTGTAGACTTCATAATTCATCACACTCAGAGATTACATGCAGACTGTGCCAAGAAGCCATTAAGAAAGTCAAGGAACAATTAAGGTAGTTGAGCACACCACTTCTTGCAGTTGCTTCAAGGAGGAAATGTGAGGACCAAAAGCTTGAGCCAAGTGACAAATCATCTGGGGGCAGTCCTCAAGAGGATGTTGGGACAACAATAGAAGAAGGACAACAATACAATCTTGAGCTTTCAAGCAATGAAGTGGATCAAACAAGAAGGATTTCCACTAGTCATCAAGAATTTATTCCTCTTGAAGAGCATTTGTGCACCATGGATGATGGGATTTATGACAAGTCCTTGGGTGGACATCACATAGTAAATTTTGTCCCCCTTGATGAGGTACCATCAATTGATGACTTCTTTCCATTGGGAGCTATACTACAGAGGTATTCTCATGCCAAGGAAGAGCACATCCCAGAAGATGGTAGTGATGAAGACGTACTCCTAAAGCCTCTAAATGGTGATGCCCTAGAGTTTCCAGATTGGGAGAGGGGTTCCTTCTTGATTTATAGCGATAGTGAACAAGGGGAAAGAAGTTAACACCATGATGAGATAGATGAAAAACAAAGAGAAGAAGACAAAGGCAGGGGTGCTGAGAGAGCTGCCAACAGAGATGAAGCACCCGATGGACTACAAGATGCAACTTGGAGTCCTTCTGCCAAGAATATTGCTGATCCTCTTTCATATTTAGATGGCTGCAATAGGACAGATTCACGCATGTCATTGTCCCATGACATTGAACACTACATAAATAAGGACAACACTTGGGAAAGGAAGTGGGGCACTATGCTGGCTTTTGAGGAAAACAATCATGTGGACAATCGGTTTGTAGAAGATCAACAAGATGAAGTCTATCTTCTCGAAGAATGACTGATAGGGATTGTCGGTCCCATGCAAGACATGGAGGAAGTGTTTGCTTCCCCATTCTCCCTACCTTAAGTAGACTTGATGCCTAAAGTGTTGCACCATTCGATGCCTCCATTCGAAGCTGCCAATGCAAAGTCTGACGATGCAGTTCTCACTTTTGATTATCAAATGTTGCCACAATTACACAACAAAATCCAAGTTCTATCTTTCCTTGCTCCTGTTAATTTTCATAGCTATACTTATCATTTTGATTATGGGAATGAGGGGATACAAACATGTTTATGGATTAATCACGGGCTTAGTGAGCCTCCTCAATTGCTAATTATCCCTGACCGGGTGACTGAATTTGAATGCTGCAATATTGAATTTATTTTCTCTTAACATAAGGATAAATCTGCATGGTTGAGAACTATAACAATTGCTTGTTTGATTGTACACACATTGTGGAATCCAATGAGCATGAGAGTCATCTCACCTTACCCTAACATAGTTCTTTGTAAATATCTTTGTACATAACTCGTTTTGAGTAGTGTAGGTTTCTTGTAAATACTCTATTTTCTTGCTTTCGTTAGGTTAGTTAGTTTGTTGTAGGTTGCTTTCTTTAGAGTATTTTCTTTGCTGTTTTCTTTCATTGTCCCACTTTGGTTAGTTTTGGTGTTTTCTTTTCATTTTCTTTTGTTTTCTTTTGTTTTCTCTTGCTTTGCTATTGCTTTTTTCGAGGTCCCTCTACTTTTGGCTGGGCATGTTTGTGCGCACAACAACCATACTTATCACCTTGGGTTGTTCTATTTATTTCTTTGTCAAAATCTAATCAAGTTTTTAGAATGGATGGTGAGGATGTTCTGTTAGTATCAATCAATCTAGATGTTTGATTCAAAGTGGATAAGTCATTGGTTGGTCTGATTATGAAGTATTCTAGAATCTTATATCTCTCACATATTTTTAGGATTTGACGGTCACAGTAGTTCCTTTATGAAGTCTAGTTAAGTGAAAAATCTAAATTTTTGCTCCGGTGCCACTGTGAGTCTCAGCCCTGAGTGTGAATTTCATTAATTGCGGGTTGAAATAAAAGAACTGAAAAGAGAAGAAACAAAAGAAAGAAATAAAAATATTGAAAATCAAAAGAAGAGAAATTCAGCTTTTTAGGGGTATACAAATAACTCTACCGGGGCTATGGACGCCCGATGGACAGTAGAGAAATGTTTAGGAGAATCACAACGACAACCTCGTTGGGGCTATGGATGTCTGACTAGAAGTGAGGAAACGCCCCAAATTATTTTAGAGTTAGAATAAATTACGTAGCTTAACTTAATGGAGCTTAGGTTCTTGCAGCAACTGAAGGATGGGAATTAACACAATTGCACACATGTGGATTTTCAACATACTAAAGATTTGGTTAACTAGTGGTTTCGATCCTTTGGTTGAGCGTGAAGATCAAAACTAGAGATTCTGAGTTCGTGATTCCAGTTTGTCATCAAAATCCTCTAGAGCATTTCTCTAGCAATTCGCCATTTGTTGTGAATGTTTTTCACACACGCCCCGTTGTAGGTAGGGACCATCTTTTTTTGCTCCCGATGGGCTGCTTTGCTCTTGTCTCATTTTGTGTGCCCCTTTCTTCAAGCCTAAATTGGTCATGTGTCATCAAACAATCAAATTCCCCTGACCAAATTCACCTACCTAAGTTTCGCTAAGCATTTTTCTTTCACAGAAGTGTCCCTGCGGGTTTCCCTTCGCCCATTGCCCCGACGTCCTCCGGGCCTCATCCTTGCTCACCTAGTTAACTTTTTTCTTCATTTTTGACTTTAGGGATAGGTTTCCTATGGATTTGGGATTTTTTGTGGTGCCGAAGTGAACTACCAAGGTTTCATTAAGTTTTAGGAAGTTTCAAAAATTTCAAAACAACATTTTGGCCAATCTTTTTAATATCATCCTAAGAGACTTGAGTGATATCTCCTCCTACTATTAAGTCCAATGAATTAGTGCAACTTTAATTAATAGCTCTTAGTAAAATTAAATTTTGTGAGTATTCATTCAGTGCATGATGTGGAGATTTCTGCAAACAAAACATAAACTTTGAAGTGAAATCTTCGAAGCTCTCATCTTCTTTTTGCTGCAGTATGAAAATGTCTCCTCCTCTCATGTCACTACCCCTACAATATTCCTTGTATTTTTCAAGAAAATTTATCTTCATCTCTTCCCAATTTCTCATAGTATTTCTTCCAAGGCTCATAAACCATCTTAATGTAGCTTCTTTAAAAGTAGTGGGGAATAACTTAAGTCTGTAGGCATTAGTGGTATAATCATAGCTTTTGTAGAGTATGTCAAACTCAAACAAGAAGGTATTAGGATCTTCTATGACAAGTCCATATAATTTAGGAAGGAATAAGGTAGGGATATTCTTGAGGTTATCTACTTCACCTTGTTCAACAATGGGAAAGGGGAAAGCTGGTTGGTTCTACTTGTTAGGCTTGTCTCCATTTGCATTAGCCATATCTTGATGAAATTCCAGAATAAAGGGTTCTTTGATAGGATTTTGATCTTCAAGGGAAACTTCATAACCAATCAAGTCAAGGAATATATCAACAATGGGCTATGGATCTTCTTCTTCTTTGTTTCTTGGCAGATTTGGAAGCTCTACTAGCTGAAATGGCTCAATATGATTATTAGGAAGAAATCTCCCGAAATCATCTCTTCTTCTTCTTCTTCTTCTATGCATGCGGTATCAACTCAGTATCAACCAACTCACACAAAGAATGGGTGGAAAAAAATAGTGAATCATAACTTCTAACACTAAGAGCACACTCCATTAATACTACAACATAAAAAACTAACAATGACTCCAAAGGACTCCCTAGTTTGACACCATCCCTGACAATGACATCAAAAATGTCAGCCTCGTACAATGATTTTAATAACTAAGCCTTTACGGCCATGATTCAGAGATTGGACATCTGACCTAAATAGCCATCTTAACCATCATGAAGTTACACTTAAATTTTCAACCCAGGGACGTGAACTTGAAATGGGTCAGCATAATATATGCACTAGGGACTTCAAAGTAGTCATCTTCATTCTAAAACTAAGATAATCAATGCTGAAAATAAATTGCATGAAAGGAAATAAGGTAAATTATGAAAATTACTCAATAAATCTTAAACTGAACATGCACAACAAAAAAGAAAATCTGAGCAGCAAACATGAAACTATTATGCCCACTTTGGCTACAGGAACAGTCACAGAATGGAATTCTAGTGGCTGTAGGAACAATCAATGCCAGATTCTTACTAATTACTAAACAAAAGTTAATACTAATCTATCTAGGCTAACATATTACTCACCAAGTGGGATCCCTTGGATAAGTATCCTCTAAAACTACTGCAATCTTAGATTGAACTTAGATACTTGATTCAGAGTCTCATTTTATTCATTGGAAAAATACAATTATAGAAAGAGCTTGTACAATAACTTGTTGATCAACTCACTAACTCGCTAGCCTGCTCGAAGGAGGATTCAAGCCATATTTATTAACTAAAATAGGGCCATCAACTCCCTCTAATTGAGAGGATGCCATTTAGGGAAAGTGAAAGAAAGTGGATACGACGGTTACACATGCATGGAATCCATTGGACATGCAAGCCCAAACATGGATTCAACCACTGCAGTAATGCCCTTGATGCTCAATGATGTTAAAGTTCAATACAAAGAGGTTACATGTGACTGACAAGGGATCTTCCACCAACATCCTCCAGTTGACCATCACGCACATCCTCTGCATGAGTAGCTAGCAATTGCATTCCTTAACTTGGAATTTCCAATCATGTCTGCATGGAAATGTCAGTACACATAATAAATGCATAGAAAAAATTATCTAAAAGAACATCCATCAATCACATGGAAGATAATATAGATAGTTCACATATTAAGTCAAATATCATTAAAATTGGCAGAGAGGGAATTAAAGCCAAATGTCAAAAGGTTTGAAAGAAACTATAAAAAGTATCAACATGCAATATCAAAGCTCATGATAATCTCAACAAATAGACCATGGATTTAACCCATAATTAACCCAAAAACTGGAATCATCACTGGACATGATCAAAATGCATAGTATCTAGGAGCTTGATGTGGCCAACACCTTAAGTAGTATGAAATAGTGTTCTCTCTCTCTTTTAACTAATGTTTGTTTCTTGTCAGGTCTCGGTTTATTTCCTATTGGTTTGTCATTTTTTTGTTGTTGGGTATTGCTGATAGTATGTTGTTTTTGCTCTCATGCAATACTCTCTTTGATTTTTTATTTTAGGTTCTAGTCAGTTGCTGATATCTTATTGTAGTACCATTTTAGTATCATTTTTTATATTAAGTTGTAAATGGTTTTGGGTCTCTTCAAAACCTAATTTTCTTGTGTAATAAAAAAAAGGAGCATATTAGATCCCAACCATTCATGTCAATCTCCCATTTCATAAATTCTATCACTTACCATTTCAAAACAAGATTCTCCATTCAATGCACCCAAAATATCCAACATACCCAAAACTTACAACATTCCAAATTCTTCGCAAACCTTCACATATAACATATCCACAAACACAAACACACCCCAATAATAATTTATTTCATAACCTCAAGTCATTTTAAAACAAAAATTCATCCCACAAAATCAAAATACCTCATACAATCCATACAACACTATTCAAACACAAAATATACCTCAACAAAAAATCACTCCCCAACACCAAAACATCCCATGCAACTCATATAACATCCCAAAAAACCAAAATCTGCCATATAATTCTTCATCCATTCCTCAACACCAAATGTACACTCCATCTAACCAACCACCAGACAACACAAATGATGACTTGGCATTGAAAATTTGAAGATTGCACCAAAATATTATTGACATGCAATTGAGAAAAATGAAAAAAATTATACTCTTGAGGACATTCGTCCATATCCATTTGATATAAATATAGCTATGATAGCATTCTCATACAACTTTGAAATGCCTAAATTTGACAAATGTAAAGGAAGAGATGATCCACGAGAACATATATGAGAATTTTACGTAGCATATATGGAGGTTGCATACAATGACACATACTTAATGCACCTATTTCCTTGAAGTTTAAGAGGACAAGGAATATAATGGTTCTCCCATTTACCACATGGTATCAAAAAATTCCATGAACTTGTTAAAAAATTTATCAATCATTTCTCATATAACATAGAACACGAAGTTACCATGACTAATTTATGTAGCACAAAACAAAATCTAGGACAAAAATTTGCTTCATTCCTACAATGTTGGAGATATAAGGCTAGCAAATGCAAATGGCCTATTCCTAAATACAACTCATGGATATCTTTGTCCAAAATATTAACCCAAAAATTGGCTTTCACTTAACCATACAATGTGCTAACAACTTTGATGAAATCATATAAAAAATGATCACCATTGGAAAGTCTCTTATTGCTAAGGGACTTATCAAAATCTATAAGTATAACAAGGATCATACATTAAACTCTAATGAAAAACCTCGACTGTGGCCTAAGAACAAGAATGTTACCAACGATTGTCTCATGGATGTAAAATTTGTATAGAACATACAATCCCCACAAAAAATAAGCAAAACAATCAAAATTTGAATCCTTCAAGAGGACCACTAAGATCCAACAACACCACTAGACATAAGCATACTCCCTTAGGGGAGCCAATTGAGTTAGTCTTGAACAAGTTAATTCAAACAAATTTTATCAAGCTTCTAGATCTTAGACACTATTATGAACCCCAATTCAAACCCTCATGGTATAATGATAATTATTATTGTGAATACCATAGAGAAAAGATTTACAAAACACCAAATTATATGCAACTGAAAAATATCATTCAAGATTGTATTGACAAAGGTGAAATCAATGTTGAGGATCATCTTGGAAATCCATCCAAAATTATCATGTCAAAAATATCCATAGATCATATAATGAAAAATTTGACATATGTAAAGGTACTTTTTCTAAGCATGATCAAAATTATCCACCTATATCTAGAAATGGCTCGTCCCAAAATAATTTTGTAGATGCCCCAATTTTGACATCACAAATTTGATTAATTAAAATTATAATTTTTAATTAATCTCAACCACTCCTATAATTAATTAAATATCATATTGAAACATAGAAAAATGGAACCCTATGTTTAATGTGTAAACCTAGGTTTGCTTGGGATATTTTTTCCAAGTTGCATTAGAAGGTGGATCAAAAAGGTGACAATATTGACTATCTACCATAAAGGCGATCCAATCAAACTTGGATCCACTTTTTTAGGGCCTTGAAGATGGATGGAAAATGATTTATAATGATTAACCTAATTGAGCTATATTACCTAATGTGATAAATATAATAATTTGGAAATACATAGACTGAAATTATAAATTGTAGGTGAATCTAGGAAGTGTCAGATGATGTGTACCTATCACCAAAAGATAGATCTAGCATGCAGGAGACACAATCACCAAGGGGCATATGGGTCCCTAATAGGGGGTCCTAAAAATGATTCTACAATCCTCTGATGTTATATCTGACCTTTTGTTTCCTAGTTGTAGACTTGTCAAAATTTCATCAATAAATTCTATAGAATGAGTTTTTGTGGCTTGACAAAATATATGACAACAATTGCAACAATGGAGAATATGTCTTCAAAATCCATTTAATCCTCTTCAAAATTGTAACCTAAACATTCAAAAAGAGAGGAAATATTGGGCCATTTAGGGGCTTGCCTCATTAAATCCCCATGTAAGTGTTTCCACTTCCACAATGGCAGTGCCAATGATATAAATGATAATTGAAAGGAAGAAATGATGAATAAACAAATGCTGCAGCTCACAACCCTTCAATAGATTCCTTGAAGGACTAAAGTCATGCACATCACCTCAAGGATCTTGGATCTTTCTTGATATATTTTCTTGAATGTTTGGAGACATACAACAATGTTAGCCTTCACAAAATAATAACATGAATAGAATTTGACATGATGTTAGATCTTGAATTGCTACAAGCTACTCTTGAATTGCTCTTGAAAATAGTTTTTTCTCTTGAGTACTAGATAATGTGTGTTATATCTCAAAAAATAAAAAAACTAGGTATTTATATGCAATTGTTCTAATTTCTTGAAAATCAAATTCCAAAAGTCGACAATTGAAATTTGAATTCTAAATGTTAAAATACTACCAAAAACATATTAAAAATTGATCCTTGGCAAGACACGGGGACCGATATGCCCATGGGCGTTGGGTCCTAGCCCTATCTACTAGGACATTAAGTGTCAAGACTGTAAAATTAATTATTTGCATTTATTCAATGCTTGTAACTTTGTCAAAAAAAAAAAAAAATGGGCTTTGGAATGCATAATTTAGGAAATTACGAACTTAATTAGGTCCAATAATTTAGGGGGGCCAAAAAATAGTGTGAAATTGTTAAGGGTGAAAATTTTCTACACTACATTTAACCCTTGCTTTAGTGAGAGTTTGAACTTATGCTTAGACTCACACTTAAGTAGAAAATATGTGTCAAGAGGGGTTCAAATTAACAAATAGTGAAGAAATAGGATGACTAAGGATCAAGGAGGGCGATCAAGCCCCCATGATATAAGATCTTGTGAAAAACAAACATAAGAATAAAGGAACACACATGTATGAAATGCAGTAGGACAACCTACACAAACATACATGCAAAAGAGGGTATTGAATAAAAATTTGTATTATGCTAGGAACCATACAAAAGCATTCATGACTCACACAATAGCACAGTCTACTATTTCATAGGTGAATCATAAATAGGAAGGTACATGGGCTAGTGATGATCATTTTTAACTAGGTGAGCCCCCAAGGCAGGATGAGAAACACACTAGGTCTACAAGGCGTGCCCATAGCAACCATACCAAGAGTTATACTCCCTAATAACCTTGATAAGGTGACATAAGACACAATATTAGTACTACACTAAATTTGAATCCTATGAACAAAGTGAAGTAGAGAAAATATTAGTGTTAAATGTCAATGCATCACTAATTCCAGCTCTTGTGATCAAAGTGAATAAAATAAATACCTTGATGTATGCCCCCACTTTAAATAAATTACAAAGCACCATGTTTTGAGAAATTAATTTAAAGTAAAAAAATGATAAATTATATGTAAGAAAAGATCACAAGAACTTGTTTGGAAAGCCCTATTCCAAATATGTGTTTCCAAATAAAGCTATATAATGATAAGGGGTTGCCCCCAAATACAACATAAAGAGGTAAAATGAGGGATCCACATATATAGGGTTGGTATAGTCTTTGCTACAATGATATAATAGAGCTTGGAACTGACATCATTCCCCAAATACTTATGGAACAAAAAACACAAAGGAGGAATGACACATAGAGAGAGAAGACACATAAGCTTTTGAGTCAACATGGAAGATATATAAATTTCTCAATTCTTTGCATCGTCCCCAAAAGGAAAACACAAAACAAAGAAAAAAGACAAATTTTATGACATATAGAAGAATGAAGATACAAATAGAAGAATGTCACAAAAAAATCGTTTCCTTTGTATCCTTGAGCCAACAAAGCAGAAAGGGTCATCCAAAGAAAAATCATAAACACAAAGACACACCAAGAATCATACCATGGGAGATCACATCATGTGCAAGAAAAAATAAAGAACACAAACATAAAGGAGTACCAAACATGTAAGCCGACCTAAAGCAGGTCGTTTGCATCCCAATCTTGCTCATCATAAATGGATGGTGGACAACTAGCCAAAGGGACTACATCAAGTGTCATACTAGGAGAATCTCTAGGTGCAACACATGGTGGGTCACTCTCATCATAAGGATCATCATGATTTCCCCCAACTAAACTCATTTGCTTTGAAAATAAATCATTAAGCTTGTTATGCACCTCCTCATCAATTTTAGCAATTTTATCACCATCATCCAAAATGATCACAATGGTAGGTTTTAAGACAATTAAATTTGAATTATATTTCTTGATTTATTATTTTGGTTCTATGTCTTGTTTTGGTGAAAGTTGGATTTATTCTTGAGTTGTTTCCAAGGGTGTTGGATTATCATGCATTTTTTTGTTCTTTTATTCTAATTGACGAGAAATAGCATGAATTTTATGCCTACACTCTTTATAATTTCGGTTTATTCTTGTATGGTTTTAATTTTGTGGTGAGATAGGAGTGGGTTTATCAACCATTAGTTTATTTTATCCCTTAAGGGAGGAACTAAATTAACTATTGGGGATTGGGAAACCACAATTTATTTAGGTATATACACTTGTTTTATCTTTGGAGGCAGAAAGAGAATCATCTTATTATCTCTAGGTATTTTATAGGAGATGGGTGGAGGAATGAAAAAATAGTTACATTGTTTATTTGGGATGATTTTTGGTTCAATCATAGGTTCATCCATGATGGTTTGGGGAGAAGGAATGACCATAGACCTATCACACTTAGGAATATTGGTAAGAGACAACTCTACTATGCACTTTGCCTTGAAATTTTTATATGACTTGAAAAGGAATATTCACAAGGATTTATAGATTCTATAGGCTAAGGCCAAAGGAAGTTGATGCAGAGAAAGAAATACTCCTAAACACACTTGACTAATTTGACACCTTTCAAACAATGGTTTATTTCAAACAATGACTAAATGCATCCTAGTATACCTTGGAAACATTATAACCGTGTCCTAATGGTATTCAACAATGAAAGAACATGTGGCATGAGGTTCCTAGATTTTTAAAGCCCAAAAAAAAACATCTCATAGATTTCCCATCCAACCATGATAAAATAATGTATCTTTTATCAAACCCTCAAGCAACTAGGGTATTTAACTCTGTCAACAGTGTATAGAGACCACATTGTTCTCCATAACTTGTACCAGCCAAAAGATAATGAACCGTGACTTTGGAATCCTTAAGGGAATTTAAAAATAGATTTTCTCACAAGAAAAATAGTTTTTTCACTATACCAAATGGGAGATATGAATTCTTTGGCATTGAAAGAAACCCTATTTAGGGTACAGGACTATCATCACTAAAAATGTGATAACTTATGCAAAACTTGACGAAATGACTCCAAACAAAAACCAAAAGTTTTGTTTTTCATATTTTCATCATCCCCATTCTTGTAATTGACCATATTAGGTTGTAATAAACTGTACCAAGCAAGTTTCTTACTATTTCACAGTAACATCTATAATTGTTAACACTAAAATGACCATAACTTCTATAAAACAGAATGAAAAATTATGAAACAAAAATAATTTTAAAGTGGAAAGGTTTCTTCAACTTCTCCAATTTATTTTTGGGCCATACCAACCCATAAAAATCTTTACCATAAAGATTACATATTGTTTACCATGAAAAACACAAGAAAATGCTTCTAAAAAGTTCATTTTTTTATTCAATCTCTTCTCTAACCTTGATGCTTGAGTTTACATTTCATATTTATGAAATTAAATCCATTCAAAACTTCCAAACCAACTTCCAACTACCAAAAACTAAAATTGCAACTTTTTACAACTTTGACATGACAACTTTTGCAACTTTTTTCTCTTAATCACCAAAATAACTCTAAAGGATCCCAAATGGCCTAGAATGGTCCAAATTGACCTTATTGACCCAAAAAAATTCCAAAATCTCAAAATAAAACTTTTCAAAATGACCCAAAATGCGTCAAAAGATGCCCCTACATTAGAAGTCCAATGAAAAATTTCCACGGGAGGACAAAGGATTGAACCCACTATGATGCACTGTATATATCTCATTTTCAAAGGGGAAATTTATGCACTTATGAATAATTGATAGGATGACATTAATGGAGTGTAACCATGGGTAGCCTAGCTTCACATGAAATTGGTCCAACAATGGGATGATGGAGAATGAGACATTTAATTATTTTGGTCCAACTTTAAGAGGAAGAGTGATAGAACCTAGTGTAGGGAAAACAAAATTATTATGAATTTTTATCCATGATTTCAATTATTCATAAGTATTTTGAGAAATATCTTGCACAAAAAATAATTCATTAGTGATCAATAAGTATTCCTTGTGTAGGTTTTTTATTGAAAGCAATGTCGGGTAACATGGTTGTTTTTCCCTTATGAGGTTGCACATCCACAAAACCAACCATTGTTTTTAGACCATTTTTATTATTATTGTAATCATTATTCATGTCACTAGTGTATCAATATTAATATCACCATTCTTAACATCACAAGCTTGCACAAATTTGGTGTTGGAATAATCGCCAACATCTCCCTTTGGGTTCATGACATGGTTTAACCGCCTCCCGTGGATCTTAACTAACACTTGTATCAAGAACTGACAGGTCAATCTTTTGGTGCAATGGAAAGGCCAACAATTGGTATCAGAGCTGGTCACGGGTTTGAACCCCTTGGGTGATGCTGAGGGGGGAATTTTTGGACTAATCACCAACATATCCCTTCAGGTTTGCGACATGGTTTAACCGCCTCCTATGGATCTTAACTAACGCTTGTATCAGGCATTGACATGTCAATATTTTGGTGCAACGGCAAGGCCAATAGTTGGTTGAATGATTAGGTATGGGATTGGTAAAAAAATGAAAAAATTGGTTACGTGGGGCAACTAAATTATTCCCTTTATCATTGAAACCACCCAATTGAATGTGATTAGAATCAATGAGGTCTTGAACTTGGTGTTTAATATGAATTCATCATTTCATATTATGTACATTTGTGTGATGATATTGAAAAAAGACACTTGGGTTAAATCTTGGAGGTAGGGGCTTGGTTGTGTCCATAGGTCTAATTGGAGGAAATAAGATTAGGTTCTTACTCAAAATTTGCAACATAATTGAATGGAGGGAATCATGTAGTGAGGTAAATTGTCTATCTTTTTCCCTAAAATGCTATGGGGTTGAACTTATGGTAGCAACTTGAGGCTCAACATAATTTTGTTGGGATGGATTTATTTTTAGAAATTTATTGTTTGGATTCTTGAATGGTTGGTAATTATTTTGATGTACGGGCTTGAATTTCTTGGTATGAGCCAATGGAGATGCTTATTCATACTTACTAATTGAATTTTTATAGTCATAAAGAGTCATACATAAATGTATGAATGGAAATTTCAATAATAAAACTTTTCTCTCTTATGTTCTTTTTCAAGTTGTCAATGAATATTGTTTAGATATCTACATCAAGAAGAGTTAGATTAACTTGTGATATTATCAACTGATAGCAGCTTATGAAATATGCAACTGTTTCATCTTGTTTTTGTTTTCATATGATTAAATCAGTTATGTTGATCTTGGGACCAATGTTGACTTGGAAATGGTTTAGGAAAGCGTCAAAAAGCTCATTAAATGAGTGAATTTATTTATTGGGTAATGAAGAAAAAAATTCCAAGTTCATGTCTTTCAATGACCTAGGGAAAATATTAGCTAGGAGCTTATCCTCAAAAATAAAGTCACTACACATGGTGGTATATGTTGATATGTGGTTACTAGGGTCTCCTTTACCATTGTACTTGTCAAATTGGGAGGATATCTATGTTTTGTGGAATTTTTGATTCCAATATCTCAAGTGACAATGGTCTCCTTTTAATATATTGTGATTGTTGTCCACTTTGGTTTTGGTTCAAGTTTGAGATTTTTTGTTGGAGTGAGCTAACATTTTAAAAAAGTTAGTTTATGGAAGAATCATTACTTGACATGTTTTGGGAATGGGGTGAATATGATGGAATGGTGTATGTATTTGGTGGGCTAATATAGTGAAAATTTATGAGTGGGGATGGGACTTGAGGTGTGACATGTGAAGATTCAAAACCACAAAGATTTCTAGTAGAAAGACCTATTGTTGAAGTGGTTCCAATGCTTTTTTGTATTGTTATAATACTATTTGGATTTGTGCATGTAGAAATAGAAGCTATAGTGGTAGGGAGGGAGAATTGACTTCTTCCTTGACATTGGGTGTATCCCAAATCTTGAGAGAAACTAGCCATTGTAGGTATATTATCATCAACTATATGGGCTATAATACACACAACCTCTAATCCATTATCATCATTAATCAACTTCCTCATGTTGTCAGTTATAGGAATTGTTGTACCAACAAAGTATTTAGTAATCACGTAGTCTTGAAGCTTTTCTAAGTCCTTGTCCAATTTTCTTAGTTTGTCTTTAAGAACATGGGAAACCATAATCTCAACATCTATAAATATGGGTGCTTGTGAGGTTGTCATTGACATGGTAACATTAGGAATAGAGTCCAAAATGGGTTGAGTATTGACAACACTAGTCATGAAAGAGTTAGAAGACTCATGATCCACAGTGGATGTGAAACCAGCATTGGATGCCATAAGTCTATAACTATGTCTCACTAAAGTATTAGAAATAAGACACCAGGTTGTGAAACTCATGCAAGCTTCACAACACCAAAAAGGTAGCTAAGATGAACACCAAACTACTAAATAAGTACAACAAACATTAAAAAACAAATAAAAAATTGTAGGAGAAAACAATAAACATAGTAATAGAGATCTTAGAGAAATTTTGTTTGGTTAAGACAAGTAGGATAGGATCACCCAAGGGCATCTGAGTCCTAGTTAGGTGTTCTGAAAGTTCAAAGTTTGATTGTATACTACATTGTTTAAGAATGTTGATTCTACTTGCAAACAATTGAAACATTAAAGAATTTTCCAAAATTTGCTTAATGTATCCTAATTTGATGCAAAATACAAGTATGCAATGATGTTCAATATTTTAAATATATTTGAATGCAAATTTTGACTCTTAAATAATACACTTTCTTTCACTAAATAAACTATATGTAAAATGATTTAGAATATGTAGCTATGAATTTCAAATTGAGATCTGCAAGTATAGAGAAACTAAGTAGACAAAGACAAACAAGCGTGAAAAAATATTGTTAATGCACTTGAAGAAGGACATGGTCACCAAGGGTGTTTGGGTCGTTGTTCAAGGTTTTCTAAAAAATTGAATGTCTAAATTGTTGTTTAAGGTTGTTGTTCCTATTTATAAATAGGTTTGACAATGACTACTTTTCCAGAATTTTTAATATAAAGGAAATGCAAATGTATGACAAAATGATACTTTTTTTAATGTAATTTTGAAATGAAAATTTGATCTAAATGACTGAAACACACCCTAATGCAAGATATGATGTGATATAGATGCAATATTTTGGATTTTTATGATATAAATATGAAACCCTAAATGAAAAATGCAAGACAAAATGACACAAAACCTAGATCTAGGTTTTGAAAGACTACCAAATCAAAAAGCTATGATGTCAAATGTTAGGTTCACCAAAATGTAACATAGAACAAGGGAACCTTTATAAAACTAAGGTTGATTAGGATCGTTTTTCCAAGTTGCATTAGAACATGTATCACAAAGGTGAGTAGATTGACTATCTACCATAAAGGTGAGCTAATCAAACCTAGATCCACTTTCTTAGGGCCTTGAAGATGGATGGGAAGTGACTTATAATTATTAATATAATTGAGCTATATGACCTAATGTGATAAATGCAATAATTTGGAAATACACAAACTGAAACTATAAATTGTAGGTGGATCTGGGAAGTGTTAGATGATGTGTAGTTGTCACCAAAATCTAGATCTGGCATCTAGAGGAGGAAACACTCACCTAGGGGCGTATGGGTCCCTAATAAGGGACCCTAAAATTGATTACGCAATCCTCTAATGATATATAACCTTTTGTTTCCTAGTTGTAAACTTGTCAAAATGTCATCAATAAATTTTGTAGGTGAGTTTCTATGGCTTGAAAAGATATATGAAAAAAAATGCAACAATGGATAATTTGTCTTCAAGATCCATTCAGTCCTCTTAAAACTTTCACATTCACAAAGAGAGGAAATGTTGGGTGATTTTAGGGGCTTGCCTCAGTCAAACCTCATGTAAGTCTTTCCACTTCTACAATGGCAATGCCAATGATAGAAATGATAATTGAAAGGAAAAAATGATGAATGAACAAATGTTGCAACTCACCACCCTTCAATGGCTTCCTTGAAGGACTGAAGTCATACATATCAGCTCAAGGATTGTGGATATTTCTTGATATATTTTCTTGAGTTCTTGAATGCTTGAATGCTTGAAGACCTACAACAATGTTAGCCTTCAAAAATTAATTACATGAACACACATAGAATTTGACATGATGTTGGATCTTGAATTGTTGCAATAAAGCTTTGATAATGTTTCTCTTGAATTTTTCTTGACAATAGTTTATTCTCTTGAGTGTTAGATAATGCATATTATATTTCAAATGATAAAATAACTAGGTATTTATATGATATTGTTCTAATTTCCAAAAAAAAGAAAATTCCAGAAGCTGACAAATGAAATTTAAATTCAAAATCTTAAAATTTGGCCAACAACATATTAAAAGTTGATCCCTGACAAGATAGGAGTACCCATATGATCATGAGTGTTTGGGTCATATCCCTATCTGCTAGGGAATCAATGTTAGGATCATAGTTCATTAATTATTTTCATTTATTCAATGCTTGCAACTTTGTCGAAAAATGATAAAAATAGGATTTGGAATGTATAATTTAGGAAATTAGGGACTTAATTAGGTCCAATAATTTAAGGGGGGGAAAATATAGTGTAAAATTGTTAAGGGCGATAATTTAATACACTACACATATTATTTAATTAATTATTTCACTTCATCCTATTTCATTTCATCCTATAATTAATTAATTAAATATTATTATTTAACTAATTTATTATTTCACCTAATCCTTTAATTAATTATCATATTATTTAATTAATTAGTCCATCCTACCTTATATTTAATTAAATATCACATTCAATTAATTATCCTATAGTCTTCCCTAAATTAATTAAATATTATACCATCTAATTAATTTAACCTTAGTCTATATTACTCTAAATCCACTAATCTTGATTAGGTTAATAAATCCATGATTAATTAACCTAACTCATGCTCTAATCCTCATTAACATTTTGTCTAATTTTTAATTCTATGGTCATTCCCCCAAACTTGTAGACATGTGACATGTGTCATAAAATCCTCTTAATGACTTGCATGCATGTCACTATCTATCTCCAAGTCATCCTTTGACCTCTTCTCTCATTGGATGCTCATGCATATGTGAGATCCCCTTCCCCATGGAACCACCTTACAATTTCGATTAATCACCACTTGTCATATTTTCAAAGGCTACCCATCTTACACCTTGCAAATTTTGTTTCCACTTGTCAAAATCTTGTTCTTCCCAATGTGTTCTCACACAGGTATGAGCACACCTTTCCCTCTTCCCAATGCCACATGTTGCCACTTTGTGACACTTGTCACAATGTTGAACCTTCACCATCTCCTTCAATCTCCACCATCCATTTCATAAGAAGATCTCAACCCTCCATTGCTCCATCCAAAATCTATAAATTGAAGCCTTCTCATCCCATTTTCAATACATGCAATTCGAGTTAGCCAATTTATGTTAGAAAATCACTAAAAGAGCAATCCACAATACAATCAAGAGAGAAAATCTACAAGTTTTGGGTGCAAACTTGAAGCTCAATCAATGGAGGTGAGAGTGTGAAGGTATAATAAATTTATTATCACTTGATTTATGTTTTTAATTGATTTATCTTCATTAGTATTTTCTCCCTCTTCATTTCGGCATGCCCAATGGGACCCATGTGCCTTTCTAACATTTTATGTGAGCTTTGTGAAGTTTTAGCTCATAGGTCCCATTTTCGCACTTCACTCTATAGATTGACACTTTTGCAATGACAAGTTACACCTTCACAAAGACTTTTGATGGTTTTGCATCACCAAGCTACACTTCCAATTCAACTCTTTTCACTTTTATAATGACATTTTGTGTCTACGTCTCCCAAAACCATACCTATGTTTATAGTCAAATTTATCTTTTTTAGCTTACATTTTTGTTTTTATTTGCACATTGTTTGTGCTTTCTATACATTATATTGTAGGATTTGAGTTGAATCTAAAAGTTTAAGATGCAAGTTACTATATAATCAATATTTAATAATATTTTTCCTTCTTTTACATCAACTACAAATTATCAAAAATAATAAACAAAACAAAAACAATAAAAATATATAATTTTAAAGTTCCTAGTTGCATGAAATAATTTCTTTTTTGGCTTTAAAATAAACTTTAAGGTTAAAAACATTTTTAAATTTTTTCTATTTATAGTCACTGTGTAATTGCACTTGCACAATGCACAGTTGCACTTTTGTGTTGACTTACAGTGCTTACGCTCTATCTATTGGCATTTGCACTTAGACTTGCAACACCTATGTTTCACCTCATGATGCTTACATTGAAAATTGCAACACCTCTATTGTACGAAGCTATGCATATGCTTATGAGTAGAATATTTAGTAATTTTCTATTGACAAACAAATTTTAGGACATTTAATACACTTTCCAGTTTAATAAAGTTAAAATATAAGATTCATTTAATCTAGTTTGGTAATTTTTTAACTCAAATTCAAATCAATTTTTTTCCAAACCTAAAGGCTAAGGAAAAATCAATCTTAAGGGCTTCTACACATTAACAACATAATTTTCAGAAATTGGGTCCTTATTACAAATTGCTTTACTTAGTGTTTATCAATCAACATTTGATTTTTTTCTAACTATATCTACATGTTTTTGTCCTCTATGAAAGTGTTTCTATGTGTAGACCTATTATGCCTCTGTGCAGACCGACTACACATGTGTTCTATGCTTCTACATAGATTTTTTGTGCCTATGCAAAGACTAATTATGCTTTCAAGGTGACTATCTGTGCTTCTATTTTGCAAAATTGTGCCTCCATCAAGTATTTTTTTTAGTTCTCTATGTTTTTGTGCTTAAGAAAATGAAATTTGTACTTCTATGCAAACTCTTTGCACCTCTATTTGACAAAGACACACTTTTGTTACAGTGTATAAAGTTTTGATTATTTTCTTGATTTTTTGCTAACTTTTTGGACTATAAAGTGATGCAACTGGTTAAGCCTATCCAAGACTTGATCTTATAAACTACTGACTTATGGTTTGTAGGTTCATAAGTCTAAGACTTATTTTTATCAAAATTAGGCATTAATATTAAATTAGTGGTAAATTAACTTTGTTTGTCATTTTTGGAGGGTTGCATTGACGCATGGTTTCCTCTTGCACCTAGTGTGATCTTAGGGATAAAAAGTATTGTATCTTCTTATTTTTATTTTAGATCAAAACCTAGGACTTGCTAGTTTTTTGTGTATGCTCTCTCCTCACACCTAGTGTGATCTCAGGGATCAAAAAATGTAGCAATTGACATTCCTTTAAGGAGGCCTACTTTGGGATTTCTTCACCCCAAGGGACGACCTCAACCACATGTTACCATTGAGGTATATAAAGGGGAATAATGAAAGTTGTAACCATTATTGAACAAGACAACTAAGAGGGGGGTGAATCAGTTTTAATAGTTTTTAACCTTTAAAACTTTCACCAGAAGTTTGATCTATAAGCATTCACAAAACCTTTACTCTGTTAATATGTTTAATCATTGAATGCAAAAAAAGAATTGAAAGTAATGAAACCATGCACATAATAACACTATATTTACATGGAAAACCTAATGAGGGAAAAACCACAGTGAAGATTATCTCACAATATAAAGAATTCCAAAGTTGAATACAAAGGTTCACTGTCAAAAAGGCTTACTACCGAAAGGCTCACTGCCAAGACAAGACACACTAACCAACAAGGGCTCACTGTCAGAGGGCTCATTGCCATAGAATTACAAAGAAGATAGAAGATGATTGCCACATAGAGAAAAATATCTCAATGTAATAGAGATTTCACCACAATTTACTCACTCTTGTAGACTCACATGAAAGATGTCAAATGCCTTCAACTCATTGCCTTCAAAACCCTAACATGAAATTTGCACTAATCTGCCCAAACTCGCATCACATACACTATCTATATATCTTGCATCTAGATTTCATCTATCTTGTCTTTCATCAACATCTCAACTTGTAATTATACTTTCTTCAACCTTGAAACCCATCCAAGGTTGACCACACACCATTTATATTTACAAATTCAAATAAAATCGATGTCAAAACATTCTATGATGGAATTAGAATGAGGGCTATCCAAACATATACTTAATGAGGACCTAAATAATTCCCAACATTCCTCAACACATTTCCATGAATTTTGTAAGTAGTGTTTAACACAAGGTCAACCAACACTAGTGTAAAACTCATAAAACAATTAAGCACACGTATCCTTAACACGATCCAATATTTTTAGACAATAAATTTCACTTGAAAATGACCTCATCAACTTACTCTCAAAATTGTAAGTCATAAAACCATAATTCTACAAAAATCAGAGCAACTATATTTCTCTCAAACCATAGCCAAACACTAAAAAATGCATAGTTCACATACTGGTGAAGATATCTCACACTGTACAAAAATCCAAAAGACCGAATTCTGGATATAGCAACTAACAAAAGCCATGATCAATACCTAAAATTTAAAAGCATAGCAACAATATGAATTATATCTCAGAGCATACAAAGAATACCTATATACCTTCTTTATTATAATTTTCTCAATATCCTTGACATATACAATCAATAACCAACTTCCATGACACATTTGACATTAATGATAACAAAAACCAATTGAAATAAGTAAAAATACCTTCATACTTGCAAAACCCTAATCAAGTCACATCATGTCTAGTGAAACCTTGATGTCTGGGTGATTCCAATATAAGAGGTGCAGGGTTGGTCCAAGCTTTCCTATTGAAAGTTCTCAATCCATGCTTGTGATAGAGTAGTGTTCATGGTTGTGCCTCATGTACCCTTGAGGTATTTGGAGGATGCCCCTAGAGAGCTTGTAAAATCCTAGATTAAAACCATTCAATTGTAGCTTAGTTTGGTGTAGGGTACAATTGATCATGCCCGAAGTTACCATGCATGACCTTTCGTTGAGGTGACACATAATCCTTGGTTGGGCCTTGCCCTTCTAAGATAAAATGTGTAAAGGTGGTACACGACCTTTGCATACTCTAGGTCACACATTCAATTGGAATTAATAGCCTCATAGTTGGTGGGCCCACATTAAGTCTATAAACCCACTTGATTAGTTTTAGGAATGTGCTAATGTGCTTGGTGTGTATTCATGTGCTAAACTAGTGATAAGCCACTCAAATTTAATAACTATAAATAGCCTTTTACACTAAAAAAATCAAGTCAATTAACTAATGTGTTTTCTTGTGTGAACATATCTCTTGCCAAAATCTAGACTGTATAACTATTCCTTCATCATACCTAGCCACGCTTGCACTCTACAAAGTTGTGCTTGTGCTCTACCGAATTGCACTTGTCAAATTGTTCTTGTGATCTGAAAAGCTACACCTATGCTTTGAGAAATCATCTCTTTCAAAATATTCTTCCACTCTATAAAATTGGACCTATTGTAAAACTTCACTTGAGAACTATAAATTTGCACCTATGTTTGTCCTAAAAAATAGAGAATATCCAATAGTACCCAACATATATCCTTGATAAAAATCTTATATTTTGAAATTGAATAGTTTGACCATAGGCCTATCTCCTCCATTACAAATATCATTTCCTCATCCACATTATCCTTTCATCCTTCACATCACTTGGACTTATCAATTAATCCTCATTTGTATCCATCATATCATCCTAGCTAGTATCCTTCATTTTAATATCCCATCCAAAAACATCCCAATCATTGCATCTTAATCATCCCACATCTTCATCCTTACAAATAAAAATTTAGATCTAGATCCTTGCATATCATCCTCTAACTTGGGTGTTACTTAAGAACTTTCCTATCTTAAACAACATTTACGGTTAGCCCATCATTTTGGATTATTTAGCTTCAAGATTTAGCTCCCTTGAGTTATATTTTTTAAAATCCACTATCCAATCTTGCTTCAGAACTTTCCTATCCTAAGTAAGAAATGATACATCCCAAAATCATTTTATCTTCAAGGATCTAGGATTTTATCTTTGATACAAAATTGATTTTGCATCTCCTAATCATCCACATTTTTCAATAACAATCCTTTATCAAATGATCCATATCATCCCAAGATCAATATGTCTTCATCATATTAATCCAAATTTTAAGTCTTCATCACCCCAACCCAAATTCTATGTCTAAATTATCTCCATCATCCAATCCTAATCTAAGTCCAAGTCCAAGTCATCCCCTATCCAAATCCATCCATCACCTAACCTAAGACATCTCTCTAAAAGGATCATCACTTTGCATGCCACTCACTAAATAACAAGCTAAAATAAAAATGGATTCTCAAGAGAATGTTACCATTGAGGATATCACCAATAAACCTACATCTCCCCATGATGAAGAGGCTTATGTAGATCAATTTGAACACTCTCCTAGGTTGCAGGACTTTGCTCAAGATCCCCATAACCAAGAAATGATGCAACTAATATATGAGTTATATAAAGATACCATATTATTAGAACTTTTATCTAAATGATCTAAAACTCCCTCCAACTTTGATATGTCACAAATTAGGAGGCAAGATCCTTCTAATAATCCATCATTATCCAACCACTTTGTTGGTGATTTTTCCAATAGAACCTAACAATTATCTAAAGAGTTTGCACTTCTTATGATGAATAAATTGTAAGGTTAGTGGCCAACACGACAAGCCTATGATTTTGTGATCCTTACTGCTTCACTTTTGACTCTATTAAACCAGGGAGGGTAATCCCAAATTACATCAATATGAGATATATCAATTTAATAATAGATGGATTCATAGTTGAGTGTAAATAAACCCACCCAATTGAAGATTTGACATATCTTTCAAGTGAATGACTATTCATTTTCTATGAATTAGAATATTTCAATTTAACACACAATTCATTTAACAATAATTTTAAAAGAGTGTAGTTCTTATTTCAAGTTCAAGACTAGGTGTGTTATGTTCTCAATTTTCTTGCTAGATTTTAGTGATAAAATAGCCAGTGCCTAAATAATTGGAGCAACAGAGTCAAATATGTAAGAATATGTAATATAAAAATTACCAAATTCTAGTAGATGAACTACCATCATACTACTTTTCAGGATATGAAAATTTAAAAATTCTCAAAGAAACATTCACTACTTAATAATCCCAAGCAATTTTGTCCAAATTTTATACCCTCTTCAAGCATTTTAATCAACTCTTTGAGCTAAAGCTGAGAACATGATACAACATTCAAACATAACCATTTGAAGACAAATGACAACACCATTAGCATTTTCATTCATAACTTGTAAGAAATATACATAGGAGAGCGTTTGTTTCCAGACAAAGATTCATTTCTACATCAGTAATTTATATAGAACTAATTTTAGACTGTTACATATAGGACATCATTACCCAAGACCATTTTCTAGCCTATTTACCCCTATCCTATTTTAGACGCCTTTTCTGAGATAAGTATTCACATGAAACCCTATTGAAACTCAAAAGTCTGACCGTTGTAATGAGACCAAAAATCCCTTTTATAGAACAAGGGAGCGACAAGCATTAGGCTCAACTACATTTACATTTAATTTCATTTTGAGATCATCTGCACCAAATTTTGAGGCATTCCAAGTCAGTTGTATGCTATCATGGAAGACTAAAAGACCAAGATTCACATGACCTACATGTAGACATGCCAAATCCTCACTCTTGTCGATCAAAGAAGATTCTCCACTAGCAACCCCAACAAAAACATGCATATAACCTAGTGCTAGGAAGTTTGACACCTCTCCTATACACCAGCCCGAAAAAATTCCACAAAAACACTAGAAACAAGAAATCACATGAACACTGAATAGGAAAATCCTAAAAAGGGGCTATGGAATCATCGAAAAAAAATGGGACATAGTCATCACTCTGAGTCATTAACCTCAGAGGATACTAGCCCATGCCTTGCTCATGGTGGAACTGGAGGAATTGTCACCACCAAATCATCAAAATCATCAGATGGTACCAAAGAGAGGGGATAATAATCACCCTCCAAGTTAGTGTCACCCTCATTGTCTAAAGGTTTTTAGAGAGTTCACTGGAATAACTAAGCCTCCTTAGATAAGCCTTACGATAATTGCACCTTTTCTTTGTCTTCTTTTCATATCCCACCAACTCCTTGCCTTTGAAATTGACTAACTCTTCTGAAACTGTTTGGTTCCTTAGGCAGTAACTGCTCCTAACACCATACTTCATAAAATTTTCATGTCCTCTTCTATCCTTTGGTGTATCAGGAGCTCCCTACATATCATCTTCATTCTCCTAAGTAATCTTCTCAGACTCAAGCAAGCTTAGTCTTCTAGACCTCTAGACTAGCCTAATAGAATCCTCAGACTTATTCATCTTCTCTAAAAACTCTAGCCAATTCTGTTTTCTGACTCAAAATCAATGCAATTTCTAAATGAAGTGTATGGAAATCATTCCTCCTTATAACGAACCATGCAAGTGTGCCAACCATTAATTCTTCAAAGAAATCTTGTGCTCACATGCTGACAACATTCTACCTTGATCCCTTTAATCCTAACTGTTGATCATGATTTAAAATGCATCAACAGATATAATACTATACAGCCATTCATAATTGAGTTTTACTTGTGCTTTAATGCCCCTTTTAGAACATAAAAGCACCAAGTAGATAAACATCCACTCAGTACTTAGCATTAAAAACTATCTTTCCAGAAATAACTACTCGCCCATGGGAAATATTTCATTTATGTTTCTCCATGTCAAAAACATGGGGATTGATCCAGATCCGGTCTTAGGATATCAGTTCTTACATTGCCGTGTTTTATTACCACCTAGTCCACATGTACCAAAGGATGAAAAAATTGGCGGTTGAGATTTCAAGCATGTGCTTTAAAGAACAAAGCTAAAAATAGAGCATTTTATAAATAATATCCTTTCGTCCAAATTTGGAAGCATTCAATCTTTATTAGAAACCAATCAAGCCTATCTAGAAAGTCCACATGGAAAACACTCGCTTTCCTGTTGAAAGATACATGACACAATTAGGCCCACATGGGATGGTGGGGAATGGCTAAGATTTAGCCATGCACCAATCATCGACTGTTGAAAACAATCCCTTCAAAACAAAACCCCATCATCAAAGCCAATCGGTCATCACGAATAGACATGCATCGCATTGCTCGCTAGTCCATAAGACTGCCACTTTCTACAACTAAAGATGAATGGGGGTGCAGGGAAAAGGCCTAGATGAGAACATGTGTTGCACCACATACCATTGATCACTCTTCGAACAACATGTACCACCTGAAGAAGGAACAAATTTACCATTAAAAAGTGCCATGTGACCATGACCCACTAGCCAGTGTCATTAAAATAATGTAAAATAACACAAGACGACCTCGCGAGGAGCAACATAGATATGGCCACGTCATTAGTCCTTCAGCCATCGATCCTATTTTAGATGCACCAATAATTATTACCAAAGAGACTGGGCCCACCATTGTATCATACACATGGCTGGAGCTTGCTAACCCGTGTGGATAAGATAAGGAATGATAAAACCAGACATGCATACAGGGAACAATCAATATTGATTCAATCAATAAAATGGCTCATACAAAGTTGTATCTACACATGCCACACAAGTTATGTATAAAACATGAGGCATGATTAGGTAAATGAGGTAATGACCCATAACAAAGGCTAAGGATTTTAAATTTTTCTTTAGATTAAGCCTTCAACCATTAATACCAGGAAAGACATGAGAAAATTGTCAACCTAAGACAAGGGGCTGATAAAATAATGCTTATAATGACATAGATGAAAACTCAAGTGAGCAGGAACTAGGAAGATAGGTCAATGTAAAATTATAATGACCAAGTATTTTCAAGCCAAGATTCAAAAGCTCTACAAATATAAAACCTTATCATAATAATGGGAACATTGACCTTACAATTAAGCACAAAAGACCAAACCAAACTTTTCATAATTTTTCATGATAGAACTAGGAAATTATGGGGTTCCATTAATGGATCTTGTTGGGGACACATGCCTCTTGCAAGCATGGTGAGATCCTAGAATCAAAGGGTGAAGCAGACGAGACACAAAAGGCAAAAAAAGGACAAGTAGAAAAAAACTAGAAAGAAACAAACTATTCACAAAATATACAGAGGCCTTAAAGGCTAGAAATAGGAGATCCAACATCCATCCTACCAGAAAACTTCTTGTGAGATGCAGTGTTCTACATTGCATCATTCAATATAATCTAGGCTTCATCTTCCCATTAGTGGCACCAAGCCACTAAAACTTGGGGCTCAATCCTGCCCCTATCAAAAACCAACCTATTGAAGGAATTGATTTTCTTCAATCCATATGTACCTTTGCCATATCAATGCAACAAGTACAAGCTTCCTTTTATAAGTAAATTTTTTGTCACCATTGAAGCCCATATGATTACCAACACTATTACTGACATCTATCACAACTTTCATAAGTATACCACTTCTAGTATAATCTTTATCATTCTTTATTGTGTAATCATTTATAAAATGAAAGCTTTCATCACTACATGACAAATATGTGTTATATTCATCATATGAAAAATTTTCATGCTGCAAATATATTTTTTTTCTATTCATTTCAATGTCATGCTTCATAAAAATATCTTCCAACTGAACTGGAAACTAAAAAAATTCAAACTCCTCCAAGTAATTAGCTTCATGATATTCAATTCTTCCTGCAACACTTGTTTAAAATCTAAAGTGGTCATAGTAAATTATCTCGATTAGTTCATCAATGTGTTCCTTTGCTTACTCAAGACCAATTTCTAACCATGTGTGACATACATAATCAAAATCATAATCAAAGAGTGGATTATGCTTATACTAAGAAGAATCACCATTTTTATCAATTGATGAATCTGGAGGCTCATCAAACAATGGATTTTCTAACATATTTATATTTGGAATAAGAGCCTCAGTATCCTTAGCAAGAAGGTCCAAATCCATCAAATTATCATCACATTCAAAATTATTGTAATCAATGTACCTCTTATTAGCATAATCACAATCAACCTTAAACTCATAGAAACCAATGCAATCTTTCATTTCATCCTTTGATTGTTCATTACACATATATAAAATCTCTGTCAAATCCACATGATATGAAATAACATGGTCAAAATATTTTTCCAACTCCATAGCATTATCAACCAAAACTGGTAGCATCCTATTACTCAGAGTCTCATTATTATCAGCACACTTCTTATCTGTAATAAATGATTTTCCACCTCCTCTTGAGGGCAATCATGATCAACAGATAATCGACCATACTCAAAATTATCATCACTACTACAACAAGAAGAATCATCAATATTACAAACTTTATAGACTTTTTAGATTGAATTCTCAGTCTTATGTCATCTATAAGACCATCAATATTGGAAACTTAAAAAAAATCAGAACTACTCATTTCATTAATTTCACTGAGGCAAGCATTTTCAACCCCTGATCTGCTCTCTTCTTCATGTGACATCTCATTATTTGACTCATATGGGGTAGTAGAATCATTGTCATGGTGGGTTGAAAATGTAATAGCTCGTTTATATTCATCTCTAATCTGTTCAAATAGAGAAAATTATTCACACACCTGGTCAAGCCTAATAGGCTTCAACTCCTTTGGTAAGGCACTCAAACCTAGTTCATAAGATTCATAGAATAAATCAATGCAGACTAACTTTTTAGGTCTATGACATTCAGGAATTGTAGCCAGAGTGTCCATAAATATTGTATAGAGATCATATGATGATTTTCCTTTGTATTTTCTTATGCAAGAGAGGTCTTGAAAAGAGGTTGTATGATCATAACTGCATGCCTCTTCTGGATAATGTGTTTGGAGCTCTTTGAGGTTAGCATTATGGGGTGATATGTAATATGAGACAATAGTGGTGTAAGTGTTCTGACCTTGATTTTAAATTTCTATCTTACACCTCTCAACCATATTTGGTGTTTCAGGGTAGCAAACATTTGTAGACAAAATATTCCTTGGTATTCCATATTTTTGGTTGTTTTCAATATTCATAGCTATCTCATATGCCCGATGCAAAGTTTTAGGATCTTTGTCTCTTAATAGATAGCTCATATTTCTATCAAAAGATCCTAAGTAAACCAAACCTACCTCATCACTTAATCTCATAGAAATAGGAATATCCCTCAATGTTTTAGCATATCTTAGATTGAATGTCGGAACTAGCTCATCATCCTCTTTTTCAATGTTCATAAAATTTTTGAGCAAAGAACTAGCACCGACCCTTTCACCAAATTGCTTTATGAGAATTACTTTGAACTCTTCCCAAGAGTAGATAGAGCATGTTGGTAAATTAGAGAACCAATCTCTTGAATCTCCTTCTAAAGACTACACAAAAAACCTCATGACTACATCCTCATGGTCTATCTCAAATTCATCCATCAAATTATTGAACTCTTGCAAATGCTTACTTGCTGACTCACACTTTGTACCATTAAAATTTGGTAGCTTATCTCTGATGTCAAATGGAATAACATTTGAGTAACCATAATACCATTGAAATTTATTGCTCTATATCTTCTAGTGCTGAAATTTCTTTTATTACATGACAAGGGCTGCATATTAGGATGCATAGGTTGATAATACATTTTCATAAGCCCCTAACAGTCTTCTCAAACCAACCTTGCAATTAAAAGTTAGTTCGAATTTATTTTACAACATGAACTTAAGAATTCATAATTCATTAGTTTGTTTCAACTTGCTTAAGATCTTATAAATGATTTTCTTCAAAAAATACTACATACCTCACTTCATAATACAAGTTGCAAAATAACAATACAAAAGTATGTAAACATTTTCCACCTATTCCCTTTTCTTTAGTGCTTATTTTCACTTAATAGGGACTCAAAATTTCTCAATAATTTTACATATGGTTTTCATATATAGATTTATGCCTTTTTTGAAAACCAAAATATGGAGAATACTTGGATATGTTGCAACTACCTTAGATTCTTCTTCCTAACAGGAAATCTTTGTATATTTAAAACATTCTTCACATTTTCATCAGGTTCTTGAGATAGAGTCACCACCTCTTCAAAGAGGATTGAACTTCAAGTATTATGAAGTTACTTAAGTATGAATTTCTTTCTGGGTCTTCCTCCACAACAAAGTCACACAAATTCTTTGAGATTTTAATACAACAAACTCACTTCTAGGTTAAAAATATTAATATTTGAACAAGTTGTTCAGATTTACCAAGTTCTTGACTCTATGATGCACAGTCTGCTACTGAAAAATTCAAACCTATTCCCTAGCGGAGCCACCATTTTTGGTTGGTGATTTTTCCAGCATAACCTAATAATTCTCTAAAGAGTTGCCACTTCTTATGATGAATAAATTGTAAGGTTAGTGGCCAACACGATGATCCTAAGATTTTGTGATCCTTACTCCTTCACTTTTGGTGCTGTTAAACTAGGGAGGGTAATCCAAAACTAAATCAATATGAGATATATCAAATTAATAACAAATAAATTCATAGTTGAGTGCAAATAAACCCACCCCACTAAATATTTGGAATATCTTTCAAGTGAATGAATATTCATTTGCTATGAATCAAAATATTTCAATTCCACACACAATTCAATTAATAGGAGTTTTAAAAGAGTGTAGTTCTTATTTCAAGTTCAAGACTAGGTGTGCTATTTTCTCAATTTTCTTTCTAGATTTTAGTGATAAAATGGCTTGTGCCAAAATAATTGGAGCAACAAAGTCAAATATGTAGGAATCTATAATATACAAATTACCAAATTCTAGAAGTAGATGAACTACCCTTACACTGGTTTGTAGGCTATGAAAATTTAAAAATGCCCAAAGAAACATTCACTACTTAGCAATCCCAAGAAATTTTGTGCAAATTTTATAACCTCTTCAAGCATTTTAATCAACTCTTTGAGCTAAATTTGAGAATAGGATACAACATTCAAACATAACCATTTGAAGAAAAATGACAACACAATTAGCATTTTCATTCATAACTTATAAGAAATATATATAGGAGAGTGTTTGTTTCTAGACAAAGATTCATTTTTATATCAGTAATTTATATAGAACTAATTTAAGACTGTTGCATACAAGACATCATTCCCCAAGACCATTTTCTAGCATATTTAACCCTATCCTATTTTAGATGCTTTTATTGAGATAAGCATTCACCCGAATTCCTATTGAAACTCAAAAGTCCGACCATTGTAATGAGCCTAGAAATCCATTTCATAGAACAAGGGAGCGAAAAGCATTAGGCTCAACTACATTTACATTTAATTTAATTTTGAGATCATCTGCACCAAATTTTGAGGCATCCCAAGTCAGTTACATGCCATCATGGAAGAGTAAAATACCAACATTCACATGACCTACATGTAGACATGCCAAATCCTCACTCTTGCCGATCAAAGAAGATTATCCACTAGAAACCCCAACAAAAACATGCATATATCCTAGTGATAGGAAGTTCGACACCTCTTTTATACACCAACTCAAAAAAAATCCACATCAACACTAGAAACAAGAAATCACATGAATGTTGAATGGGAAAATCCTAACAAAGGGGCTATGGCATCATCAAAAACAAAAATGGGACATAGTCATCACTCTGAGTCATTAGCCTCAAAGGATACTAGCCCATGCCTTGCTCGTGGTGGAGCTGGAGGAACTGTCACCACCACCTCATTGGAATCATCAGATGGTATCAGAGAGAGGGGATAATAATCACCCTCATTGTCTAAAGGGCTGTCAAAGAGCTCATTAGAATAATTGAGCCTCCCCGAATAAGCCTTATGATATTTGCACCTTTTCTTTGTCTTCTTTTCACATCCCACCAACTCCTTGCCTTTGAACTTGACTAATTCTTCTGAAACTATTCGATTCCTTAGGTGGTTATTGCTCCTAACACCATACTTCATAAAATTTATTTTTCCTCTTATATCCTTTGGTGTATTAGGAGCTCCCTACATATTATCTTCATTCTCCTAAGTACTCTTCTCAGACTCAAGCAAGATTAGTTTTCTAAACCTCTGAACTAGCCTAACAAACTCCTCAAACTTATTCATCTTCTCAAAAAACTCCAGCCAATTATGTTTTCTGACTCAAACTCAATTCAATTTCTAAATGAAGAGTATGAAAATTATTCCTCATTATAATGATCCATTCAAGTGTTCCAACCATTAATTCTTCAAAGAAAGCTTGTTCTCATATGCTGAAAAAATTCTACCTTGATCCCTTAAATCCTAACCGTTGATCATGATTTAAAATGCATCAATGAATAAAATACCATGCAACCATTCATAATTGAGTTTTACTTGTGCTTTAATGCCCCTTTTAGAACATAGAATTAATGAGTAGATAAACATCCACTCAATAATTAGCATTAAATAATATATTTCCAGAAATACTTGCTAGCCCATGGGAAATATTTCACTTATTTTTCTCCATGTCAAAAATATGGGGATTGATCTAGATCCGATCTGAGGATATTGGTTCGTACACTGTCATGCTTTATCATTGTTGGAATTGTCGTTGCACCAAAATATCAACTTGTTGATGCCCAATACAAGCTTCGATTAAGAACCATAGGAGGCGATTAGACCATTTCACAAAACCAAGCGCTAGTGCTACAAGAAAGACCAAGGGTCACACCTTGCAACAATTACCCTAATACAAGCGTGGGGTTTGAACCTGTGACCAACTTTGATACCAATTGTTGGAATTGCCATTGCACCAAAAGATCAATCTGTTAATGCCTAATAAAAGCTTCGATGAAGAACCAGAGGAGGTGATTAGACCATGTCACAAAACCAAGTGACAGTGTTGCAAGAAAGACCAAGGGTCACACCTTGCAACAATTACCACCTAGTCCACACATACCAAAGGCTGACATAATTGATGGCTGAGATTTCAAGAATTTTCTTTAAAGAAAAATTATAAAAATAGCAAAATTTATAAATAATATCCCTTCGGCCAAATTTGGAAGCGTTCCATCTTTATTAGAAACCAATCAAGCCTATTTAGAAAGTCCACATGGAAAATGCCTGCTTGCCCATTGAAAGATACAAGATACAATTAGGGTCGACACGAGATGGTGGGGAATGGTTAATATTTAGCCATGTCACTAGTCATCAACCATTGAAAAAAATCCCTTCAAAACAAAACCCCATCATCAAAGCCAATCGATCATCATGAATAGTCAAGTGTCACATTGCCCTCTAGCCAGTAAGACTACCACTTTCTACAACTACAAATGAACAGGCGAATGGGGAAAGGCCCAGATGAGAACACATGTTGCACCACATGATTTTTATCACTCTTCAAACAACATGTACCACCCGAAGAAGGAATATATTTACCTTTAGAAAGTGCCACATGGTCATCACCCGCTAGCCCATGCCATTAAAATAATGTAAAATAACACAAGACGGGCTCATGGGGAGTGGCATAGATATGGCCACGTCATCAGTCCTTCATCCATCGATCCTCTTTTAGATGCACTAATCATTCTTACCAAAGAGAATGGGTCCACCATTGTATCATACACATGGGCGTTGAAGCCCGCCAGCCCGTATGGATAAAATAAGGAATGATAAAACTAGACGGCCATACAAGGAATAATCAAGATTGATTCAATCAATCAAACAACTCATACAAAGTTTTATCTACACATGCCACAAAATTTATTCATAAAAATGAGGCATGACTAGGTAAATGGGGCAACGACCCATAATGAAGGCTGAGGATTTTAAAAATTTATGTAGATTAAGCCTTCAACTGTTAATACCAGGAAATACATGAGACAACCGTCAACCTAAGACAAGGGGCCAGTAAAACAATGCTTATGATGGCATTAATGACAACTCAAGTGATCGAGAACTAGGAAGATAGGTCAATGTAAAATTAGAACGACCAAGGATTTTCAGGCCAAGATTTAAAATTTCTACAAATATAAAACCTTGTCATAATAATGGGAACATTGACCTTACAATTAAGTACAAAAGACCAAACTAGACTTTCCACAATTTTTTATGATAGAACTAAGAAATTTTGGGGTTCCATCACACTCTTTGAATTATATTTTGGGGTTACAACCTAACCTTAACCATCCCATTTACACAACCACATCTCAACCAAAATTTGACCAAATCCTTTCATCCTCTTCTTAGATAAGACTCAACATTCCTACCAATACCACATACACATCTACCCACCCTACCATACCTACCTAGCCCCTCACCACATCAATCAATGCTAATTAAATTCAACCTCAAGTATCTCACACATCCACATACTTACATAGTAATAAACATATCATAAACACCTCTCATCCTCCAAACACTTCTAACACAAACCACCCTTCAACACCCCTTTATCGACCCCAAAATAATCATAATAAACAAACACCCCTCCATCGACCAACATCATCATTTCCCAATAATTGAAAAAGATAAAGAAAATGATTCAAGGACTTCAAATGGGTCAAACCAAGAAGACCTATAAGTTTGATAAATGTCCTTACACTTTTGATAAATCCATATCATCCATACCCTTCCCCAAGAACCATGAAGTACCCAAATTCGATAAATATAAGGGAAATGGTGATCTCTTTGAACATATCAAAGAGTTTTATGTAACATGTCAAGAATTCACCTATAGAAAGGTCATAGATAACCTCCACAAGCACCTTTCCCTACACTCAAGTGTCTTTTTGAGTGCAAGTGCAGCTTACAGAAGCATCGATTGGTCAAAGACAAGTGCCATTTTTCTCTACAAGTGTAGCTTCACATGATGAAAGCATTGCAATTACATGCAAAATCATGGCTCTATAGAATAATACCTTCATTTTTCTTACTTCCCATAATTAACCTACATTTATTACCCCATAACTACCCCAAAACCCACAAGTTAGATCACATGTTGTCTCTCTTGTATCATCTAGCTGTTGGTACTCCCACACAGACTCTATATGATGCAAATGTCAAGGAATCACCATCATTGCTCTTTCACTTTCTCTAATATTTTTCTCTCCAATTACCAAGGTGAAAATGACCCTTTGGGCCCCCTAAAGGCCTATTTATAGGCTTCAAACCCCGATTTATCCTATGACATATGGAAAATACACTTAGTCTAGATAACTTCACACATCCCTAAACATTTTATTCTATTTATTCTTACCTTTTTCCTCATTTTCTTCTAAAATACATAACCACATCATTTGAGCTCACCTTTTATGAGACACCACCCAAAATTATATTTTTTATTTTTTTTGCTCGATCTTTCAAGGGGTCATCACCTCCTATCACACCCATCCTATTAGGGAAAATTTAAAACTTATTTGATGTGCAAAATTACTTTGGATGTTGCATCAAAGAGGGGAAAAATGTAAACAACCCAATTCTAACATCACACCTTTGATCAATTAAAATTCTAAATTTTACTTAATCTTGGCCATCCCCCTATAATTAATTAAATATCATATTATTTAATTAATTATTTCATTCCATCCTATAATTAATTAAATATTGTAATTTTTAATTAATTTTTTTTCATCCTATAATTAATTAATAAAATATTATTACTTAATTAATTGATTACTAATTGATTATTTAACGTCATCCTTTAATTAATTAAATATCATACTATCTAATTAAGCATTTCATCCTACCTTATAATTAACTAAATCTCACATTTAACAATTCGTCCTACAATATTCCAAAAATTAATTAAGTATTGTAATATTTAATTAATTTAACCTTAGTCTATATTGCATGATTAATTGACCTAACTCACACCCTAATCCTCATTGACATTTTCTCTAATTTTTAATTCTACCCATTCCCCCAAACTTGAAGACATGTGACATTTGTCATACAAGACTCTTAATGACTTGCATGTCCTCTTCCCCATGGAGCCACCCTACACTTTCCATTTATTACCACTTGTCATAGTTTCATAGCCTACTCATCTTACACCTTGCCACTTTTGTTTCCACTTTTTAAAATCTTGTTCTTCCTAATGTTTTCTCACACATGTGTGAGAACACCTTGCTCTCCATTTGTCACTTCCTCGTTCTTCCCAAGATGTTCTCACACATGTGTGAGCACACCTTGCCCTCTTCCCCATGCCACATGTCATATTCAGATGCAACCACATTGTGACACTTGTCACAATTATAAGTCTTCACCATATCCTTCAATATCCTTTGTCCATTTCATAATAAGATCTCAACGCTCCATTCCTCCATCAAAAAATCTATAAATTGAATCCTTCTTATCCCATTTTCAATACATGCAATTTGAGTTAGCCAATTTATGTTAGAAAATCACTAAAACACCAATCAACAATACAATCAAGAGAGAAATTTTGCAAGTTTCGGATGCAAACTTGAAGCTCAATCAATAGAGGTAAAAGTGTGAAGGTATAATAAATTTTATTGTCACTTTCTTTATGTGTTTGATTGATTTATCTTCATTACATTTTCTCCCTCTTAAAATTGCATTGATAACATTCCTTTCCATAACATCTCATTTTACTCCATAATAGGTCATATTAAAGAATCTTGCCCACAATAATCCTCCACCTCTTCTTCAAGTACCTCATCCCTATCTAAAAAATCATCTAATAATGCCATATTTTAGGATTTTCTTCAAGGGATATCCATGATAGATATCCATGAACTACAAACTAATCCAAAATTTGATACGAGTCTAATATATGATCAATAAATCTCAATCTAAGCACCATCATTCCCATAACCTATAATGCCTACTCAAAATCCATTACTGCCATTCCAAGATTTTGAGGCTATCCAAGAGTCCCTTATTCATATCCCACTATTAAAACTAAATCCATGTCAAGAACACAATCCAAAGCATAAAGAAAAAACCTCTAAAGTTAATCAAGATCAAGTTACCTAAGCCCTCCAATCTCATCCTATTGTTGATCAAGATCCCATATACCCTTTCCATTCCATTCATGATCCAAAAAAAACATTTGATCCCATCCATATTCTAATAAATTTCACTTCTATAAATGAGATACTTGCTTCCACTAGACACATAGATGATATCCTCCTTGTTCATCCATAACAAGATTCTTTATCTCTATACATATTTGAAAATGATGAAGTTGTAGCTAAATTTGTAGGACTACATGATGATATTCTAGAGAATGACCCAAATTTGAGGCAACAACACATTTTGAATAACAATCAAAGTTCCTAGGTCCTAAAACTCAAGTCGAAGATATTGGTCAACAAATCACTATAGATCCAATCAACATTTTATAAAATGATAAAGTGATAGTAGCCTATCAAGTCAAACCACTCACTTTTGTTAGAGCATTATTTCTTATTGATGAGAATGCAATTAACATTGATGGTTCCCAATAGCAAAAAGAATAACTAGCACCTTATTTCCAACACAACACATACCCTATTGCCAATATTTTTTTTCAATGGATGCAATATCAAGGAAAAGGATTAGACCTACAAGAGTAAGGTATCCTAGAGCCAATACAGTTTTTTGACAATCCTAAATATTACGGTCTTGGTTATTTAGTGATAAAAAAATCTAATGATATTAGTGATAAATCCATGATACTAGGGGAAAATTTATCTAATTCAAACACCAAAATAGGGGCCATGAATAGTCCTCATAATAATGTTGTTGCTAGCACTCCAACCATCCACATCATAAACCATCATTCCCAAATCCTTCCAACCATTAAGTGGTACCAAAAAAATAAAATTCCTTGCAAAAAAAAAGATTAAGGTAAAGTTGTTGAAGATAATGAATCCAAAATTCAAAGCGGACACATAAAGTCAAAATAGATCCCAAATAAAATTGGATCATATAAAGCATATAATCAAAATCAAAATCTAGTAGTCAATTAAAATATGGAGCTAATTTTTTTATTTTTTTCCTTGTATCAAAAGTGTCCAAATATTTTAAAAAATCTTCACTACCAACACACAAAGTGTGTGCAAAATTTGGTCACAAACACACTCAAAATTTCATATCCACACTCCATCGTCCAACATCCTAAGTTTGGAAAATAAAAAATTCAAAATCCAAACCACCAAATAATTCATCCACACCTCATATCCCCCATCAAAATCCAACATCCCACCTAACATCCAAAAATCCCAAATTCCACATTCACTATGTCCTAGCAGCAACACTTTATCATAATGACTCTAATGGAACTCTATCATGATGTGCATATTTAGACAAGGCCAACTTTAGTATCAACAAAGATCACAAGAACATATATGGGTTATATACAAGTTCCCTTATTTTGAAAAATCAATTCTTCAAGGCAAGAAATTATTGGCACATTATGAGAACAACATCTACATCAACATCACCAAGTGGTTCCACATAGTTGATGACCATCCAAAAAATTAAAAAAATTAAAAAATAGGAAAGATAAAAATCATCCTCTAGTGAAAACAACTTTGGTGGTGCCTTGGGTAAGTACCATGGCGAAAACTTGACAAATAAGCATCATGTGTAGCAAAAAAAAGAAAAAAAGAAAAAAATAGTAAAGATAGAAAACATCCTCTAGTGAAAACCATTCTTATGGCACTTTGGGAAAGTACCATGATGAAACCCATTTGTGGGAGTCTGTGTAAAATTGATTATCTATGTGCACCATTATACTTGGGAGCATCTTATCTCATGCATCATGTTATTTTATCTTCACACCACTATCCATCTAATTCATTCCATTTTCATCCATCCTCCCTATCTAGCTTGATCTTGATAAATACTAGAGGCATATACTTAAAACATGTTGGAAAAATCTTGAAATTGTCATTTATTTTGACCATATACTATCCCATGCCATACCATCACCTACATCTAAAACTATCCAAATAGTTAGCCTAGGAAAAAAATGTTATCCTATTGCAAGATAGTCCTTGAAAGTAAAATTTCTTATAATAGATCTATTTTGTGCAATTCCTATCCTCCCCATCCTTCGTATATCCATCCATCACACTAGTTCATTCATCCATTCATGGTATCCATTACATTGCTAGACATTGGGCATAGGTGCCTACATCCTTCTTCAGAATAAATCTTGATATATTTCTTCCATCTCACCTAATAATTTGGACACCTTCTAAAAAATAAAAAACATTCAAATATGTAAAAATCTAAAAACATATATATGTCAAAAAATTCCAAAAAAATATCTAGATATTCAAAAACTCTAAAAACATCTAAATATCAAAAAAATCTAAAAATCATTCAAATAATCCAAAATCCAAAAACATCCAATGGTTCACAAAATCCAAAAAACATTCAAATATTAAAAAATCCAAAAATAATAGATATTCTAAAAATCTAAAAAAAAATTCAAATATTCAAAAATCCAAAAATTATAGATATTCTAAAAAATCCAAAAACATTCAAATATTCCAAAAATATTCAAATTTTAAAAAAAAATCGAAAACAACTTCAAATAGTCCAACGAAAGTTCAAAAACATTCAAAAATCCTAAAAATTCACCAAAAAACAATCAACACAACTCTCCCATCCACATTAAAATCATCATCCATAATGAAACTATCATCACACTAATCTTTGACGAAGTAAGTAGAAGTAAATATGGTAATCATTGAAACCTAGAAAATTCATGAAAAATTGCAAGCATTGATCATTAGTGAAAAAAATTATTTACCTACATGTCAATTACCTAAATCATCTCCCGTTTATGGGGTTGGGGAGGTTAACCTGCCCAAAAACATAAGAAATGACATTAAATAGAGACTATCAAAGAAAGGTGGATCAAAATCAACTTTGATTGGGCTACAAGGGACAATTCAGGGATGGTAGGAGTAGGTTGTGTAATAAGGGATCATGAGGGGAAGATCCTAAGGATGGTAGGTAGAAAGGTCAAAATAACTATGAATAATGATACAAAATTCCAAGAGGCTCGATTGGGTCTAATAATGAGAAGAAAATTAAAATGTGATAAGGTGCATTTGGAAGGTGATGCAACAAATCAATACTACTCACAAACTCACAATGTGATATAATCTCTATTGTAATAAAAATAAATTATAAAACCAAAAAAAAATGCAAGCACATTCAAAATTTTATTGCATTCAATAAGTTTTGCAACAACATTGATATACAATAGCTTCCACATATGTCAAACTATGCCAATATTGCAACACCAACCTACAAGTGAACACAAGAAAAATTCATTTTCTCAACCAAAAAATTGATCATTGTCCTTTTTGAATATAAAATATTACCTACAACACACCTCAAATGATATCAAATCCTTCTTCCCTCAAAACAATTACCATTTTCACACATTCTTTTCATTCTTTTCTTGTCAAAAACTTCTTTAATTCATATGCAACAAAAAATCTTGTCATATTCAGAATATCATTGATCCCTCATTACAATAAATTTTCTAGAATGGTTTCTATGTTTTATGCTCCTCCTTCTCAACTTTTCAGAACATTTTAAATTTCTCAATTTCATTAAGAAATGAGAAAGTTATGACTATTTTACTAAGACTGGTTCTCTCAATTACAACTTCAAACAATCTATCTCTTCCATGCAAGTCAAACTTCTAAGATGTGGGTTTCCTCTTTTTTTTTGGCTTGATAATTCAATGACCATTCAAAAACTACCTTACCACCTTACACCCACTCTCTCTATTCCATAAATGCCCATCATTCCAATCCTCCAACAAAATGCAATTTCAAATTTTCTGAATAGAGTTACAATTTTACAATAAATGCCCACTCATAGGCTTGAGCTTGAAAGTTTTCCTTTTTGGAAAATTAACACTTCTCAAACATTTTTAAAACAATAAAAAATAAAATCAATTAATTTATTTAATTTTCATAATCCTGACAACAAACTTTACTGTGCTGGAGGAGTTGAGGATTTAAAATAATAGTGCCTGCAAGAAAAATCAAAACAAAACACAAACATATTTTTTTTTGGTTGTGTAGGATTTTCCATGCACCTGGATGCTCTTGCATCATAAGGGGACTCATAGTTAGTGGTGAACATAATATGAACAGGAAAAATATATGATTAGAAGCTATAAAAATGGCTTGTGCAAATTAAAGAGATACTGAAAGTGTTCGGTGGATCCACTATAATGCATGTTTATTGGGAGGGAAGCAACCTAGCAAATGACGTTACAAAGAGTGTTGTTGAAATGACAAAACATGAGATATATGTCATTTTAATTATGGATTAGAAAGCCTTTTGTTTCCAATCCGGAGGATCACATACGCTCGATTGTGTTAACCACAAGGAGGTAATACATTGATCATAATGGCTCAATGTCTCATTAAGGTCAAGGTGAGAGAATAGTTGCAACTCTGAGCAATCATAATCCAAGGGCTATTTATCAAAGTGTAGGTGGAGAAGATTGTATTATAAAAATTGGTGATACCATGGATACTTACATTTGCATGGTTTCCAAAAAGTGACAGATGGATTTCTACAGTAATGCGTTGGAGATGATACCTATGGAGATATTCAAGACTCGGGGAGGGGTGGTGTTACAATTAATTCAGATGATGATGGGTGATGAGTATCTGAGAAGAAATAACTACTACTCAGTCAACACATACATCGCATATATATTCCTAGCAATGCTTTTGGACGTAGGATAAATTGAGGATAATGTGGAAGCCCTAATGACAAAGCTCGTGAGGTCATGCTGGAATGGAGGCATGAAGGATTATTTGTGTCATGTCATTCCGAAAATGGGGATCTTTTTTAATGGTCAACCTACTCTAAAATTTTGTAGTGTGAAAAATGGAACCCTGCTACAGTTTGTAATATGGGGCCAAAACATGAATGTGGTTGGGAGGAGGAATCAAGTGAGGGTTGGTATAAATTTATTGAAGGGGTATGTGCATGGTACGGCAGTGGGAGATTTAAATTGGGCCTTTACACTAGAGTAGGAAGATAATGAGAACTAGGAGGATGGTGTTGAGGCAGTATAACAATCAACAGAAGGGAAAACTAAAGGGTGTAGTGAGGATAGTAGTATAGGTAATATTTAAATGTATCAGAATATATAATGTTTGAGTCAATTTTGTAATATAGATGGTTCTATTTTTGTATGGAAATTTAGTATATTAGTCTATTAAGAGGCTATAGATGTAACTTTTTCACTATCAATATATGGTTGTGGCTCCATAGCATCACATTAACATATAGAAAAATAGTTAAATCATCTAAATTGACATCCAAACAATTGTCTTAGTGGATATATTGTTCCTACAATAGACATCATCTTGGATAACAAAAATAATCTCTCTAGCAAGAGATATGAAAAATTTGATATGTTTTGTCAATCATTCTTTTATTTTGATTTATCTTTTGTCTTTCTATCACTTGTTCAAAGCCACCTCGATCTTCAATATCTTGGTTTCTAGAGGAGTAAAAAATGGTGCATAGTCATTGGATTTGTTTGTTGTGTTTGTGGGACATTCTTATAATAATACCATGGCGAATACTCACCTTGTGTGTAGAGGTAGTCTTAAAGGCAATACAAATGATCTTTGCATATCAGGCTCTTTATACCTTTTGTGTATAGGCCTAACTTTCTTTGAGTTTCATTCTCTTGCATGATAAAATAAGGTTTTTTGTATGTCATGTATGAATAAGGATAATCCTATTTGTTTTTAGATTCAAATTCCATACAATAGATATGATTCCACCATAGTTCTTCATACCTTGTGCATTGTGTCTACTTGCTATATTAAAATAAGGGTCTCTCTCTATATTTTATAGCATAACCAAAAGAAAAAGAAAAATCATTTTTCCCATCCTATTTTCCAATCAAAAATATCAAATCATCATCATAATAACTATATATTTTATCAATATTTGATCAACATCATCCATTAATCTATCTATCCATCTATCCATCATTATCCAAAATCATTTCTTCTGTCCTATTCATCATACTAACTATTCTAAGTATCATGAAATAAACAAAAAAATCCATCACATCCTACATCCATAAATCATTAATACCATCATAATATCACACATCCTACATCTATAATCATAACATCATCATATAGTCATCATATATCATCACAAATACCAAAACATTATAGCATCACATCATGTGTCATCACCTAATCTAAGAATCATCATAGTCCTTCCATCACATATCATCAAATCAAATGGAAATAATTAGATGCATACATCAAATCACATAGATATCCATCACATGAAAAAAATATCATAGTCACATCAAAATCTCATCCAATCACATATATATCAAAAATATGTCATGATACAAATTCCATATATAAATGTCCACACCTATTGAACAAGCACTATATTAACAAAATTTGTCACTACCACTTGAGGGATTGACATAGCCCCCCAATCACCTATCTCTTGCTAGGTGTGAGAAAACATATTTAGCTCTTGAGGCACACCATGTATCTCACCAAACTGTCTTGTAACCATGTTAAGAAGATATAACTCAAGGATATGAGGAGTCCTCCCAATGATCCATTGAGCCTATCTATAAAAAGAAAGATGTCTTATGTCATCCTCCCAAGCCCCAAAAATTAACCATGTCCTCCAAATTAACTTGTCCATGTTGTTAATATCTCTCCTCCAATAATCAAGGTCTCCCAATCAATTTTATGTCAGCATAGCATCATAACAATAGACATAAGGATGTCTCACCTGATGATCAACATATCCCAATGGACGAGTAATAATATGCTCACACACTCATATGTGAATCATTGTCACCCTAACTGATAAACTCATAGAAAAATGACACACCACCTAGTATATATCATGATAAAGATGGGCCAATACACACAAACCCCGTGCATGGAAAAATCCATTTGAAAGAATCTTCTCAATGACATGTCCCCATCCAATTGAAAAACTATGTGATCTATGATAAGGAACAATCACTCTAGATATCAAGCCTCTTAGCACCAAAGGGAGGTCATCATAGATCCCTAATCCCTATTTGAGGTCCATCTCACCATCCTTGATGTCAATATCATCATCGTGGAGCACTCACTACAAAGCCTCCTCACCAATGTCAATGTCGTATACAACTCGATCACTGCCTATCAGGATCCTCAAGATCCTCTATACATCCTCAAGGGTGATGGTGGCCTCCCTAGTAAAAAATATGAATGAGGATCTCTCACTGCATGCCATATCTCTACAAGAGTGGTCATGAACCCCCTATTGGATGTTGTAGTTATGTTTCTGATATGTGGTTTTCATTGATGTCAACACTATTAGAATTGGTGTTTTTGAAGGCTGCATATGTTGAGGAAAATGAGAAAATTGTAAAAAATATAGTGTAGACAACTAGTGGAATTGAGAAGGTCAGAATGGTGGAAGGAGCCTTAAGTTGCTAATATAAAGGTTCACTTCAAAGGGTTTGTTGTTGAACCTTTCTAGTATTTTTTCCAAAAGTTTCAAAGGTTCGCATCAAGATTTGTGGAAGATATGAAAATTTGTGTGCCTACAGTTATTAAATTTTTGTAGATGGTGCTCTTGGATGAAGCAGATGAAATTATGGTAATTTCATGTTTTTCACATGTACCTATGACATTCATGGATGCATCTAGATCGTGCTCTATCCCTATTGTATGTCCACATTGATTAGAGTGTTTGTGATCGGATATTTTTCTGATGTGTGCTCAAGTTTTCATGTTCCTAGCTGATATGATGATGTTAGTGTGTTGCAGATCCCTAAGGATTAATATTTCATTTTTTGGAGTATTTGAAGGTATTTGTTTGGGTCCTCACTATGTTGTGACTAACTTGTGTTGGTGCGCATAGAAATTTATTTATGTATTGAGGCCAATAACTATAATTTATTCTTTATTTGTGGTCGACTGTGTAGTAGATGTAAATCCCTATAGTGGATATATATATATATGAGATTTTTTTCCTCATTTAGAGGTAGTTCTCAAGTGTAAAAGTGATGTACATGTGTGAATAAAGGTTAGAAAATCCATGAGCAGAGAAAAGTGGAAGAGATTGAGCAGAGTGTGGAAGAGTGTGTAGAAGTTTTTGTGTGCTTAATCAGAACTGTAATCAGGCTTTTGTAGAAGCTAATTTCTCAGTTCAACTTCATCAGATGGATTTAATCTGATTATTGTATGTAAGGCAGTGAGCCTTCCTTCTAAGCAGTGTTCTCTAGGCAGTGCACATGAATGCAAGTGCATTCCTTTTTATTCTTCATTATACTTCTAACAGGGTATAATCTTGTGGACTAACATCCACCATGGTTTTTCCCCTAATAGGGTTTCCACGTATAAAATATTGGTGTTCATGTGTCTTTGATGTGTTGTTGATTTAATGTTTGCACTGTTAATAATCAGATATGAGATCTAAGGTTGATTAATGTTGTGTAAGTTTGATTTTGGTAACAATTGATTCACCCCCCCTCTCAGTTGTCTATCCTTGTTTTTCCAATAATTTGTGTTAGAGCTAGTTCCTCTGAAAGAAGCCTAACAATTTGAGGTGATCCAAGATGGCATCATACAAGAAGGATAGTCCTAGATTCAATGGTACAAGCTACTCTCTATGGAAAGTCAAGATGGAGTGTCATTTAAAGTGCATTGGTGAACCCTTCTGGAAGATTACACAAAGTGCATACACTATTCCTCAGAATGGTCCTTCATCTAAAGATGAAATCAAGAAAGCATAAATTAATACCAGGGCAGTAGAAACATTGGTGAGTGCTTTGACAGATTCAGAGATGACAAATGTGATAGGATTGAAGACTCCATACTAGATCTGGAAACAATCAAAAACATTGTATGAAGGAGATGCACTAGTGGAAAGTGCTAAGCTACAAATTCTAAAAGGAAAATGGGACAACCTGAAGATGAGTGAAGATGAAAACATATTTTCCTTCTCACAAAAGATAAATGAATTAGTGATGGACATTAGATGTGCTAGTGGAACTTTGGATGAAGAATAAATTATGGCTAAGATACTTAGATTTGTGCCCCCTTCCTACAAGACAAAGGATCACGCTATTGATGAACTCAGGATGATGAAAAATATTACAAGAGACATGCTAATTGGAAAACTTACTGCATTTGAATTGAGTGAATTTGGTGAGTTTTCTCCTAAGATTGAATCTACCTTCAAGGCTACTGTATCTGGGAAAAGAAAGAAAATATATGATTCAGGAGAAAGTTCCGAAAAAAATTCAAGTATGAAGATGGGATGAAAAAAATTGAAGATGAAGAAAGGGAATTGGAAGAACTAGAAGCATTGATTGTGAAAAGAGAATCAAGAGGTCATGGTAAGTACAAAGGAAAGATCTTGCAGCAAAAAATGAAGAAAAAGATGAGTGGGTAATTGACAACGGATGCTCACATCATATGACTAGTGACAAAAGTAAGTTTGTAAGCTTTGAAAACTATAATGGTGGTGTTGTGAGATTCAAAGACAACACTTCTTGTTTGATTCATGGCAGAGGCACTATTTATTTTGGTGGTAAGCACAATATTGATGATTTTATTTATGTAGAAGGCTTAAAGAATAACTTGTTGAGTGTTGGATAGATGGTAGACAAGGGTTACAATCTGCACTTGAAGTATGGTAAGTGTAGAATAAGGGGAAGTTCTAGAAATATGATTGCTTTAGGTACAAAGACAAAAGGTAATATCTAGCATTTGAGTGTTGCTAGTGAAAGTTGTTTGATTTCTCAAATTGATGTAAGCTGGTTATGGCATAGGAGGATATGTCATGTGAAATTTGATAACATTGTCAAGATAATCTCTACTCAAGCAGTTAGAGATCTTCCTAAGTTAGTGAATCCTACTAACACTATGTGCAAGGGATGTCATATGGGAAAGCAAAAAGAAATTCCTTCCGGAGAAAATAGTATAGCTCTAATGGAGTACTTGAGTTAATACATACTGATCTATGTGGTCCATATAGAGTTAGAAGCCTACAAGGTGAAATGTATTTTATGTTGCTCATTGATGATTATTATAGAATGATATGGGTTGCTTTCTTGAGAGAAAAACATGAAGCATTAGAAAATTTCAAAAGTTTCAAAGCTATGGTAGAGAATGAGATAGGTCAAAAGATCAAATGTCTAAGGTCAGATAGAGATGGTGAATCCACTTCATGGGAATTCAATTCTTTTTGTGAAGAGCATGGAATCCAAAGATAACTATCTTCTCCCCAGACCCCTCAACAAAATGGATTTGTTGAAAGAAAGAACATAACCGTTCTAGACAGTGCTAGAACCATGATGTTGGAAGAAAATATTCCTCATTTCTACTAGAGAGAATATGTAAGTATTACAATGTATACCATTAACCGAGTAAGCATCAACAACAATACTGGTAAGACACCTTTTGAGCTATGGTTTGGTTATAAGCCTACTGTCAAATACTTCAAAATTTTTGGAAGAAAATGATACATCAAGAAAGATGATGATATAGGCAAGTTTGATGCTAGAAGTGATGAAGGAATCTTTCTAGGATACTCTACTAAAAACAAGGCTTATCAGTGCTTTAATAAGAGGTTGAAGAAAATGGTTGAAAGTGCAAATGTCAAAGTTGATGAAGATATTGATAAACCATTCAAATCTAGTGCATATGATTTAGATAATCAACATGATAGTGGTAACAATGGAAGTAATATTCAAACATAGAATCAACTTCAAATTGTTTCGGTGAACCAAGGGAATCAAGAAGTAGAAACTAGCAGAAGTGAAGAAGAAAGAACACATGAACAAGAGGTTAGAGAAAATCTCAAAACTCCTAAGTATGTGAGGCGAAATCATTCTGATAGTCAGATAATAGGAGATGAGAGTAAAGATGTGCAAACTAGAAGAAGAATTCTAGAAGAATACTATCTAATCTCTAAAGCTGAGCCTAGAAATATCAATGAAGCATGAAAGGATGAACATTGGATGGAAGCCATGAAAGAAGAACTAATACAAATACAAAAAAATGATACATGGGATCTTGTTCCTAGACCTCAAAACAAAAATGTGATTGGAATCAAGTGGGTGTTCCAGAATAAGCTAAATGAGCAAGGTGATATGGTTACAAACAAAGAAAGACTGGTTTGCAAAGGATACTCACAGATGGAAGGTATTGATTTTGAAGAAACTTTTGGTCCTATAGCTAGAATTGAAGTTGTGAGATTATTTCTTGCTTATTCTACTTTCAAGAATTACAAAGTTTATCAGATGGATGTAAAGTCAGAATTTGTGAATGGTGAACTAGAAGAAGAAGTTATTGTTGAACAACCAGATGGATTTTAGTTGACTGATGAAAAGGACATGGTATTCCAATTGAAGAAATATCTACATGGACTTAAGAAATCTCCTAGAGCTTGGTATGCTAGGTTGGATAAATACTTGTTGAAACTTGGATTCAATAAAGGTATTGCTGACAACAATCTGTATTTGAAGTTGGTTCTGAATAAAGAATTGATCATTGAAGTCTTTGTTGATGATATTATTTTTGAAGGTGATGATGAGTTGTGTATGAATTTTTCTGATGATATTAAAAGTGAATTTGAAATGTCAATGATAGGAGAGCCGAAATTATTTTTAGGATTGCAAATAACTCAATTAGATGATGGAATTTTTGTATCTTAGTCTAAGTATGTGAAAGAGTTACTGGATTTTTTTGGCATGGAAGATTCAAAACTAGTTGGTACACCTATGGTAATAGGATGCAAAATATCACAGAAGGATGATTATTCTAAGGAAAATCAGAAAAGATACAGGTCAATGATTGGTGGATTAATCTATTTGACTCAGACCAGGCCAAGTATAATTATTTTTTTATGCATGGTTGCTATATTTCAAGCTTATCCTAAAGAGTCTCATGTGACTGTTGTGAAAAGAATTTATAGATACCTGAAGTGAACAATTGATCTTGGTCTTTGGTATCCTAAGGATGATGATCTTATCCTAAGTGCTTCCATTGATGTCGATTGGGTAGGAGATATAGATGACAGGAAGAGTACAAGGGGTGGCACATTCTTCTTAGGAAAGAAGTTGGTATCTTGGCTAAGAAAAAAGAAGAACTTAGTTTCATTATCTACTGTTGAGGCATAATATATTGCTGCTGCAAATAGTTGTACACAAGTATTGTGGATGAAGAAAATGTTGAGAGATGTCAGAATTGAGTATGAAGAACCCATTGCCATATTCTGTGACAATTCATGTGCCATTAACATTTCTAAGAACCCACTGCTGCATTCAAAGACAAAGAATATATCCATCAAGTATCACTTCTTGAGAGACAAAGTAAGTGACAAAGAAGTTAGATTGGAGTATATACCTACCAAGGAGAAAATTATAGACATCTTTACCAAGTCGTTGCCTAAGGATAATTTTGAGTACCTTAGAGGAAAGTTAGGTGTGATTTCCCCTCCTGATCAGAACTAAGATGTAGGTATTTGCATCAGTCCATGAATTCATAGCCATATCTTATTTTAGATTGATGTTGTGGTGGTGGATACTTAGGGGAGTAGTCAGATGATTCAAATTTGTGATCAAAGAATTTGTACCTTTGTCATTGATGTAAAAGGGGGAGAGAAATAATGTGAAAAATGTGGGAGAGAAGGAGAAGAAGGAAACAAAAAAGAGTGCACAATCTCGAGGGGAAATTGTTGGAGAAGAGTTAGTTGGATTGGTGGTATTATTTTTCACATCATGTGTTGCCATCAATACCAAAGGGGGAGATTGTTGGATGTTTTGGTTATGTTGCTGATATGTGGTTTTCATTGATGTCAACACTATTAGAATTGGTGTTTCTGAAGGCTGCATATGTCGAGGAAATTAAGAAAATTGTAGAAAATATAGTGCAGACAACTAGTGAAGCTGAGAAGGTCAAAATAGTGGAAAAAGACTTAAGTTGCTAATATGAAGGTGCGCTTCAAAGAGGTTGTTGCTGAAACTTTCTAGTATGTTGTTTGAAAGTTTCAAAGGTTTACATCAACATTTATGGAAGATATGAAGATTCGTGTGCCTACAGTTATTCAGTTTCTGTAGATGGTGCTCTTGGATGAAGAAAATTAAATTATAGTAAGTTAATGTGTTGCGCATGTACTTGTGATGTTCATGGATGATTATAGATTGTGCTCTATCCCTACTATACATCTGCATTGATTGGAGTGTTTTTGATCAGAGATTTTTTTGATGTGTGCTTGAGTTTTCATGTTCCTAGCCGACATGATGGTGTTAGCGTGTTGTGGATCCCTAAGGATTAATATTTCATTGTTTGGAGTATTTGAAGGTGTTTTTTTGGGTCCTCACTATGATGTGATTGACTTGTTTTGGTGCTCATAAAAATTTATTCATGTATTAAGGTTGATAGTTGTAATTTATTCTTTATTTATGGCCGATTGTGTAGTGGATGTAAATCCCTATAGCAGATATATATATGAGATTGTTTTCCTCATTTAGAGTTAGTGCTCAAGTTTACTATTCATGTACATGTGTAAAATAAAGGTCAGACAATTCATGAGCAGAGCAGAGTGGAAGAGATTGATTAGAGTGTGGAAGAGAGTGTAGAAGTTTTTGTGTGCCTAACTAGAACTGTAATCAGGATTTTTTAGAAGCTAATTTCTCAATTCAACTTCATCAGATGGATTTAATATGATTACTATATATAATGAAGCGAGCCTTCCTTCCGAGCAGTGTGCTCTAGGCAGTGCACCCGAATGCAAGTGCATTCCTTTTTATTCTTCATTATACTTCTAATAGGGTATAATCTTATGGATTAATATCCATCATGGTTTTTCCCATAACAAGGTTTTCACGTATAAAATATTGATGTTCATGTGTCTCTGATGTGTTGTTGATTTAATGTTTGCACTATTAGTTATTAGATATGAGATCTAAGGTTGATTAATTCTGTGTAAGTCTGATTTTGGTAACAACTGATTCACCCCCCTCTTAGTTGTCTATCCTTATTTTTCCAACACCCCCTGTGTGCCCTAATATTGGGTATGAATGTAACATAAAAAAATCTAATTGCATCCAATAACTCAACATCTACCTCATAAGGTGGCTAATCCTTTTTAGAATAATAGGATGATGCTTGCACAACATAACAGGGTTTAGAGAAATTTATAAACACAACACACAACATCAATTTGCCAAAAAATAGAAAAATACCAAAATTTATAGCTCTCTATTTCAAATACAATTTGACAAAGTTTTTCTAGTCATATGCAACCTAAAAAAGTAAAAGCATCAAACTATCTAATCAATTATGACCCTTTTTCAAAGGCTTCACATTATTTAGATCACAAGCAAACCTTTTTCAAAGGCATCATAATAGATATATCATTTGTGAACCAAAAATTAAGTGTCTTTTTAAAAAAATACACATCCACACCTTCAAATGCATCACATCAACTTTTGAAGGCATTGAATATAATTTCATGCATTTGATGAACTCCTTATACCTAGCATTTATTGTACTAAAAATAACAACTAAGGATGAAAGGGTTTGATACATACCACCTTAGGTCCTGTGGTCAATCGTTGGTACTATCATGCTCAATTTCTCAGTGAATCATGTGTGGTACACTAGCCATCTTTGTAGCAACTTCATCTCAAATCTCTCTCAAAGCTCTCAAATTTATAAATTAGGAGTATGAAAATGACCCCCAAGGGGCTATTTATAGACTTTCAAACCTAAGATTCCCCCATCCCACCCACTGCATCCCATTTTCATCATGACACAACTATCTTGATCAATTTACTCACCAACCTGAACCCAATTTTCATCCTCATCTTCACCAAACCTATCTCATTTTCCCATCATGACCCTAACACAAATAAAAATCTGCCTGAGTCTCTTGAGGGGGAAACCTACTATCTGACCATCATCCCTTCATCCGTTGGGGCACAATGGTGCATCATTATTATCATTTTTTTCTATATCAACAGTATGTCTTTGAAATACAACAAATTGCATCATCTTGAAGAGTAATGAAAGGGGTGATTATTACATATCACACATTCTTCTAATTTATCATTTCTAGTCATTATCACTCGTCACCCCTTTCGTTACTGTTATTTAAATCATTTCTAATTATTTGATTAAATTAACCCATTTCCCTCCATTGGTTAAATAATTTTTTAATTATTTAATTATTTCATCATCTTCCCTTTATCATCTTTAATTAAATAATTTTTAATTATTTAATTAATTAATCATTTTCCTCATCCACTTTAATTAAATAATTTTTAATTATTTAATTAATTCCAAATATTCTTCTTGTCTATGCAATTAAATCTTGCATTGTCCTCTTATCCACATAATTAAATAGTTTTTAATTATTTAATTAGCTAATTATTCCTCCAAAATTAAATAAATTATTTAATTTATTTCCTACTAATAGTTTTTTCTTATCTTTTGTCTTCTAATCCTAAATTTAGTGATCATTCCTAAAAATAGTGAGTGAACTTCACTTCATCTTTCCATGCAAAATCATGCATGATCCTCCTGATCTCTCATCAATCCTCATCTATCAATCTCATCTTGCATCTCACACCGTTGATCTCATGTCCTGAAAACCTATAAATCAAGCATCCTTTGATCATTCAAATGCTCCTCGATTCAACTAAACTCTACTCAATTCATCTTGCTTTTGCACAACAAGGTTATTCTATGTTTATGAGAAATCCACATATCATATGATACTGAATAATTCTTATACTTTTGACAATGGAGTAAGACTAGGTGTTTTCAAGTGAGGTATTTAGGTTAGATTAGTTTGATTTGATTTACATTCTTTTGATTTACTTTATTTGAATTGTGCACATGATTCATTGGTAATAGGTCTGATTCGATCATTAGAATAGGGTTTTAATTTGATTTGATTTCCTATTTTATAATTGAATCCTTTCATCATCTCATCCTGTATAGTAGTGAATTTGTACCCCTTGTGTAAATTCCTCTTTTGCATACCCCCACCTTAGAAAATCAAATGCAAAGGTGAAATTCCACATCACCCATCCAAAATGCATCCACTTGGTACATGTTTTGTGTGTTGGTGGGGGAAATGTTTTCAAGGACGCAAGCACGATGCATAAACGTCTGCACAGTATGCTACCATCCCTGATAGATTCCTACTGTTGAGTCCACAAGGACGTTACACTCCTCATTGGGGAGAGTTTTTAATGCCTCTATGCAACCAATTGACCCTCATTTTTTCCTTCAAAGGAATTCATTTCACACTCACTTCATCTCTTTCACACTCTTGAGCATTTTCATTCCATCTTTCACATCTTCTCATAATTCCAACATCTCCACAACTCTATTAAGAATTGCAGCAGCTAGTTACTCTATCAACTTCATCCTTGCACATGTTTCTCAACCATAGAAGTTGTGAACTAGGAGTCTTGTGAGACCTCCCTTCATCACCACTGTAGTTGTTGCGAATTTGCCAAGTTTGTCTCCTTGCATTCTCCCTTCATTGGCCTTGAGTGCCTTTGGGTGCAGGTGGTAAAGCATCAATTTAATTTTGCATTGTGATTTGATAGAGTAGCTTTTATCTTTTGTAGTGGTCAGTGCATTTCTTTCTATCTCCTTTATCATACTTTCTACTTCATTGCTTTCCTGGCTGTCTATGGAGGTGGAAACACCAAAGTGAGGGTTTCATTGAGGAAAACCCCTATATAGCCCCAAATATTTTCCCCTCTTGATTTTTTGTAGGTGAAATTGTGCATGGAGCTCAGTGGTGACCTAGCACTTCAATGAGTTAATATTTGTTGCCCTTATTTTACCTACTTAATTTATCATTTTCATATTTACTTTTCATACTTTATCATTCTATTTATTTCATTAAAATCAGTTAGCTAGGCTATTAAGTAGGTTTTGGAATTTCCTACTGTATTTCACATTTTTTGGTCATACGAATGCCAGTGCACTAGAGAGACACCAGTGCACCGCATTGTTGTCCCAAACCCATGTTTCCATCCTCAAACAAAGATTTGTCTGAGGTGTAGTTTGAACTCTAAAAAATGGCTTATCTAGCCCCAATCAGATTTTTGGGTATGTAGATTGATAGAAGCACTTGATAGTGCTCTTCATTCTCAATCCTCATCTAAAAGGATCTATTAGAGTGAGGTAAGTTAGGGGAGCCCGCCATTCTCAACTCTCCATGACCTAGAGCCTTGGTGTGGTTGGTCCCCCTCTCTTACATTTTTTGTGTACCTAACATGAACAACATCTATCCATTCACCTATGTTGAGAATTTTGCCTTGTACCTGGTGATTTTTGTAACCCTGAGTGTTGTGAAGGTTTATGAGAATCACAACCCAGTCTATGACTTATAGGTACATTTTTAGGAGAAGCATGCGAAACATACCAATGGAAAAGATGGTCACTTCTAGTTTTTCCACTAGCTTAGCTACTGATCATACCATTGGTTTTCCTACAAGTTATGCTGACAAGATGGGTTCCATGGAAGAGACCACTCATGTGCCTACCAATCTAGCATCTCCTATGGCTTCATCTATAGATGAGGATGATGTTGTGCATATTCCTAAGAAAAATATTTTGGCATTAGACAATAGATTTCTAGACCTTGTGAATCATTTATAAAAAGTATCGATCATGGCAAAAGCCACTAGGCTTACTAGCGAGGTGAGAAATTTTTTAGGGAAGGATTAGATAGGCATAGAGTTTCTACATGGCCTCATTGATCTAACCGAAGCTTATATCCCTTTGTATAGGCCTAGATGAGGTACCACCCAAGGGGAAGTTCTCGATGCCTATGAAAGACAAATAGGTGTTGCAATGCCCACCTCATCCATATGCATGGAAAAAATAGGGCCCTTGATTAGTGTATCTTCTACTCTCAAGATGAGTAGAATACACCTTAGGCTCATTTTTACCCCTCTTATTGCCTCTAGCAATGGGGGCTCTATTGGAATGAGTGATGGTAGATTTGGTAGTGGAGGTGGTACTAGTAGAGGTGGCTTTGGCATGGTGGTGGTTTCAGTAGTGGAGGTGACTTTGGTGGAGGCCCTACTAATGGTGGTGGATCTAGTGGTGGTCACAATGGTGGCTTTGGAGGTGGCTCTGGTGGTGCTAGTTCTAGAGGTTCTACTAGGACTTTGTAATCCTTTGACCCCATTTTGAAGGCCTTTCTATAGAACATGGGTCAGATGCAGAACCAATTGGCGAGCCTTTCCTAGACCTTCACCCAGCCTATCTTTCAACCTTAATTTTGATATAGCCCATTGTAAATATAATTCTTGAGTACTCCCTTCCCACAAGGAATGGAAATTTGAAAGTTTGAGAAGTATGGTGTTAAAGGGGATCCACAAAAATATGTGTCAGCCTTTAATGTCATGTTTACATATTTCTTCCATCATGATTCTTTGATGGAAAATTATTTTCTCGATCTCTCAAGGATATAGCACTCGAGTGACTGTTTCTTTCCTGACAATTCCATATTTTTATTTGATCAACTTGTAAATAAATTTCTATGATAGTTCCAAGATAACATTGGTTTGAAAATGACCTTCTTAGATCTTGTCTAATGTGAGAAAGGGGATAACAAGAAGATAATTGATTTCAAAGCATGATACCAAGCACTCTTTTCACATATCTCATACTCATTGCCTGATTTTGATGTGTAGAAGTTCTTCATATATAACCTACAGAGACCTTGGTAGGAAAAAATAACCCTAATGAAATACACTTCTTGTGAAAATCTGTGTGCTGCATTGCAAGAATACCAGCAAATGATAGTTTCGTTCGGGGGATCCTCCCCACACTCCCATTCATAAGGAAAATCTATTATATCTATCTTAGGAAAAGGTAATTTTTTTGCAAATGTAGTTGTTGTGACAAATGATTACGACCTTAGATGCAATAGAAAGTTTATAAAGTTAGTTGAATCTTATTCTTCCATCTTGTAGAAGTTTTTGAAGGATAAGATCATAACCTTGGAAAAACCCCGACCTCTAAAGAAACCTTATCTTGATTGGTATGATGTGAATTATTTTTGTTAGTAGCTTCAAGTTAACAACCTGTTGGGTCTCAAAAATGCAGGTTTGAACCACGAGAGGTTGCCAAGCTCTCACAATGCTTTTGGTCAACGTACAAGGCCAATTGATGCAATTGTACCTTCTTCTCTTTAGGTTCTGCTAGACCAAGGTGGGTGAACCTAATGAATGACATGGATTGAAATGTGTTTCCTGATGCAACAATCTACCCACAAAGGCAAAGGTGGTGGATAGATGAAAATATCTACTACTCCTCCTACTCCTACTACACAAATGAAAGGTTTTGAAAGAATTGTTTGATATGAAATTTTATCTCTGGGTTGAGGCCGATTAGTGCCTTCTGTCCACATGGGAAATGGAGTCAATAATATTAAGAACTAAAAGTATTTCCCTCTCTGTCATAATTCAAATTGCTAGGCACCTTAAAAAATGAAATTGTATGACTGGCATAAAACCTCATTGATTTATGACTTGCATAAATAAGGCTGGAATGTTTTCTTATCGAATTCTACTTCAACTATCCAAAAGAAATCCTATATCACTGTGATTTGCTTGAAGGAATTTAATTCTGGCTTGCAGATACCAGCAAACAAAATCACACAAATGAATCTAACATATGCTTGATATATTGATTTAAATGATCAAAGAACTTCAAGTTGGAGACAATTAAATAATAAATATATATTATTACAACACAAAAATTAACAATAGGAAGGTTTTAGCAATTCAAAACAATCTCTCCATTGATTTGTTTCCCAAAAGGTTTGTACATGATTTCCATCCTAGTCCCCTACTGGGAAAAATCTAGCTAAATCTTCCTCTAACCCCTGAATTTCATCCTCTCTCTCAGCAACTGATTTTCAAAATATTTATACAAAATACCTCAAGGGTCATGACCCTTCATATTACAGTTACAACCATTTGAATTTCATGATAGTAATTTAAAATATTCAATTATATTGCCTCTCAGCAAAATTAAATATTTTTTACAATAGTCGAGCTTTGATTTTAATCTAATGCTTTGGAAACCCTTTGATTTTAAATTTATTTCTCATGGATTTCCTTTATTTCACCGCTTTGACTTTGATGGGTCCCACCACTGACTGTCACGGTTCTGCCGATTGTTTACTGTGCTACCGCGGTCACCGGCTTGGCTGCCAGCGGTACCGTGGTAGCCACTAGCCTTTGTCTCTATCCCTGACCATTGACCATCCATCGTGCTACTGCAGTCACTGGCTTGGCTTCCAGCAGTACTGTGGTAGCCACCACTGACCACTGCTTCACCGCTTCGCTAACCGTTACCACGGTCACCGCGGTCTTTGTTTTGACTATGTGTGGTATAGCGGTAACCGCTAATCGCTTACCACACTGTCACTTCGCTGGTGCCTTGTTTACCGCACTATTGCAGTCATTGGCTTAACTACCAATGGTACCGCGGTAGCCACTTTGCTGTTTACCACTCGTTCATCTAATTGTCTTCGTTGACTATTGACCACTACCGCGGCCACCGCGGTCTATGCTTAGACCATGCACGGTAGACATATAATACTAGCCTGCTAACCGCCACTACCATACCGCAAGTCCCTTTGTGGGAGGCCGCGGTAAAGCGGTAAAGGCTTAGAATTTAAATACTAAGGTAGTGGTAAAATATGTAAGCACATCTTAAAAGGTAATCAATGATTTTTTTAAATGGAAAGATAGGAAAATGATGGGTTCAAATGAGAATAAAACCTTAGGTTTTTAAGGACATTTATGGAAATTTGTGGGAAAACCTTAGGGTTTTATATGGTAATTTTAGGTTCTAATAGTGGCTCCTATTGGGGATGAGTGGTTTGCAAATCACTGCAAGAATCTAGAATATCAACTGGTAGAGCAGACCAAGCTAATGATAGAAAATGATATGAAAATGAAGGCAATTGCAGATGGAGGGAATGAACAGATGAATGATATGAAAAATGGATCATGGAGAAAGGAAAAACCCTAGACTACTGTGCATGGAAAATAAATTTTTAAAGAGGCATTGCTAAGAATTGTCCATGCACTGGTAATCCTTAATCCTCTATACCTACTATGGTTCAAAAAATAAAACCACAAGGAATGGCCCCAAGCCACCCCAAAAAGACAAACCTGCACTTTCCTCTATCATAGAGTTTGTTCTGATTAGAGCTTGCCAGTTTTCTTTTGAAACTATCCCTTTCACCTGCCCTGCAACATGCACTACCATTGAAAAACTTCAGGAAATCATTATGTTCAATCTGTTTGATATTCATTTCATCACTCTACATCTCATCATTCTCATTATCATATAAAACAAATTTATCACCCTCAACATACAAAGTGTAACCACAATCAATAAAACTTTCATAGGCATGCTCACTGTCATATGTTGCTGAATGTGCCTGCAACTGCACTGGGACCTGAACATCTGAATATTTCTTATGGTAATCTACAAATTCAATCTCATCAAGATCTTTTGAAATAATCAAGTCAAAATTACTTTCCATTTCATCTTTATCACCAGTTGGCATTAACACACATTTTTGATTCATATAGTCATCCTTATACATACTTGACTCAACAAATGCTGGACACTCACCAACAATGATATGCAAACCAATATCCTCTTCTTGTAGGCAAAAAATATTTAGATCACATACCTCCTTTTGGACATAAATAGATCTATGATCAGCTTCAAAGAACTCGTCATCACTGTGAGAGATGCACATAGGGTCATGTGAATTGTTACACATAATATCTTCACTATCAAAGCAAATATAGGCTAGGACCAAAGTCTTGGAACCATCTTCATGTGCATACCTCTGGTATTCCAGAGTTAACAAATCCAAAACTTGCTCACTGCTGAGTGAACAAGTCTCTACTTCCATATCTTCTACCATGTCTCCAACCTCTTCTAGATCTTCATAATAGCTGCAACAATCATCTTGTTGAAGATCAACATCCACAATTTCACCTTGACAATTTGAAATACAATCTGTCATATCAGAGGTACTCTCCATATCTTCATTATTGGGCAACATGATATGTTCTTCTATTTCATCTTCCGAAGCACTTCTAATGTATTCTCCAGATGGTGTGGCCCTATCATCTTCCAAATTAGTATCCATGTACATTGTCCCAAGCATGGAATCAATAAATTTAAGTGTTGCATCCAAGGCATACTGCTTTGATGATTCTGGCCAATAAACTGATTCAGGCTCTGATGTTCTCAAAAATTGTGCAACAAATGTGGGTCCTGTGGGCCTATGATGGGGAGGTAATTGCATACAAATTTCTACCATCCTATTGTATAGAGAGTTTACATCTTCTCCCTTACATCTCCTTATATCAAAAAAGGCATCCACAAGATTTTTTTTTCTTTCTTCTATTTGAATATACTCATCAAAAATACTTTGTTGTGAATAGAGTACATTACCTTTGTTTCCAAAATTCTCCTCAGTTGCATCAGAGGGCACTTGTGGTGTCCAAGATCTTCTGGCACTTGTATCTTCATTCTCACTATATGATGGCCTGTTTGGTGATGTACTTTGAGCACCTTTGACTCCCAATTGCAGCAATTGTTGGTTCACTTGTAGCATCTGTTGGTCCAATTGCATCCTTTGTTGTCTCAATTCCTTCAACTCCCTTATTGACTGTTGTCTCCTCTCTTCTTCTTCCATCCTGACAAAATATTACTACTTCACAACACTCATACATTATTTATCAAATGAAAAACAGAGTCGCCACTTACTTTTCCAAAAGTAGGAAAATGAAATGGATTGCTTTGGTTTGCCCCAGCGGAATCTCCAAAATTTTTTTGTAAAACTTTGCTGACTCTAAAATGGAAAGGCTGAAAATCATCCTGAGTAATCCCCAGTAGAGTCACCAAACTGTTGGGTCTCAAAAATGCAGGTTTGAACCACGAGAGGTTTCCAAGCTCTCACAATGATTTTGGTCAACGTACAAGGCCAATTGATGCAATTGTACTTTCTTCTCTTTAGGTTCTGCTAGACTAACGTAGGTGAACCTAATGAATGATGCAGATTGAAATGTGTTTCCTGATGCAACAATCTACCCACAAAGGCAAAGGTGGTGGATAGATGAAAATCTCTACTACTCCTCCTACTCCTACTACACAAATGAAAGGTTTTGAAAGAATTGTTTGATATGAAATTTTATCTCTAGGTTGAGGCAGATTAGTGCCTTCTGTCCACATGGGCAATGGAGTCAATAATATTAAGAACTAAAAGTATTTCCCTCTCTATCATAATTCAAATTGCTAGGCACCTTGAAAATGAAATTATATGACTGGCATAAAACCTCATTGATTTATGACTTGCATAAATAAGGCTGGAATGTTTTCTTATCGAATTCTACTTCAACTATCCAAAAGAAATCCTAAATCACTATGATTTACTTGAAGGAATTTAATTCTGGCTTGCAGATACCAGCAAATAAAATCACACAAATGAATCTGACATATGCTTGAGATATTGATTTAAATGATCAAAGAACTTCAAGTTGGAGACAATTAAATAAGAAATATATATTATTGCAACACAACAATTAACAACAGGAAGGTTTCAGCAATTCAAAACAATCTCTCCATTGATCTATTTCCCAAAAGGTCTGTACATGATTTCCATCCTAGTCCCCTACTGGGAAAAATCTAACTAACTCTTCCTCTAACCCCTGAATTTCATCCTCTCTCTCAGCAACTGAGTTTCAAAATATTTATACAAAATACCTCAAGGGTCGTGACCCTTCATATTACAGTTACAACCGTTTGAATTTCATGACAGTAATTTAAAATATTCAATTATATTGCCTCTCAGCAAAATTAAATATTTTTTACAATAGTCGAGCTTTGATTTTAATCTAATGCTTTGGAAACCCTTTGATTTTAAATTTATTTCTTGTGGATTTCCTTTATTTCACCGCTTTGACTTTGATGGGTCCCACCATTGACTGTCACGGTTCTGCCGATTGTTTACCACGCTACCGGCTGCCAGCGGTACCGCGGTAGCTGCTAGCCTTTGTCTCTATCCCTAATCGTTGACTGTCCACTGCGCTACCGCGGTCACTGGCTTGGATGCCAGTGGTACCACGGTAGCCACCACTGACCACTGCTTCACCGCTTCGCTAACCATTACCATGATCACCGTAGTCTTTGTTTTGACTGTGTGCGGTATAGCGGTAACTGCTAACCGCTTACCACACTGTTGCTTCGCTGGTGCCTTGTTTACCGCACTACCACGGTCATTGGCTTAACTGCTAGTGGTACCATAGTAGCCACTTTGTTGTTTACCGCTCGTTCATCTGACTGTCTTTGTTGACTGTTGACCACTATCACGGCCACTGCGGTCTATGCTTAGACCGTGCGCGGTAGCGCGATAGACATATAACGCTAGCTTGCTAACCGCCACCGCCATACCATAGGCCCCTTTGTGGGAGGCCGCGGTAAAGCGGTAAAGGCTTAGAATTTAAATACTAAGGTAGTGGTAAAATATGTAAGCACATCTTAAAAGGTAATGAATGATTTTTTTTAAATGGAAAGATAGGAAAATGATGGGTTCAAATGAGAATAAAACCTTAGGTTTTTATGGACATTCATGGAAATTTGTGGGAAAACCTTAGGGTTTTATATGGTAATTTTAGGTTCTAACACAACCATGATACCAAATGTTGTATGTGCTTAAATAATGAGATACAAGATCACATCGATAATAGTACCATTTTTCTCAATGGAATGAAACAAAATGCAAATAAATCAATGGTGAAAGCTAATAGTGAGTTGGAGATCCACACAGACCCGTTTCCATCTCACTCTAATAACTTGATTATTTACCCCTCTAATTCTTCTACTCAAACATCAGTGTGCATTAATATGGTCATAATTACTCCTTCCACACAACCTACGATCGATTTGACAGATGCGACTTTCACCTTGCAAGATATTCCCTTGAATAACAAGCCCTCTCCCCTCTACATTCCCGCTCACCTCAATGGGAATAGTGTGATAGGGGTCCTAGTTGACCCTGTGAGCTAAGTAAATTCTATTACAGAGGAGACATTATGGTTAAATTTATTATAGAGGGAGGAGTATAAAGAAACGAAGCCTACCATTTGTACGCACAATGGACTATCTCTTAAGCCATATGGCTCAATAACTATTTTCATCCTAGTTGGACCTAGGGTTGTGGACACAACCTTTGATGTTATTCTAGAATCTATTTTTTTTAGGGTGAAGTTAGGCATGCCTTGGCTAGCTTCCATGAATGAAATCACTTCCACTATTTATAAGTATTTGAAATTATCCCACGAAGGTGTTGTGCATGTCGTGCATGACACTGAATACCAGTCATTGGTATCTCATGGAGGCTATTCATTAGATCATATTTGGCCCACCTCTATCAGTCTGCTTCCCCCTAGAATGGACCTAATTTATTGAAACTACATAAAGAATAAGATCGAGGGAAAAGGACAACCAAAAGTGACCCCTCTGATAGTGTAGTAGCAAGCTGCCTCCTCTTCTTGAAATGGAAAGGAGAGTTATGACCATCCTCAAGGTGCTACTTTTGATCCTCTTTTTGAAGAAGAGTTTTGGATGTCTACTCCTAGATTCCATATAAGAATTTAGTGGTGCCTGCTTGGTGCAAAGCTAGGATTAGGATATCAAACCTTCCTACCGTGCCTCCTAGATCTTGGCCATACTTGTATGGTAAGAGAAAGGGTCCATGTGGGGAGTCCTTTATGTCTCAACCTATGCATCCTCCTATCACTCTTGCTCCTAAAGTAGTGAATGGGAAGAGGCTTGTTGTCAAGGTGATAGAGATGACTCTCCCCACTATCTCTCAACCTTTTCATCCTACTCCCATTAAAGAGTTTTTTCCTCCATTGGAGACGGCTGTGATGGAAACCCCTATGGTTGAGCAGGAGCCTTTTATCCCTTCTTAGCTCTTGGCCTCTAGCTTTAAGAGTCACATAAACCACCTTGCATGTGAGCGCAAGTGTCAGAAAAAGGCTCTGACAGGTGAGCAAGCCACTTTGTAGAGGAAGGAAGGGGATTTGACCACCCCTATTCTAGGGCCTTCTACTACTTAGCTCCCCTTTGATTTCGTTCAATCAAATATAGTTCTACTTTTTTCTCCCATTGTGAGCGTGAGCACACCTAACTCTAAAAGAGTGCAAGTGTTTATTGATCCTCTGGTCAAGACGCCTCTCTTGATGTACCTTCTAGAAATCCCACCATTCCCTAAACCCGTGCACATGCCAAACACCTTGGTGGGGTCTGCCACAGTTTTCTCCTCATCCTCTACATCTCTTGCCTCATCTATGGGGAGATCACATCCTCCGAAAAAGAAGGTGGAGGTTGGCCCTTCTTGCAATGAGGGGTGTAAGAGGAGCCCACCTTCTTCAAAGGGTGGTCCAATAGCATGTACCATCTTGGTGATAGAACAATTTTTAGGTTCCCCTAAGTTTGTTACTGCTCCCGAGTCACTCACTGAGCCTAGAAATGAATCTCAGGTGTTGTCCTCCCTATCCATTGAGGTAACACATGGAAATCCTATGAAGTGTATGTTTAACTCTCTAGACGAGGTCCTGACCTTGTCAATGATCTTTGTAAAATCACTGACCATTGCTCCACAAGATCCAAGTGAAGAATACCTTACTGGGCCTTCTTCCTTGGCCCTTGTTGTGTGAGGGTCAGAATCTCCCTCCATTAATATTCAACCACTATAGGCTCATCTGCCTTTCCCATATAAAGATCTAGATTGGGAAGTAGATGACCTCTTAGTCGATGAGTGTTAGGAGGGGCCTCTTCTTTACCTTTATATTAGCTATGTTTTTGTTGTGATTTGTTCCCCTATGCTTGCATTATGTGTTCTTGGATGACCCTTGTCACCCTTGTAGGTGCTTGGATATAGGAGTGATCACATGTAATAAAAATTCCTATATTTGTGGCATCGTTCTTCTTCTGTTATGTGTATTGATTTTCAAAAAATTGGGGATGATGCAAAGTGTTGGAGGAATTTAGGCTTCCCTTCTATGTTTACCCAATTTTTTATTTTAACTTTATATTCTCGTGCATTCTTCGTATGGTCTGATATAGTAGGGGGTTGATGATAGTTTATCTATATACTATTACTATACATATATATATTTATGAGAAGCTCTGACCTCGAAATATCAAATCGCCCCTGTGACCTTTGTTTGTGATATCATTATTTCTTTTAATAGTTTTGAAATCTTTCTCTCTTCTTTGCCTGAGTTGTGATGTTGTGGTGCCTATGTGTTACCCCTCGTGTGTGCGACAACATCACCATGATGACATATCGCTATGTCCCGTGGGCCACAACAACACTTTTTAACTCTTTCTTTTCTCTCCACATTGTGTGCCTCTGCATTCAACATGCACCACCGTAATGGAGGCTACCATATCAACTTTGATTTTTAGAAAACACATTTTTTTGCAACTAATATTTTCTTAAAAATCTTTGTAAAACCCTTTTCGAAAATTACATTTTCAACAAGGACCCCCTAGCGGATTGTGTTTCCTTCATCATGGGTTCACAAAGAAAAATATATTCCTCTGAGGAGGGAGAAAGTTTTCATATGGGAGAATCCTTGACCTTCTTCTCACAAGGGGGCATTTTCTTCCTTTCAAATTTATTAATGAAGTGAACATCTTTTGAAAGGATTCCTTGATGGTGAATTTATTTGTGAAAAGCATTGTCTCACTTTCAAATAACATGTTCCTTGAGTGGACCAATCTTCTTTTGAAGGGTTCTTAAGAGACCCCTTTGAAATCCTTTCATTTTCTTGACTGTCTGCATGGTTGTCTATCTACTTGTTTGCCTGTGTGGCTACCTTTTATTTTTTGACATGTTTTATCTATACATTAACATGTTAATTTGTAGGTGTGCTTGTCAAGATGCTTTCTAGTCCAACTATGTGGAGTCCCCTTACACTGGGATTCCTTCATGAGAGATTACTTAGGGAAATGCCTTCTTTGTAGGTCTGAGGGCCTCTGGTGTACTTTGTGTAACTTTGTATTTCCATAAAAGTCATTTTTTCAAACCTCCTTGGGAGAGAGTACCTGTGGGGTCCTTTGCCTACCCTATGCTTTGAGTTCACTACATTACAGTCTGTTTCCTCAATGGTTCAAGTATACATTTCTAACTCTTCGATCTACTTTACTGACTGCTCATCGATATTCACACTCCCTAAAGTGGGGTCAAAATGTATAGTAGTGAATTTGCACCCCTTATGGAAATTCCTTTTTTGCATACCCCCACCTTAGAAAATCAAATCTGAAGGAAAAATTCCAAATCACCCATCTGAAATGCATCCACTTGGGATGTGTTTTATGTTTCAACGGGGGAATTTTTGTCAGGGATGTGAGCATGGCATGCAAACATCTACATGGAATTCTCCCATCCCTAAATATTCCTACGCCTGAGTTTGTAGGGATGTTACACTCCTCATTGGGGATGGTTTTTAACATCTTTGTGTGACCAACCAACACAAAAATAGTTCATTTTGACCTTTAAAGGCATTCATTTCACACTCACTTCATCTCTTTCACACTCTTAAGGATTTTCACTCCATATTTCACATCTTCTCACAATTCTAGCATCTCCATAACTCTATTGAGCATTTTAGTAAATGGTTACTTTGTCAACTTCATAGTTGCATGTGTTGCTCAACCATATAAGTTGTGAACTTGGAGTCTTGCGAGACCTCCCTTCATCATCGTTGTAACTGTGGAAACTTTTCCAAGTTTATCACCTTGCATTCTCCCTTCATTGGCCTTGAGTGCCTTTGGGTGGAAATGGTAAAGCATCACTTTACTTTCACATTATGATTTGATAGACTAGCTTTTATCTTTTGTAGTGTTCAATGCATTTCTTTCTATTTCCTTTGTCATACTTTCTACTTTGTTGCTTTCTTGGTTGTCTGTGGAGGTGGAAACACCAAAGTAGGGGTTTTGATTGAGGCAAACCCTTATAAAATCCCAACAATTATCCTCTCTTTCTTGCATGTAGGTGAAAATGTGTGTGGAGCTCATTGGTGAATTGATGCTTCAATGAGTTAATATTTTTCGCCCTTATTTTTACCTACTTACTTTATCGTTTTTGTATTTAATTTTCATAATTTATCATTCTATTTATTTCATTAAAATCAGTTAGCTAGGCTATTAAGTAGGTTTATGGTATTTCCTACTATATTTCATGTTTTTTGTCTATACAGATGCTAGTGCACCATAGAGACACCAACATGTCATGCTGTCATCCCAGACCTGCATTGCCATCCTCAGATAGAGATTTGTTTGGGGTGTAGTTTGAACTCCATAAATCGGACCATCTAGCCCCAATAAAAATTTTGAGTCTACAAAGTGACATAAGCACCTGATAGTGTTCTTCATTCTTGATCCTCATCCCAAAGCATATATTAGAGTGAGGTAAGTTAGGGCAGCCCTCTGCTCTCAGCTCTTCATGATCTAGAGCCTTGGTGTGGTTGGGCCCCCTCTCTTAGACATCTATATTTATATATATTTATAATATGTTTCTCATCCATCTAATCACACCATTGAATAGGCTAATGACAACCCATTATTAGGTATTATACTATCCACTTCTCCCTCCCAATTAGAATCCATTAATCCCTATATATTCACTATCCTACTTAATTTTGGACCTACTGATAGCTTATAACACTTATACATGTCTCAAATATACTTGAAAACACTCTTCATTATACTATGATTTTCCTTACCTATATTGGACATATGCATGATTAGGACTCCCAATACTTGGGCAATGTGTAATCCAGTGTAGACCATAACATACACAAATCTAACTTGACCACATTTATGCTATTTACATGGACCATTTAATCTATCTCATATTGTTTTCAATTTAAATATGTTTTCTTATAGGAATGTAAACCCTCACTAGTAAAACCATACATATAAACGACTTCAAAACATATTGGGATAATGTGTTGTAGACCTTGCATAAAAATAGATTTTGTGTATAGTCATGTTGTGTGCCTATGTAGGGTGACACTTTGTGGAGGTCAATATATTACTAGGGGATTTATGTATAACATTAAAATAATTTAGTGGAGTATTAGTGGAATTATATTTAATACTTTTTAGGTCATGGTTTAATGAGCACATGGAATATTAGTTTCATTGAAGGAATTCATTTAATTTATAGGATTCATTGTAAAATGAATTCAATATAAGATCATTTAATTCTTGGGTCAAATTTTTAAAGTAAAACTTGGGCACTACACTTGGAGGAAGAAATATGTATACCTTGAATATTTATGTTACTTGTCTTAGTGGAAATCAAGGGTTCCCACTTTATAGATGTAAATGGGTGCATTGAGTGTATTTATTATCTATACTTTAAACATTAAAAATTGTGGCAAAGGTGGTTAGGAAGAGCTTCTAGTAAGTTTTCTTTACTTTTTACTCTCTTTCTTATAAATACTACTTAGGATAAAGGTTATTAATCTCATCCATTCTCATTTTTATTGAATCTTGTGTAAGCTCTAAGAGGATTGAGTTATTTGTTGAGGAGTTCTTGAGGAGAATGGAGAGGGACATGTGGCTCTCATTTATTATTGGATCACTTTCATGGTGAAATTAATAACAAGTTATCACTATTATAGAATAAGGTCATAGCTTGTATAGTTTCCTCCTTGGTTGAGAGTGTTCATCTCCATGTTAAGACTCAAAGTCTAATATTATATTGTAACTATTTTTTGTTATAAATATACTGGTTTTAGTTCATTCAAGGTTAGATTTTTTGAAAGGTTTTTCCCATAATATATTAATATCTCTTTTTTGTGTGATTCTTTGGATCTTCCATTCTTGTTATCTATTTTCATTCTAAAATATTAAAAAAAATTATGGACATCAAACAATTCATGACATCTCTTCTCACAAGGTTAATATATGAAATTGTATATATTTCCTTTCATTTGGTACTAGAGCTTGGCTTTGGGATATAATATGGGACACCTTCCTCATGGTATCAATATATTTTAAGTGGAAGTTGGTTGTAGTTTATCTTATTCCAAGATATAATTATAGGAATCATTTTGAGAACTAAGATGGAGATATTCAATGGAACACACTTTGAGCTTTAAATTCCCAAGATGGAGAATCCATTTGATCATGATGAGTGGATATTTTTTTTTTGTTAGTTTCTTTGGATTTCATCTTTACATTTTTGGACTTGATCATGTCATGACCTTGAGTTCTTTTTTATTGGTTTCAAATGCATCCTTGGTTATGTGCATATTGTTGATTTGGTCAATTAGTGACTTGGAGCTCCTAGATGGACCCTAGATACTTAGATTTAGATTGCATGTCACTTGTCTTACTATTTTCCTTGTCCTTGGAATTTATTATGACAACCAAGAAATTTTTTGTAGGTTCTAATTTTTTCACCTCATATTATTTAAGATTAGTGCATTCATATCCCCACCCAAATTTAAATTTAAGATAATTTTATGCATTACCATAAGTAGCTTGTCCCATGTATCAAGAAAATAATATAAGAGGGTTTTGTATCAATTATTCTCATCCATTTTCATATCCACAAATACTAATTGGATCGCCATAATTTTAAACACATTTGAGTACTCCATTTTAGAGTCTCCATCACTTATCTTCAAAGAATAAATCCTCTTTTATTAAAAAATATTATTCACAAGGGATTCTATCAAGGGAATTTATCTAGTACAAGTTTCATAAATTCTTCAAGAGGTTCTTAGTGGTGGTTTGTCATTAATTTTTTTTGAGAATTAAAATAAAATAAAATTCAAATCAAATCCTCACCTTTTTATGATAACTACCCATTTTTTTATCTTTGTGCTAGAGGTCTTTTACAATAAATTGCTATTTAAAAACATTTATCAACAAAATAACCCTCCATCTTAAGTTTTCGAAGTCCAAAAATTAGTTCCATTAAATTTATTAACCTCCATTATATTTTTCTACTATATCTATTCCTGATACACAAGATCACATTACAAAGCTTACATTAAAACAAGGATTAGTGATAGATCCTAGTACTCCCATGACATTTCAATCTAGCAAGATTTGATGCCAAATCAAGGAGAATTGTGACCAATTCCTACCTTATCCAACTAAGAGAATAATGTAAGAAAATATATGTATAATAATTATAGTAGAGTAACAAAATTAGATAGATAAAAATAAAGGAAGAAAAAGAGGATCATAAAAACCACATCACATATACCCTAGGAAAATATTGTAAAGCAAAAAACACAACTTCAAGAGAACACACCTAATATTTTATTTAGGAATATATGTTACAATATAATAGAAAGATATTCATGTTTTATAAGAGATATACACTTTGAATTTGGATAAATTTCAACATAGCCTTGCATAAAATTAAACGCATAATATCTAATTTAATCCTTCATTATATACGTCAAGAAGACCTAGGAAGCCATGAATGTTTTTCCAAAAAAAAAAGGCTCAAACCCTGACCCAATACTTGGATTAATATGGTATAATTCTAATCCATTCAACCTCATCCAATAGTACCTCCTCCCAACTTATAAAGTAACTCCTAGATTGATCAGTTGATCCCTATGACCAAGGGTGTCCAATGTAACTCCTAAGTTCCCTATGTGCATACAATAATTTATCTTACATAACTCTTACAAGTGACTATCAATAGTAGGTCAAAGATGTTAGTCATACTCTACCTAATAAAACCTATTTTAATGAATTCTTACAACTATCATAAGACCAATAACACATGGTAGGTGAGTGCCAATAATAGAATCTCAAGATTTCGTTTGAGGGTTTTCATTTTCCATGTAGGTAATTAAATAATTCATCTAGAATAAAGATTTAGAAGGTTTTCAACACCCAACTCCTTGTCCTAATAAAATGAAGTATATTAAATATTAGATGCATAAAAAATTGTTATAAATCTTTATTAATCAAAATATCTAAGCCAATATTGGCATGTTGTGATGGTTTAAAGGAGGTGTTGTTCTTGCCACAAAGGTGTGTTTATGTTGGGGATGAGGTCACTCATTTGTGCCCTCACCAGTTCATATCTTTGGATCAAAAGTGTTTACCCCACTTTAAAAAATCTCTCTAAATTCATTCACTAAGATAAAACCATCACATATGTGTTCATAATATGAGTTTAAAATTCTCTAACATGTAAATGTACATGTTCATTTCAACTTAATATATATTCTTTCATTATTTCTCTAATATTGTGTGCATTAGGAACAAACCAATCAAGCATGGGATCATGAAGTGTAAATAATATATATGGAGTTATGAAATTAGTTGTAAGACAAATATCATCATCAACTAGTATATCAACATCATATTTTAAAGGAAAGACAAAGAATTTCCAGCAATTAGATGAGTATCTTGAAGTTCTTGATTAGATATACAATGATAATACAAATAAATAATAGTAGAGTCTCAATGATGGACATCCAAATAAAATGTATATGTATCCATCATAGGTACACCCATTATAAATTTTAAAGAGTGACCACAAGAGGATGAGAGATGTAAATCATGAGATAAACACACTCTAAGCCACCTATTGAAGAAATTCACACAAGTATATTTTAAATAATGATATACCGAAAGATAAACATTAACTAGCATATCATACCATTGTAGAACATGCATAATCAAATGTATTTAAAATTACATACGAAATAAAATATTATTATGTACATACAGGTGTTACATAAAAATGATAATATCATTAAAACCTAATTTAATAATAGATGACTACATCAATGAGATTGTGTGTACACAAAAAAAAGTAAATTAAATTGAACTAATATTTCCTCCATAAACATGCCTAATCTTACTTCATTTTACTTTATATTTTTTTAATAATAGTCTATGGATTGCTCTTGACTTTAGTGTAGCCTTGATTCCAAAAATGGATGCAAATATAGCTTGATTTCTCAAAGTTCATGGAGGATTTGAATGGCTAGATGATGGTATACTTATAGATTTCACCTAATATATGTTCAATAGTGTAGGATGTTTTGGAATATTGATGGATGGGATTGATTGAGAGAGAATGATGGGCATGCAAGTGACATGTTTCAAGATGAGTGTCTAAAATGACAAGTTAATTGGTTGCATGGATGAGTGAAATGAGAGTGAGTGTGAGTGAATAGATGTTTTTCTCTCAATTCACTAAATTAGGAGATATAAGTATATAAATAGAAATAAATAAATAAATGTATATAATTCCAAGTGTATGAGGTGAATATGTATTTAAGATATAAATAAAATATTAATTTTATTTATTTATAGAAGAAATAAAGATAGAAAAAGAAAATTAAATAATTTATTTAATTTTAGAGAAAATATTAGATAATTAAATAATTAAAATTATTTAATTATGATGGATGAGAAGAATGCACGATTAACTAAATAATTAAAAAATATTTAATTAATGTGGACAAGGGAAAATGATGAATTAATTAAATAATAAAAATATTAAATTAATATTGAAGATGAAAAGTGATGACTTAATTAAATAAAAAAAACATATTTAATTAATGAGGATAATGTGTTAGTTTAATTAAATGATAAAAAATTATTTAAATAATAGTGATGGATAGACTGATAAGAAATGATGATGAGAAGTTATGATATAGATTAAATGTGTTAGTCATTTTTAGGTCTCTATATTTTGCCCCTATTTGAGACAATGTGCATGTTGCATTGTTTCAAATACATGGTGTGGGAAATTTAGGTGATGTCATGCCCTAGTATGCCCCAATAGGGTAGGTTTAATGTAATAGAGGTCAAAAAATGAGATCAGATGGAAAAATAATGGGATCTACGGGATAAAGGGATGAAAATAATGGATTGGGAAAGGGGTTGGGGTAATGATTTATGGTTTGGGTGGCTTTATATAGGAAAAGGAGGGTCATTTTCACCTCACTAGTACACTCTTAGCTATGAAACTTTAAATCCTCCAAAGTCTCTAGAGGGAAAAGGAGTTGGTGAGATGGTGGGTGTTTTGAGGAAAAACCACCATGCAAAGCACGTTCATCAATTCCAAGAGCTAGTTGATTTGCCTAGCCATTAGGTCCCCATTTATAGGTTTGCGTACAATAAATGCTAGGTGAAGTAGATTCAATAAAATGTACTAGAGTAGGAAATTACACAATTGAAATCCTAAATGTCACTTTTGATACATATTTGCACATTTGATAAGTGAATTGGCACATTTTATTTTTAGGTTACATATGATTTTTGGGTCATAATTGATTTAGTGTATTTGATGGATAATTTTACATATTTGATTTAATAGTTCAAATCTTATGTATAGATTGGAACATTTGAAAAATGGGCCACATATGATAGTTATTGTGACACAATTGAAAATTGGGTCACAATTGATTTTAGGGCTTTGGCACATTTGATGTTAAGGCTAGGTTTCTTGGGATTATCTATTTTTCAACTCGATTGATGCTATGTTGGTTAATAGATTTGTCACCTAACTCTATATTCTATCGCCCACAGAGATGAAAAATGTAACAACAATTAAACTGATATAATGAGATTTCCTATTGATTCTCTGCTTATTTTACAAGGTTGAAATTACCTTCTAAGATATTCAATGAATAGAAATTTAGACTGCTTTTAACCAGAAAGAAAAGAAAGGTGTTGCTTTTAACTAGAAATATTTGAAAGGCATAAAAATATCTAAATATAAAACAAAAGTGCAAAGACTTTAACCATTTCCAAAACTAATAAAATTCTTCAACTGAACTAAAACTGTTGCTATAAACATTCATTCAAAGATAAATATCCATTAGCAATACAATATATCAAACATTCAAAACATCAACATAGATAATCATTGGCAACATATCCAAGATAATAGAATAAATCCATACACCACAATTCAAAGATTATTCCTACATGAACTTCACCATATGAGTTTTCTATATTGAAAGATAACTGCAGAAACTTCAAAACATAAAAAAAAAATTCTAATGAGGAAAACCAAATTTTTTCCCAAAAAATCCTAACTACATCAACTAAGCCCATAATTAAAGCATAACCAATTGTCTTTGGTAATGGTTTCTTGAGAATGACTATACCCCATAATAAAAATAGTTTAAGTATCATGAAAAGCTAAAAATAACTATGCATCATTTCTTTCCACTTCATCGCCTACATCTTGCGGAACTTCACCCACTTCTTGCTCAACCAACTTTTCCTTTATTTTCATCCTAGACCTGTAATCATGATACCTGGTGACAATTGCAAATATATCTTTACTTCTGGGAGTTGTAGTAATCTATAATCCAATTATCCAATTGGCTAAAGAAATATTAGATTCAACCAATTTCTAAGATCTTCTATTCTCTTTAGATTTATAAGAGTTTAGGTGAATCTGTAATCTACTGAGATTTGAAAAGGATTCCCAAGTCACTATGGTAAGATCAAACTATTTCCTTGTTGAATGTCTCCCTGAATTTAAGAGAAATCTCCTTCATATCCAGAATCTTTTCAACAAACTCATTAGTAATTTCCACATCCAGATTATGAAAATTATTTTTAATCTCCACCAAAATTTCAATGAATCAGACCAAGAAGAGTCCAATTCTTTAGGATCATTCACAATTTTCTCACCGATTAATGTTGCCCGATCCATTGAAATTAATTCTTTCACTTCCTAAAAGAGAACATAAAAGTTGGTCTGCTCTTTTCTAACTTTTTTAAGTTCTTCCACTAGTTCTTTTCTCTTATTAGTGACCCGAGTATAGAAGAGTATGGATTTACTGATAATGAAAATAGCCTTCTAAGACATATTATTAATCCACTCACTAGTTGCTCTAGAGTAACTCAAATTATTTTTAATTTGTTGAATGGAAAATATATAAATACCCTCTACCTAAGAATTTGAGGCCCCATTGGGTGCCAGAGGAGTAACCATGGAAGAGATAAAGTTACCCAAAGCAAGGAATTGAGATTGTAACTTCACCTTCTCTTTTCTCTCTTCTTTCACTATCTTAATCAAAGCATTAATTGAATAGTTAGAATGGTATGCATCACCTTCAAGTGTTGGCGGCCCCATATCAACATGTGTAATCTTGTAGTTTTCCTCAGTTATTTTATTATCACCTAAGTCATTCACAAAATCATCAATTTCTAAAACTTGATTCCTAGAAGTAGTATTAGTCAACATCCTTGACATCCTTTGAGCTTTCTTGGGTTTTGAAGAAACCTGAATCAAATTTGCAACTGTATCTACTTCAACTATCATAGTGGGGGTATAATTTATTTTCTTTTCTACTACATTTTTCAACCATCTTGGGGAGGCTGCAGAAAACCAGAATATTTATTTTCACTAGTAGTTTCATGAGGGTTACCAGGAGTAATTGTTGAATTATCAATCAAAGAAGTGGGAATCTCACACAAATGAGGAAATATATTATCTTCAAAAATCTGCTAGAAAGTGGCTTCAAAATCCACAAGCACAAATTTCACTTGATTGGGCTTCTTCTTAGGGGTTAGAGAGGGTATATTGTCTTGTTCACAGACTGACTTCAACTTAGCCGTTTCTTCTAGCTTCTTACCATCACCTCCTGAATATGAATTTTCACTAGAAGATCTAGTAGTCGGTATCAACGCATAGGAAATGGCCTCAAAGGAGATCTTTGAAATTATAGTCTCATCCACGACTTTAACCTCTCACATTTCTAGAATGTATCTTCTTGTACATGCACCTATCAGGTCCACACTAAGCACAACTTCTAGAAATCCTCCAACATGAGCTATCCCACTTTCCAAAAAATTTACATTCACCTTAGACCTTTCGTTACTCTCTAGACATGCCCAGAATTCTTCCAACTTAAAAGGTCTGAGCTCAAAATCCCTTATGTCGAGCCAATGATTTCTAATTCTAAGCTACATGAGATCCTAGTGTAGAAAAAAAATGCATATACTAGGAGAATTAGTTGCAGAAGAAAGAAATGTAGCTGAAAAACCTTGAGAAAAATTTTCCACGTCAAACTATGTCGCAGATAAGACATTTGTTCAGTGTTGCATTAATATGGTACTTTATTTTAATCCTCAAAAAAAGAAACTCAAAGATTTGTGCACATTTTGAAGACTCTTGACAAGATGTCTCTAGGTTGTATCGTACACATCTTTAAATGAATTGGTGGCACTTCAAAAGAAGCGAAAACCACTATATCACCCAGTCGTGGAGTATTGAAACTTTAGAACCAAAGTCGAAAGTTGTGAAGTTACAAATTTTTTTGACTTTGTGACCACACACGATAGACAAACCTATCAACACACTTGATGCTAGGAAAAGGGACCAAGTTAGGCTATCAAGTAGTTATAAAACTTACAAACCTTGCAAAAAGTTTGGGAAACATTGGATACCAGCGAATTAGGTTATAAAACTCAAAGAGACTACGATAGGAGGTTAGGAATTTAGAGAATATCACAACAAAGGTAGCATACCTCAGACTCGGATGAAACAAAGGACTTAATACCCTAAAAATGATATTTAAAAAAAAATAGCATAGTAAAATGATACCTAAAGGTAACATTGGCTCCGAATGTGGAAAAGGACTAACAAGATGCAAATAATCCAGAAACCATGGCATGAAGCCTTATTCATTGGGAAAACAAAGAAAAACCAGACAAACCGAAACTAAACAAAACAAGTAGGAAACTATGTATAGGGATAGACCAAATATTTAATCACTCAAGAAGTTTCAAATATTTCCCATTGTAGGTAAGAGGTAGAATAGTTCCATCAGGATAATCTAATTGAAAATCATGATCACCAACTACTTGCTTGATCTTGAAAGGCCCTCTCCAAAGGGAATCAAATTTATTATGTGCCCCCCTTTGATTCTCTCCTTCTATCCCAAAGAAGAGCTAAATCACCAAGTGCAAAATATCTCTAGCTATCCTTTTTTTATCAAACACCCTCTTCACCATTTGTTGATGTTTTGCAATCTTATCCACAACTAGCTCTCTTTTCTCTTCCAACTTGTTCAGATACATAATTCTTTTTTCAAGTGTTGTCTAAAATTGACTATCTTCTATGGCTTTCTACAAATTAAGTGTTTAAATCTCTAAAGGTGTTGGTAAGAAAACATTCCAATGGCTCTTTTGCAACTCACTCTATCAGCCCACAGAGTATCATATAACTTTTTGTGACATCCCCATTGGTTCTCATCCACCAACTTCTTGATAATGGAAATCGGGCTTTTATTACTAGATTCAACCTACCCATTTCCTTGTGGGTAATAATCAGATGAATGAGAAAGGTTGATACCATAATCATAACAAAAGAGAGTAATTTTAGTGGATAAGAATGAGCTAGCATTATCAACAACAATTTTCTTGGGCACCCCAAACCTTACTAAAATATTTTCCTTCAGAAAATTGCATACAACCTCTACACTAGTGTGCTTCACTAGAACAACTTCAACCCATTTGGTAAAATAATCTATAGTAGTTAGATATGTCTATGCCCAACACTAGAGCTAGGATTAATTGGACCAATAAAATCCAAACCCCATTACTGAAAAGGTTCATCTATCACCACAAGATTCAAAGGTAAAGCAAAAAGTTGTGGCCTACCAGTAAATTTCAAAGACTTCTCACATTTGGATACCCATTCATAAGCATCTTTGAACATACCTGGCCAATAAAATCTATGACGTAGGATCTTGAAAGTTGTTACAGAAGTTGAAAAATGTCCACCACACACCTCACTATGAAAGACCTCTAGAAACATATTTTTCTGCTCTTTGTCAACACACCTCAAGAAGGTCCCATCCACACCTTTCTTATATAAATTTCCCTCCCATAGAACATACTTATTATCCTTAAGCTTTAAATTTCTCTTTTCTTTGGGTGACAGATGTGACAATAAATCATTGTAAGTCAAAAAATAAGAGACATTTGAAAACCATTCATCAGTTGTACTGGTAAATAGTACCAACAACACACTCTCCTCTTCAATGGATTTAATTTTAGTAATATTTTTAGCCAAACCCTTTCCTCTAACTAGGTTAGTGGGTTTGATTTCCAGATCATATTCCTTCACCTTGGCTATTCAAGACCCTCTCTTATTGCATCTGATGTCCTACTGAGTGAGTATACTATTCACAACAATTTCAGGGACAAAAACTGTCATATGGGAATGAAGAATATAGAACCTAAAACTCTTAAGTGGCTTCACAACAACATATGCATGATTCTCAAGTTAGAGTGTACTTAAGTTCATAGTTCTTCAGAGGAGTTCTCATAAAAGAGACATGAGCTTCAATACCTTGTTCATTTTTTGTAGTAAGATAGCTGACAAAGTATGTTCAGAGGCATAGCTATATATGATAAAATCCTTAGTGAAGTCAGGATGAACCAAAGTGGGAGCATTAGCGATTAAAATTTTAATATCTTTAAAAGACTTCTTCCCTTCACCACTCCATTTAAACATAGTGTGATTCTTCATCATATCAAAAATAGGCTTGGTTAGCTCAACAAAATCAGGCACAAACCTCCTTAGAAAATTCACCTGACCGAAGAAAGACCTAGTACCATCCTTGTTGGTAGGTAATCCCAACTGCATAATTTCCTTTACTCTCTTAGGATCTACTTTAATCCCATCTTTTGAAACAATATGACCCAAGATTTTTCCTTCTGTCACAATAAAAATCGATTTCTTAGGGTTTAAGGAAATTCCTTCCTATCTATAGCATTGTAATATCACCTCTAAATCATGTAAGTGATTAAATATCTTCTTAGAGAACACTATTAGATCATCCAAATAAGTCACAATGATTTTGTTCCTTAAATCCCCAAATGATAAATCCATTGCTCTTTTAAATTTTGCTCATGCATTTATAAGGCCAAAGGGCATTCTACTATATGAAAAAGCACCAATAAGAGTAGTGAAAGTAGTTTTATGTTGATTCTGTGAAGCAACTTCTATCTGATTATAACTTGAAAAAACATCAAGCATAAACATCATTTTAGAACCAGCAACCATCTACAAGATATGATCCATCACAAGCAATGCATAATTATCCTTTAAAGATGCTTGATTCAAGTTCCTGAAATCAACACATATCCTTATCTCTCCATTTTTCTTCCTCAAAGGAACTATACTGGCTACCCATGTTGAATGATGGATAGGGTAAATAATCTTCACCTTTAGTATCTTGTCAATTTCACTGAAAATATCTTTTACAACTTGGGGATTATAAGTTCATTTCTTCTACCTATAAGGTGTTGAGTCAGGCTTCAATGGTATCTTATGTTGTAATTCTCCATTTCTAAACTTTAAATCAACATAACACCATGAAAAAAAATCTTTGTATTTAATTAGTAAAGAGATCAACCTCTCATTATCTTGATTAGAACAACATTTACCAATGCATACAATATTGGGATCATTTTCAGTACCAATATTCACCTTATCAGATTCAATAGATGATTGAATTGAAACTTCTCTCTTTTGCTTCAAATATTGGTCATGCTTGTTCAAAAAATATTCAAGAGAGACTAAACCTTTAGGAATTTTATTCCCTTTTAATTGAATAATATTAGGTTTTCTTCCATGTGATGCACTAATTTCTCCTTCCAGGACTCATTGATATTACTTCCTTCAAAGAAAATAGTAGCAAAATATTCAACTTTCTCCAGAAATACAATGATTTATTGGTCATTTTTATTTACTTTCCAATGATTTACATTGTCAAGGACATTGGGTCAATACACAATCTCAATTTGAAATTATTTATCTTTAAAATCAGGGTGTGGCAAGAGTAATGACATTGAGACTGCTAGAGAGGCAACCCTAGTATTATGATCTCTTGGAACTGCTTCTATGGAAAAGGCACCAAAATCTTCTATACAATCCTAAACTCCATTCCTATAATGTCTAAGCCGACTATTTTTCAAAGTATAAAATTTCCTGATGTGTTTCACTACTAATTCAACATCTCCTATAGCTATCAATTTCTTAATACCTCTTTCTTTAGCCACACTTAGACCAAGCAATAGGGCTTCATATTCAGTTGTGTTATTAGTATTAGCAAATTCCAAATTGAAAGCAAATGGAAACTTACAACCATCTGGTGAGATTAAAACTACCCCTGCACCTGATCCAACATTAGCATAGCTTCCATCAAACTCAAGTATCCATAACTCATCAATTAAATCTAGATTTATAAGGTTTGGGTCTCCTTCTTTGTTAGAAGCACACATATAAGTGCCTGACCCTGTTTCAACGAGAAAAACATCTACTCTCAGATCAATAGATTTCAGAATAGTAAATTTGGCCTTGGGTTCAAGGTTTAAGCTTACTTTCTTCCCTTCTAATGGTATCAAGTCATGTGACCAATCCATTTGTATTTCCCCACCCCAATCTTTACAAAAGCTTTTTCTCAAGAGAATTCCATAACTAGCTATAATATCAACAACTAGTATGGCTAATTTTAATCTTTTCTTGGGGCAAGCAGCTAAGGCCACCTGGGCATCTTTGATCTAACCTATAATAGGAATAGGAGAACCATCCATTGAATAAAAAATTCCCCAAGAATATGTAAAGGAAAAACCTAAGGCATTGGCTATTTGGGTTGGCATCACATTCTCCAAGGCTCCAGAATCAATAATGCAATTACTCAACCTAAAACCAATGATATAAAATGACACATAAAAAGGTTCTAGTTTTTCAAAGGGGTTTGGTTGAGATGAAGTTTTACCAACAAAATTAGTGTAGACTTGGTCTTCCACAGGGATTTCATGCTCCATTGACACCTGGGCATTACACTGAGAGGGTAAAGGCTCTTGCTTAATGTATTTGACTAGTGTCTCTAACTCTACAAGATAAAGTCTTAGATATTCAACTTGGGAAATATGGACTTTTGTATTTTTACATGAATCAACTATGCCAAATGAACTAGCGATAGAGGAATCAAAGAAATGTGTAGGGGTTACCTCAATTGTATTTTTGGACGCATTCTTCTTTGATTTCTTTTATTTTGTCAATAAGAATTTAGGAGTTGATGATGAACTAGATGCCTCCCCTCTTTCATGTTGAGCCCTTGTAAATATGGCACAATTTGGGTCATCCACTCTTACATATACATATTCTTTAGCCTCATAATCTAGTACAAATTCAAAGAAATTCATGACAGAGTCTTGAGATGGACCCGACTCCTCCACATATGGCTCCTATGGACCTTCATTGGTTGACATCATCTGCATGAATTGGGTCATTTCTAGAAAAATTTCCCCATCATGATCTAAAGTCAAGTGGAAATTACAATGGTTATTCTTTCTTGAAGGGGAAACTTCAATTTCTAACCTTTGAGTCGGGGCACCCAAAGATAATGTTTTTCTGGGAGATCCTTGATAATTATAATCTCTCCAGGGACATCCTGATAAGATGTCTATGAAGGACCCTTTGGCATTTACCTCTTAGGAGTAATTATATCATTGGCCAATCTCTGTATAACTATATTAGTAGAATTTGTGGGCAAAGACTTACCAGTCTACAATTATTTCTTCCACTTTCCCACAACAATCAAATAATCTTCTATGGATACAACCAACTGTTGAGCAACTTACACATTAGTAGCTCCTCTTTTGATAATGAAGCTTACATCCAGTGGTGGAGTGTTGATAAACATAGCCTTTAACAACTCATTTCCTGGCCTCATATTTGTAAAAATTCTATTGAACAATTTGTTGAATTTGGATACAAAGTCTCTCATTGATTCATGAATCTCCTTCTTCATAGATCCCAATTGGGCAACTAGGACTTGATCATTTTCAAAAGTCTTGAATTTATCTTCAAATCTTATTCTAAAAGTAGCCTAATTATTGATATTAACATTTGAAAGGGAATAAAACCAATTGGTAGTAGAATCCATTAGAAATTTATGCAAAAATCCTCATGGAAACATCTTCATGTTGTATGGCCAAGATATAAGAAGCGGTGAAAAAAGCTTGCATGTGTTCCTTAGGAGAAACCTTCCCATCTCCAATATATTTTGGTATAATTTTTCTTGCACCCTTCGGAAAATCATTCAACTGAGCTCCAGTTTCAAAAGTGAGGGGACCTATTATAGCCCCCCAAGGGACTAGTAGAGGTTGAGCCATTACAATGGGGTTAGGGATAGGAAAACTTATCTACAATGGAAGAATTGTGCCAGGTAAGAGGAAAAATTGAAAAGATGTGCTAGGAACCCTAGAAAGAGTAGGAATAGGTTTGGGAGAGGGTGCTCTACTAGTAGGTTTGGATTTAACCTTTTAGTTAGGCAGAAAAGTTGAGAAACAAACTGCTTCTATCAACTCAAAATCTTCATCAGTGATCCCTTTCTTTTTATCTCCCCTCTTGTACCTTTTAGGCACCAAAATTGAACAAAATAAATAAATTACAGAGTCACCAACTTCCACTCACTAATTGTTTCATGGAATATTGTGTCTATTGTCTAACTAAATCCTAGGGTGGTTGTTTGGGATTGGCACTAGAGGAATTATGACCCTTCTAGCCACAAGTGCAATATTTTCTACAAAGACAACTTCTTGAGCATTTTCAAAACACAAAGCATTATCTCTTATAATCTCACCAAGTTCTTCTTATTTTTCCAATACTTCATTTACTTGATACTGAAGGTTGGTTCTTCTTTGCTACCAAGAAAGTAGTTGAAGAACAGTAACTGTATCCTCTTCATCACAACTAACCAGTCTATGTTGGGTTGGAGAATAGGAGCGTTACACCTTTGAAGAACCATGACTAACAATCATAAAGAAATTCATAATGAAAAATATGTTCTTAGTTCTCCCCAATAGAGTTTCCAAAAATCTGTTGGTTAATAGGTTTGTCACCTAACTCTATATTCTATCACCCATAGAGATGCCAATTATAACAACAGTTGAACCGATATATTGAGATTTCCTATCGATTATTTTCTTATTTTACAAGGTGGAAGCTACCTTCTAATATATTCAATGAATAGAAATTCAAAGTGATATTAACTAGAAAGCAAAGAAAGGTGTTTCTTTTAACCAAAAATCTTTGAAAGGCATAAAAATATCTAAATATAAACCAAAATTGCAAAGAATTTAACCATTTCTAGAACTAATAAAATTCTTTAACTAAACTCAAACCATTTATATAAAAATTCGTTCAACGATAAATATCCAATTGTAACACAATCTATCAAACATTAAAAACATCAACATAGATAATCATTGACAAGATATCTAGGATAACAAAATAAATCCATACATCACAATTCAAATATTATGCCTACATGAACTTCACCATATGAGTTTTCTATATTGAAAGATAACTGCAGAAACTTCAAAACATAAAAAGTTTGTTCTCATGAGGAAAATCAAAGTTTTGAAAAAAAATCCTAACTACATCAACTAAGCCCATATTTAAAGCATAATCAATTGTCTTTGGTAACATTTTTTTGAGAACAATTGTACCCCATAATAAAAATACTTTTTAACTTAAAAGAGCCAAAATTAAAAGAAGTATCATGAAAAGCTAAAAATAACTATGCATCATTTCTTTCCACTTCATCACCTTCATCTTTCGAAAATTCAACCACTTATTGCTCCAACAAATTTTCCTGTATTTTCATCCTGGACCTGTCATCACGATACCTGGTGACAATTACAAATATGTCTTTACTTCTGAGCATTATATTAATCTATAATTTGGTTATCTATTTGGATAAAGCAATATCAAATTCAACCAATATCTCAAATCTTCTATTCTCTTCAAATTTATAAGGGTTTAGGTGAATTTTCAATCTACCGAGGTTTGAAAAGGATTCCCAAGTCACTGTGGCAGGACCAATTATTTTCTTGTTGAATATCTCCCTGAATTTCAGCAAAACCTCCTTCATATCCCGAATCTTTTCATTAAACTCATCAGTAGTTTCTATATCTAGATTATGACAACTATCTTTAATCTCCATGAACATTTCAAAGTATTGTTCAAGTCTTTTATTAATTTATCCTACTAGGTTATCATACATATTCAACTTCCACTCCAATGAATCAAACTAGGAAGATTCCAGTTCTTTAGGATCAATCACAATTTCCTCACTAATTAATGTTGCTCAATCCATTGAAATTAATTATTTCACTTCCTAAAAGAGAACATAATGGCTAGTATTCTCTTTCATGACCTATTGAAGTTATACCACCAATTATTTCCTCTTATTAGTAAACCAAGTATAGAAGAGTACATATTTACTAATAAAGAAAATAGCCTCCTGAGACATTATCAATCCATTGACTGGCTGCTCTAGAGTAACTCAGATTATTTTTAATTTTTTGAACGTCAAGAATATCAATACCCTCAACCTCAGAACTTGAGGCCCCATTGGGTTCTAGAGGAGTAACCATGGAAGAGATAAAGTTACCCAAATAAAGGACTTGAGATTTTAACTTCAACTTCTCTTTTCTCTCTTCTTTCACTCTCTTAATCAAGCATTAATTGAATAGTTAGCATAGCATACATCACCTTCAAGTGTTAGAGGCACCTTATCAGCATGTGTAATCTTGTAGTCTGCCTCAGTTATTTAATTATAGCCTAACTCCTTCACGGGATCAAAAAATTCTAACACTTGATTTCCAAAAGTAGTATCAGTCAACATCCTTGACATTCTTCAAGCTTTCTTGGGTTTTGAAGAACCTTGAAGCAACTTTGGAACTATATCTACCTCAGCTGTCATAGTAGGAGTATAATTTATTTTCTTTTCTACTACCTTTTTCAACCATTCTAGGGAGGCTACTACTAAACCATAATCTTTGTTTCCACTAGTAGTTTCGTAAGGGTTACCAAGAGTGATTGGTGAATTCTCGATCGAAGAAGTGGGCATCTCACACAAAGGAGGAAATATATTATCTTCAACAATCTACTAGAAAATCACTTCAAAATATGCAATCACATATTTCACTTGACTGGGCTTCTTCTTGGGGTTTGGAGAGGGCATACTGTCTTGTTCATAGAATGACATCAACTTAGTTGTTTCTTCTAGCTTCTCACCATCACCTCCTGACAGTGAATTTGCACTAGAAGATATAGTAGTCGGTCTCCTCGATGATATACTCACACCAAATGTTGGTGTAGACCCATGTTCATTCTTCTATGATGATGTAGGCTCTTGGGCAAAGCCAACAACTTGCTGCAATTTTCCATCCAACCAATATTGAGTTCATTTAAGTACTAGGGCAACACGTACTGTCATATCAAATACCTCATTCTTATTCCAATCAACCTTAGGGTGAGAATTATTGGGAAATTTTTCATATTTGGGATCCACGACCACCGAATCCTCAGTCACATCTTCAGGAATTTGAAATGAAAGACCAAAAACCTATATCTATTTTAGGGTTAGTCTCATATGATCCTTTTTCAAGACTTCATTTTCATCGATACAATCCTCCCAGAAATCCTCGATAGAGGGGAGATATTGATATAAATTCCCTCCATAAGAATTTTTCCTCACAAAAGCCTTACTATCAAATCTGCCTCTCATTGATAGATATTGTAGATTATATTCTTTTAGGACTTCCTCAACTCCCCTATCCATCTGGTTAGTCTTGCACAAAAAAGGAGTCATCAATGGGAAAGCATATCCCTTTTTCCCCATGCTTGTATACTTAATATTGACTATGGCCATTTGCTAACAATCTTCCAGGAACACCAGCAAATCTTAAGGATACCTAGGCAATTTCAATGGGGCTTTGTCAAAACCCCCAATTCTCAAATAGGAAAATTTATCAAGTTGAACACAAGAAATCCCAAAGTTTGACATAATGGAAACTAATTCAAGAGAGAAGCACATTTTTGGGTTTCCATCTAGTTTCCTCACAACCTCCATTGAAAATTCATCATTAACATGACAGGAATCCCTCATTCCAAATTGATTAGTGAACTATGGATAGAGTTTATACATAGACATGTCTAGAGTTGGGGGATCTTGTGGTTCCAACCCAGGCCAAAAATACCTCTAACTTGCTACAACATATATCAAGCGGGAACACATACAAAAAGTAGCAATCTTGTGGAGATTAATTAATTGCTCATTCAAATGGAAGCAAATAATTTCAGCCCAATTAATAAAAATATTCTCATCATAAATTTTTAAGATAAACCAAAACATATAATCCTCAAATGATTTAATTTGTGCACTTCCAAATACACAATGCAACAAAGCAATAACATCCATAATTTCCTCTTTGAAATACATTCTCTTAAGTTTGGTCGACAGTTGTAACTTACCTCTTTTTTCTAACTTCAACCAGGTTTTGGCCATGGAATTTCTACACCAGTCTTCATTCATTCTGAAGGAATATATAGCCATGACCACAAAAATTTCTTCCATAGGTTCCCTTTCTATAATCTTCAATGAATGGGAAACAACCTCAAGATAAATCTTTGCAATTACGGTCTTGTCCACAACTTTAATCTCTTACATTTCTAGAATGTATCTTCTCACACATGCACCTATTAGGTCCACAGTAACAAAAAATTCTAGAAATCCTCCAACATGAGCTATCCCACTTTCCAAAAACTTTACATCCACCTTAGACCTTTTCTTACTCTCCATACATTCCTAGAATTCTTCCAACTTAAAGTTCTAAGCACAACATCCCTTATTCCAACCCAATGATTTCCAATTTTGGACTGCATGAGCTCCTAACACAAAAAGAAGAACATATATACCAGGAGAATTTGTTGCAAAAGAAAGAAATGCAACTGAAAAACCTTGAGAAAATTTTGCCACCTCAAACTATGTCACAGATAAGACATGCATTTGGTGCTACATTAATATGGTACTTTATTGTAATCCTTGAAAAAAGAAACCCAAATATTTGTGTACATTTTGAAGACTCTTGACAAGACATCTCTAGGTTGTAGGATACACATATTTAAATGAATTGGTGGCACTTTGAAAGAAGCGAAAAATACTATGCTGCCCAGTCGTAGAGTATTGAAAATTTAGAACCAAAGTCGTAAGTTGTGAAGGCATATAAAATTCTGAATTTATGACCACACAAGACATAAAACCCTATCAACACACTTGATGCTAGGAAAAGGGACCAAGTTAGGCTATCAGGTAGTTATAAAAATTACGAGCCTAGTGACAAGGTTGTGAAACATTGGACGCCAGCGACTGTTGTTACAAAAATCAAAGAGAATGTGATAGGAGGTTATGAATTTGGAGAATACTGTGACTAATGCAATAGACCTTAGACCTAGATGAGATGAAGGACTTAATACCCTAGAAATGACATTTTTTAAAAAATAGCATAGAAAAATGATACCTAAGGGTAACATGCTACATGCACTATTTTTTTACGTTGTACTAGAGCCTATTATATTTAGAGACTATCATCCAGTGACATTTTATATGAGGAAAAAATTAGATGAATTAGAGTAGGCCTTCTTAGCATTGATTGGGTTATGGAACATTACCTATATGCCTGAGATTCAAGCAAATGGGACCATGATGTCAACCCTAGTTGGGAGAAGGAAAAGTGAGCAGTGTGTATTTTTTTTACCGATTGATGAGATCACTATTACTCTAGAGTATGTGTGGAGGATTATGAGGATCCCCATTCATGGTGAGTGGGTTGTGTGTGATGTTGATTCTATAGAGAGTGCATTGGAGAGGTTGTTCTTGAAGATTCCTAGGCATCAAGGACAAAGAGATAGATTTGAGGAGGGCAATGGGGAGGTTTGGTTCTCTTTCATTGGCTTTTGTCAAAGTGGTAGGATGGGTATTAGTTCCTGATCGAAGATCCTAATGGTTTCCTATTTGATAGGGGAGAGTGTTGGAGTAGATTCTCAATGATGAAGTGGTATATTCTTGGAGACCATGCGTCTTTGCACACTTATATTATGGCATGCATCAAGTGTTTTATAGGTAAATAGTGAGTTTTTCATATATATCTTAGTTTTTGGAGGAAAAATCTACATCGGAGGATGGTACAAATTCTTCCTTGACTTATATCTCTTCCTTATTTTCCAAATCTTATTCATCTCCTTCTTTATCTCTTCAAGAACAATCCTTTTCACAGGTTCATTCTTCTCTAATAGATTATCCTTACTTGTATTTCTACTTCTGTAAAACTTGGAAATGTGACCAAGTCTATTGAAATTGTAGCATACAACATTCTTCTGAACAATATTTTTCCCATTCACTCTAGATCTACAATGATTAGCTTTGTATCCAAATCCATAACATATATATCAATATCCATTGAAGATTAAATCATTCTACCTTTTTTATAGGCATTCATCATTTGACTTTTACATTCACTTGCTCTATGACCAAATATTTTGTGTGTAATACATTAACCAATAAAGGATGGAACATTACGATTCATTCCATTTATATATTCCATTGCCTTGTGTCCAAATTTATTGCAAGAATAGAAAAACATTGAAATATGGGTGCCTTTGTGCATTTGGTTGTCTAATTGATGGTCTTCTAGCTTCATTCCTTTGATTTTGGATCTTACCATTGTTCTTCTTGTCTCCAGTCTTCTTTATTTAATTGATATTCTCTTCTGCATTAGGTGTTTGATTTTATTTTGAGCTTTCACTTTTTTCAAATCCTAAGCCACCTTTGTTTTTGGATGCTTTCTTATTTATAATCATTTCATTAAGTTTTGTAGAACTCATCTTGAATTTATCTTCATGACTCCTTGCTTTCTCTAGATCTGATCTCAGTTTACCACTTCCTGTTTAAGCCTTATGCATTCATTAGATTTTATTTTCACCATTGCATTCAGACATTCCTCAACTCTTTTCTTTTCTTCAACTTGTACTTTCAATTTGGTGATGGTTTCATTTTCTTGTTTCAACTGCTCACTAACTTCCTTATGCATTTCTCTAAGATTCTTGATTTTCTCTCTCAATTTTTTGATACACCAATTTGCTTCTTTGACATTTTCCTTCATATCTCTATTTTCACCTTCAATTCTTTCTAGATCTTCAAGACTAGCTTTGAGTTCTCCATCTTTGTCAAGCATGCAATATTCTTCTATAAATATAACTATTGGAATCTCTTCCAAAGGAATAGGATATTTTATGTTAGCCATGTATTTAACCTCCAAGATCTTATCAAAGAATTTAAGATCCTTCCAAGGAACAAAGCTCTGATACCAATTGTTGAACACCCAAAATATTGAGGGGGGTGATTCAGTATTCTATTAAACCATTGAAACATTAAACATCCAATCACTAATGTATATTCAAATGAGGTAAGGAAAGAAGGAATGAAACACTCACAACATCACATAACATATGTACACCAATATTTTACGTGGAAAACCCAAAATGGGAAAAACCATGGTGAGGATTAGCTCACATATATTGTAACTAGTTATAGTATATTTATAGAAGTGCTCATTGCAAGTGGACTCACTATTCACAAAGAAAAATATAGAAGAGAGATGGTAGATGACTACATATTTTTGAAATGTTACAATTGCATCTAACATATGCATGGATATAGTTCCATTGAAGCTCAATAACAATCTTTATCTGATTTTGATTCAACACTCTACCTTGCTCTTCATTCGCACAAATTTGATCTTTAACACAACATTCACAACTTAACTATGCATTTGATCTAATAAAATTCATATTTTATACATGAATAATATTCAACAAATGTTTTCTATATTTTTTTCATCAAAAAATTGAAAATAATCTATCACATATATCCACATTAAGTATAACATTAATTAGGTCAGCCTAATTAAATCTAATAATCAAAATATACCTTGTCAGCTCCAAGACTTTTCATAGAAACAATTCACCATAATTAAAAACTCAAAAAACCTTAAAATAGGTTGGCATGGACCTATAATAGATCCCACATAAGACAACAACACTTATTCAACCTTCACACAACATCAAATGTGTCAGGTTGGCATGACATAGGACCTAAAAGAAAAATCCTTCAACTGTGCATCCACATCTCGACACGTGGACCTTAAACCTTGATGCCATCTAGAATCCATGATCTAATGCCATCTACAAACTTGTCATCAAAGGTTTAAAATAAAAAAATCATCTGCAGAGAAGTTTAGAATCTCCCACACAATGGTACTATATAAAAAGTAACTATGAATTGGCAGGTCAAACTCTGTTACTCATAACTTTCAATCCACTTTCCAAAACATGATAACATCTTGGAATTAGATGCATCTAAAATATAGAGAAATTATGTTAGAAGCACAAAGATAAGCCTTAATTTTTGGAGTGTCACAGACCAAAAAACCAATGCCCAGTTACACTGAACTGGTAGATTTGACACTTAGCCAATTTTTCACACAACTGATATTTTCAGACCAAATCAACTAGAAAAAATGTCTTCCTCAACAACTCAATTTTTTTTTAGAACAAATCAAAATGATCCACAATTTTTTTACAATAATGACAACACAACACTGCATTACGTCACTATGTACCTTCCATGTTCATGTTTCCAAACAACATCATCAATGAAAAAATTCCAACAATCTCCCTATTTATCATTGATGGCAACATGTAAAAAGGTCTCCAAAATGTTCTCCCCCTTTTACATCAAGGGCAAAGGGAACCTATACAGCTTGTTCTAACTTTCACCAAAGCTCCCCCTAAGAAATGTAATAATATATACAAAGTGAAAAGAATATATTGACTCCCCTTGAGTCTTATATTGAAGAAAAAACCAAAAATGTATCAAAAATTTGCACTATAAAGTCCATATATTTACAAAGAATTTGAACATAAATACTGTAAAATGCATAAAAGAATAAGTAATAAGTCAAATAGAAGTGGTTGACGCCTGTAACTTCTTCAAGTGATCTTTCCAAGCATGCCTTCATTCTTCCCATTCTCTCTTAGCCTCAGTGAGTAGCCTATTATATGTTTCAAAATCTAACAATAATTCTTCTCCTTCTTCGATGGCGGCAGGTACCAAATTCATCTTCTTAAATTTTTTTGCACTTAGAAGAGATTTTGAAACAAGTAGAAATTTAGGATTAATTATATCCCTTACCTCTCCAAACTATAGAATAATATGTTCTTTTTGTCTTTATAGTTGAAATAACTTATTTTGCATGTCTTTTATTGTGTTCCCCATTTCTCTGCTGAGGTCAACCACTGAATCATAAGCACTTGAGGTGGCATCAATTTGAGACTCAATAGAGTCCATCTCCTTTCTTATGCTTTGTGTGGCTTCGGGCCACTTCATACCATACTAATACAATTCCTTCACCTCATCAACACATCCTTTAGCATCCTTAAATAATTCCAAAAAAAAATTGTGTAGAGGAACATTTCTCATTCATTTCCATCATCTTTTAGCATTGATTCTTTTCCAAACTTCTTTCTCTACTTCTTCTTTTAGTCTAGATGCATACACTTTGAATGAATCAATCAACAATTTTAGGTTTTCCATATCGGAGAGTGAGGTGTCAATATTCACATTAGGTATGGTTTCCTATAATGCTTTAACTTCTTCTTCCATAAATTATCCACTCTTCTGGTGTGATTCAATTATTTCCTTTCTTGTGGGTGCATGAAACATATCTCCCTGTTGTAGCTTATGGATGGGAGATATCTTGTCCAAATCAACATTGTCTTATTGCAATGGAAATTTCAGTAGTTGTGAAGACACAACTAGTTGAAACTTAGGCTACACACTTACTAAATTTTTCAAGGAATCTCCAAAGGAGCTGAAAGATTCACTAGAAACCTTAATTGTTTCCATAACCTTTCCCTTTTCTTTTGCACTTTTGAATTATATTGATTTCCCTTTTTTTGTTTGTGCATATCCAAATGCATCCTTAGTCTTGTCTTCACCTCCCTCTTCATTCTCTTTGTCTTTCTCCTCACATACCCTTTCTTCTTCATTATCATCTTTGTTTGTATAATCCCTTAGTAGGGTTTTGTATAATACCTAGAGAACTGAATTCTTTTTGTACCAAAGGAGGAGTGTGGTGTAGAGAAAGGGTGGAATAGGTTAAACTAACACAACACAACAAAATTCAATCACCTCTTAAGCCACAAGACCCCAACAATGGTGGTTTTCTCAAACTCACTAGTATTCAAAACTAGGTCCCTAAATCAACATTTTTAATCACATATTTTAGATAATATTGTTTCATCATAGGAATAACACCTTTTTAGAAACCCGTTAGGCTTTCATTAAAAATATCTCAAATGTGGCATAGGTTGTTTTGGAACAAGATTCTCTAATCAGGTCTGCTACACTAAGAATAAGGCCAATTAAGCCACTTTTACAAAGCATCCACAAGAAATTTAATCTCCAAACATTAAAATTCTTGAAAGGTCACATAGATTCCTATTCAATAGATTATAACATCAAATAACACCTACAATTTTTTGTCCTACACTATCTCTACTCTATCTAGCCTAACACATGAGGATGTTAAGCTAGGCTTGCACAAAAACTACCCAAACTCCATCCCTAATCCAAAAGACAATGAAAACATTGAAATAAAACCAAAACCCTCCATTCCACAAAGTTTGGCCAGAATACAACAGTGGAATGGGATTTTAGTTGCATTTCTTAGCTACAAACCCTTGAAATGAGGGTTTTACATGCGATCTGCAATAAAATGTCTCTAATAGGATTATTTCCTAATGAAAATGAAACACGCCAAATTAAAATGAAAGATTATTCATTGTAGAAACTCCTCACATAAGTTTCAGTTCATGAGACTATTGTATGGGGCCGTATAGAGCAAGGAAACTTTAGAAAATACATAAAAATTATAGAAAAAATAGTCTTTTTTGTTCTTTTGTCCTCCAAAATTCTACAATCATGTTTCCTTGAAGTTTGTGACACCAAAAAAAAATCATCCAACTGTAACTCATTAGTTACAAACAAGATTCACTCAAGTGATTGTTCACCTTCCACTTACAAGCAATATTGACAAGTTGCAAAGCAACTTTTACACTTCTTTAACAACTTTCACCAAACACCTAATAATGACCCTACATGACAACATACATTTGAAAAATGGTCTTGATTTGAACTTATTACATCAAGTGACCAAAACACCTAAATCACCAACCTAGACACCTAAATGTATCAATTGAGAAACGTGATCATGGTGCCCCTACACCAGACACCCAGAGAGGAAAAATTCTCAGATTTCACCTGAGATCAGCTCCTTAACTGAGGTCCCATGATTTTTAATATCTTCTTTAGATATCCATGTTGCATCCTCGGGAGGTAAGCCATGCCATTTGACAAAATATTCATTGTAAACCTTATGCCTAGTCCTTTTCACCTCTTTTGTGTCCAAGATGGCTTTAAGTTTCAATGGTTTTGTAAGGGGTAGATCTCTAACCCATTCATCATTAGCAACACCTTCATCAGCACCTATACCTACATCCACAAATCCCTTAAAAAGGTAAAGGTCGAAAACATTGAAGATTGGTGAGATAGCAACTCCAGGAGGGAGTTCTATCTCATAGGAATTTTCATTAAACTTATGGACCACCTTGCATGGCCCAATATTTTCATTAGAAGTTTGTGTATTTAACCTTAAGTAGTATCTCTTTCTTTAGGTGTGCAAGTACCAAGTATCCTACTGTGAACTTAACATTCATCCTCTTCAAATTTTCATGCTTCTTATACTTTTCCACAATTTTCTTTAGATTTTCCTTGAATTTATCATGTATGTCTTTCATATCTATGGAAAAATCCTCTCCTTTTGCACTCCTCTTCTCCAATCCTCTCAAATATCCAAGCTCAAATATTTCTCTTGGTTTCAAACCATACACTACTTCAAAAGGACTTTTACCTATGCTTCTTTTGATGGAGTCATTATAGGTATACTCTGTCTATGGGAGAATGAGATCCCATTATTTTCCATGTTCTTTTGTAAGGAACTGAAGTAAGTTTCCAAGTGATATATTGACCACTTTAGTTTGCCCATCTGTTTGTGGATGATAGGAAGTATTGAAGGTCAAATTTCTTCCCAATTTCCACCACAAGGTCCTCCAAAAGTGACCTATGAACTTTGAATCTCTGTCTAAAACTATGGTGAGTGGAAACCCATGAATTCTAACTATTTCCTTGAAGAATAATCTTGCAATATTTGAGGCATCACTTATGCATTTGTAAGGAATGAAATGAGCCATTTTTTTTCAATCTATCAACAAATACAAACACACTATCCACTCCCCTTTGAGTTTTGGGTAAGCCTAATACAAAATCCATACTAAGATGTTCCCATGGCCTACCACGTATTGGTAGGGGCTGATAAAGCCCTGCATTTGAGCTAGAGCCCTTGGCCCTTTGAAAAATTCCACAAATATCAACAAACTTTCTAACATCAAAATGCATTTTTGGCCAAAAATAAAACCTTATTTCGTGTTCTAGTGTTTTATCAATACCAAAGTGTCCACCTAGAATACCATAGTGTTTTTCCCTTATCAAATTAGCTCTCATGGAGCATTGTGGAACAAAAAAATGAGTGCCCTTGAATAACAATCCATATTGCAATAAAAAATTAGAAAATTCATCAGGGAAAACACCTTCAAACTGATTACAAATAGAGTATACCTCTTTGAAGTCTTCATCAACTACATACATGTCCTTCAATGCCTCTATACCCACACTTTGAAGTTGGATCTCCTGCACCATCATGGATCTCCTACTAAGAGCATTATCAACCTTGTTGGCTTGGTCTTTTTTGTGCTTGATTGTGAATGTGTAGCTCTACAAGTATTCAACCCACTTTACATATCTAATACTTAACTTATCTTGACTATTTAGAAAACTCAGAGCATGATTATACATGAACACAATGAATTCCTTGGGAAAAAGGTAATGTATCCACTTTTTGAGGGACTGCACCAATGCATAGAGATCCAAATCATATGAGGAATAAATTATTTTTTCTTAATTTAGCTTTTCACTAAAGAAAGCCACTAGTTTGCCTTCTTTCCTTAACACTGCACCTATTGCAAAACCACTTGCATCAATTTCTATGGTGAAAAATTAATTAAAATCAAGGAGGGGAAGTATTGGTTGTTGTGTCACTCTAGTTTTTAGATATTCAAAACTCTTCTCTTCCTTATTAGTCCACTAAAATTTCTTTATGTTGTCTCCATTAATGGTGTCAATGATAGGTGAGAAGATATGACTAATTTCCTAATGAATTTTCTATAGAAACTTGCAAGACCATGAAAAATTCTCACCTCTCCTACTATCCTTGGAGTTGGCCAACTGAGAATGGCCTCTACTTTGTGGGGATCCATCTTTAATGAACCCTTGGAGATGACAAAACCAAGATACACTAGCTTTTCTTCACAAGCTCATATTTTTTTTAGATTTATCATCAATTTCTCCTCATGTAACCTCTGCAAAACCATGTCAAGGTGCTTCAAGTGGTCTTATTTTGTCTTGCTAAACACAATAATGTCATCCAAGTAGACAACTACAAACATTCCTATGAAGAGTTTCAACACTTAATTCATTAGTCTCATAAATGTACTAGGGGAATTTGAAAGCCCAAATGGCATCGCCATCCACTCATAGAGACCCTCTTTAGTTTTAAAGGAAGTATTCCAATAATCTCCCTCTCTTATCCTAATCTGATGATACCCAATTTTCAATTCAATCTTTGAGAAATAGCATGTACCACCCAAGCAATCCATTAGGTCATCCATTCTAGGTATTGGGAACCTATATCTAATGGTTATTTTGTTTATAGCCATAGTGTTAGTACACATCCTCTAATCCCCATACTTTTTAGGTGATAAATTTTTTGGGACAACACAAGGGCTCAAAATTTCCCTAATGAGACCTTTATTGAATAATTCTTGAAATTTTTTCCTTATTTTCTCATTTTGTTCAAGGGTCAACTTATATGAAACCTTATTTGGAAAACTAGAAGTAGGGATCAGATCAATATGATGACTAATATCTCTCATGGGAGGTAGGGAACTTGGAAATTCATCAATTGAAATACCTTTATATTTATTCAATAAGGTTTGAACTTCACTAGGTAGGTCTTCCATCTTATTTGTTGTTAAAAAATACTTAGACTCAATTTTGATCACTATGGAAAATCCTTGACCTCCTTCATCCTTCAATTTTTTTAAAAAAATCCTTGTCCCCTACTACCATGAAACTAGAACTAACTTTCTTTTTAAAATCTTCATCTTATAAGGGTGTCAAAGTTTATGAGGTTCCATATTTACCTATCACATAAACATTCTTATGGCCATCATGCTTGGCCTTTCTATCATACTGCCATGGCCTTCCTAGCAGCAAGTGACAAACATCCATGGGGATTATGTCACAAAGAATTTTTTCCTTATACCCCCCAATATTGAACTCTACTCATGACTACTCATTTACCAAGACTTGTTGAAATTTGTTTAGCCATGACACTTTGTAAGGTGTAGGGTGTGGAATCCTTTTCAATTTTGGTCTTTCAACCATTTCCAAAGACACTAAGTTATCAATAGAGCCTAAATCAACAACTAATTTGCATAGCTTTCCATGAGACTTGCAAGTAGTTCTAAATAATGATTTTATTTGTGGAGTCTCCTTGGTTGTTGGCACCTTGATAAGTATTCTCCTCATCATCAATGTGTCACCTACCTCAGGGGCAACTTGTTGAGATGGTGAATTCACACTTTTAGTGTCCTCTTCTTGTACAATTTGAGTCCTTCGCTCACCACCATGAGAATTTGATGCTTGTTTGTTCAGGCACTTCCAAGTTGGGTGTCAAAATTGATTGCAGTCATAGCATCTTCCTGAGAAAGTATTGGATCCTCCCCCTTGTCCACAAAATCTCCTTCCTTCGAATTTACCTCTTCCACTTGATTCTCCACTTTATTCTTGTTGGCTGTTTGGTTCACCTTGTTGCTTTTGTGATTTCCCTCTTGCACCAAAGTTTCCTCTACCTTTGAAATTTTTCCCTCTTCCTCTTCCTTCTTGCGCTTGCCTTCTTTTGATTCTTTCCACTGTCTTAGTTTTCAATTGGAAATACTCCACAAATATCTTAGGAGTTGTAAGACCAATCTCATCTTGTATATTGAGTCTAAGGCCATTTAATTACCTTACAATATTTTCTATCTCATCCTATGTATGTCCTACTTGTATGCTCAATTTATGAAATTCCTCAGTATAGTTCATCACATCTAACTCTCCTTGCTTCAAAATTTTCAAATTTTTAAAGGTTTGTATTGTGTAATTTGTAGGAAGGAATTGTGTCTTCACTTTGGCTACCATCTGGTCCCATGAACTTATCTTTGAATTTCCCTTCTCGACTCTTTCATCTTGGACATAGTTCCACCATGTTAAGGCAGGGCCCTTCAACTTGGTTTTAGCAAACTTCACTTTTGTATCCTCTTATACCTCCTCAAATTCAAAGAAGTTGTCCAAAGCATCTATCCAATCCAAAAATTCCTAACTGTCCATCTTACCACCATATATAGGTACTTCCATTTTCACCTTTGGAGTATTATCACCCTTGATAGCCTTTAGCATCCTAAATTTTTTCTTTTCTTCAAGGTCCAAGTCCACATCCTCATCATGGACTCCTACTAGAGGGTTCTCCTCTCACCCTCATCCTCCTTATCACTTTGGTCACCACTGAACATTCCTCTTCTCTGATGATTTTCTAGGGCTGATATTCTAGAAAGGGTTTCTTATTGTGACTCCTTGTAGATCCTTTCCTTCTAGAGAAGCTTCTCTTTTAGTTCTTTAACCTCTTTGGTCATGGGATTTTTCTTTGGAGGTATCTTGCTTATGCCAACTCTCATTCACTTTCCCACTTCCAATCAGAACTTATGCTCTGATACCACCTGATGTAGAGGAGGGGTGGAATAATTTAAACTAACACAATACAACACAAGTCAATCACCTCTTGAGCCACAAGACCCCATCAATGGTGATTTTCTCAAACCCACTAGTATTCACAACTAGGTCTCCAAATCAACATTTTAAAGCATATATTTTAGATAAGTTCATTTCATCATAGGGAAAACACCTTTTAAAACACCCATTAGGCTTTCATTCAACATATCTCAAATTTGGCATAGGTTGTTTTGGAATAAGATTCTCTAATAAAGTCCGCTATGCCAAGAATAAGGCCAATTAGGCCACTTTTACAAAGCATCCACAAGAAATTTAATCTCCAAACATTAAAAATATTTCCCAAAGGAATTTATAAGTAACATATGGTCCTATTCAACATATTATAACATCATATAACACCTACAATTTGTTGTCCTACACTATCTCTACTCTATCTAGCCTAACACATGAGGATGTTAGGCAAGGGCTTGGACAAAACTACCTAAAATCCATCCACTGATCCAGGGACAATGAAAAAATTGAAATAAAACCAAAACCCTCCATTTGAATAAGTTTTTCCAGAATACAATGGTGGAATGGGCTATTAGTTATATTTCTTAGCTACAAACCCTTGAAATGAGGGTTTTACAGTCAGTCTGCAATAAAATGTCTCTTACAGGCTTCTTTCCTAATGAAAATAAAACACACCACATTGAAATGAAATATTATTTACTGTAGTAACTCCTCACATAAGTTTCAATTCATGAAACTACTAAACGGGGCTATATAGAGCAAGAAAACTTCAAAAAATACACAAAAAATGTAGAAAAATAGAGTTTTTTCTATTCTTTTATCCTCCAAAATGCTTTAATCGTACTGCCTATAAGTTTCTGAGGCCAAAATAACATCATGCAGATATAAATCATTGGTTATAAATAATATGCAGATATAATTACAAGCAATATTGACAAGTTCCAAAGCAACTTTTACACTTCTTTAACAACTTTCACCAAACACCTAAGAATGACCCTACATGACTACATTTGCAAAATGGTCTTGATTTGACCTTATTACATCAAGTAAGTGACCAAAACACCTAAATCACCAACCTAGACACCTAAATGTATCAATTGAGAAAAGTGATCATGGTGCCCCTACACCAGAGTGGTCGTATTTTCCTTTGCAATGTATTCTTCAATCATTGCATACTCATCATTTCTGCATATCATGTCCTCCACTTCCAGAGGATATTTTTCTAATTTAGTATATGTATTTGTGTCATTCTCATGTTGAGCATCATTTGTCTCCATATCTCCTTCAATACATTTTTTGGAGGGATTTCTACATTCTCTTCTTCTATATCCACTAGTAACATCCCCAGTTTTTGAGCTATCTCCTCAAATTTTTCATTACTTTCCTTCTTGAGCCTTTCAAGATCACCTTGATCCTTTCCCATGATGGTAGTCACCCTTTGTTGTGTTCTTAGTCACCCTTTGCTTTTTTCTTAGCTCCTTGATAAATACAATGGCCAATGTGGCTCTGTCATCCTCAGATAATGGATCACTTACTCTTTCCAAAGCCTCTTCCTCGAGCCTTGCCTCTTTCTTAATAGCTTCCTGCCTTCTTTTGAACAATATATTCCATAAGTCCAAGAATTTTTTTCTTTATATTTCTCATGTCCTCTTCAAGAAAAACAATGTACTTGATAATAGCTTCAATTATGGTGGTCCTATACACCTAATTAACATCTTTGTATAGGGTTTTGGTCTCTCCTAACATTTCATTTAGTATAATTTTGTTAAATAATGCCTCTAACTTCATGGGGGAATGAGGCCTTATCGATTCTCCATGTTCCTTTTCTTTTCTTGCACATCTCCTTAAATATTTTTTTTTTTAGGGATTTCTGCATTCTCTTCTTCTTTATCCACTAGTAACATCCCTATATTTTGAGCTATCTCATCATCATTTTCATTACTATCCTTCTTGAGCCTTTCAAGATCACGTTGATCCTTTCCCATAAGGGTAGTCACCCTTTTCTTTGTTCTTATCTCCTTGCTAAATACAATGGCCAATGTGGCTTTGTCATCCTTGGATAATGGATCACTTACTCTTTCCAAAGCCTCTTCCTTAAGCCTTTCCTCTTTCTCAATAGCTTATTTCCTTCTTTCCAACAAGATATTCCACAATTCTTCAGGAATTTGTTTCTTTATATTTCTCATGTCCACTTCAAGAACAACAGTGTACTTGATAATAGATTCAATTATGGTGTACCTATCCACCTTACCTACATCTTTGTATAGGTTTTTTGTCTCTCCTAACATATCATTTTGTAGAATACTATTAAATAATGCCTCTAACTTCATGGGGGAATGAAGCCTTACCGATTCTTCTTGTTCCTTTTCTTTGCTTTTTGAACTAGGGTTTCAATGCACTGAAACATAAATCACCTTGAACAATTTGAATTCTATATCCATTTCTCTACTCATTCTCAAATGATTTTTTGAAATGAATTTTAATTAGTCAAATCACATATAACCTTTCAATTTGACCTATTTCTAAATAGAATGCTTCAATCCACAAAGCTAGCAACACTTTATTTGTTTATAAAAACAACTTTTAAAGCTCCGAAAACTTCCACATCAACGTATTTTCTTCTACATTATTCACCAATAGATAAATCATGCTGATCTACATCACATATCATTATGTTGAGGCATCAACACCTCTTCTTTGAAAAAGCAAAAAATATTTCCATTAAAGATCCCCTTAACACAAAAAATTCAGCTTAGTTTCTAGAGGAAACATCTGAAGGGAAAAGAATGCGGATCTACTGACCCAACAGTGTGGAATACATTCCCTTAACACCTTTATAATAGGGGAGAGAAGCAAAAATGAAAAACTAATAGTTTCAAAAACTTATAGAGATGCATACAATCATGGCAATGAGAAACCAGAAAGATAAGCAAACAAAGATGACACAATATTTACGTGGGAAAACCCTTTCAGGTAAAAAACCCACCACATAAAGTCAAATCTATTGTATTACAGTAATGAATCGATTACATACAATATCCAGACTTCTTTGTTCAGCTCACAATCACCCAAGGAGTTTTTGATCCACTGTTACAATGTTTTTACAACATACAGTTCAAACTCTCATTAAGAACTCGCGTCCTTCTTGTTCTTCAAATCGCAACTTCAAAACTTGCTCTGCAACCCATGACTTGAAATTTAACATGACAACTTATGAGAAATAGCACATCTCTCATCCATATGTAGCTGACTCAGAAGAGTCCTACACAATCAATGAAGTCCATCCTCAAATCATGCAACTGGTTGGCCCTGACAGATTTCCCTACAACAAGCCGACTTTGCATTCAAAGCCATTACTCAAAATGGTTGAGCTTGCCACCCTTCGTTGACAAATGCAACTGCCACAATAACTATATTGGTATCCATCCAATCACTATTCAACTAGGTGCCACACATCCAAGACCCATCAGCAATCGCAACTGACAGAGCAACCAAAACGGTCAAACAGACATCGGGCGCAACCAAAACTTCAAGTCATTTCTAACACTGCCGGAGTCGGATTCGAAACAAGAGTCGGAGTAGGAACTGGAGTCGAAACATGACTCCACCGAAATTACAGGTTCAAGAACCATTTCAGTTCCTTGTCTGCCCACGGAAAAGAGGAACTCATTGAAAATAGTTATGACCGGGGTAAGTCAACCCGAGGTCAAACCAAGACAGGAACACAAAAGATCGGAGTTGGAGTCAGAGTCGGAACAGGAATAGAAAATAAGACTTCACCAAAAGTCCAAGATCAGGAACCAATCAAGTTCTGGTTCCGCCTTCGCCAACTACAAGAAACAACAATCCAGCACTAGGACAAAGCAGAGGAAAACACCTTGAGGAGAATCCAAACATCCAAAAGAACTAGATCGTAGAAACAGGAGTCGGACTCGGAGTTGGAACAGAAACTGAAATAGGAACCTAGCAAACAGACATTGCCAATTTCCAAAACTGGTTCCGCCTTTGCCAGAACTTGCAAAGCGAAGTGAGAAGAAATAGATGGTAGGAAGCGGAGTCAGAGTCAAAATGAGAACCGAAACCCAGAACTTAGGAAAACCAAACAATGCCAAGTTCCATCCCAATTCTGCCTCCACCAGAAAACCTAAAACTTAGGCAAACAAAACAATGCCAAGTTCCATTCTGGTTCCGCCTCCACCAGAACTTTGCAAACAACACAAAATCACCAAGGCATAAAAATGAGGACTTCAAGCTAGAAGTTGAGACATAATTTCTCAACAATCTCCCACTTGGTGAACACTTCCAGCTTCCTCAAAACATCAAACCTTACTGTCTATCATAGGCCCCAAGGCCCATCAATTCTGTGCACCATCTGAACTTGTCTGTGCTAACCGGCTTTGTCAAGGCATCTGCAACATTCTTCAAGGTGTCAACCTTATCATTACTGACCTTTCCATCTTCAATCACATCCCTCATGAAGTGATATTGCACATCTATGTGCTTGGTCCTGGCATGGAAGGTCGGATTCTTTGCCAAACAAATGGCACTTTGACTGTCACAGCAGATTGAAATCTGCCCAGCATTAAATCCAATGTCTGAACACAAATGCCTCAACCACACTGCCTCCTTGCAAGCATGAGTTGCTTCCATGTACTCTGCCTCTGTCATGGATAAAGCAACTACAACTTGTCGCTTGCTCATCCAACTGATTGCTCCACCATTAAGCATGAAAGTGTATCCACTGGTGGATCTTCTATTGTCAATGTCCCCTGCCCAATCAAAGTTAACAAATCCTTGAATGCAAAGATCCCTTTGTGATGCAACCATACTGCCATGGTAACACAAAGCATAATCTGAAGTACCCTTCAAATACTTGAACACTCTCTTTACAGCATCCCAATGTAATCTCCCTGGATTTTCCATGAAATGGCTTAGAACTCCCACTGCTTGGGCAATGTCTGGTCTTGTGCAGAACATAGCATACATTAAATTGCCTACTACACTTGTATAAGGCACACTGGTCATTTCCTCCATCTCAGTAGCTAACTTTGGACAGTCTTCAGCAGATAGTTTCAATCCTTGCATGATTGGAACAACTAGCTGCTTGCAATCAGTCATGCTAAACCTCTCTAGAATGGTTTTCACATACTTACTCTGACTGAGCCAAAGCTTTCTGCTTGTTCTATCCCTTGTTATTTCCATCCCAAGAATGTACCTTGCTGCTCCAAGATCTTTCATTTCAAACTTAGTAGACAACTGAGATTTAAGGTCATAAATCATAGCCTTGCTATTACCAATGAATAACATGTCATCCACATACAGAGTAATAACAAGCACACGATCATTCTCACATTTAAAATAGATGCAATGATCAAATTTTGATTTAACAAACCCAATTGACAACACAAATTTGTCAAATTTCTGGTACCACATTCTAGGAGATTGCTTTAGACCATAGAGAGATTTATTTAACTTGCAAACCAGATTTTGTTTACCTCTTTCGACAAAATGTTCAAGCTGGGACATGAAGATTTCTTCTTCCAGCTCACCATGGAGAAATGTTGTCTTCACATCCATTTGCTCAATTTCAAAGTCATACATAGCTACCAGTGACAACAAAAATCTGATGGATGTCAGCTTTGCTACAGGGGAAAAGATCTGTCCATAATCAATTCCCTCAACTTGGGAAAAACCCTTTGCAACCAGTCATGCCTTATACTTCTCTACACTACCATCAAGGCTTGTCTTCCTTTTGAATATCCACTTGCAGCCAACAGGCTTTCACCCTTTAGGCAGTGGTACCAACTTCTAGGTATCATTCTTTTTCAAGGAATACATCTCCTCATTCATGGCTTCCAGCCATGACTTTGAATCAGCCATGCTGATTGCTTCTTTCATAGTCCTAGGCTCATCAGTGCTGGTTATTAAAGCTTAAGCACAATTTGAATCTAACATAGAGAAACCATACCTTTCTGGTTTCCTTCTTTCTCATGTAGATCTTCTTGGAGGATGAGGTTGTTCTTCATCATTAAAACTCCCAGAGCTGCTTGAGCTCTCCTCAGTCTCAAGTACACCATACAACTCTTCCCTTTCTGGAGTTTGGGGAATCTCAACTGCATCCTTATTCTTGTCACTCTAATTTGTCTCAAGCTGTTGATCACTTACTAAAGGTTTCAGCTCATGAAATATCACACTTCTGCTATACAAAACCTTCTCAGTAACAGGGTTCCAAAGCTTGTATCTTTTCACACCAACTCCATAGCCGATGAGAATACATTTCACAGCCTTGTTGTCCAATTTAGATCTCTTTTCATTCGGCACATGAACATATGCCTCACAGCCAAAGACCCGAACATGCCTTAGTGAGGGTTTCTTGTCTGACCATGCTTCCAAAGGTGTCTTGTCAACAAGAGCTGAACAAGGAGATCTATTTATTAGATAACATGTTGTAGCAACAGCCTCAACCCAGAACTTCTGCTCTAGACCAGCACCACTCAGCATACTCCTTGCCTTTTCCATCAACGTCCTGTTCAACCTCTCAGCAACTCTATTTTGATGTGGAGTGTAGGGGGTTGTCTTATGCCTTTTAATTCCATGATCAGTGCAATACCTTTCAAAATATGCAGAACAAAACTCACCTCCATTGTCTGTCCTTAAACACTTTATTTTCCTTCCAGTCTGATTTTCTACCAAAGATTTGAACTCTTTAAACCGACTGAACACTTTTGATTTAGTTTTAAGAAAGTATACAAATTCCCTTCTCGAACAGTCATCAATAAAAGAAACATAATATCTAGACTTCAATAATGAAGGAACATTAACTGGACCAAACACATTTGAGTGAACATAATCCAGTATACCAAAAGATTTGTGAGGACTAGAGGAGAAAGAAACACGGTGTTGCTTTCCATAGATACAATGTTCACAGAAATTGAACTCAAGGTTACAATCATCAAGCCCTTCTACAAGTTTTTTGTTCTTCAAGGTTTTTAAACCTTTCTCACCAATGTGACCAAGTCTATGATGCCATAATATGGTCTTCTCTGTTGGGATTTTTACCTCCAAGGCATTTGCAGACAAAAAAGAGTCTTCATCTTTCTCTATAGGTGTAGAATTACATGACTTTACAGAGGCACTGTTACAAAGAACAAGTCATGCATCTAGTTTGTACAGAGTGCCAGTACGAACACCCTTAGCTAACACCATTGCACCTCTAGTCATTTTACATCCCTTACTAGAAAAAGAAACTTCTACACCAGCATCATTTAACTTACTAACAGAAAGAAGATTTCGAGCCAAACCTAGGATGTGGAGAACACCACCAATTCCTTTGACTCTTCCATGAGGAAACTGAATTCTGACCCTTCCTCTGCCAACAATCTCCAGCATTGAATCACTTGCCAAGTATACCTTTCCACCATCTTACTTCTCATACTTTGAGAACCAATCTCTATTGGATGTCACGTGAAAAGAGGCACCTGAATCAACCAACCAGACATCATCAGATGCCTGAGTTGTCAAGGCTGCTGCAATGAAGGCATCTGCATCACTTTGAGAAGATTCGTTGTCAAAAGAATTCTTCTTCTTCTTCTTCTCCTTGTAGTCCTTCCTGATATGACCAGGTTGCCCACCGTTCTAGCACTTTACCTTGAACTTTTTACCAGGATACTTTGATCTCCCTTTAGACTTGGATTTCAATTTTTTGTCTTTCTTCTTGCCTTTCTCCTTTGTTCTTCCTCAAACAGAAAGAGTATCTTTGGCCATCTCAGAATATTTCCTTCGCATTTCTTCAGACAGAAGCGAAGTAGCCACATCATCAATCTTGAAAGCAGTAGTTGTGCTTCCAATAGCCATCACAAGATGATCCCAACTGTCAGGTAATAAACACAACAAAAGCATGCAACAATCTTCCTCCTCTATTTTTACACCTACAGATGCCAGCTGAGTAACACTCATATTGAATGAGTTCAGATGGTCTACAATAGATGCACCTTCATCCATCTTCAAGGAGTACAGCTTCTTTCTCAGGAACAACTTATTTACCAGGGACTTTCCTTGATAAATGTCACCAAGTTTCTTCCACAAAGAAGCTGCAGACATTTCCTCATGAACATTCAGGAGCACAGAATCAGCTAGACTCGGTCTTATCAATCCTCTTGCTTTTCTATCAGCAAGATTCCAAGCTTCTTGGGTCGTAGTTTGTGGCTTAGTTCCAGAAATTGCAGTCCAGAGGTCTCTATCCACAAGCAAGTTTTCTATCTTGAGTTTCCATAACTCAAAGTTGCTGCCATTAAACTTCTCAATATCTATCCTACCAGATGTACTCGCCATTTCACAACAGAAACAAGTTTAACAATGCAAAACTCCCACTGAAATAGTATTAGTGCAAAAAACTAATTTTCCCTAGCAAGGATAACACGAATTGGTCAAGCTCTGATACCACTTTGAAGGGAAAAGAATGCGGATCTTCTGACCCAACAGTGCAGAATACATTCCCTTAACACCTTTACAATAGGGGAGAGAAGCAAAAACGAAAAACTAACAGTTTCAAAAACTTATAGAGATGCATACAATCATGGCAATGAGAAACCAGAAAGATAAGCAAACAAAGATGACATAGTATTTACATGGGAAAACCCTTTCAGGTAGAAAACCCACCATATAAAGTCAAATCTATTGTATTACAGTAATGAATTGATTACATACAATATCCATACTTCTCTGTTCAGCTCACAATCACCCAAAGAGTTTCTGATCCACTATTACAATTACAACATACAATTCAAACTCTCATCAAGAACTCACATCCTTCTTGTTCTTCAAATCGTGACCTCAAAACTTGCTCTGCAACCCATGACTTGAAATTTAACATGACAACTTATGAGAAATAGCACATCTCTCATCCATATGTAGCCGACTCAGAAGATTCCTACACAATCAATGAAGTCCATCCTCAAATCACGCAATTGGTCGGCCCTGATAGATTTCCCTGCAACAAGCTGACTTTGCATTCAAAGCCATTACTCAAAATGGTTGAGCTTGCCACCCTTCATTGAAAAATGCAACTGCCACAATAACTATCCTGGTATCCGTCCAATCACTATTCAACCAGGTACCATGCATCCAAGACCCATCAGCAATCGCAGCTAATAGAGCAACCAAAACGGTCAAACAGACATCGGGCACGACCAAGACTTCAAGTCATTTCTAACACTATCGGAGCCGGAGTCGGAACAGGAGTCAGAGTAGGAACTGGAGTCAGAACATGACTCCACCGAAATTATAGGTTCAAGAACCATTTCAGTTCCACATCCACCCACGGCAAAGAGGAACTCATCAGAAATAGTTCTGACCAGGGTAAGTCAACCCGAGGTCAAACCAAGACAGAAACACAAAAGACCAGAGTCGGAGTCAGAGTTGGAACAGGAACAGAAAACAAGACTTCACCAAAAGTCCAAGATCAGGAACCAATCCGGTTTTGGTTCTACCTCCACCAACTACGAGAAACAACAATCCAGCACCAGGACAAAGCAGAGGAAAACACCCCGAGGAGAATCCAAACATCCAAAAGAACTAGATCGTAGAAACAGGAGTCAAACTCAAAGTCGGAACAGAAACTAAAATAGGAACCTGGCAAATGGACATTGCCAACTTCCAAAACTGGTTTCGCCTCTGCCAGAACCTGTGAAGTGAAGCGAGAAGAAACAGATGGTAGGAAGCGAAGTCGGAGTCGGAACGAGAACCGAAACCTAGAACTTAGGCAAACCGAACAATGCCATGTTCCATCCCGGTTCCGCCTCTGCCAAAAACCCCAAAACTTAGGCAAACAAAACAATGCCAAGCTCCATTCTGGTTCCACCTCCGCCAGAAAACCTAGAACTTAGGCAAACAGAACAATGCCAAGTTCCATTCTGGTTCAGCCTCCGCCAGAACTTTGCAAACAACACAAAATCACCAAGGCATGAAATTGAGGACTTCAAGCTGGAAGTTGAGACATAATTTCTCAACAACATCTGCACCAGATGATGGTACAAATTCTTCCTTGAATTCTATATCTTCCTTATTTTTCCAAATATTATTCATCTCCTTCTTTATCTCTTTAGGATCAATCCTTTTCATGAGTTCATTCTTCTTTACCAGATTATCCTTCCTTGTATTTTTTCCTTTTGTAAAACTTGGAATTGTGTCCAAGTCTACTGCAATTGTAGCATAAAACATTCTTCTAAATAATATTCCTCCATTCACTCTAGATCTGCATTAACTAGATTTGTGTCCAAATCCATAACATGTATAGAAATAGCCATTGAAAGATTAAATAATTCTATCATTGTTATAGACATTCATCATTTGACTTTTGCATTCACTTACTGTATGACCAAATATTTTGCATGTAAAACATTGACCAGTAATGGATGTGACATTCTAATTCATTATGCTTCTACATTCCATTGCCTTGTGTCCAAATTTATTGCAAGAATAGAAAAACCATTGAAATATGGGTACCTTTGTGCATTTGGTTGTCTGATCAATGGTATTCTAGCTTCAATCCTTTAATTTTGGATCTTAGCATTATTCTTCTTCTCTTTAGTCTTCTTTGGTTCATTGATCTTCTCTTTTGTATTAGGTTTTTGATCTACTTTTGAGCTTTCACCTTTTTCAAATCCTAAGCCACCTTTGTTTTTAGATGCTTTCTAATCTATAATCATTTCATCAAGCTTTGTATAACTCATCTTGAATTTCTCTTCATGAATCCTTGCTTTCTCTAGATATGATCTAAAGTTTACCACTTCTTGTTCAAGCCTTATGTATTGCATTTATTATATTTTCTTTCCACCATTACATTCAGACATTCCTCAACTCTTTTCTTTTCTTCAACTTGTACTTTCAATCTGGTAATGGTTTTAATTTATTTTTTCAACTTCTCATTGACTTCCTTATGCCTTTCTCTAAACTTCTTGATTTTCTCTCTCAATTTTTGAATAATCTCATTTTCTTCAAGTTTATGTTTTCCTTCAAATATTTTTTTTTACCTTTAATTCTTTCTACATCTTCAAGAGAAAATTTGAGTTCCCCATCTTTTTCAAGCATGCAATCTTCTTTTATAAATCCAACTGTTGGAATCTCTTGTAAGGGAATAGGAAAATTTCTATTAGCCATGTATTCAACCTCCAAGATCTTCCCAAAGTGGTTAAGATCCTTCCAAGGAACCAAGCTCCAATACCAATTAGTGAACACCTAGAATACTGAGATGGTGATTAGTATTTTCTTAAACCATTCAAACATTAAACATCTAATCACTAATGCATATTCAACTATAGTAAGGAAATAAAGCATGAAACATCCAAAAGATCAAATAACACATGAACACCATGATTTTTACATGGAAAAAATAAAATGATAAAATATAAGGTGAGGGTTAGCTCACAATATATTATAACTAGTTATAGTGTATTTCTAGAAGTGCTCACTACAAGTGGATTCACTGCCCACAGAGAAAAAGATAGAAGAATGATGGTGGCTCACTATTTATTTTTGAATTTTTATAATTAAATCTAACATATGCATGAATATAGTTTCATTGAAGCTCAATAAAAATATTTATCTGATTTTGATTCAACACTATACCTTGCTCTTCATTCGCACAACTTTGATCTTCAACTCAAAATTCACAATTTAACTTTAGACTTGATCTAATAAAATTCACATCATAGACATGTAAATATTTGAAACATATTTTTCCTACATTTTTTTTTCTTTTTTTCATCAAGACATAGAAAATAATCGATCATATGCATCCACATTAAGTATAACATCAATTAGATTGGCCTAATTAGATGTAACAATCAAAATATACCTTGTCGGCTCCAAGATTTTTCATCCACACAACATGCCATAATTAAAAACTCAAAACACCTTAAAATAGGTTACCATAGACCTATAATAGATCCCACATAATACAACAACACTTATTCAACCTCCTCACAACATCAAACATGTTAGGTCGGAACGACATAAGACCTAAAAGCAAAATCGTTCAACTATGCACCCAGATCTCAACATGTGGACCTCAAAACCTGATGCCATTTGGAATCCATGCTATATTTCCATCTAGAAATTTATCCTAAAAAGTTCAAAAGAAAAAAAATCATCCATGAAGAAGTGTGGAGTCTCCCACACAACTGTATTGTACAGAAAGTAACTGTGAATTTCCATGCCAAACTTTGTTGCTCAGAACTTTCAATCCACTTTCCAAAACATGATAAAATATTGGAATTAGATACATATAACATCCAAAAAATGATGTTAGAAGCATAGAGTGAATCCTTCATTTTTGGAGTGGTGCGAACCCAAAAACCAATGCCTAGTTACACTGAACTGGAAGATTTGACACTTAGCCAATTTTCCACACAATTGATATTTCTAAATCAAATCAACTGGAAAAAATGTCTTCCTCAATAAATAAAAAACCTATTAGAATAAATCAAAATGATCCACAAAAATGAGAACAAAACAATGCACTACATCGCTATGTACCTTCCATGCTCATGTTGCCAAACAACATCATCAATGACAAACTTCCAAGATATATATGAGATGAGATTTTTTTGTCTTGATCTATGATGTGCATGATGATGTATGTATGAAATGATGTTTTCATTTGATGATGATATATGTGATTTATATGATGGATGTAGGAATTTAATGATGATTTCATTTTATTATGTTATATGTGATGCATATGATAGATGTATGCAAGTAATAGATATTACTAACACTATGATGACTATGATTGATAAATTATGATGTGATGAATTATGGTGGTGAGAGATTATAATAATGATACTATAATTTATGTGATGTGATCCTATAATTTATATGATGTGATGCTATGATTTTCCATCTGATGCTATGATGACCTATGTGATGAATATACTAAGATGCTATGAATGGTGATGTTATATGCTAATGATTATAGATGCAAGATGTGTATGATGTTATGACCTATAGTAATGATTGTGTACATAAGGATTGTATGGATGTAGAAGGATACATTTTTGTCTATCAAGATACATGAATAAAGTGGTTAGTAGGATGGGAATGAATTAGTAAGATAAAATAAGTGGTGTTAGATGTAGGATAATGATGAATAAATTAACTTTGTTGATCAAATCTCAAAAAGTGAAAGCTATACTTAGGAAATGGGACGGGTAGTGAAAATGAGATGGAAAAGTGATAATGGGATTAAAATATGATTTTTTTTTGGTTATGCTAAAAAATGTAAAGAGAAATATATAGCATATGGACACTATGCACCAAGGCATGTGCAACTAGGGTGAATTGATATCCCTTGCATGGACTTTGACTCTGCAAACAAAAAGAATTATCCTTATTCATACTAGATATATGAGAACCTTATTTGAATGTGTGAGAGGATAATATTCCTAGTTCACAAAAGGTATGAATGACCTGATATGCAAAGGATTTTTATTTATGTAAGAAGCTACATCAACACACACAAGATAAGTACTTAGCATGGTCATATTATAAGAAAATTTCACAAACATACCATACAAAAGAAATGACCATGACCCATCCTATTCTTAGAACAAAAAGATATTGAAAGATCAAGGTGGCTTTGAGTAAGCATTAGAAAGGACAAAAAGAAAAATATTGATAAATAAAAGAGATCAAAAACCATCATATCTCTTGTCAAAGAGGGTGTGTTTGTAATCTTGGATTGTTTCTATTATAAGAAAGATGTGTCAATTAATACATACATTAGAATGATGAATCAAATAATTAAGAAATAGGTATGTTGGAAATGGGATGATTCAACAGTTATTTTAGCTTGTGATTCGTCATGAAAGATTTATATTTTGTGTGATGCATTATTTATTTTTGCTTAAGTGTCAAAGATGGATTATGGCGATGAATGCGATATTATGAATGATTATTTTATTATGGATGGGTGAATTTTTGTAGGTATTTATAAAAATTTTAATTTTAGAATACTTGATGATTTTTGGATTTTGGAATATTTGATGTTTTTGGATTTTTGGAATATTTGATGTTTTTTGTATTATTGGAATGTTTGATTTTTTTGTCCAGGGAAATAGAAAGGATCCAATCTGAAGACTAGGTCTAAGGAAAATACCCCCAATTGTGTATAGGATCATTTATTATGGGATGAGTGGATTGCATTTATTATGGTATTAGGTGGTATGGATAACACTATATATTGGTAATTACCAAGCCATGCTAGGTAGGTAAGTGAAATAAGATATGTAGATGGATATGGATGGGATTCCAAATTTATTATCAATGAAATAGATAAGAACTTGATAGATGGTAGATGGTGCTTACTACATATGACACCTACAAATAGGTTTTCACCATGATACTTGATGAGGTAAAAATTGGCCTTAGTTTGAGTCCTATTTATTTCCTATGTCTCCTCTTCAATGTCTTTCCTTTAAACCTTTTTTCATTAATTACCATAAGGAAATGAGAATTATTTACTATGTTGAAAAGGGTAAAAAGGTAATCTATATTTCTAAATTCTTAGGGGTATTAATCTATGTTTTATGGTGAATTATAGGACTAAACTAAATTTGAGGAATTTATTTTGATCTCATGGTAAAGGTGTGTGTCGATGCTAAATGGAGAAGATAGTAGAGGATCCTTCGTTGACTAGATTATTCACTTGTTAAAGACATCTTAAATATTATTTTAAATTTGTGGCCAACACCCAAATAACAAACTGTAATAGTTTTGGTCTGTTAAAAGGTTGTTTATGTAAGATGGGTTAAAATTAACTAGCCTAGATTATAGTAACAACCACAACACTACTAAAAAAAAACCCAATCCAAATAAGAGAAAACAATCAAAACATAAAGAGAATGAAAGCATCAAATGAAAATACTCCCCATGCTTGAACTTGAATCACTTCCCTTGTCTCTCCTCATTATTTTTTTGCAAATATCAATTGGAATAGTGGCCTTAGGCAAGGAGACTTTGTCTCTCCTTATCTCCATTTATTTCATTTCCCTTTTCAAAATACCTAAATACATGGCTAAAAGGGTAGAACAAATACAAAATAAATTATTGTGGATTGAGACAAAGGAGAAGTATAGAATATAACTAATTAATTGGGACAAGGCTTGTCTTCCCAAATCTTGCAGAGGTAATGGTTTGAGTAAAATCAAAAGTTTAATATTTAGCTCTTATATCTAGAATAGGGAAGGGTTTCATGAAGGAGTGTAAAGATTATATTAAGATTGAAAACTAAATAAGTTTAGCATCAATACACTAACCTTCTTTTCTCCTTTGTCTTTGTTCCTAAGGTATCTCTCATATGGAATAAGGTTTAAAAATTAAAATACCTATTAGCTAAAGGAATTATATGGAGGATAAGTGTTAGGAAATTATGCATTAATGACCAATTTATTTAATCAATTTCCTACATAACCTCATGAGAGAAAATCATGCATACAAGCTTACAGAATAACCAAAATACATAGATTAAAATAGATAAGCCAAAAGATAACACAAGATATACCTTGGGAAAACCCTCAAGAGGGAAAATCCCAACCTGCAAAAGAATCCATACTCCATCTATTATTCATCAAATAAACAATACATGCACTTACAAATTTACCATAAATACTTCTAAAATATCAAGCCTCTCCAATGCATCCTCCATGTGTCCAATCATGAATCCACACATCCCATTCCATGCTCCTCAAAAAGACTCAATAATGATAGCCCACTCACCCAACCAACCTTAACCACTAAACATGTGTTTACTTTTATAGATACAATCTCACACAAATACAAAAAAATGGTAAGATAAAACCATGTACCACAAAACCATTAACCCCTAATTTAATATTAGGTACTAATTTTTCACTTTATTAAATGATTTCCCCAAATATTAAATTATTATCCTATGCATGCTACATGCAAAAGAATAACCCAGTGTTACAATACAACTTTACAAGTGTCCTAAATAATTATCTAATGTGGTTAAACACACCTCCTAGGTGCACCAAACATAAATAATTATTTAATTACAACATTAACATATAAAAAATTGTGCAATGGTGTACAACATCATATCCTAAAATAAGGAGGGGAAATAAGATTCAATTTTTGGAGGACTCCTAGTCTAGTTTGGGATCCCTCTCTCTCTAATTCGCTAGTCAAAGCACATATAAGCAATAATTACTACTATATTTGGGAACCTTGTAAAATAATACATTACTAAGAAAGGTCAAAGTTATGGATAGCTCAATCTACAATAATTTGTTTTAGTTTTGGATGTTGTTGTTTCTCAAATCCTTACCAAACTGAAAAAGTTAAAATCCCCTTGTCTATACAAGAAGACTCACACTAAATACAATTAGTCAATGGCTTCAAGGTACTCCCTTCAACTTGAAAAATATCACTCCTAAAATAAACCATTTTTGGACTCATGATATAATTCTTAAATAAATATCGAGAAAAGGGGTTTTTCTTTCACTAATAAGTGTGTTCTATGTGTTATTAATGAAAAAATTATAAATGATCTCTTCTTCCATTATAAGTTTGTTTGACATTCATGGGTGGGTTGTGCCTAGATCCATGAACTCCTTTCTAGATAGTTGGTCCCCATCCTTCATCACCTTATCATAAGGAAATTATGGTTTTTTTAACTCCCTTATATTTATACTAGTGGATTTGGAAATAACTAAATAATAGAACTTATAGGCATAAATATTTTCACTCTAATGAAGTCCTTACCAACATCTATAGTGTTATAGTGGAAAACATTTAATTGTAGTTATAAAAACACCCAAAAACCTTCCCAAATATATCAAAAGGAATATTGCTTACATGTTTGGAGGATTAATGAAGAAATAAAAAAGTTGATATTAACAAACAAATGGCCAAAAAATAAACAAAATGGAAACCTTTGCAAGAAGGTTGGGTAAAACTCAACTTTTACAGTGCCTCAAAGGGAAACCTAGGTCAATAAAGTGCAAGGGGGAATTAAGAGTTGAAAAATGTGTTCCTGTTGTTTCATATGAGAGAAATATTGAACATAAATATAACAATGAAGTTGAGATGACTACTACCTATTGGGAAATCTAACTCACTCTTACCCTTGGTCTGAGAAAAATCTATGTGGAAGGGGATTTATAAATCATTATAAACCTTTTAAATTATACTATAGACTTGGGATGGAAGTTGAAAGTCTATGTAGAGACTTAAATTATTTATCTTCCAATCTATATAATTTTCTAGAAACTCATTTTTATAGAGAAGAAAACATGATTTCGGATGACTTAGCTAACATTGGGCTCCATGTTGATAAATTATGGAGATGTTGGAATAATATTGGAAACCTACCATGCAACATAGTTGAACTATACCTAAGAGAGGAATTATGATGACATATCCTAGTAGCATTAATCATTTTCATTACTCATAATTTATTGGGATGGACATTAGGAGGCATGATGATGGAAATTACCTCAAATCTATAAGATATCACAAGGATTGGTGCATAATTTTTTTTGGTGAGGGTGGGTTCACTCTCATGCTTAGATAAATGATGTGTGCATGGGGTTATGCAGATATAATTATGAATCAATGATTCACAATATAAAAACTCATAATGAGATGAGATGGAAGGGATACAATGAGAGTTCCCAAATAATGGAGATAATATTACCTTGAAAGGAAGCAATGAAAATTACTTATTTTTCATCATCTATATTTTTAACATATTTCTCTCTAAGAATTATATTTCCCCTAGGGTCTCTCTATTTTCTCTTTGGTATTATATTTCTCTATAATTTTTGTTGTGATAGTAGATGTTGAGAGTGACATGGTTAAGATGGATCCCATATCTTTCTGATATATGTAGAGTAATTGTGTGGTATGGGAAATACACAATAATGGAGGTGTTGAAGTGTACTATGAAGCCATGAGAGGATCTAACCCCTCTTTATCAATCAAATTTTCTCAATATTAGTTTAATGGAAAGGTTAATATCAATAGGGTCTAGTTTGATGTCAAAGAGAAGTTAATTAGAAAATCCACTAGCTTTTCCACAAATGGAGAAAAATTTAAATGTCTCAAGGTTAACTGGGAAAAGGACTATATCAAGACTTATTCCAGGGTGATGAGCAATTGGTCAAACTCTAGAATGGGTTCGAGCACAAAGATCTTATGAATCCTTGTGGTGAAGTCTCATTTTTCATTAAGTATTTCACACTTGATGGTATATTTTAATGCACATATATGTATTATTTCCCCTACTCAACCACCTTCACCATAACATTAGGATAAGATTTTATTACGACTCATTTTCTTCTTGGGAAAATTCAATGGAAGAATTTTTTATAATAGAGATTCCATTCCACTACACTGTTGGTGTGAATAAAGTCTTGTACCTAGTTAGTTATTTACTAGGGACTTAGGGGAATTAGTTCACATGAGTTTACTTAGGATATAAGCATTCTTATAGAAGTCTTAGTTGTCTTATCTAGACAAGTCATAGTTGTCATATCTAGAATTCATATCATCCTAGGTAGTTATGAGTTAGTTGTCTCATGTGATATGATTAAGACACTTGTCATGATCTTGTATAATCCTATCTCTCATCCTTGCCTTTATAAGAAAGGAATCTCTAGCATATTTTGCATTGTATTGTATTGCATTGTATTGCCAAGCATATTGTATCATATTGCAATTCTTGTTTGGTGGAATAGAATATTCCATTATTGATTCTCTCTTTCTCTTGTGGAGTTTATTAGTGTTGCAGATTGAAGATCTTGGTTGCTCACTTCAACATGATATCAGAGCTTTGAATCTTGCAAGCACCTTCCATTTTTTTCATTAGAGAATTTCTAGCATCAAGTTTTCTATTGTGATTTGAGTTTCTTTTATGATCTTGCAAATTATCTGTATGCTCTTCTCTTATGTTTCAATACAATTTTGATAATCAGAAAGGGTTTACAAAAATTTGTTAATCCTACATTTCATGTATTCATTTTAGCGAGATATGGTGATTAACACTTTTGGCTATAGTGGTCGTATTTTGGGTTGTCCCATTAAGTCCAAGAGGCTCGAGATGGTAAAATTTGGATTTTGTTTCACTCAATTTCGTCACCATTTGAAACTTAGGAAAATAAGGGTTTGAAGCTCAAATTTGGTGAACAACTTTTTACAGGAGCATTTTTGGCCAAAAATGACCCCGTCGTTACATCTGGGAGGTTGTTTGCAAGAATTTTGATTTATAATTCAACCATATTTGGTGAAAGTTGAATTTGAAGAAAAAAATTTATCAATGAAGGTTGTATGATCCCCCTGTAGGTACACGTGTGTTAGAATTTTTTTTTTTTCAAATTCTACAAAAAGATTTCTTTTGGTTTTTGGGTAGTATTAACAATTTTTGTAAAATTAAAAAAGCGCATAACACTTTAAAAAAGGCACGACTTTTTTAAGCCGTAGAATTAAGGTCTACATGAAATTTTTTGTAAGCCACGAGGTTGTCTCCCTAACCACTGCGATCTTTCACCCAAACTAGTAGCAACAACATTTTCTAAACTGTTAGTATCAGTCAAGATCACCAAGTGGGTGGGTAAGTCACAAACTGCCAAGAGAAAACAGCCTATGTGATTGCTCCAACTGATAATCGCTAGCGGTTATCCATAAACCACTGAATTTTTTTCGTTGTCACCCAACCCCAAGTCATATTGGTGACTAAAGGCCAGCCCTCGAGGGCTTAAATTTTGACCCTAGTTAGCCTTCAAATTGCCTAAAGCAGGCCTTTTTTTCAATTTTGCATAAATTTTCGCCATGGTGTCAGATTATCGCAAATAATATATCGTCAAAAATTTGGTATGATGAACTTCGTAGTGGTGTAGGTGATTTTGGCTATTTTTTCTATTTTTGCCAGTTTTTTCATCTTGAAGGTACATGTGCATTTATTGCTTGTAATTGGCATAACTTTTGCATATGAAGTTGAAATTTGGGAATTTTTTTTTTTGAAATTGCTCAAAAAATTGCAAGGAATCTATTTGTAACCTTATTTTTTTAGTTTTGGCAAGCTATTTTTTCTTAAAATTGTAAAAATCGTTGTGTGTTATAAATGGTTAATTTGAGCTTGTCACTTGTACAAATTGCAAAATTTCTTCATTATAATCTATTGGGGGGTTGGAAATTGAGATTTAATACATTATTGGGGGGTGAAAGGCACAATTTAAGTGCCACATTGTCTTATTTATTTTGGTGTTCATGGAGGATCTAAGGAAAGTTGAACCACTCACTCCACATAATTATCATACATGGAAGCTAAAAATGACTCAATTTTTATAATCTAAGGGTCTATGGCCAATGTTAGATCCAAAACAACCTAAGTTCACAAGGGAACATGAAAAATTTACCCATATATGTAAAATGGATGAAGAAAAAGGGCTCATTGGCTTACATGTGTTTTATAACTTGTTTCATATTGCAGAGTGTAAAACACCTAAGAATGCTTGGGGTAAACTTGAAGAATTGTATAGTAAAAGTAATCAGTTTAGAGTTTGTCATCTTCAAGTGGATCTACAATCACTTTCTCCAGATGCATGTCCTTCAATTCAGGATTTCCTTACATAATTCAAGTTATTTTGTCACAAGTAAAAGGATGTGGGAATGATAAATCTAGTGATGAATGTATCTTCTTGATTTTTTCCAAGTTAAGAGGCCCTTATCAAGTGTTCTCTTCTACTTTCTATTCAAATATGGATTCCATGGGGAATGATTATAAAATGCCTACTTTTGAATTGTTTTATGAGTGTCTTACTAGGGAGGAGGCCAAGTTGATTCAGTTGGATGCACTACCTAGTTCTAAGAATCATGCTTAAATGGATCAATCATCCAAGGGTAAAGGAAAGAATAAGAAGAAGCCCAAGATAGAATCATCTTCAATTAGTGAGACTACCTCCAAATTGAAGATGAAGAACAATCAAAATTTCACTCCATCTTCTTCTTCTACTAGAGATTCTTCTTCCAAGTCCAAGAAAAGGAAAGGAGATCCTTGTTCATTTTATGGAAAAACTAGGCATAATGAGGCTCATTATTTTAATTGATTAGAAGCCTTGGAGGAAGATATGAAGAAGCATAAGATTTCAGTGTCTAAGCCTCATGGGAAAAGGGCAATCTCTTTCAACATAGGCCATCATTCATCTTCAAATAGTTGGATTCTCAATTTAGGTGCTTCACATCAGATGACCAATTCACGTGATCTTCTTGATACTATTGTTCATAATTTTACTTCTTAGATTGCAATTGGGAACTCTTCACATCTTCCAATTTTGGGGATAGGATCCATTTAGATGCTAGATGGGTGCATTGAGGATGTTTTTCTTGTTCTTGATATTTAAGTGAATCTACTTTCCATATATCAGATTTGTCATTCTGGAGATGGGAAGTCAGTTGAGTTTACATCATAGAATGTGACTATTAAATAGTTGCAAGATCCTATGAAGGTTGTTGCTATAGGGATAGTTGATCATGAGAACCATTTGTATCAGTTTGATGGCTTTGATTCTTTATGAGGTTCATTTTTTGTTTCTCATGTTGATTCAATGAGCAAGCTTTGGCATGAAATATTTGGGCATTTGAACTATAGATATCTTCAATAGATGCATGTACATAACTTAGCGGTTGGTATTCCAAAGATCTCTTTCACAAATGGTGTTTTTCAAGGTTGTGTTCTTGGCGAGAAACATCAAGACCATTTTCCTAATGTTCAAGCTACATGTGCAACAACACCCTTTGTGTTGATTCATAATGGTCTCATGTCATTCCCAAATCCTTTTTTAGGGGCTAAGTATGTGCTTACTTTCATTGATGATTTTTTCCGATGCACATGGGTCTACTTTCTAAAGCTCAAGAGTGAGGTTATCACCATCTTTAAGAACTTAAAAAAATTTGTGGAGAAGTATTCGAGTTTTTCTCTTCGACAAATATGAACAGATAATGGGGGGAGTATGCCAATCATGAATTTTAGGATTTTTACAGTAAGCATGGTATTCTTTATCAACACATAGTTCCTTACACTCCTCAATGGAATGGTATGGTAGAGAGAAATAAAATGACTCTCAAGGAGATGGTGAACTGTATGATTCAGTTTAGGTCCATGGCTCTAGCATTTTGGGTTGAATTTGTCAATTGTGCCAATTATATTCAAAATCGTATGCCCCACAAGGTAGTTTGGAATATGACTCTTGATGAGGCTTGGTCTAATCACAAGCCTAATGTATCCTTCTTTAGATTATTTAGTAGCAAGGCTTGGGAATTCATTCTGAATGGTTGGCATAAATCAATGGAGAAGAAGAGTCAGTGGTACATTTTTGTTGGATATTGTGAGGATGTGAATGCATACAAAATGGTTGATCCTGACATATGAGAGGTTCATTTTTTTCATGATGTTAAGTTTTTCAAGTCCTTCACATAGACAAATAATCCTTTGAATTATTCATCACAACCTACTCAATCTTCTTTAGTTGATGATGTTTTGCTACTTGAAGGAGATTTTGATGATGGTCTTGATCTACCTCCTCCTCATTCACCCACTAGGACATGATGGGCTCGAGTTACTCTTGAAGAGGCTGGTCCTCTTGTTGGTGATCCCTTAGATGCTCATCACACTCATTCTCAAACTTCAAGAATCAGTCTTTTGAGTATGCTATTTCAAATTATCCTCAAAATTTTTTTGATGCTTTAGGTATTCCAAAGTGGGATAGTGCTATGGTTGATGAGTATTCTTCTTTAATGAAGAATCATACTTGGGATCTTGTGCCTCTTCCTAAGGGAAGAATTTGGTTTGATGCAAGTGGGAGTATCGTACCAAGTATGCAGTTGATGGTTCCATTGACAAGTACAAGGCTCATATTATTGCAAAGGGTTTTTCTCAGGTTGAAGAAATTGAATATTCTAAGAACTTTTCTCCTATTTCCAAGATGGGTTCTATTCACTTTGTCCTTGCTAGAGTTGCATCACAAAGATGGTCAATATATTAGATGGATGTGAAGAGTTCTTTCTTGCATGAGGATCTTCATGAGGAGATCTATATGGAGTAGCCACCAGTTTTTGTGCAGGACTATTCACTTGTTTGTAGGCTTTGATGTTTATTGTATGGTCTCAAATAGGCCCCTCGAGCTTGGTATGAGAAGATGGATAGTTTATTGCTTGCTTCTAGCTACACTCACTGCCATTTTGATCCCACGGTTTATAATTAGAGACATGGAGAGGATCTACTCATACTTATGCTCTATGTGGATGGTTTTATTCTCACAAGGAGTTCTACTTTTATGATTCAAAGTACACAATGAGCATTTATTGAGCAATTTGATATGACTGAACTTGGTATTTTTCGTTACTTCCTTGGTCTTTAGGCTCATCAGATTTTTGAGGGGATCTTCATCTTCTAGCATAAGTATTATTTTGATTTTATTTATAGATTTGGCATGACTAATTACAATCCTATCCCCAATATATTTCAGTTAGGTGTTGTATTGTCTACCAATTGCACTACTCCTATAGTTGGTTGGTAGTCTTTTTTACTTGACACATAGTCATCTTGATATTTCCTTTGCGGTTGGACTTGTCTCTTGCTTCTCATAGGATCCTCATGAGAGTCATTGGAAGGCTACCAAATATATCTTGCGATAGATTTAGGGCACTGATAGTTTCAACATTCATTATACATCAGGTGCATCTTAGATTTTGGGCTAGTGATGTCAATGATCGAAATTCTATTTATGGTTTTGTCTTTTTCCATGGTTTTGGTTTGATTTCATGGTAATTCAAGAAGCAATCTATAATTCATTGTCATCAACATAGGCTAAGTATCAAGGTGTAGTTCTTGCTAGTCAATAGGTTTTGTGGCTTCTTCAATTGATGACTGAGTTCATATTCCCTTCCACTAAGCCCACTATCTTTTGTGTGACAAACAGGGTGCCATCCATATCTCTTGCAACTCGGTGGAGCATCAACGTACTAAGCATATTGAGATCCGCATGCACTTCATCAAGAAGCTCATCCAGGATGGTTTTCTTAGCTTGGAGTATTTGCCTACAAATCAACAAGTTGTAGATATTTTCACTAAACCTTTGGCATCACCTCATTATCTTTTGTTGCAATCAATACTTGGGACTAAACCTTTGGACTCCTTGGGGGTCTTGAGGAGTCCTCATTCCTTATTAAATTTTATTTGTATCTTTTTCTCTCTTTTGGAGAGGATTTTTCTCCCATAAGGCTTTTATCGTTTTCTCCTCTTGTGAGAGTTTTTTGTTTTGTACATGGGTACCTCATCGAGCCTTGTTTTCGAAACCCATATTTTACATATTTTCATTGGTTTGTTCCTCCCTAAGTTGCACTTAAGGGGGGGTGTTGGTGTGAATAAATTCTTGTACATAGTTAATTCTTTACTAGGGACTTAGGGGACTTAGTTCACATGTTAAGTTTACTTAGGATATAAGCATTCTTCTAGAAGTCTTAGTTGTCTTATCTAGACAAGTCATACTTTTCTTGTCTAGACTTCACATCATCCTAGGTAGTTATGAGTTAGTTGTCTGATGTGATAGGATTAGGAAACTTATCATGATCTTGTCTAATCCTATCTCTCATCCTTGAATTTATAAGAAAGGAGTATCTAGCATATTTTTAATTACATTGCATTGTATAGCATATTGATCATATTGTATCATATTGCAATTATTTTTTGGTGGAATAGCATCTTCCATTTTTTCTTCTCTCTATCTCTTTTGAAGGTTATTTGGTGTTGCAGATTGAAGATCTTGGTTGCTCACTTCAACATACACTATGGGTTAAGCTTATTTATATATCACCACTATCTATCCAACACCCTTTCAAGTAATCCCCTACAACAGAAAAATCCTAAACTTAACCCTACTATATGTCATGTTTGTCAACCTCATCAACCTTGTTGGTGACAAAAGTCAAAACTCTAGCTACTATTATTAAGGTAGTATGTTAGGTAAGAAGTCTTTCTAATGAATACCCCCATTCTAAGGGAAAGGAAAATTATCTCCAAATTCCTAGGAATAATAGACAGTATACCAAACTATCTTCCTAAAAGCCTAAGATGATGGGAATAACCATATAGAAGAATATAAATATGATCACCATGAGACTCTATCATAGGGTTTTGAGATGACAATATTAAAGCTCCTAACCAATTTTTATTTTTTGTAGGGAATGTAGGATATCATGGGAGGGGATGGAAATATCAAGGAATATAACCATTTTAACGAGGCAAGATTAAGCTTGAAAGGTATTGTTTCATTCTATTGACAAAAATATTTGAGAATATTTTATACATAGTGTTGCATAAACTAATAGGCCTGTAACTTTTCATGGAATTGATCTTAAAGAATTATTGATATGGGTTCTTTGCTAAATAATTTCTCAAAAGTAAGATACAACAATTTTTTTTTATATAGATTCCTTCAAAAGGAGTAATGAGCCATCTTATATGTTTGGTTTGGAAATCATTATTATTTTTATGTTTGAGGGATTTTTGATGAAAAATTTGGTGTTTTTGTCTCTTTAAGCCATTGTATTCTAGATTTATTCTTTCAGAAGATCTCCTCTATGGATGACCTTTTTCCATTCTCCTCTTAGGATTCTATCATGACTACAAGTATCCAAATCCACCACCCTAGTAGGAATGACCTCTTGGATGGAGAGGAAATTATTATAAATGGAAGAATTTTCCTTGTGAATATCTCCAAAGCTACATTAGTTCCATCATTTCACTTGTTTTTTTAAAGTTGATGATTTTTGGGATAAAAATTAATATATTATTTTCAACAAGTTTAAAATTCCACAATTCATTGATTTTGGTTTTGAATTTAAGATGGGAGGCCCACATAATTTCATATCTAAGTAGAAAGATCCCACAAGACCTATGAGATTGTGGAAAAGGATACTATTCAAGTAATATTAGATAGATTTTTATCTTTTGGTTCCTAGAATATAGTTGATCAATGAATTTTAGCATTAAAATGGTATATCAAATTAAATTAAAGGTATACTCTTAACATCTAGGTGGTGCAGGAGCACCAAAGCCCTTATTTGCAAATTTGATCATTTGAAGGTTTTGATAAGGTCACTAGGTTGGGTCTAAGGAATTTTGGAATCATTTGAGTCTATTTACATTAAATAAGGTCTATTGAGACAATTTTCCATTTAATTGGGTGATTTGTGAGTCATTTGTGGTAAAATGTCAAAAGTCACAAAAGAGGTAAAAGTTGTAAAGATAAGAAATTGAAAAAATGTAACTTTTCTAGAATGTGAAGGGTCATAATAGTTCAAAAGTCATTTATGGGTGTTGGGTGGTTAAAATTTGAATGTAATAGCTATATAAATCCTCTTAAAGGCTCGAGAAAGGACTGATCAATGTTGTATTGAAGATCTCATATCAATAACAACATTATTTTTGCATTTTTCTTTGTTATTCTATACTTTTCATGGATTGTAGGAGCCTGTACAATTTGAATTTTCTTTGAATCTTGTATTATCCTGTATAGGCATGGATTAAATTTATTTTTAATTAGTTTTGAGAGTCTTTCATTTGGATTTTATGGAAGTTTCTTCAATTTTTTGCCTATAGAAACCAGTGAAGGGTCTATTTGGGGTTCAAATGTTGTTCTAGGTCATTAAACCTACTATCAAGGCCTATAACTTGGCAGAATGACTTCTCTCATGGTATTCTAAGTGTCCACATGGTTTGGAGGATAGAAAAATTAATTTTCTAGGTTTTGAGTGATGCCCTAGGGAAGAACAATGAGTTTTCCTAGTGAAAATGGGTGTTAAAGTTGGGTTTTGACAAAACATTGAAGGAACTATCTATGTGATGGTAGATTGAGTTTTTACAGGGTATTTGTATGATGTTGGAGGCATTGGCTAGGTTAGATAAGCTTGAGTAATAGGATTTTCAATAAACCCTAGGGTAAATAGGGAAAAGAGAGGGTTTTGGAGTTAGGGGTGTTGCATGGCCTAACTTGCCGTAAAGGTTGTGGATTTAGTGATTTCTTAGGTTGGTGAGTGCTTCCCAATTGAGTTTTGGGTGAAAGATAAATTTTAAAGTATACTTCATTTGTAAATATGACCTAATTCAGGTCTTGGACAACATTATTTCATGTTTTTGGGAAAGTTGATCCAAAGGAGTTTTAGGAGGGTTTGATGCATGTTGAAGAAGGTTTAAATGGGTGCCTAGAATGTCTTTTTTTTGCAGGGGTTGTTAAGGGAATTTGAGAGTTAAGGTGAGAAAAGGAGGTCTATAGACCTATAAGAGTGTCTAGGTGAAAATTTGGAAAATAAGCCAAAATTGGTTTTGTGAGAAGAAAAGTGTTTTGGAATCCTTTGTATTGGGAAGGTGAGTTTTTTTCCAACCTAGGTTGCTATTAGTTACTATCAAACAAATAGGGAATAGATATTTTTGATTGAAGAGTTGCAGAGTTGAAGAAAAGTGATTGGAAGTTGAAGAGACAAAACTTGCAAAGATGCCTCTTAAGAATGTTGGTGTTTCTAGAGAGTTACAAGAGTTAAAGGAGAATCATGCCAAGATTTTGGAGTCTCATAATTTTGTGTTGGAAATGATTTCTGCCTTGGAAACAAAGAAGAGAAGAGATGAAGATAAGAGTGAATCAGATGATGAAGAAGACAAAGAAGATGAATAATATGAAGTTGTAGATGAAGAATTAGACCCTGAAGATCAAAGGATGACAAAGTTTCTTAAGGTAGTCAAAGGTGATTCACATAAGGTAAAGGTCAATTTTCCTATGTATGGCAGAAATTTGAATGAGGAAGAGTTACTTGATTGGATTGAAGCCATGGACAACCACTTTGAAAGTGAAGATAGCAAAGCCAAAACTCAAAGTTCATGCACTTCTATGGTGGGACTACGAGCAAGCTGAAAGGAGAAAACAAGGTAAGTCAAGGATTGTTTCTTGGGACAAGATGGTAGCAAGACTTAAAGGTAAATTTCTTCCTAAAGATTTTGAAGTTCAATTGTATAAGAGATTACAAGGTTTGAAGCAAAAGGAACTAGATGTTGAGACCTATATTGATGAATTCTATAAACTAAGTATAAGGTAAGGAAGAAATGAAGATGAAGTTGAAAAATTGGTTACATATCTAGGTGGCCTTAGATTCAATATAGAAGATGAATTGGTTGTTTCTAACCCAAGGAATGTTTAAGAGTGTTTCTAATTGGATATTAGGGTGGAGGAAAATATCAAAAGAAGGCAAGATAAGTCTGTCAAAGGTAGAGACAATAATACAAGAGGGAGAGGATCATTCCCTAAATCAAAGAAACCATATGAGGAACAAGAAGAAGCAAGTAAAGGTAAAGAGCAAGGTGTTGATGCAAGAGGAGGTTTTAGGGGTTCTAGAGGTAGATTTAGTGGGGGAAGAAGTTCACATGTCTTTATAGGAAGGTGCTATAATTGTAATTAATTTTGGCATCCATAATTCAAATGCCCTAAAATATTTGGTGCTTCATCAAGTGGAGGTGAAAGCAGGACTAAAAGGAGGGATAAAATAGCACAAGAAGAGGAGTGTGAAAGTACCAATTATCCAAGCTATCTTGTTGCTTCTAAAACTGGTGAAACATTGATGATGAGGAAGACCATACTTAAGGTAGCAAAGGAGAGGGAACCATTGCAAAGAAATACTCTCTTCAAAACCTCATGTAAGTGCAAGAACAAGGTATGCAAAATTGTCATAGATTCAGGCTCTACTAAGAATATGGTATCAAGTGAAATGGTTAGTAAACTGAATTTGCAAAAGATTCCTCATGAATCTCCATATAAGGTGTCTTGGTTGAATGATGAATAATCACTTTTGGTTGAACAAGCTTTTGTTAAGTTTCAAATTGGTTTCTATAAAGATAAGGTAGTTTGTGACATTTTTCCCATGGATTGTTGACACTTACTTCTTGGAAGGCCCTGACAGTTGACAAGAATGAATTATATGATGGGAGAGTAAATACATACACCATAGAGAAGGATGGGCATACATTTACTTTGAATCCACTTGTGAAAGAGGAAAAATATAAGGGTAAATAGGCTAAGGTAATCATGTTTTGGAGGAAGGAATGTGTAAAGGTTGAGAAAAAAGATAAAAATATGGGTACTATAGTTAGTTCAAATCTAGAGGATGCTCTAACAATAGGTGTGAAGGTTGATACATAAATAAAGGATGAATGATAGTGAATTGACATACAAATGTCTTGGTGGGAACAATGGTGTCTCCATTATTGGAAGCAAGCTTATAGGGAAAGTAAGATCTGCAAGTACACTGGGTTGTAAGGATAATATGATGGTATATGATGCTTATAAGACAAAGGGTTTGATGAGAGTGATGAAATGATAGGATGTTCAAGGAATTAAGGATAGATATGAGCATGAAGATGAGGAAAAGAGGTAGGTGGTGCAAGGAACAACTAATAATTGTTTGTTTTTAGGCATGAATGAAGGAATACTATCAGATTTTGATCAAGGGATAGGTAAAAGACCATCATCAGGTCTGAATGCAAATATGGTGACATATTCAAGTGCAAATAAGGTCAAGTACACAAGGCAGGGTACAAGAACTCAATATTTGAACCAATGGAGGGGATTTTCAGACTAGAGAGTATGTGGAACTGATATTGAGTAGGTGAAAATGCAATACTCATGGGACATGATTCTTTTCCAGGGGGGGTGTATGGTGCAGGAGCACCAAAGCCCTTATTTGCAAATTTGATTATTTGAAGGTTTTGATAAGGTCATTAAGTTGGGTCTAGGGAATTTTGGAATTATTTTAGTCTATTTGTATTAAATAAGGTCTATTGAAACCATTTTCCATGTAATTAGGTGATTTGTGAGTCATTTGTGGTAAAATGTCAAAATTTGTAAAAAAGGTAAAAGTTGTCAAGACAAGAAATTGTAAAAATACAACTTTTCTAGAATGCGAAGGGTCATAATAGTTTAAAAGTCAGTTATGGATATCAGGTGGTTAAAATTTGAATTTAATAGATATATAAAGCCTCTAAAAGGCTCGAGAAAGGACTGATCAATGTTGTATTGAAGATCTCATATCAATAACAATGTTATTTCTACATTTTTCTTTGTTATTCTATATTGTTTCAAGGATTGTACGAGCTTGTATAGTCTGAATTTTCTTTGAAAATTTTTGTATCGTATAGAGGCATAGATTAACTTTCTTTTGAATTAGGTTTGAGATTTTGTCATTGAGATTTGAGGGAGGTTTCTTCAATTTTCTGATTCTGCCTATAGAAAACCAATGAAGGGTCTATTTCGGGTTTAAATGATGTTCTAAGTCATTCCACCTACTTTCAAGGCCTATAACTTGGTGGAATGACTTATCTCATAGTCTTATAGGTTTCCACATGGTTTAAAGGGCATATAAAGTAATTTTCTAGGTTTTGAGTGATGCCCTAGGGTCGAACAATGAGTTTTCCTAGTGAAAATGGGTGTTAAAGTTGGGTTTTGATAAAATGTTAAGGAAATATCTATGTGATGGTAGATTGAGTTTTTATAGGGTATTTGTGTGATTTTGGAGGTATTGGTTCAGTTAGATAATCCCAAGGTATAATATTTTCAATAAACCCTAGGATAAATAGGGAAAAGAGAGGGTTTTGGAGTTATGGGTGTTGCAAGGCCTAACTTTACCTAAAGGTTGTGGATTTAGTGATTTCTCAGGCTGGTGAGTGCTACTCAATTGAGTTTTGGATGAAAGAGAAAGTTTAAAGTGCACTTCCTTTGTAAATATGACCTAATTGAGGTCATGGACAACATTATTTCATGTTTTTGGGAAAGTTGATCCAAAGGAGTTTTAGGAGGGTTTGATGCATGTTGAAGAAGGTTTAAGTGGGTACCTAGAATGGTGGTTTTTTGTAGGGGTTGTTAAGGGAATTTGAGATTTAAGGTGAGAAAAGGAGGTCTACAAACCTACAAGAGTGTCTAGGTTAAAAGTTGGAAAATAAGCCAAAATTGGTTTTGTGAGAAGATGAGTGTTTTGGAATCTTTTGCATTGTGAAGGTGGGTTGTTTTCCAACCTAGGTTGCTATCACTAGGAAATTAAATATTATATGTAAGTGATTTAATTGTTCTGAGTGTGTTAAAATAAAAGTGAAACTAAGGGTTACGGAGCTTAATCCTACCTAAGTCACCTAATAATTAGGTATACATGTTAATTTAATTAACTAGTACAATCATATTAAGTTAAATACTAAATTTTTAATAGGTTAAGGTCATAAATTTACTTTAGTATGATATATTCTTAGTATTTTGTACCTTATACACTAGTTTTAAAATATTTTTTGGCCCTTTTTTAGGTACATAAGAAAAAAATTATATATATATAATGGAAAAAATAGATAAAACAAAGAATCTCATAAATAAACTCTATTTACAGTAATATATATTCATTTAAAATTGAGGATGGGGACTTGGTTGGAAACTAATTGTTTAAATTTTTATAATGAGTCGACTAGTTTTAATTCACATTAAATTATACAGATAGAATAAGAGTATTATTTACATTTCTCTTCACTCAAATCATGGGAGAATATAACTGTTGCAACTAGTGATGGTGCCATAGAGCCTAAAATAGATATTATTGTTACTAAATTAAGTGAATAATTAAGAAAAAATTATGTGGATGAAGGTTCTAAAGATGATTTATATGTTCAAGATGAACCTATATAAAAAGAGGGTAAGGATACAGGGGATAGGAAAAGAGTTAATTCTAAGGGTAGATCTAAATCTTATAGTAAGAGTAAATTAAATGTTAGAACTATGGGAAAATTCCAATTGAAGGAGTGTAGAATAAAGTTATTAACACTACTTAAAAAACTTCACATGATGATGTTAGTGGTGATGATTTTTTACTTGTGCTAAAATTCTAGTGATGAATCATGATTGATTGATTCAAGTGTCTCATTTCACATGACCCCTTATAAAGAGTAGTGCTTAGAGTACACAAAATATGAGTGTAATAAGATATTTATTGGAGGAAACAACTATTATAATATTATTGGTCAAGGAAAGGTACAATTGATATTCAGTGATGGTAGAGTGAAAAAAAATTCTAGTATATTGTACAATCCAAGGCTTACTAGAATTTGATTTATGATTCTAGGCTAAATGAAGGTGTGCATTCTGATTTTGATAATAATAGTTGTAGGTTTCGTAGAGAAAATAATGTGTTGGTTAAGGTTACATGATGTATAACCTTGTTTAAGTCATTTAATCTAATTTCTATAATGTTCCCTATACATTTATTTTTTTATTCATGTGTGTTGTGTCACCAAAGATTGAGGAAAATTGGGCGAAAAAGGTTAAAACCCTCAGTGAAAAATATGTCTTAATTTTTAGGGTTATTTTGTTGATTTTAAGTTTTATGATAATTATGTATTTATTAAAAATAATAGATTAAAGATCCATTCTATCAACACTAGAGTAAAAAGGATTTTTGAAGTTATTCATAGTGATTTTTACATCTCAATATTATGTTATATTTATTAATGAATACTCTAGATATATTTAGATTTGTTCTCTAAAACAAAAGTTTGAATGTTTTTATAAGTTTAATGATTTAAGGTTCTTGTTGAAAATAGATGGATAGGAAGATGAATATATTAAGGTCAAATAATGGGGTTTAATATTTCTCTAAGGAATTTTATTATTTCTATATACATGTAGGTTTTATGAGATGAAAAATACTAGATATATCCCATAACAAAATAGAGTTGTAGAAAAGATGAATATAAAATTGATTGATAGATCCAAAAAAATGTTTACTAGTGTCAATCTTTAGTAATATGTTTGGTTTGAATCTATAATTATAATTTGTTACTTGATAAACAAATCTCCCACTTTTTCTCTAGTTGATGATACACCATATGAGACGTGGATAGGTAAAAATACATTTAATTCACATATTAAATTTATGGTTATGTGGCATACATCTATGTAGCTAAGTAACAATGATCTAAGTTATATTTTGAGGTTAAAAAGTGTATATTCATTGGCTATGGTGAAGATGTTAAAGGATACAAGAATTTGAATTTCTAATATTAAAAATGGTTTGTTTAAATATCATGGTTTTCAAGGAACTTATATTTTTATTTTATTTGTAATATCCAAAGAAAAAATAAGAAATTATAAAGGTATACATTCATAGTAAAAATTTGGGGCAAGAAAATAAGAAGAATAAAATTTTGAGGATAGTCCACAAGAACATGAATATTCTCTCACTCCACCATTGACGAGTTCCACAAGGAGAAAACCACTTGAAAGGTATAGCCCTCAATTTTTTAATATTTTATTTATCTTGTACCAACAATCAACCTCAATTTCTAAAGAAATTTTTCTATTAAAAACTATCAAGTCTTAAAAGGAGTCTATGAAGAATAATATGGTGGCCTTGAGTAAATTTGAGACTTGAAATCTAGTTGAAATACCTAAAGGAAGGAATCCCATAAGATGGAAATGAATGTTTAAAACAAATTAGTGTAGATGGTTAGTTGCAAAGGTACAAAGCTAGACTTGTGGAAAAATATTATTCTTGTTGGTGTGAATAAAGTCTTGTACCTAGTTAATTATTTACTAGGGACTTAGGGGACTTATTCACATGCTAATTTTACTTAGGATATAAGCTTTCTTCTAGAATTCTTAGTTGTCTTTTCTAGATTTTAGCTTATCCTAGTTATTTATGAGTCAGTTTTCTCCTGTGATAGGATTAATAAACTTATCATGATCTTGTCTAATCCTATATCTCACCTTGCCTTAATAAGCAAGACATATTGACCGCATCTTGATCATATTGTATGATATTTTAATTCTTGTTTGGTGGATTAATATATTCCATTTTTGCTTCTCTCTATTGCATGTGGAGGTTATTTGGTGTTGTAGATTGAAGATCTTGGTTGCTCACTTCAACATGGTATTATAGATTTGAATTTGGAAAGTCCCTTCCTTTTTCTTAGAGATTTTCTACCATCAATTTTTCATTGTGTTTTGAGTTTCTTTTATGATCTTGTAAATTCTTGTATGCTCTTCTCTTGTGTTTTAATATTATTTGGATAATCAAAAAGGATTTGAAAATATTTGCTAATTCTATATTGCATGTATGATTTTTTGTGAGATCTGGTGATTGTAGTACTTTTGGCTATAGAGGCAGTATTTAGGCTGTCCCATTATGTCCAAGAGGCTTGACAAAGTCTAATTTGGTCACCATTTGCAAATTTGGTAAAGAAGGGTTTGTAGCTCAGATCTAGAAAATAGCTTTTTACAAGAGCTTTTCAAGCCAAAAATAACCCTATTATTGCATTTGGGAGGCTGATTCGATGATTTTTTCTGTAAAATTTGCCTATATTTGGAAATAATTATTTTCACGGAAAAAATTTAGCAGGGTAGTCGTACGACCACCTTTCTTAGACTTCCAAGTACACTTATCATAGATTTTTTCAAAAAAAATTATATATATATATAAAGCCCTTTGGTGGAACACCTAAAACTCTTTGTGTTCCACTGATATTTTTTGCAAAATTTGGTTATTTTTCCTAGTTTGGAATTGGTCTTATGGCTTAGGCTTTGGTGTTGCCTTTGTTCTAGGGTTTTAGTGTACCTTAAACCATTTAAAATTATTCAAGTGTTAAACCTTCAAGTAGGGGTTATATTTCGCTATTGGCTAAATTTTGCTTTATATCCATGTGGGTTGTAATTCTTTTAATATTTTACATTCTCCTAAGTCTAGGGTTTTAATATTTTGGCATTGGTCTAAAGTCTTGATCTTACATTTATGTCCATTGTCATTCATCAACCTAGTTGGGTCCCCTTTTTAAGTTACTAACTTTGTGCACATGCAACTTTAAGCTTTTGATGCAGGCGGTCTGATAATTAATTTGATCTTGATTGTTCCCAAGCCCATGTCAAATTCTGATTTCTATTAAAATATTTGGGTGGATTGGTGGGTGGGTGTCGTGTGTCTCATCTATTAGAGGGGCCCATCATCTTTAAAAAGAAAAGAACATGAGGTTTTAAATGATTGATAGTTGAGATGAAATGGTTTGGATTGATCCTGATCATTCCCTGCCAGCCCGTAGGGGACCTACCTTCATCTCTCATCCCTCAATGAGGAAGTGAGGAGGCACCATGTGGAATGATTAGGAATGTTGGTTGAAATTTAATAAAGTATGAAATATTATGGAAATATTTTGACATACTACTAAAATGCATAACACCGCGCTACTAAAGGGATCTTTTAAGCACATGGTTTAAAAGTGGGCAAGATGTCTTAATTTGGTTCGTCCATCAAATCCAAAGGTTATGCATTAAGGTGGAAGGTTTGAGATGTAAATAGCATGCCAATTGAAGGTGCCAAATTTAATCTGGACCATTCCCCACCTCCTTGTTGTTGAAAGATGCACATGTGTTAAACCCAATGAGGAAGCAGGGAAGCTAACATGTATCCTTTTTCATGGCTCATGGAGAGGGTGGAGCTAGTGAGGTGATTTGGAGACATATCCACATGTCATGTTCTAGTTAGTCAAAGGAAAATGAAGTTTATAGTTGGGTTTTTCAAATAATTTTGATCGGATCTAGTCCATTCATCAAGCCATATCATTGCAAGATCGACGACTAAAATTCAAAGTTGAGATTAAGATCAAGTGAACTATTCTGCTTCACATGAGCAAGAATCAATGGTGGATATGATGCCAGACTACTAAATTGATCTGCCATAAGCCATAAAAGCTTATTTTAAAGCATAATTCCAGATTGTTAAATAATTCAACACTTGTAAGGAGTTCTTTCTACAAATTTCAAGCTAGTTCGATGACTAAAATTAGGGTTTTCAAAGTAACTATAAACCAGCAAGTGAAATTGGTACTCTTCTTTGCAATTATTTTAAAAAATTTTGAATTTGGCTTGCTCTATCATTCTATCAATAGGGTTTTTGGTTTGTTACATTTCTTTTAAGGTTTAACATTTAGTCTAAATGATTAGATTTTTTAGTCTTGTTATTTCTCTGTGCTGAACCCATACCCTAGTTTGCACAAACCTTGTAACTATGGCTCCTAAATTCAAAGTGTCTGCATCAAAAGAACAACCCTCTAGGTCTAAACCTGTAGTTAGACCACTGGTTCAAGATTTGACTAAGCAATTAAAACCCTCAACATCTAAAAATACCAGGGGTCATTTGTTGTTTCAAGGTAGACAAATTGTGGAAGGGATTGTTGATAAATAGTTTACTATACAAGACACCACATTACCATACACTAGATAGGTACAATTTAATTGTTCAATTTTAGCAACCAAAAATGTGCCATCCCTATTGGAAACCAATAGAGATTTGATTTGGGGAAGGTGGTAGTGCCAAATATTTATATGGACATTGACCTACTAAGGGAAATTACAAAAAATTATAACCAAATCTCAAGAATTGTGAGGTCATATGATGGTATTGAAATGGTTAAGGTTACTAGGGCTGAGATTGTTGAGGTCTTTAATTTGATTGAATGGAGTGTAGACATGATAAAAATTGATACAAAAGCACTCAAGGCTGAGTATGAGAGGGTAAGGCATACCTTCAAAATCTTAGTGTTGCAACACTATTTGGCATCTATCAAAGGTCAAGGGAAAATTATTTTGGGTCCATCAGATAAAGATCCATACCCCATCAATTATTTTGTGTCCTATTTTCAGAGGACATTCTATTGCCTATGCTAAATCATAGGTTATGACCCAACTATAGGTATTCCCATGGCTGAGATGTATATGTCTACACTAATTCAACACCCTAATGTAACACACCTTTTTATTATTGGTCATACTTGGCTCAGAAGATTCATGAGGGTATTTTTTCACTAAAAAAGGGTGAGTTTGGGATACGATTCTATTGGTATTCATTATTCATGCATATATTTCTATTCAAAGGAGCTACATACATTGAAAAAGACATGACATTAGACAAAAATGAAGGTAATATGGATGTACCTATCCAATGTTGGACCACACTCCTTGATAAATATGACAACAAATATAGCTATGTGGTGTTTGAGAATCTATTTGCTTCCAAGATGAGATTAGATTTTATTTTGAAAATTCCTATAATTCTTGTAGCTTTACATGACTTTTTGAGGCCTAAAGCTAGGAGACCCGATCTGAATATTGATCATAATTGGGTAGACATCATTCCTTAGCTAAGCTACATAATTTTGAGGGTGTATGGCACAAGTGTTTCACCCCACATACTTCCAAGAGATGTGCCACTAAGGATTTGTTTTGAGAAGTAATATGGTACTTAGGAGATGTTGAGAACAACCATTTGAAAGATCAGGGTAAGGGAACATTTTTCCCTACGTACACTTGTTTCTCTAAATTTTTCACGATTAAATGAGGGTGGAGTAATATTGTTGATGTACTTAAGTATTATGAGATGAAGAGAGTTAGAGAAAGAAACTGTGATTCTAAGGGATTCATGGCATGACTAAAGACAAAGATTAGAAGCTCCAAGTTCATCCACAACTCCTATTTTCTAGAGGATGTAATAAGGAATATTTTTGACTTCCAGAAAAAAGATGATAGAAAGATGAAATGGATTGATTTCAATAAATTGGAGAGGGAGATTAGAGAAAAAGAACCAAAATTTACAACTCTTGAAAAAATAAAGGATGAAATGCAAAGAATTGAATATGTTTTTTAGAATTTTGAGTAGGTGGTGGGACAATTGAAAGGATTAAGATTAATCTAGGATAAGGGGAAGGATGTTGTAGTAGAGGAACAAGTTCAAGGGGAAATCCCTATGATGGAAGACATACTAGCCTCTTAGCCCCCAAAGAAAGTATTTTTCTTCAAAAGTAGGAAGGTCAGGGTGAAGAAAAAAAATAGTGACTACCTCTTCTCAACAAGAGGAATAAAAATTCCCTTCACCAATACATAAAATGCCACCATTGCCTCCTCCTAGATCAATGGGTCCTATTATTGTTGATATTGATTCACCATCAAGGCAATCATCACCACTAAAGAAGCCAACTCCTGTGAGGAAAAGGTTGAATCAAGTGGCTTGGTGGATTATGATGAAGACTTTGAAGATGAAATATTGATCACTAAGTAAGAGATGCAGTAGGTAATTCCTTCTCCCCCTAGGGATATGGTACCATGACTTGTCATTATATTTAGTAAGATAGATCTCATAAGCATGAACAACATTGATGATGTCAGAGAAGAGACCTGTAAAAAATTCATGGATGATAACTCACTTGTCAAGTCTTTTGCATTTATGGAATTCACATGGAGGGTGAAGAAAGATGAATATGTGAATAATATTGCAATGAAAATAAGATTACAACCAAAATTGACTAATAAGGTAATACAAGATCAGGTAACGAAAGAAATGAAAGAAAGTTTCCAAGGAATAACTGCACAAGAGAGTAGATAGCTAGTGAGAAAAAGTGGTCTTCTCCTATTGCCAGAGTGCCAAAGTGGGACCTTGCCTTGGATTAGCCTTTGAAATGGTAAGGAGATATGAAAATCCTTTGTACAATTCTGAGGAGGAAGCAACAATCACATTGCAAAGATTAGCCTTCAGTAAGTAGTGGGATACTTTGGCCATTTGGGCTCTAGCTCCAAACACTAAAAAGCCATAAGTTGTATAATCTTCTATAGATTATAAGAGAGACTTGATCATAAAGAGGGTATTTGATACCTCTACTATTGAATTTTCCACCATGTCAGTAAATGTTGGTCAATTCACAAAGGAAATGATAGAGTCTATAATAGGAGAAAAAGAAAAATTCAAAAAAAAATTACAATGATTTGTTGGTTGACAATGGCAAGGGCCAACAAAAGATAATGGAATTGCAGGCTGAAATGGCATTGTTAAAGGAGAAAATGAAAAATATGCAATTCAATGAGCCCTTCACAAACAAATTTTGATTCTCCTACCTCACCACAAGAACAAGAACCTACTGCCCCCACTTATCCCATGGATACTTCATTGGAAATTATGCCTTACAACATGGGAAATGTGCTTATCTCAATTGAAGAGCCAAGTACATCAAAGACACAACAAGCATAGTAAATCAACAAAGAAGATTTACTTGAGATCCAAGTGTGATGTAAACAAGCTTGATAACATCCAACCTATGCTTAGAATTGTGAATAGAATTCAAGAATTCCAAGGAAATATTGAGCCCATGGAGACAAAGATAAGTGAGTTGGTTAAAAAAATTGATGAGATGAGATTTGGTCTCCTTCCAGACATCTTGAAGGAAAATGGTGAGATCAAATATTTAAAATATTGGAGAGGGAAAGAAAATGATGTAATTGCAAAGCAAGAAACTTTGATTTATGAAGAAAATGATATGAGAATGCTAAAGAACAACATGGACACACTTTCTCAAGTAGGAATTTACTAGGAGGAATTTGATAAGGAAGCCAACCAGGTGGTAACCAAATATACTCCCTACAGAGAAACGACTAGCAGTGTTATAGAATTTAATTGGCCCTCAGAAGAAGAATCCCAATCATGGAAATACAAGTACCTAGAAATCTTGGAGTATGAAGTTGCTATGTAGGAATGGTTGATACAATTTTATTCTTAAGTCTGTAATCATGGAGAATAATGGATTGGAGAATAAAGTACATGGCCAAGAACCAATACAGATTAGGCCTTTGATAAAGTAATGATAAACTATTCTATTCTCTCCATTTTGAAATTGTTGACAAGGATGTATACGTGGAAGTGACTTGTCCTATTTCTCTTTCTTCTTTTCATTCTTTTCTTTTGTTCAATCTTGGTGTATGTGGACACAATTTTGAAAGCACGTGGATATATTTCTATAACAAATAAAGGGTGCCTTTTGGAAGGTGGGACCATATCTTCATTAGAAAATGTAAATGGTTTTTGTCCCATGTGATATTTCCCTCCATTTGAATTGTGAATATAACTACATTAGGGAATATTTTATAACAGTTCAATGAAAATAGGACATGTGTACATACTGGGTTGAAGCTTGTTTGCTCCTTCATTTTTTTAAGGAGTTCAAGGCCATATGTTTGGGTTGGTTGTTGAGAGATCACAAAAAAATACAATGAGAATACAAAGAGCATTTTAGAGTTTTGTCTTAAGTTTTGAGTCTAGCTGAAATGCATATGTAATTTTCGATAACAATACTAGCAATTAAATAGAAAATGGTGAAAATTCCTAACCATTTCTCTCCTGGCATATTCATTTCATGAACTATTAATAAAATGATCAAGGATTTTTTTGTTAATATTCATTTATTTCTAATGGATGTATGGTTTTGTCCTTGTTTTTAATTCAAATAATTAATAAAATTTCTTGGATGAAGCTATAGGTTCATGTAATTCAAGTATCAAGATTATTATAAAAAAATTTATAATTTGGGATACAATGTTGTGATGTTGTAATATAGTGTTGTCAAAGATATGTGATGCTATGTATTGATTTATTATCAATTATATTTATATTGAGGTTGACTCTATTTCCTAGGTTAAGGTGTTGATCTAAATTTTGTATCCATGATACATCTTCTTGGTCGTTCAACAACAAATCGTATTTATAAACAAAATTCTTAATAAACTACAATTGTTGCTATTTTATTTTAATTTTTTTCATTCTCATGCTCTAAATGTTGAGTGTTGTAGAGGAGTAGCCAAATCCCTGATATATTGAGCCATTATATGAGAATTCATTTGTTATTTGCAATGTATATAGTCATGAAGTGCATACATCTTTAGGTACATTGTGGGATCACCCTCTTGGGTCTTGCAGAGCCCGAAGAGTAGGAGGAAAGCACTACTGATTTCACTCATTCATTGGTCAATCCTTTCAAGTTGTTAAGGATTAGGATTGGCAATTCCATAGGCTTCATTGAAGACCATCTTTGTTTTTAAAAAAATAACCAGCAAATTGGTGACTTTGATGGGGATCATTTGTAACGAATATTCAGATCCTAGTATTCTTTTTCCAAGAAAATTAGTCACATAAATTTCTAAAGTAGATTTCAAATTTTGTAAATATTTTTCAAATTATGCTACCAATTATCATCCTAAGGTCACTTGCATAAATTCCTATCAAGTACTTGTGTGTCTTTTCAAATCTTCCACTTAGAGTGTTGAGGGTTTGCTTAAGGGTTCTCTATGTTTTAAATCCTTGCAATTCTCTAAAAGATCCACATAAATCACATCAATATTTAAAATTAGGAACTATTTTGGGTGGTGACTCTGAAGTATCTAAACCAATGTGCATTGTGTGAAGAAATCAATAAATTTTTGAAGAAGAATAATTGCAGAAGAAAAGTGAGGAAGACTAGAGCTCGCATGAAGAAGTACCCAAAAGAAAATTTGGAAGGTGAACATTAAAAGACACCTAAACAATCATGTATACAGAAGGACATAAATACAAGTAAGTGTACTCCACATCATGTACCTAAAAATAAAATTCCTTCAAGAAATCATAGAAGTAGTCATGAAAGCCAACATATTTTTTTAGGGTTGGACTATGAGGATGAAATAGATTACACTAATAAGAATTTTGTAAGTATCAATAAATCTAGACCCGGACAAAGTAGAAGTAGAAATAGGAGACACCATCATAATGTTGCTACTACCAATGCTATTTTTGGTATTATTCCCCCTCCTACACCCAATGAATATTCTTCTTTACCACCCGAATTTTTGATTGGATCTACAGATAATGACCAAAACCTTCTAGATCTGGTGGAATGCTCATATTCAAATATTACTCTCTCAGATCCTAAGGAAATTTTTGGAGATATTAATTCTCTTAGAAGAGAGGTTAAGATACATAATGAGATAATAATAAACAAGGATAAGGAAAGAGAGGAGAGAATAAGAAACACCATGATTAAAAGAGACACATTAATAAGATAGTTGGATCAGATGAGATTCCTGAACCAACAAGAGCCTGAACCAATCACCACAAGTCTTTTTGTATGTGAAATTATTGACAATAAGATTCAACCTAGCCCTATAAAGGATACTAGTACGATCACCTAGACTAAGTCTGCAATTCTAGTACTATTGCTTCACACCCTACTGCTATTTTTTCCAACCCACCAGTTGATAAGGGCAAGAAGCCTATGAAATTTTTTTCCATCAATGAAAAATCCACCTCTACCCCCTAAATATGAGTATGAAGTAGATCAATTAAGGAAGGAAAATGAGGATCTACAAAGAGAATTAGAAAATATGTAGATTATGGCAAGTAATTTTGAGATGAAGAGAAAGATTTATTTCTTAAAGACTTCATGCTCAAAAAATGGTGCCATATCATCTATTTCACAAGATCCCTCTCCCTCCATAGTAAATCCTACACCCACGATTGATGGGAAGACCTCTGGTCATATAGATCAATTCACCCCCAATTCCAAATCTTTGAACATAAGTAGCAATGATTGTATCCACAATCATTTTACTAATAGAAATATGGATCATAAGAGAGGAGGTGGAGAAGCTAATAGAAACAATGAGGATAGAGAGAATCAATTTCATAGGTAGCCTATATGATTGGAAAGGTATAGGAAATTATGCTTTGATGGGATTCCTAGATGCCCAAATCCCATTGATAATGATATTAGGGTTGTGTTGAGAAAGTTATTAGAAATAACACAATATCCAAGTAGGATCATTTAAGGGATTTCCTTAATCCACTTGATGATTATGAAGTAGATCATGAGGATGTGGTTATGAAATTGTTCTTATAGTTTGTAGACATGTAAAAATGACCTATCACTTATCACACATCCTAAATGACAGTTTCTCACCATCAACATCACTATCACCCAATATCACTGTATTCCACATCAATTGCATCAAAAACCCTAATTTCCTCTATTAATTGAATAATATTACATTAATTAATTAATTCACTTTGTCACCATTTTTGAAAAATTAAATAAATTTTATTTATTTAATAAAGTCCTAAAAACCCTAAGTTCCTTTATTAATTGAATAATATTACATTATTTAATTAATTAACTTTTTTATCATTTTTTTGACCAGTTAAATAAATTTTATTTATTTAATAAGTCCTAATCTAACATTATTCCTCCCGATTAATTAAATAACATTAATTATTTAATTATGTGACTAATTAACCCTATTCCCCTAAGTTAATTAAATTATTAATACTTAATAGTTTAATTAAATAACTTTCCCCTAAATTTGAATAATTTAATTTAATTATTCAAAAAATCATCAAAAAGGCCAAATCAAACAAATACCACTCTATTTGCAAAATTCAAACTTGATTTTCATATTCAACTCAAAAGGATTAATTAATTAAATCAATTAACTAATTACCTTCACCCACTTTTATGATTGAGCAAATTACAATCCACTGATTTCTCACTCTATTCCTAACATATCAATCTATTCTTCAATCCCATTGAAGACTCAAATTGATTTCATCAATTTTACAGATTGCTCCACATGATTTCTTCAATTCCATAGATTATTCAATCTATTTCCTCAATACCATTGAACACTCAAAATGATTTCTTCAATCACACTGATTATGTAATCAATCTACACTGATCATTCCCATTTAAATCCTCTCAATGGTTTTCAATCATTGATCGAGATATTATACTACACAATCTTGAGAATTAATTTTAAAATGAAAATTCCATTCAATTATCTTCTTCCTCAAAAAGGATCACAGAATCAACATCATTTTCACAATGAAGTAATGCCAAAAACTTAATCAGAATTTTGAAGCTTCAACACACATCTTCGATCAACACATACACGTTCTTCCAGATTTTGCACGCACAATGGAGGCTTCACATTGATACGAATAATACAAAATCTTCGTGAACACACTCTGACATAGGATGGTAAAGATATTTTATTTTTAATTCATTGTTATTGTGTTGTTTCAATTTTGTTCATGAATTTTTGATTTTGTAGTTTTATTTCTTGAGTAATGGGAATGAATCATTAGCATCTTGTTTGATTAGATTAGTTTGTATTCACTCATTTTTATCATTAGAAAAGATAAACTACCAACTTACCATGTTGTGTCTTGCAAAATTTGAAGAGGCTATTGAGAAGGGACTGCACATAGAAAGGGCCCTGATAGCAAGAGGAGTGATCAATAAACAACCTAAGAGACAATTCTTCTAATTCAAATGAAAAACCAAAGATTTGGGCCAATAAAAAAAAACATTACAAACAATGGGGTAGTGGATGCTAGAGAAATATGGAATGTACAAAATCCTAATGCACCTCAAAACAAACCTCAAGTTACACAAACAATCTATGCTCCAAATAATGTACAAAAAAATCAACATACGTATCCCCAAAACAATCAAGCAGTCAACCAATAGACAAGTTAGTGAGGGCAATAAAGGTAATATAATCAACCAACAAGGAATTTCACTACATTAGGAGATTCACTTGAGACGGTCATGCACAAACTAGTGCAACAAAAACTCATCAAGTTCAATGATCACCCAAACTATGAGGATCCAAGCTTCAAAACACCATGGTACAATGAGAAGGACTTATGCAAGTTCCACAAAATCAAAGGACATACCACAAACAATTGCATGAGACTCAAGCACATGATACAAGACTTGATCGACAAGGGAGAAGTGGATGTCAAAAATAATCTTGGAAACAAGGACCTCTAGATATACACAAATCCAATTCTGAACCATAACAAGAAGAATGACAAAGGAAAGGACCAAGACTATCATAATGCTAACTACACTTATGGTGACACAGTTTTAGGTACCCTCTCTCAAGTAGATGACACTAGGGTAAATATAGTGACTATATGAGGTAGAGACACTAAATGTAATGTAACTACTCATCGAGGGAGAGTTAAAATATAGGAAGCCCCACCTAAACCCATAGCTAATTCATCGAATGACTATAATATTGTGAAACAACTGAAGAAGGCTCTCACCTTAATATTAATCTTAGAACTGCTAAAACTATCACCTGCACATAAGGAGATACTGGAAAAATATTAGAATCATCGGTCCCTAGCAACCTCAATCCCAATTAGTTTCAAGGCATGGTTGGAAAATCATGGCCAATCACCATTTAGTCTTTTTCAAGAAAGACCTTTTACAAAAGTCATTCCACAACCAAACTCTCTACATAGAGGTTGGTGTCCACAAGAACATGGTAAAATGAGTGTTGATAAATAATGGTGTAGGTTTAAACATTTGTACCTTGAAAATTTTGAAATAGTTGGGGTATTCTAACAATGTGATCAACAAAGAAAATATCATTATTATAAGAGCATATGATGACCTCGAAAGGAATTCAGAAGGGATAATCAGGTTATTAGTGCAGATAGGACCAGCCACCACATAAACCACATGTCAGGTATTGGAATTGGAGTTACCATATAACCTACTTCTAGGATTCCCTTGGATTCATGTATTACAAGCGATTTCTTCAACTTTTCACTAGTGTCTAAAGTCTCATTATGAAGGAAAGGAGGTGACATTGTATGATGATCCAAAAACCTTCCACTTTTGTGCGAAATTGGATAATTATAACAAGATCCAACATATACCCAACAATGACATGTCTTTTAATTCATTCTCATATGTTGACCCTTCCACACTACCATCAACCTCAAGTAAGCTAGCATCAAGTGAGCAACCAAAAACTGAAACCAAGGTTCAAGTACTTAACAAAGTTAATGGAAATCATCACTTCAATCAAGCATTTTGCTTTGGAATGCTTCCATCGACACCCAAGGTTTATGGAGGCCCTAAGGAAATCAAATATGTTCAAGAAATGACAATGGTATCCAAACCCACCATTTTCACCAAATGGGGGGATACAAAGGATGAAGAGATATTCAAAGAAGACCTATCATCTATGATCTACAAAGAGAAATAAAAGGAATCAGACAACTACAATCCCTTCTAATCAATCCTAGCAATAAAGGCTACTAGTTAGCTAAACAAATGGGATATTTTGGAACAGGTGACCTTGGGCAACACAAACAAGGCATATGGGAGTATCTCATAGTGAAACAAAGAAATAAAACCATGGGGCTAGTTTATGATTCGATAGATGTGGCGAATCCAAAATCTAGATGCACCTATTTTAAGAAATGAGCACCTTCTACTAGCTTGAAGATATTGGATACTTACCATCGAATAAACAATGATTTACCTATCGAGGACTTATTTAAAAGTTTCAACATAAGCATAACCCATATCCAACTTATCAAAACTATTCCTAATGACTATTATTATTCCAAAACAAACTCTAACGAGTATAAATAGGATTCTCCTTCCTTTTTCACCTCAAGTGATGATGATCTAGAAACCCAATGGGAAAATGATACTAGAGCCATAATGACCATCTCAAAACAATTGGTAAGATTTTCTAATACCGATGATAGCCTACCCCTTTGCTACCCACAATTGATATATTAGGACTGTTGATGCAAAAATTTGGCAAGGTAACAACCCTCTATGGGAAACTCATTTATAGGGGGGGGCCTATTGTGCCAAACTAAGTGACCTCCGGGTATGTGCAAGATCATCATGGAAAAAATAGGCCCTTAAGTGGCAATAAAAAGACAAAATATCAGAGTTAGACAACTTGACGTAAAATTGGAATAAGTTATCTATATTATTTCAAAAAAATGTAAAAAAAGAATCTGTAGAAAATTGAATGTAGTTTCTAAACTATGAGACCTTTTTTTTTTTTTAAATCTATTTGGTGAAAATTTGAAATTTCAATGTAGTAGTATTTAAATTTCAGGGTAAAAATAAGAAGTAGGTATCTATTTGACCACCCTAACCACAATAAAATGATAATATTTTTTTATAAGATTTTAGATATAAGTAGAGGACTCATGTTCCGATGTGATACATATTTTTTTATAATTGTTTTCCAAGTAAATAATTAATTATGATTTTTTTATTACAACTTTTAAAAAATATAAAATCTCGTCTATCTAACCAGTTTAACTTGGTCAAAAATTCATGAAATTCATTTTTATTTATTTTAATCCTATATTATACGAAGCATAGAATGTGATGCATGTTTCAGATTCAAAAAATGTGATACCGTATGAAAGTTATAGATGTTTTTCAATCAGCCTATCAATCAGGACTTTATTCGTAATTCTAATAGAAAATGAATAATAATTATTTATTAAATTCAAACTAAAGCATAATTTATATTGGTGGAAATCTGAGAGTCTCCTCTAAAAACCCTTTTCATTTCATTGATTTTGGGTAAAAAAAAAGTCGCCAGCCACATGGGTCATCATATGGCTTACATATCAACACTTTTTGGCCCATCATGATCCTGCACATACCCCTCCAAATTTTAAAGAAGTCAGCTTATTCTATAACTCGGGTTTTAAAATGGGAAAAGGAAGAAGATATAAAATAAAGGGATCTAACTAAGGTGATATGCCGAGATTTAGATGTGCGACATGGTAAATCTATCTTGGGGATATGACTTAATAGCCCGTGGGTAGTCTGTTGTATTCCAAAATGGAAGAATAAAGATAGGAGCCTAAGTGATTCATTATGTGACATAGAATAACTTCATACACTTTTACTATAAAGAAGAGTCCAAGACATGATCTAAACTAGAAAAATTGTATTAATTTATAGAAGTATGGGAATGAAACATCTAGTAAAATAATGGCACAATAAAACCTATCAAATATCAAAGAAAATAGAAAGGCTGAACAATGGCACAGTTTGTGAGTTCTTTAAAATAATCTAATAAAGAAATTAAAGGCTTGGTTCTTCTATCAATTCCTCTGCTCAATTATGAACTAAAATTGCAATCCCTTGCTTTGAAAGAAGAATTAATATTTATAATGAAAACCTAGCTTGACGAGCAAGTAACATAAAAGATGCTTCGATCATGAGTAATGATGCATTAGAAATTATTTTCCTTTGGTTGTTACAATCGAAAAGATTCAGGCCATGAATGAGGACATCCAAGGGCTGGATACATCCTTTGTGAATGATGGTAGTGGTCCCAAAAGAATAGAGCGTTGACATGTGCAATCCATTCATGGTGGCAGTTACAAAACATGGCAGCTGGTGAAAGGTTGTTGCCTGCCTGGCTTTCTCCTATGACAAAGTCTTTAGAAGGTCACACAAAAGTAGTCAGGGCCTAATATTTGTCCTTCCTTTTGAGTGATGAAGAAATTGCACTACAAAGACACGTGGAGGTCTCTAGCATACCGTGTTGAAGGTGGGGTCCGCCAAAAAATATGTGCAAGTTGATGCTACCTAGCATACGATCAAGGCCCAAAAGGGGAGTAATGCAAAGAGGCATAAAATATTGTGAACGATTGACACGTGGAAGCCTAACACAAGCTTTTTGAAAAGTGACCAAAGGAAATCTTGCGAGGAGTGCTCGGATGACACATGGAAACATTTGCAGCATATTTTATGCAAATGAGCCTGATATTTATTTTTCTTATAGATGCATGGCTGATACTTAGGCAAAAATTAAACCCACTCAAAGGGAGCTTGGGAATTTTAAGTTCACAGCTTCTAGTGACTTATCAGGAGTGTTTCTCTTGCGGAATGAGGAACCCAATTTTTTTTTGCCTGTACACCAGAGACTTATCCATCGGGTAGCATGGTCAGAGCTTAGAGAGGGCAACTTGAAGGGGCAGCTACTCATCTTCAGATGGAGGTGATAAGTCACACAAATTTTCTTGTGCTCCATGTAGCTCAATCACTTCTTTGTAAGGTAGTGTTGATTATATATCAGCCTATGACTCAAATTGAAAAAGAATATGTACGATCAACTGAGTGATATTCTCAAAATCCTTTGTAGCAAGGGTTGGCTGAAATCCTAAAAGGTAGACATATCCTGTTGCTTTTTCTCGATCTTTGTTGCAATATACTTCACCATGGCCACTAACTCATCCTCAAGGAATGAAGAAGGTAAGCCCATATAAGCTAAGTGGGAGAACCTGGCCCACATACCATTCATGTTTTTCTCCAACCTGGTGACACATTCACTGGCATGAAGGATAAATATACGGTAGTGGATGAACCTATTGGTTGTTTTGGTAGTGGCCCTTCGGTCCTCAATCCCTACATTTTCCAAGACTTCATCCAGGACCTGATATAACCTATTTAATAATCTCTCAACCTCTAGAACCTTTTGCTTGATGGATTGAGTAAAATTTATGATCGCCTCATGAACTTTCCTACCTAGATTTGTTGCTTCTACCATAAATTGAAGTATCGATTGTAGAGTTAGGCAGGAGGCCTTCACTCTTTCCCAATATGAAACATGCAACTGCTAGGCTATTTGAAGAAGGTTTTTCTAATTGGCTGAGGGTAAGGTTGATTCCTTCAATAGGGTGTTTTCCTCATTTATTTTTTCTATATCTTGTGCGAGCTCCACAACCTTTTGGTTTGCTATGGTGAGTTTCCCCTATAGAATCCATGACTCTGTGAACCAGCTAGCCTTGGCTCGCTCTCTATTTTTCACTTCTTGCTCCACTGTAGACTTAAGCTCTGCAATTTCATTCTCTAATTGAGCACGGTGGATCTGGAAAGAAGCCTCCCTTTGCTACATTTACAGCTCTAAATAGTGAAATTCTTCATCTTTATGTTGTATGTCCAGACCCAATTTTTCCAATTGGTCCTAATATTCCTAGTTCTTTTGTTGTAGCTCAATGACTAGATTAGGGTTGAGTGACTTAATCTTTTCAAGTTCTTCTTAGAGATTTGCTTCTTTTTTCTCCCTCTATTGGGATAGGTGCTTAAAATTAGCCTCCATAGATTTTTCCTTGGAGATCAAGACATCGACTCTATCTTTTAGGTTTTTCATTTCTTCTTCCTTTTTCTTGAACTGGAGACCAGTCTTAAGAAATTCGGTGGTCACTAACCATTGTGTTTCCTCCATGAGTTCCACCTTGTCCTATGGTTGGGCGATGCTTAAGTCAAGCCCCATAGTGTACATGTTTTAATCACCTAGTTGCATCTCTCCTTGTGGTTTGCTGAAATTCGAGAACATAGTCGCAAACTATAGTGACTACTGAGCCTCATGGAAAATAGTATGTATCTTTGGCTCCATTGGTCTCTTAGCATCCTTAGCTCTTCTCTTCTGGGTTCTGACTGCTTGTGATTGTTTAGTTTTATCACCTTCCAACAAGAATTATGCAGGTAATCTGATGAGTCTGCTTGTGAAAGATGCACCGGGAGGAAGGGAGAAAGGGAATAAAAGGACATCAGTCCTAAGTGACTTCTTCTTTGGTATTTTGACCGTTTGGGGAAAGAAAGGTGGGATACTCCAATAATCAAGCTATGAACTAGGAGGCCTTGAAAGAAGCATAATTGCGAAGGTATCCATTTGTTGGGAAGAGTGGATTTGCTCCAATATTGTTGTGGTAGGGGATGTATCTATGAAGGTAGCAGGGATAGAGTGTGTGATGCCTTGGGATGTGGAATGGGCCAAGGAAAATGGTGTGAGGTTTCATGGAGGAGTAAGGGAAAATTGGGCCGTATGAGAGAATTGTGCAAAGCCCCTCGCGATCATTGAAGCAGAGGCTGAAATGCATTGGTCGATGCATGAAATAAGAGGCGTTGTGGATGCAGCGGGGTCAACCACGGTTTGTGGAACTATAAAAGAGGATGTGAAACATACCTGTAGTGTGAATGGTTGCAGTCCTTGGAATGTTGTTGGCTCTTCGCTCAGGTCTGGGTTATGTGAAATCTCTCTAGAAAGTGCCTCAATTTTTTTCGCTTCTCTAGTGGTTAGTTATCAACCGCTATGGTTTCAAATTGTTTTGGTGAAGATGTCAAGGTTCTCCTCATTGTCCAGGTGTGAGTCAGTGAAGAACTTGCACTCAATAAATTGACTCTATGTTAGAGGAAACCTTAACAGATTGCTTCAATGCTTTCCCCCCTTGCTACTCTGAGGTTCCCTATATTATTGCTTTTGGTTGAGCCCTTTCATCTGAATCTGACTCGGCTTCTTCTGAACTAGAATCCTTTTCAAGGTTCTCATCAGAATTTAGATGTTTGTTGTTCCATAATTTGTCGAACCTCTCATCCATCTCCAAGCTGTTATAGGGAGCCTCACTCTTTCAGGTCTCTTGGTGGTATATCCAAAATCTATTGATCTTCTCTTCCTTCTTATTGTAATTATTCAGTAGATCATTGTGGAGGGTGGCTCCCATCTTTCTTGTTTTATCATACAAACTAGTTAGGTGGTAGAATCTTAGCCAGGGTAGGAATGTAAGCTAGGTCAACAATGCATTCATCTACATCTGATATTGGATTCTGATGCTCTTCCCAATAAGGTTGAGGATAATGCATTACCTTAACATATTTGTTAAAGGCAAGTCATTTTTGGGGTTGTGGTTCCATTTTTCGCAGATCCATACCAACCCTAGATGAGCCAGCTTCACCTCCAATAATCCATGAGCCTTCATTTTATCCATGAATATATTCCTAAATCTCATCGGAGGATCAAAAAATCCTTTCTTCTTTTCCTTCCCACTACAAAAAGTGTCATTGATGATTGAAACCTTTGCAGAAAACCTCCAGTGCCAATACCCGGTCTATAAGACATGATGGAATCTGGAAGGGTTCTCCAATGAAACCGCACAAACAAAAAAATGCGAAGTCCTTTCACAGAAACCAATCACACTTTGGAACAAAGTTCTGTATGAACTCATTCTGGTTTGAGCTGAACCGTAAGACGGTGTTGTCTCCTCTCAAATCCTACAAAATTAGATATAAGAAAAAATTGAAAATGCGTAATAATCATATTTCGTAGAGAGGAGTGGATTCCATGTGGAAACCAACTTTCTCTTTTGGTTTTCATCAAATATAGAGAGCTCAAAATGCCTCTAGAAGAAATCGGGATTCTGGTGCAAAAACATGTGTGCGAGGAAGGATGGGAGCCTGAATCTTCCTTGAAGCTTGTATTCTGCTATCTAGCTAAGCATTTCTTTTTCAATAAAATCAAGAAAATCATACTAGAAGAAAGAATGTTGCCTTCATAGCTAGAAGCCCAAACCTAGATGAAACCCCTGGACCTCCTTGTCGGAGTCCAGTCCATAAATGAATGCCATCATTGAGAATGCATCCTTCATATCATCATAAAATCTCTTAAGTGCCACTAGAATCCACAGTGGTTTATTTTGATTCTCCTTGGGCCTTTGTGTCTTTATGTTGTAAAAATTCATGGTGAGGTCTTTGCTCCTCCAATAGGACTCTCCTTTTGTTGGAGTGAATGGCTCCATTTTTTGCACTGTGAAGCTTTTCTCTGGGATGCAGAGCATACTCTAGATAGCTTCTTTGCATATTTTCACAGTTACCTCTCAACATTCGATGGTGTTGGTCTCCGAGTTGAAGTGTTTGATGGCCTCATCAACTAATTCAGGGCAGTGGTGTACAAATGGAACCATATATTGAGCAAGCCCACTGTACCTACACTTTTGCTCCAAAGAATCTGGGTCGCTATTATTTTTCAGCCTTTCGCAGCTTGCCTCCCTAAGTGACTTGGGATTCTTTGCAAGAACAGGGTCATTAATTCTCTCCCACTCTTCTTTAATTCATTTCTTATCTTTGCTAAGGCTCCTCTTCTCTACAACTTGAGTGTTTACCCAGTCATCATTTCTAGTATTCCAGTTGAGGCATAAGAGACGTCCTTAAAGATGTAGGTCCCTGATGCTACATGCATGACATTAAATAAGCTTTCTACTCCTCCTTCCTTCAATTTTGCTTGAGAATCTTGAGTAGTCACCATTTTATGCAAATTCTTCAGCCAGAAATCACACTAAAGCGGTATGAATGGAACCCAAGACACAATGCAAGGCTTTGAATTTGAACACCAGATAACCTTTCATTTTGGATTTGATTCACACCAGGGCAATGAATTCTCTGCAATTACCTACATTCAATTCCTCTCACTACAAACTGAACCATGCTTGGTTTCTTTGATGGCCCTATTCTTCTTAATTACTTTTGCATGTTGAAGAAGTTTTATGCTATGTCCTACCTTTTGTATGTGACACTTGGCTTTTCTTTTGATTTCCTGCATTCAATCAGGTAGATAACGGTTTCCTTTTGCATTTAATTTGGTATGCACTACCAAATCCCTTGCTTATGTGAGATAAGCTACTTTCCTCTTTTGAAAAGATATGGATTCATTATTTATTGGTAATAGAATCCTTTCGACGTGATTTTCATGGGAAATTGAGTCGCCGATGCAATGTCTGTCATCTCCTCGTTTGGTTTAGCAATTATTGTCTTTCAAAGCATGATCAAGTTGAAATCACAATGAGTACTTTGAAAAGATATGCATTCATATTTGGAGCCTTGAAAATGCCTGTGTTGTACCACCTAGCCTCTATCCATATGAGTTGTCACCTAGGATTGCCACCAATTTGTGTTAATTGATTACCACTCCACAAGTTTTCATGCAACAATTTGTACCCATAGATGCAACTGAGGTGGAATATCGAGCTAGACTTTTTGTGGGATTTTTGAGTAAGTAATCAATTACCATCATGCTTTGTATGATGGCTACCTTGGATATTTCTATAAATAAGCTCTAATATAGTAGAAGAACCATACTTAGTGACTTAGCAAAAGCAACATTGGGTGATTGGATATGTTTAGACTTTGCATAGTTCTAGTCTTAGGTGCTTTGAGCAGAGTTTGACATAATGAATACTCCAATTAGGCTAATATGTAACAAAGCTCAAACAAATTTCCTGGGGGAGATTTCGAGCAAACATCTAAAATGAATGACAAAGAACAAGCATTCACTAGCCATCATAGCCATCAAATAGGTCCTGGGTAGTGACTATATTGAATATGAAGATAAATATCAGGTAATCACCAATATCAACTCCCATTTTTTTGCTTCATTGCTCAACGCTTAGGCTCCAAAAGCTATGATCCTTCATTTGGTGCTTCAGATTTTTCTGAAAAAGTACCTCAGAGGACTTGACAAAGCAGTGAGCAATGCGATATATGGCCCGAGACTTCTCATTGCAAGTGACCTGAGAAAGCATAATGAAGAAGATGCAGTGCTTCAGTGGGTGCCATTTCTAAGTGGTTCTTGGCTTCATTCACTTGTAGAGCATCGTGATAAGGTCACCCATGCATGCCATTTTCTATTGCGTTGCTATAACGTCTTGTTGTTCTATGATGTGGATTGGTACACTAATTTCAGGAACCTTGTATTCCATCAGTCACTCATTATGGGTATTGGTGTTTCTTCCACCATAGGTCTTGGTACTGCTGATAATCTTCTCGTTGCTCCTAGCAATGTCCCAATTGATGAAGACAATACCTATAATGCGGAGATATAAAATTTGACACACTTTTTTTCCTTTTTACAAGATATAAACTTGAAAGAAGGCTCGTATATATGTATGTAACTAAGCCATGTGTATGTTCACACTTTTGAATGCTTGGCCACAAAGCGATTTTGACAATGTTTTATCACAACATATATATAATGGATATACTTTCTTATGGTAAACTTCTTTGTCTTTATTTTTATGTTTTTGCCATATGGGCCTAAATTCTTTGCATCTGAATTTAATTTTTGCAACCTGAGTAGCATAAATTTTCCATGTTCTGTTATGATAGAACTCATGAATTTTCTTGCCTCCCGTAATTGTAAAAAATGTATAGAAAGAATCGGCTGGCAAAACACAAAAGAAAACTAATTAATTTTTTTATAAATTTACATATGCATGAAGTAATTGCAGCCTAATTGAACAATTTTAAGTGAATTCCATTGACCAGAATTCTAGTGTCTCTTGTTCCATGTTTTCTAATTCGAATGCATTGTTTCCATGCTAGCTAGGCTTTACAACTCTTTCATTGAACTTTAGTACCAAGTCTCTACATTTTAGCTCTTGGTCTAAAGCCTTCTTGTCAAACCATCTATTAACCACCTACTGGAAATCAGTCATGGTTGTTAGGGAATTCTCCCTTTTTTCTTGCACCTTCAATAATTTGGCCAACCGAAATCCCATAGCTCCATTTTCTTCAATCTCTAAAGACTTGAGTAGATATAGCATAGGTATCTCTATAAAGATAGGTAGCAGTGCCTCTTTCCCATACACAAACTCATATCGTGACATCTTTAGGGCTTGCTTGGGAGTTATGTGGTATGCCCATAATGTTCTTCAGAGATGCTTATGCCACTCCTTCTTATGATCAGACCCAATCTTTTTAATGAGTTGAACTAAATTTTTATTAGTTGACTCGGTCAGGTCATTCCCCTGTGGGTAATAGTTTGATAATTTTTTGAAGAATATGCCATGCATAAGTGTGAGCTGACATACCTTAGAGCCTAGGAATTCTTTAGCATTGTCTGAGATGATGGGATTTGGCAAGCCAAATCTTGTTACTAGCCCCTCGAGAAAATCCACAATTTCTACTTCAATTGTGTTATTCAGGGGTGTGGCTTTAGTCCACCTTGTAAATTAGTCTATAGCTATGAGAATCCACTTATATTTGGTGCTAGAGGTTGGATTGATCATTCCTATGAATTCTATCCCCCATTACACAAATGGTTCATCCGATACTATCGAATTGAGGGGCATAGCAGAATTTTTCCTCCTCCCTGTGTAGAATTGGCATTCTTTGCAGGCCTTTATCATGTTGTAGGATTCATTGAATAGGGTGGGCCAAAAGTACCCAGTGCACAAGATTTTTATGGTGGTAGTTTTTGTAGAGAAGTGTCCACCTTTGAGGTTGTTGTGCAATGCGTCAAGAATTTTTCTTGCTTTTTCCATAGTGACACATCATAACAAGACACCATTGAAATTTCTCCTAAAAATAATCCCTTCAATGAGTGTATACCCGCTATTGTTTAATTGGTAGAACCTTCTTTTCTTAGAAGTAAGGCTTAATGGTTTTTTTCTAGTGTGCATAAATATGGTCCTATCCATTAGCCAACATTATTTGGGTTCAGATTCATTCATCAGGATCAACTCCGCTTGCTCTGCTTTCTCTACTCCTATTTCAATCTCTTTGTTGTGTGCCAAATATTCACAAAGCCCTCTTCCTTTGACAGTCTTTGTAGGCTTGACCTTGATGTCATTTTCTAGGATCTTAGTGATCTAGTTGGCCCTTTTTTCGGTGATTTCACCTTCCATAATATATTTGTGCATACTAGAGTGTGCAACATAAAAAATCACCTTGTTCCATCATATCAGATGTTGAAACTTTTTGAGTCCCTTTACAATTGCAAATGCTTGTCTTTCGATGAAGTTGTAGTTCGCCTCATATTCCTTCAAGGTCCAAGAGTGAAAAGCTATCGGATGTTCTCCCTTTCCTTCATTGTCCTTCTAGGTCAGAACAGTGGTGATGCTTGTCTTGCTACTAAAAGCATACATGGGTACGTGTAGGATCATGATGGGCCAAAAAGTGGCGATATGTAAGTGATATGATGACCCATGTGGCTGATGAATTTTTTTTTTACCCAAAATTGATGAGACGAAAAGGGTTTTTAAAGGATATTCTCAGTTTTCCACCAATATAAATTATGCTTTACTTTGAATTTAATAATTTATTACTATTCATGTTCTATTTGAATTACAACTAAAGTCCTAATTGATAGGTTGATTCAAAAACATCTATATCTTTCAAATGAAATCACATTTTTTGAATCCAAAACATGCCTCACATTCTATGCTTCACATACTATAGGATTAAAAAAAAAAAAAAAAAATTTCATGAAGTTTTGACCAAGTTAAGGTGGTCAGACATACGATTTTTTTATATTTTTAAAAAATTTTAATAAAAAAATCATAATTAATTATTTCCTTGGAAAAAAATTACAAAAAAATATGCATCACATCGGGACATGAGTCCTCTACTTACATCTAAAATATTGTAAAAAATTATTATCATTTTATTGTGGTTAGGGTGGTTAGACAGACACCTACTTCTTATTTTTTCTATGAAATTTTAGTACTACTGCATTGCAATTTCAAATTTTCACCAAATAGATTTTTTTATTTTTTAAATAAACCTAGTAGTTTAGAAACTACATTCAATTTTCTACAGATTCTCTTCTTACATATTTTTGAAATAATATAGATAACTTATTCAAATTTTTATGTCAATTTTCTTAACTCTAATTTTTTTGAGTTTATTGCCACTTAAGGGCCTATTTTTTTCATGATGATCCTACACATACCTACATCATGAAGTCTTTAAATAAGTCTAGATTTACTAGCATAGGGGCTAAAGAAATAGCATCCTTTACTTTCTTGAAGGCTTATTTTGCTTCCTTCTTCCATTTCAATAATTGGTCCTTTTTAGCATCAGGGTGATTGGCTAGATTGTTCTAGAAAATTTGGAGATGAATTTTCTTACAAGGTTTACCTTCCCCAGAAAGGATTGAATTCCTTTTTTGTTGCTGGAAGGGGTAGCTCTCTAATCACCTTTACCCTTTTAGGATCAATAGAAATCCCATCTCTGGACACTACATGCCCTAGTAGTTTGCCTTACGGTATACTGAAAACACACTTTTTAGGGTTCACGAATACCTCGAACTCTTGGCATTTTTTGAAGACTAGCTCCAGAGGATCAAAATGGTCATCTTTGGATTTGGAAAACACAATCAGGTCATCTAAATAGATGAGGACCATCTGATTGATTAGTTCATTGAAGGCGACATCCATTTCCCGCTGGAAGGTAGCTCCCACATTTGATAGGTCGAAAGACATTTTGGAATATGCAAATGTTCCCCATTTGGTGGTGAACATGGTTTTATATTGATCTTCTTTAACCTAGACCTGATTGTAACCTGAGAAGCCATCTAATAGATGTAGAAGTTGTGAAATCCAACTTAATAGACCTCAAAGATCACCTACATGCAAATAACCTATCACAAAAGAAGATATGGAGACAAAAAAAGTAAGGGTGCTCTGAAAGCTAAAAATGTATTAATCAAAGAGTGTTAATAATACAATGATCAATCCTTAAGATAGGAGATTGTGCAAAACCTAAAATTAACCCTAATAGGTAGACATTTAATAATTAATATAATTATTATATATCACATAATGCAAACTAAAGTGAAATCTTAAGAGAGGAATAAAGGTAACTTAATTAAGATAATTAAGTTAAAACCTTTACTCTAACACGCCCCCTTAAGATGAGAAAGAGTGAAACTAAAAAAATGTGTGAGAAATCAAAGGTAACTACAATGCATGAAAGTAAACATGGGTCTCGACAACTAGGCCTGATCAGGTACCCATTTACAAAAGAAAAGCAAACTAAATGAAACGGGGTAAAGGAGAAAACCTAGTGGGAACAAAACTCCTCCCCAAAATAGAATGCAAAGAAAGGAATACAATGCACTAATGAAAGAAGGATAGGAGGTGTATTACATCATACCCCCCATAGACAACTTCTATCATATAAGTACATGTACAATGGTCTCCATAGGAGAGATAGAAAGAGAGAAGAAGGCCTCCCCACAATGAAGAAACTCCTGTCACAATGGTAGATGCCTGATGTGTTAGTGTTTCATAGATCAAATAAATAACTGAAAGCACTCAAAAAATTGCAACACATAAGATGATAAACACAGCAAGATACCCTAGGAAAACCCTCCTCCTGAGGGAGAAAAACCCAGCAAATAATTTTTTTATATAAGAGCAGAAATCTGCTTACAACTCAGGCCCAACAATTGCCGAATTTGATACAATGAATAATAGCACCTCTCCTTTATGCAAATATACAAAAAAATATGATTCTCCTTGAATTTGATCTGCTGCTGCAAGATGATGCTCTATTGCTTAAGATGTTGATCTGCTGCACAAGTGCGACCTCCTTCTAGGAATGTGAATATTATAAATGAACTTGATTTTTCAATTGACAAATTTGACCTTGTATATATACATAATAATATGTCTTCTTCAAGTAGGTTGGCCCTTCAAGGAGAATAATTATTTTACAATAAGATTTCAAGATAGATCAGCCCAAAAGGTAAACAATAATAATCTCAAATGCATATAAATTAAATAGCTGTTTAGGCTAACAGTTAATTTATGAGTCTTCTTGAAATAGGTGCGCTAGAAGAAGTAGCCCTAAGCTGCCTGGAAACATCAACACTCCCTCTCAGCTAGGGATGATACTTCTAGCTACACAAGACATATCACCTCATAGTGATATAGTAACTTATCACCTCAATGTGAAAATCAAATAAGATATCACCTCATCATGATATCGGATATCACCTCATCATGATATCAACCATCATGGATACCTCTATAGATGGTATGTACAAGTGCTCATCACACAATGTGATGTTTTCACCTCAACGTGACTTTCACCATGGCTCCCCCAGAGGGTGAAACACAAGTACAAGTAAATCATCAATGACTCCCTCATGTGATGTTGTCATGGAGTCACACACATGACATCCACGATGGCTCTCCCACAGGGTGGAAACAAGGGCTTTCACCTCAAATCTCAAAGAGAAATGCATTAACAAGGGCTTGCATATCAAATCTCTCTCAATAGAGAAATGCATTATCAAGGGCTTGCACCTCAAATCTCTCTCAATAGAGAAATGCATTAGCAAGGGCTTGCACCTCAAATATCTCTCAATAGAGAAATGCATTATCAAGGGCTTGCACCTCAAATCTCTCTCAATAGAGAAATGCATTAACAAATCTAAAGATCACTGATACTGAGACTCCCTCTTAATTAGGACTTCATTCTCCACCATATCAAGCTTGTCTTGAAGGTACACAAACATTATCCTGAAGAGATGCTTGATGAGAATGACTGCCATCTACTCATCAGTGCCGATATACCTCAACTGAATATCTTTTCTCAATACCATATCTTTGATATAATGGTATGCTTAGTTTCATCATGAAACACATGGAAAGACAGAAAGCTTCTCAAAGCTTTGATTAACACAAGGGATGATAGTTGGCTTCAATGCTTGTTCAACCAATTCTGCAAGGAGCTTTCGAAGACACACTACTTCTCAAGTTGCCACACAAGCTATAATGTACTCAGCCTCTGGTGTACTCAATTTTACAGAAGACTGCTTCCTTCTATACTAGGATATCAATGTAGACCTCAACTGAAACAACATCTAAAGCAACACAACCATCATCTTAGGTTTAGTAGGCTCCCTCTGAATCTTCAATCACTTGCATCAACCACTTGAGCTCATTTCCTGTAACTCTTTCCTTAGAGAAATGGTTTCCAATGCACACCACTATAAAGATTTAGGGTTGTCCTCTTTGACTGCATCCTAGATCACTCTATTCTGAATAGGTTTGTGGAGCTAGCAATCCAGGTTGACCTGACTTGAGCAATTCAGAACCCAATTGTTGAAGGGGTACTTCAACAATTTAACATTCGGCCTTGCAACACTGCAACCCTTACTCATTCTCAATGAGTCATAAAACTCCCTCTTAAGGTTAATTCTTCCTTTTCTAAAAAAATTTCTTCAGCTAATCACTTAGTCTCATAGCTACAAGTAGAGTCTCCATCCTTCAACCTATAGGATGCATCAAGATTTTCTTTGAAAGCAATCTCTTACACTTCTTGATTTATCCTGAAATCATTAACAAGAGATTACTAACAGTTCATGGAACTCAACTATCTCAAATATACATACCATAACTAGGAGCATACATGATTGACTATCTCAATGTTATAGCATGAATTAGTAACTACAAAAAAATTCATGAACATTATTCAACCATGCAATACTTATCTCATAGAATTCAAAATCTCTCGAGTAATACATAATTAATTCTTCAATCATGACATGTCTTTCTTTCAATTTCTCATAAGAGCTAATCTCAGCAAACCAAAAGATAATCTTCACAAATTAGCATGATCCTACTTGCAATGAATAAATCTAAAGAATCTTATCACAATGATCACTATTTATTGGTCACACATAATCCTAAGTAAATAATGTCAGATTTTCACAACTCAGCAAATTGAATTTTAACCTAGAAGGGTAATTGCAATCAAAATAAAGAATACTTATCTCTTAAATATTCTGAAGGGTGGACACAGTATGATACACTGCTCTTGCACTCAAATCAGTACACAACCTTCACAACTTGAACATAGGCCCATGATTAGAGTAGAAATTCACTAGAATCATTTTGGGGAGAGATCTCAATCACATCCACAAATGAAGCATGTTGATTAGGCTTGGTAGGACAATCCTTCACATAGTGACCAAATTTGTCACATCTAAAGCATTGAACACGAGAGAGGTCCCACTTCTTCTTGAATGTAGGAGCACCATCTAACCCATTATCTCAATTCCTCTTGAAGAATCTTTTCCTCCAAACTTTTCCTTTCTTCAACAAATGAGATGCGAGAACATGTATCTCTTCATTCTTTGAACTTTGACCAATGCCTCTAGCCGCTAACCTCGACTCCTCTTGAATGCAGTTGGCCCTTAATCGATCAAACTTGGGAATTTTTGATCTCACACTGATTCCTTGAATGTAAGACTCCCAAGATGAAGGAAGACCATTAAGAGCCAACATGGTCAAATCCTTGTCATCAACAATATGACCAATGGTAAAGAGTTGATCTCTCAATTCGAAAATCTTCATGAAGTAGGTGATGACAAAATCTTCTTCCGCCATCTTAACGTGAAGTAGTTGTTGCTTCAGTGCAAGTGCCCAACTGGTGTTGTTGATTTCATACGTCTCTTCTAAGGTAGTGAACATATCCCTTGTGGTATCCAACTTGAAGACAATTGGAACAACATGATCTTTGATGGAATCAACCAACACTTTCTTTGCCCTAGTATCTTTCTTCCTCCACTACAACTTCTCTTCTTCCTCCTCAGGTTTAGGAACTTTTGTTTTCACAAACTCAGCCAAATCATTATCTTCCAATGTGAGCATGATCCTGAACCTCCATGATGTGTAATTAGAAGCTCCTTCGAGTCTATTCTTGATTTTCAGACCATTCACCATCTTGAAATTTTTATTTTTTTTATAAAAAAAAAAAAAGATAGACTAAAAAAGATTAAAGTGAGTGCTGCAAAATAAATTTGATCTCGATCTTTTTCAAACCCACTCTGATACCATGTTAGTGTTTCATAGATCAGATAAATAACTGAAAGCAATCAAAAAATTGCAACACATAAGATGATAAACACAACAAGATACCCTGGGTAAACCCTCCTCCTGAGGGATAAAAACCCAGCAAATAATTATGTTATATAAGAGCAAAAATCTGCTTACAACTTAGGCCCAACAATGGCTGAATTTGATACAATGAATAATAGCACCTCTCCTTGATGCAAAGATACAAAAAAATATGATTCTCCTTGAATTCGATCTACTGTTGCAAGATGATGCTCTGCTGCTTAAGATGTTGATTTGTTGCACAAGTGCGACCTCCTTCTAGGAATGCAAATATTATAAATGAACTTGATTTTTCAATTGACAAATTCGACCTTGTATATATACACAATAATATGTCTTCTTCAAGTAGGTTGGCCCTTCCAAGAGAATAACTATTTTACAATAAGATGTCAAGATAGCTCGGCCCAAAAGGTAAACAATAATAATCTCAAATGCATATAAATTAAATAGTCGTTTATGCTAACATTTAATTTATGAGTCTTCTTGAAATAGGTGCACTGGAAGAAGCATCCCTAAGCTGCCTGGAAACATCAACATGATGTAGAATCCAAAAGGAGATCCTGAAGCAGAAAATGATATTCCTCCCCTTGTAAAGAAACAGATTCAAAGGACGATGACGAAGAAACCTTGTGAAGAGTGATGAACCAATTTGTCTCAAAATATGTGCCATGATAGGATGTTGAAGAATCTCTCTATCTGAACTAAAAAAAATTATGTCAAATCCAAATTGATGTGGAGAATCCTAAAATGCAACCTCTGAATGCACTGATAATGGTGGGCATATAGTGATAACCTGACTGTCAAGGTAGAGGAGATGTATGTCCTCATAAGAATCCTCCAAATCTACAATATAGGAGTCAACAAACAAGAAAGATATATCTGCAACATAAGAGTCCAAAGTAGCTATGTCTGGAAGGTGTATGATGCTCTATTGCACTGAATCAGGAAAAATAGGTAATGCTGATGAAGTCTCAATTGGAAGAGTGGGAATATGAATACAAGTCTCTGAACCATCGACACATGCAAGATTTGTAAGATACTCAAGCTCCTCTAGAGTATAGTTATCATAGGGTACAAAATCTACATCTGCAAGAGGGATGAGACAATCCGCAATAGGATCCTTAGGGAATGGAGAGATATTAGAGTCCCCAAAAATCTCCCAAATATTTTTCCAAAGTGTGTGAGGACAACGAATGTCGGATAAAGCACACAAAGTGTCAAAATCAGCACTACAACCAATAACCCCTACAATATGATCTCGAATAATAACCCATGCAGATAAACCCCTTGATGTGTCTAGTGCAGGTATGCGATCATATAAATAAGGAAAAATATTTAGCCACTTACAATGTGTAAGTATGCCCTTTTTCCATGACTCATAATTATCCTTATCCAGAAATACAACTGAAGGGTGAGTAGAAAAACCCATTATACTCATTCAAATGAAAAAATTAGATACTGAAACTCTCAGCCATGACAAATCATATCAACATAACCCATCCCATGCAAATAGATCTCATGTAGGTGCAAGAATGTCCAAGTAATTATGCAAAGTGTAAAAATGCAAAGCTGAATAAAATATATCTCATAAATTTTTTGATCAAATAGACTGAAAATTCGAAAAGAGAACTGAAACACCTTTCCAACACCTATTTGTTTGCACAAAATGGATTTCAGACAAAACAAATATGCCTCCAGGAGTGCCAAAACAATGTTCTAACTTTGACTAGTAAAATATGGATCAACATGGAAAACTGAAAAAATCAAACCTACATGATTGAATAGTGCCCAGAACAAGCTTTCCTATGATATCTCGTTTGCCCGATTTCGACATCGTATACCCAAGAAATGACCATTTTACTAAAAAGAGCTCATTTAAGAATTAAACCAAATATTTTATTAATTTAAAGATTAAAAAATGAATTAAATATTTGGTTGTACCTTCATGGCACAAAAACTGAAGCAGCATAGGAATTAAAAAAACACGAAAATTGAGACAAGATGGCACAAAAACCAAGGCAATTCAAAAATATTCTAGATGCCAAAAAATATGACACAAAAATCGAGGTAAACTAGCATGAAAATCGAGGTGTTCATATGGATTTTTTTGGCAACATTTTGGAAAAACCCCAAAAGCTCAAAAAAAGAAATTTTTAACAAACCCTATCATATTTTAAGTGAGAATAAGGGTTTTTGGGTTGTCTAAGCGCAATCGTGATGTCTGTTTTGCATCAACATGCACCATTTGAGAGATCAAGGTCTAAATCTCTCAAAAAATGATGGAAAAATCCTCTGATTTGGCCAAAAAACTAGCGTAGCTTGAAACCCTTGCATAGAAAAAAAACATTGTAAGTTGATATCTTCAAATTACGAATAGATAGCCACAGGTCTAAAGCTCTTATACCATGTACAAGTTGTGAAATCTAACTTCATAGACCCCGAAGATCACTTGCATGCAAATAACCTGTCACAAAAAAAGACACGGAGACAAAAAAAGCAAGGGTGCTCTAAAAGCTGAAAATTTATTAATTAGAGAGTGTTAATAATACAATGATCAATCCTTAAGAAAAGAGATTGTGCAAAACCTAAAAGTAACCCTAATAAGTAGACATTTAATAATTAATATAATTATTAAATGGCACATAATGAAAATTAAAGTGAAATCTTAAGAGAGGAATAAAGGTAGCTTAATTAAGATAATTAAGTTAAAACCTTTACTCTAACAGTAGAGAGAGCATTTACGAACCTGCCATGGTCTACAAAATAGATTCCATGGAAGGCAATGGATAATGATATTTTAATGATGCTTTTTTCAGGTCACGGAAGTCAACACAGAGATGAATCTCTTTGTTCTTTTTTCAGACCGACACAAGGTTAGATACCCAGGTACTGTGTTTGATTGGAAACATGATCTTTGACTAGATCAGCTTCCCTAAAGCTTGTTCCATTAGGGCTTCAATCTTTGGATTGACAGGCCTTTGTTTTTGTCAGATAGGTTTAGGACCTTCCATGATTTCTATAGTATGTTGGATGATGTTGGGATTGTACCCTCTGAGGTCATCATAAGACCAAGCTACGACTCCCTCATATGCTTCACAAAAGTGTATTAGCCTATATTTGTCATGTTATGGGATCTCTTTCCCAAATTCTCATTTTCTTTCTCCTTCGACCTCAAGGTTGACGTAGTCCTCTTGGTTTTTGCCACAAATTTCCTCCTATCATTTCTTGCATCATCACAGTGGAACAAATTTTTGAGCATGACCAGCCCTTTTGGAAGTTTGTTTGATATTAATTGGATGATTTTTCCTTTGTATGCTTCTTCAATACTTGGTTGGAGTTGATCGGAAAACTTTCCCTACTATTGAATGAATGAGGCAATGTGTTCTTCACTTTCAAACACTTTCCAGCTCTGATCATTATCTGGAATGGATGGTCAAACGATTACCTGCACTGAGTGTACATTATTTATCAAGTCAGAAATAGGATTGAATTGAGATCCTACTATTTCCATGTGATCGACAGCTGCATTTTTCTCCCTTGGTATTGCATGTATGTTAAAAGCTTGAAGCTTTCAATGAGCTCCCATACTTTATGTCTATAAGATCGCATGCACACATTTTTTCACAGAAGAAGTGTTTCTGACTTGATTGATTATAAATTTGGAATCCCTGAACACTTTTATTTGTTTGATACCCATGCACTTTGCAAGGCTTAGTCCTTGCACAAGACTCTCATATGTGGCCTTTTTGTTTGAGCAGGAAAATTGAAAGAAAAAGGATCTGATAATTTTCTCATTGTTTGGAGATGTGAAGCATATCCTAGCACCAACACCTACTTCGCACCTTGCACCATGTTGTGTAGTTTTGCACGCACACCCCACTGAAAGTGGGGACCCTCTTTTGCCTTCCCTTTTGGCCCTTTTCTGTGGCCTTTCCCCTTTTTGAGCTTACCTTTGAAAATATTTGGGTTTTAGTTTGTGTTGCTTGTCTTGGTTATGGGTGCCTTTGTGTTGATTTCTTTGTGGATTTGGGGTCTCACAGATGTCCTCTCTGGGGGTTGGTTTCTTTGTGCCCTTTGTTTTCCCTTGGTGTTTTTGTTTGGGTCTTGAGGGTTGTTCTTTTTCTTTTTTTTCCTTGTTTCTTTTTTTCTGTCAAGGGCGGAACCAAGATGGAACCTAACTCTGAACTTTCTCAAATTTCATGGTTTAGTCTCCATTCCTATTCCAGCTCCGCTTCCCACCTTTTTTTCTTCATCACTTTGCTTATCTTTGATCTTCGGGTCGGTTTCCTCCCTTGGGTTTTCCTTGGTTCTTTTTTCCTTCATATTTTGGAGGCAAAATCGGGATGAAACTTAACTCTGAACTTTGACCAAGTTCAAGGTTTGGTTTTCATTTTCATTCCACCTCCACTTCCTGCGTCTTTTTCGTTTCACTGCGTTTGGCCTTCGAGTTGGTTTCTATCCCTTGGGTCTTCTTCAGTTTTCCTTTCCTTTGTCAGAATTGGAATGGGGATGGGGTCTGAACTTGAGACTTTGTCTCTAGTCCTATCTTTTTCCATTTCTGCCTCCGTCGGGTTTGGTTCTGCTTTCACTTGTTTTCCTTTTGTTCTTGTTTTGGTCTTGTCTCCACTTTCGCCTATTTTCCTTTCATTCTTGTCTTGGTCCCATCTCCGATTCCACCTGTTTTGTCTCCATTCCTATTCCTATTTCATTTCCACTTTCGACTATCTTTGGTTCTACCTTCGCTTGGGTTTGTGCTTGGTTTTCTTACCTTGGGGACTCTTTTGGATCATCTTGGATTTTGATGATGTATTGAGCATTAATGGTGGACCTTTTGAATGCAGGTTTGATCAAGTTGAAGGTTGTTGTCAAGGCCAAAGTAAGAGTGGGTGTACTTTGAATATTTGGTGAGATCCGTGGGATACAGTCGAGTACATATTGTGGCCGTGGATAGGCAAAACCCATCTGTACACACAAGGTCAGCACAATTGGTGGATGATTGATCCGTGGAGGGCTCAACCTGGTTTTACTTGATCTAAGTCATTCATTTTCCAAGTACGGGTTTGATTGGTAGCTCGTAGTTGAACTAGTGTTGCACACATGTTATCGTTATTCTGTTCACATGGGTGAGGCATTAATGGTGGATGGGACTTGCGGGTTGGTGCTACCTGATTTGAGGTTTGCATAATTTAGGGTCGATCCGAGAAGGGCGACGAGTTATTGATGGTTGTCGGGGCTGGTTTGGTTGGTGGCCAACCCTCTTTGTAAACCTAGCTCTGGTTTGCATAGGTAGGATTTCTATAAGTATGGCCTTTGGCCTCATTTTTAAGGGTTGGTTAAGTCAGTTGCCAATTAGTGTAGACAGTAGATTTAGTAGTAGAATGATAGGTATGTTAGAAGATTAAAAGTTAGTTTTAAATTTCAAGCAAGTGTTGTAAAAAACCAAAATTGTTGTAATTACTGATGATTTAATACAAAGTGAAGACATTGTTCTATGATTGGTGCCTTCTCTTGGGTTGAATAATCTTGCATGGTTCTTGTTTTATCTCTTAAATCACTTGGAAACATTTGAATGTATCTTACGTTTAGTTAATAATTCTTATGATTTATTGCTTGGAGTGTTGTAGCAATCTCTGGTTCATACTTTGGGCAGCTTCTTGATTATGGGAATGTTGTGCAAGGTCAACCTATAACTGATACTTATGTTCTTAGTTCAACTATAGGCATTTATTCAGCTCCATTGGATGATTGCCCACAGTTTGAAACTCTCTAACGCCTTAGAATTTTGCACTATTTTCTATGAGATTGTAGGTATAGTTTGAGTTGAACATGAATTAGTTTAAATGGATTGGTCCATTCCAAATATTTCACCATTTGCATGGTTAATCTTAGGACTTCTAAAACCCTCATCTTTCGTTGTTTCTTTTATTATTTAGTTAGAACTAGAAATTTAAGCGTCACCAAGTCTTAAAATCTGATGAGTTTAAAGCTTCCAGTGTTTGTTCATAAGGTCCCTTTGTGATTACCAACATTTTCACTTTTATCACTAAGTTTGTTCTAATGCATTGTTAAGACCTGACACCCGAGAGACCTTGGGGTTATCTCTTTCTTCATAGAGATAAACCTTTCAAGAGAGATAGGATAATATTTATTCTATCTGAGTTGTTGTTGTGCAGAAAACACCAAACAACAAGATTGGTGCTAGAAGGAGGGCCTGAATAAGCAAGTTCGAGCATTTTCTAAATGCCATATCTCTTAAGAGGCTTAGAAGGAGAACCAGATCTATACCAAGAGAAGAAGAAGAGTTTCAAGAATTACCACCTCCAACCAGGTCAAAAAGGACTAGAAGAAGAGAGGAGTCATCATCCAACCTATCATTCCCACCATCTTCACCCTCATCCACCTCATCTTCATCTGATTCTCAGGCTAATTCCATTCAACAACCCCAACCAATCATTAATCAGCCCTTACCACCTCCACCAATCGCTTTCCTGGCAAATAATCCATCCCCTCTAACCTTCAACAACTAAAATGTTATGCCCAAGAACCCTGAGCATTTTTGTTCTAATTTTCACATGAATGACCCTAATAGAATGACAGAGGAGCATATTAGGATTTTTTAGACTTGTCTGAGAGATAGGGGGATTAATCATAAGGATGTTGCATGTATAATTTTCCCCTATTCTCTAGGAGAGGAGAATTTTTATTTGTACAACCATTTACCTGCTTCATCCATTCATAATTGGGTTGAGCTCGAGGTTGCATTTCTTCAAAATTTTAAGATTCCTGTTAGTGCTAGTGAGCTTTATATAAAGTTTAATAGGGTAAAGAGGGAGTTCAATGAGCCTATAGGATCATTCAATAATAGGTTCCACCATGCATACACTAGATTGCAAGAACCTTATGTTGGGGATGATGCCTCTTCCTTAGAGATGTATTTTGAAGCCCTAGATAGTCTCACATCCACCTTCCTTAAGTGGAGAACTAACCCTCCAACTAGCTTTCTCAGTACCTATACAAAGGCTATTAAGGTTAGCATAGACCTGAGACAACACTTTTTAGGACCCCTGCCATCTTTGGGACCTGCTGCTCACCCGGGCCAAGTCCAATCTCTCAACCAGGCTATAATTAATCATACTCCCCTTATGAATCCTATTCCATAGTTGCCTTTGGTCCCTCACCCAGGTCATCCAATAAACCAGGTCCAACCAAAGCTCGGTTATCCCTAGAAAAATTCTAACCAACCCCTCCATTCACAGTCATGGGCTAGTTTCCCTACATATTTGAAGAGCTCAAAAGTTTTGAATCAGTCTAATTGTTCAGGAGGAGTGCCAAGATACCCTCCAAACACTATGAATCCAGTCCCTTACAACAATCCTGATAAACAAACATTAGATGAGCTGATTGAGCAATTAAATAAGGTGAACACAGAGGTAACCTACTTAAGGAACCAAAATAACCAACTCCAAGCTAATCAGAAGAGCATGCAATGAAGTTATAACAGAGGGAAACATTATGACATAAATCAAAACTTTAAAAGGGGACAAGGTTTTGGTCATAACTTGTATAGAATTCAACAAGGTGGACAAGGATTTCAAAGGAGACAACCACCTAGGTAGAATAGGCCATGGAACACTAAGCCTAATAATGGAGGAGTTCTAGCTCCACTGGATCAACCTTCCAATCAAGAGAAACCTCTAGGTGGTGTATACCTAGCAGAAGCAACTTTGTCAGGATGGTGTAGATTTCACAAGACAAGTCAACACTCTGAGCTTGATTGTCCTGAATTTCAAACTATTGCTTTCATCTTTCAATATGAAATTGAAAACAATTTCACTGGCCAAGAATTGGTACCCTCAAATCCTTATGATTCCCCAGTATTGGTGTTGAATCATGCCCCTTTTCCAAGAGATGAGGAGAATGAACCAGAAGAGGAGTCAAGTAGCCAGAATGAGGAGATAGAACAAGTTCTCAATGAAGATGAAATATCTCATCTATTTAATGAAGAAATTGAGAACAAAAATGGCCCATTAGATGAAGAGGAGGCTAATGTTGAAGAAGTACAAATGTTTCAACAACCTGTCAAGAAGTATGATCTGAGGAGAAAGCCCCATAGGAATCCACAAGTTGGAGGTCCATTCACTACATTTTCCCCTCCATGCAATTTTACTACTCCACCAGATCCACATGCCAACAAAATCCATCCTACCCTCAAGTGCCGACACAATACCTTACAAAAGAAGGACAACCAGATGTTTCCAAAGGAAGCAATGTTGATGCAGCAAGAGATAGGAAGGTCAGTCATTCTAAGGAGGTTCAAATTGATATGAATGTGGAACAACTAGGAGAATATGTCACTGGGGAACTCAGGAAAGTGAAGGTGAGTCTTTCTTCTTTCAAGTTGTTAAGAGTTCCTGAAACCAGAAATGTAGTCCTAGGGTCCTTTAATTCAAGTATAGCAACACTAGGAGTAGCAATCAATGAGGCAATTGGAAGGCCTCCTAGTTCACAAGTACCCAAAGGCCCTAGTCAATCTGAATCTGTGGATAGGGGAAAATAAAAAGATAGGGTTCAGGTTGCACAAGCTGACTCACAGTTGAGTTTATTCTAAGGCAAAATGGAAACCCCTCCTTTATTTATTTCTATTCGTATATTTGGTAAAAATCTGCACAATTGCATACTAGATTCAGGAGCATCCACGAATGTTATGCCATTTTTTGTATGTAGGGCTCTTGATATTACCCCTATAGCTTCTCAGAAGAAGGTCAACCAATTAGACAAAACAAAGGTGAATATAGTAGGAGAACTAAACATGATTCCCATGCAAGTTGCTTCAGACCCTAGAGTGTAAGAAGTACTTAATATTTAGGTAGCGGACATTCCTAACACCTATGGTTTGATCTTGGGTAGAGACTTTACCAGAGAACTAAATGAATATACATCCATAGACCACTCTCATATGTGGCTCCCCTAGAAAGGAGTCCCAAATCAAATCAGAATTGAGAGGGAACCTAGAATGAAGTATGTCATTACTGAATATCATAATACTTGAAATGAGATACTGGTATCAGAAGTCAACATGGGGAACTATTTACTAGAATCCCCTATCTCAGACATAGAGGAAATATTTATGATGCAAAGCTCTTCTAGTGAATCCACATTGGAATCCAATAGTTCTGAAATGCAATTCAAACAAATAGAGGAACTTGATGATTAAGAAGATAGACAACTCAGTTTGTTGGATAACTTCCAAGAGTTTATCTAGAAATGTGTAGAAGATCAGATTCAGCTGGGTAAAATATGAACTTCGAAGAGTTGCTTCTTCCTAGTTGGTACAGAGTTCACAATGCTCCTCATTCTGAGCCAGAATGTTGCTTATGTCAAGTTGCGGTGGAGTAGATACAAGGATACATTAGCATAGCCCCAACTATTAAGGTAAACATACCGAACATTCAAAATGATCTGAAGGGAAAGAACCCAAGGCCTCCTGAAGAACCTTCGAGTATCAAGAAGGAAAAAGGTGTCTCAAAAAAAGAAGAAGCTAATGAGTGTTGGACATTAAGGTTTGATGGATCCAATTCCAAGCAAGGTGCTTGAGCAGGGCTTGAGCTAATTAGTCCTAAAGGTAAAACCTACTTTGTTGCTCATAGACTCCAATTCTAGTGCACTAAAAATGTAGTAGAGTATGAAGCTCTGGTTCATGGGCTATAAACGGAATTAAGAAAGAAAGTCAAAATTATGTAAGTGTTTGGGGATTTTGAGCTAGTGGTCAGGAAAGTAAGGAAACAATATTCATGTCATGATAGAAGTATGGCCAATTACAGACATAGAATATGGGATCTTATTGAAGGATTTTATGCCTTCAACATTCAACTAATACCTCAAAGTAAGAATCAAACTGTTGATTCTCTAGCACAAGCAACAAGTACATTGCAGCCCTTATCACTTTCAGGCTTAATGAAGTTCATTGTGGAACTTGTTCTAGTACGCTCAATGCCTAATAATGTCACCAATTTTTAGGTATTTGAAGATGATATGCATATTCTTGATTTCATCACTAGTTGCAATGTGTTTTCTTCTCAAGTAATTGATGAGGTTGAGCCTCAAGAGGCTGAAATGGACCTAGAAGGAGTCCTCAATCTGAAGACTAATACCATCCCAAGGGGCATGGTGCAATTGGAAAGGATCTTTGATTTGGATAAGATAAGAGACCAGGAGCAAAAAATGAAAAGGGAGTCCCTCAACTATCAGTGTGAAACATACAACATGGGGACCCAAAGTGATGTCAACAATGTCTTTATTGGTAAGGTGTGCACTCTAGAGGAGAGATAAGGAATCATTAATTCCTTGGACACATATTAGGATGTGATAGCCTAGAGTTATGATGACTTGAGGACATATGACACTTCGATCATTACCCATATATTCCCCTCAAGTCAAATGTTAAGCCATTTAGGAAAAGACAGAGAATAATTAATGCTCTACTAGAGCCCATCATTCAAAAGGAAGTGCAAAAGCTACTTTTAGCACAAATCATATTTCTGGTAAGACATTCAAAATGGGTTGCAAACTTGGTTCCAATAAGGAAGAAAAATGGAGAAATCAGACTGTGTGTTGATTTTAGGAACTTGGACAGAGCATCAAAAAAGGATAATTAATAATTATCCATTCCCTTCACTAGATGAGGTGCTTCAGATTGTTAATGGATCTTAGGTGATGTCCTTTTTTGATGGGTACTCTAGGTACAATCACGTTATGGTGCAATATGAGGATAGGCACAAAACTGCCTTTACTACAAAATGAGGAAATTTTGCTTACAGAAGAATGCCCTTTGGATTAATCAATGTTGGAGTTACATTCCAAAGAGCTATGGATATTGCCTTCAAAGACATCGTTGGAAAGTGTATAATCATCTACATGGATGATTTGATAGTCTTTTCCAAGAAGCAAAGTGATCATGTTGTAGATTTATGCAAAGTATTCCACAAGTGCAGGGAATTTGGCATTTCATTTAATCCAAAGAAGTGCATCTTTGGAGTCGTTGAGCGAAAGTTGTTGGGACATGTTATTTCAAAGCAAGGCATTTCCATTGATCCTGAACAAGTGGAGGCTATACTGAAAGATCGACCCCCTGCAAGCAAGAAAGAAATGAAGTCATTATTTGGTAAGATTAACTTTTTCAGAAAGTTTATCACTAGATTTGCATAAATATTCAAGCCATTGAATGCCATGTTGAAGCAAAAAGAAAATGTTGAATGGAATACAAAGGCTAGGGAAGCATTTCCAGAAATTAAGAGAGCTTTAATTGAGGCCCCTATTTTGGTGAGTCCCGGTTATGCTAAGCCATTCTATATCTATTCATTTTCTTTTGATCACTCCTATGTTGGCTTGTTGACACAAAAGTATAATCAAGGGAATGCACATCCCATAGCATTCATGAGTGCACCTTTGAAAGATATAGAACTGAGATATCCTAATGTTGAAAAGAAGGCTTATGCCTTGATCTGAGCTATGAAGAAGTTCAGACACTATATACTAAGAAACAAGGTCTTTGTTATAGTCCTTGATCCTGCATTCAAGTTGTTGTTGATGCAAAATGAATTGGGTGAACACAAAGCCAAGTGGGTAACTATGTTACAAACAGTATGATATTGAAATTCAACCCATGAAGTTGGTAAGAGGGAAAGTACTGACCAAGACAATGGAAAAAATAGGTCCTGACCTTGTAGCCCAACACTATAATCTTGAAAATGTTTCTCTGAGGGACTGGTATGATGACATTCTCCATTATCTTTTGAATCAGCAGTGTCTTGAACACCTCAATTTAGTGCAAAGGAGATATCTACATTTGAAGAGTGGCAATTTTATGATGAAAGGAGTTGTTTTATAGAAGAGAAATCATGAAGGTGTATACTTGAGATGCCTAAGCAAGGAAGAGGTAGGGAGAGTGATGACTGAATTTTATGATAAATATGGCATAGTCCATGGTTCAACACCTTCCACTGCAAATCAAATCCTGAGGGTAGGCTATTATTGGTCTACCATGTTGAAGGACACACATAACCACGTGAGAACTTGTCATATGTGTCAGACTGCAACAAATAGGGAGAGGTGTGCAACTCTTCCACTTTGTCCTGTCATAGAGGTAAAACCATTCGCACACTGGGGAATGGAATTCATAGGTCCCATCAACCCACCTTCATTTGTAGTCCACAGGTATATTCTTACTGTAACTGATTAATCTACTAGGTGGACTGAGGCTCTTGCATGAAAAAAATGCACTTCTAAATTGGTAATCAATTTCATAAAGACATGTATCATTAACCGCTTTGGTTTTCCATTGGATTTGGTTAGTGATAATGGTTTTGCATTCACATCATTAAATTTTTCTAACTAGGCTTATGCTCATGGAATTGCCATAAAATTTGCATCCAATTACTATCCATAGGGGAGTTATTTGGCTGAGTCTTCCAATAAGAACCTATTGATAGTCATCCAGAAACTACTAGAAAAGAACCCCAAGGATTGGCACACCCAGCTTAGACTTTCTCTTTGGACAGAACACACTAGGTAAAAGACAACCTTACGAACCTCTCCTTATCACCTAGTGTATGGTTTGAAACCTATCTTTCCCATCCAGCTGAAGATCCCTACCCTGTAATTCATCAATGAGTACTGTGATGGAGAAGATAAGCATGAAACCCGCTTGACTGAATTGTTACACCTTGAAGAGAGATGAGATGAAGCCTTAGAAAACTTTACTAGGCATCAAGGTGTAGTGAAGATATTGTTGGATAGGACAGCTGAGGTGAAAGGCTTTAGAATCTCTAACTTGGTTCTCTACTGGGATAAAGCTCATGACAGAAAAGGAGAGCATGGAAAATTTGGTAGGCTTTGGCATGGCCTTTATCAAATTGCAAAGATTCTGAGAGATAATGCCTTCCCTTTGAAAACCCTCATTGGAGAGGATATCCCACTACCTGTCAATGGGTAGTATTTGAAGCATTATTTTCAGTCTTGAGATGTTTTTAGCTTTATCCTTATACATAAGTAGATTAGGTTTCCAATCTGATGTTTTGTTTTTTCCTTTGTTAGAGTAGGGTTTCTTTTGGTTTTGCTTTGATGGTCTACTGCTCTATTTTTGGTTTGGGTTGGCCTACTTGGGTTGGTTTCTCTTGCTGCTTTGTTTTTGTTTTGGGGCTTTCTTGCTTTCCTCTAGGTTTATTGCATTTGTATAACTAGCTACTTGTCTAGGGTTGTTCTGGGATTTATTTTACAAACTCCAATCATCTTTTTAGAGTCATCCAACTTGGTGGAATTCCGTCATTTGATGTTGCATGGGTTGGGGATCAGAGTCACTTGACTAAGTTAAATTCTAGAATTTATTTGGGTCTTATATCTTCACACAAATCGTAAGAATTCCAACATTGCATGTGGTCTTTAGGAGGTCTGACTGGGTGAAAAATCTTAAATTTTTTTCTAGTGTCATTGTGGTTCTCATCCTTGAGTGTGGACTTCATTTCTTGCAAGGTGAAAAGTAAAGCTTTAAAAGAAAATCTCAAAGAAAATATCAAAAGAAAAGGAAAGAAAATATTGAAAATCAAAAGAAATGTTCACCTTATCAAGTGTATCCTAGCATATCTATTGGGGCTATGGATGCCTGGCTAGTAGTAGAGCTATGCTAGGGAGGGTCACAATGTAACCTCATCGGGGCAATGGACACCTAATTGGCACTGAGGTTCTATCCAAGTTGCTTTAGGAGTTAGAATTCTTATGTAGTCCTATCAGACTAAGTTTGGTCCCTATTGAAACTTAGGAGAGGGAAATGAATGCATACTCACACACTTTGATCCTAGTACAGGAAAGGTTTGCTTGCTCATGATTTCTGAAAACTTGCTTAAAATGTAACCTAATGTTTGGACTGAAACCAAAGATTCTAGGTTCCTGATTCTAGTTTGTCATTGAAATGCCCTAGGGCATTTCCCCAATGGAGTCGCCATTTGTTGTGCAGTTTTTCACACATGCCCCACTGAAAGTGGGGACCCTCTTTTTCCTACCCTTTTGGCCCTTTTCTGTGGCCTTGCCCCTTTTTGAGCTTACCTTTGAAAATATTTGGGTTTTGGTCTTTAGTGCTTGTCTTGGTTATGGGTTCCTTTGTGTTGAGTTCCTGGTGGTTTTGGGGTCTCGCGGATGTCCTCTCTGGGGGTTGGTTTCTTTGTTCCCTTTGTTTTCCCTTAGTGTTTTTGTTTGGGTCTTGAGGGTTGTTTTTTTTCTCTTTTTTTCTTGTTTCTTTTGTTCCATCAGGGGCAGAACTGGGATGGAACCTAACTCTAAACTTTGTCAAAGTTCATGGTTCGGTCTTCATTCCCATTCCAAATCCGCTTCCCGCCTTCTTGTCTTCCTCATCGCTTTTCTTGTCTTCATCCTTCGAATTAGTTTACTCCCTTAGGTTTTCCTTGGTTCATTTTTTCCTTCATTTTTTGGAGGCGGAACCGAGATGGAACTTAACTTTGAACTTTGACCAAGTTCACAGTTCAGTTTTTGTTCCCATTCTGGCTCCACTTCCTACGTCTTTGTTGTTTCACTGCATTTGGCCTTTAGGTTGGTTAATGTCCCTTTGGTCTACTTCAGTCTTCCTTTCCTTCATTGGAACCAAAATCGGGATGGGGTCTGAACTCAGGACTTTGTATCTGGTCCCATATTTTTCCATTTCCACCTTCACTGGGTTTGGTTCCACTTCCACCTATTTTCCTTCCGTTCTTGTCTTGGTCCCATCTCCACTTCCACCTATTTTCCTTTTGTTCTTATCCTTGTCCCATCTTCTATTCCTCCTGTTTTGTCTTCGTTCTTGTTCTTGTTTAGTTTTTGCTTCCATCTATTTTTGGTTCCACCTCCACCTAGGTTTGTGCTTGGTTTTCTTACCTTGGGGAATCTGTTGGATCGACTTAGATTTTGATGATGTATTGAGCATTAATGGTGGCCCTTTTGAATGTAGGTTCGATTGATTTGAAGGTTGTTGTTGAGACTGAAGGAAGGATGGGTGTACTTTAAAGATTTGGTGAGATCTGTGGGATACAATCGAGTATATATTACAGTCGTGGATAGGCAAAACCCATCTGTACACACAAGGTTCAACACGTTTGGTGGTTGATTGATCCTTGGAGGGATCAACCTGGTTTGAATTGATCTGAGTCATTCATTTTCCCAACATGGGTTTGATCGGTGGCTCATATTTGAATAGGCGTTGCATGCGCATTGTCGTTCTTTTGTTAGCACGGGTGAGGCGTTAATGGTGGATGGGACCTATGGGTTGGTGCTACCTGACTTGAGGTTTGTAGAATTTGGGGTCAATTTGAGGAGGGTGTCTCACACATTCAATGCAAGACAATGATTTATTGTTGGCTATCAGCGCCGATTTGGTTGGTGGCTGACCTTCTTTGTAACCCTAGCTCTGGCTCGTGTGGGCAAGATTTCTATAAGTGTGGCCTTTGACCTCATCTGTAAGGGTTGGTTAAGTTGGTTTCTAATCAGTGTAGACAATAGATTTAGTATTAGAACAACAGGAATGTTAGAATATTAGAATTTAGTTTTACATTTCAAGCAAGTGTTGTAACAAACCAGAATTGTTATAATTACTGATGATTTAATACAAAGTGAAGACATTGTGCTAAGATTGGTGCCTTCTCTTGGGTTAAATAATCTTACATGGTTCTTTTTTTATCTCTTAAATCGCTTGGAAACATTTCAATGTATCTTAGGTTTAGTTAATAATGTTTATCATTTAATGCTTGGAGTGTTGTAGCAATCTCCGGTTCATACTTTGGGAAGCTTCTTGATTATGGGAATGTTTTGCAAGGTCAAACTGTACCTAATACTTATGTGCTTAGTTCAAATATAGGCATTTATTCAGCTCCATTGGATGAATGCCCATAGTCTAAAAATATCTAACGCCTTAGAATATTGCACTATTCTTTATGAGATTGCAAGTATAGCCTTGGTTGAATAGGAATTAGTTGAAAGGGATTGGTCCATTCCAAATATTTCATTATTTTCATGGTTAATCTTAGGAGTAATGTGAATCTTAGAACTTCTGAATTAATCATATTTTATTGTTTCTTTTATTATTTGGTTAGAACTAGAAATTTAAGCATCACCATGTCTTAAAATGTGACGAGTTTAAAGCTTCCAGTGTTTGTTCGTAAGGTCCCTTTGTGATTACCAACATTTTCACATTTATCACTAAGTTTGTTCCACTGCATTGTCAAGACCTAACACCTGAGAGACCTTGGGGTTATCTCTTTGCTCATAGAGATGAACCTTTCAAAAGAGATAGGATAACATTTATTCTATCTAAGTTGTTGTTATGCAGAAAACACCAAACAACACACCGTCAAAGTGCAACATCCATAGCTCTGAATTCTACTCGGTTGCACATTCCTTTGCTATCTTTGGAAACTCTTGATCTTCCTCATAGATGATGTAGGTTCCCAAACTGATAGAATGGTAATTGTCAAAAGGATTGGTATCTGCAAAGTTACTCAAAAAGACTTCTTCAGAACTGGCTTTGTCTACGATTCCCTTCTCATCTCCTTGCAGTTTTCTATCGATGACTTCTTCTTTAGTGTAAGAGGTATGAGAATCTTTGGTTTCTTCTCTTGTAGGAGGATTATAAGTAGCCTCATAGTTGATCATGGCTTCAACTGCCACATTCTTTGAATGCAGGGATTCTGATACAATCTTCATCTTGGATATGTGCTTGGTCTTGAGAATTAGATGAGACCAATTGAAAGAAAGGTATCCATCTATCTTTGCCATAAAATCCCATGATAGATAGAGGCTAAACATGGGGGGAATGTCAATGATCATGGTATCTTGCAACACTCTGATACTAGTTGCCCACCATTTCGACCTTGTTCCCATCTAGCTGCATAACTCCTCTTTTTAGGGGCTCGTAGCTAAGTCCTAAGGCTTCAGCTATCTACTAGGGCATGATTGTGGTACTAGCACCGAAGGCAATCATGGTGTTGTGCAAATTTTTTTCCCTATAATGAGATTCAAGAAGAAGGGTTTAGGTTTCAGCTTCTCCCCTTTTCCCTCTGTTGGAGCCTCCTTTATAGTGTTCACAAGAACTTTAGATGGAGGTGATGATTCAATGGTTTTTTTGGAAGCTTGTTCTATTAGTTGTGCATCTGCATCTTTTAGCAAGGCCTCCTATAGCAATGACTTCTATTATAGAATGTCTAATATATCCTAGAGGGACACATTAGTGGACGATTTATTCAATTGTTCCACCACATTGATTGGTGACAGATTTGGAGGCTTTTTTTCCTTTTCCTTAGTGATAACAATTTTTTTTCGCACTTGAGGCTCTGGGGAAAATGTAGAAGGGCCAGGGAGTTGGTTTAGAATACTTCTAGGTTACAAAGTGACCAAATTTCCTGTGAATCTTCTCTTCTATTGAGTATTATAGTTAGACTACACCTTTGGGGTCACCAATGTGGATGCTTCATAAGTGAACACTGCTTTGTCCCCTTCCATTCATGAGAGGAAGGTATGATTAGGAGATATGTCACCTTCTTGTTCCAAGGGAATTTCTTGCATGTGAGATGTGAGAACCACATATTCCATTTGGAAAGAGGCGTATGTACACCCTCCCAAACTCATTACTGCACCTTGGCTACGTTATTCGACAATTTTCTATTGTAAATTTCCATGTGGATAATTCTAAGGCATATGAGTGTCACCACGAGGATAGTACCAGGGATTGAAATCTTTGGTGAGATTGTTCTATCCTACAGTCAGCTCCCTATTTGTACTTGTCTGAGCATCTCCCAATAGAGTTGGTACTAGTACTATTTAGTTATTTGTCTAAGTAGGCAGAGTTGTGTGCATGCCCCCTTGGTATTGGTTTTGTTGGTAGGAGGGTCCGTTACACTGATAAATTTTATAGGTTGGTCTCAAAGGAGCAGTATGATTGCATTTGATAGTGGTTACTTCATTTGTCAAGTTTTGTAACATCTCCCTTATGTCGCTCATCTCGCCTTTAAAAGCACCACATTTAGAAACAAAATTTTGTTGCGCACTTGGATATGTGTATATAAATGGAAATGAAGGCATGGTTTTTCTAGTAGATGGCATGAAGGGGTGGGGTGACAACTTCCCAACATCAATAAAATTGTTCTTTGCCTTCACCTCTATGGTGTATGCATCTAGTAATGTGGTTCTGCCAAGAGAATGGATCATCATATAAATTTTAGCATTGATGGAATTTAATGAGAACATGAACGCTAGCTCAGCCAGTGGTTGGATGGGATTCTAGATTCTTTTCCATGTTGTATGAAATCGAGCATTGAAATTTGTCATGGATTTGAATGAGGCCCACTTTTTTATTGATAGCTGGTGGTATAACAAAAATTTGTCTTCGTCGTTCAAGAATCTCTCACAAAAGGGGTCTCTGAGCTGATCCCAAGTACCGATGGTATCGACAAGCAGAGTGAGATACCAATCTAGCACTCTCCCTCTGAAATTAGTTGCAAGAAATCTCAGTGCTACATTATGATTTGTTACCCCATGCACTAGAGATATGTCCACAACATCTTACAGATGTTTGGATGGTGTTCTTGATCCATCTCTGGTGAAATTTGGAATAGATTTTAGAGCAGAGACCAGGATAGGGGCCCATATGACAGGTGTCATTGGGGCAACAAGGGGACTTCTGGCATCCCAAGCCACATAATTTTAGTTTGCAATCAAATTATGGCTAGGATCCAAAAGTTTTACTAGGTGAGTTTGGGTACGAGTTGTTACCGGTGGGGACACTAGCAAGCCAGGTTTATTTTGTAGTTCATGGCCTAGTAATAGGCAAATGACTTACACACCCTTTTGATTCGCTTATCATTTTGTGGTGCCACCTAGCATTCCAAGAAAGAAAAAAAATTGATGCCAAAATTTGGCAAGGTAACAACCTTCTGTGGGAAACTCAATTATAGGGGCACCTATTATGCCAAACTGAGTGACCTCAAGATCTTAAAGAAGCCAACTTCTTCTATAACTAGGATTTTAAAATGGGAAAAGGAAGCAAATATAAAATAAAGGGATCTAACTAAGATGATACACCAAGATTTAGATGTGCGACATAGTAAATCTATCTTGGGGATATGAATTAAGGGCCCATGGGTAGTCTTTTGCGTTCCAGAATGGCAGAATAAAGATAGAAGCTTGAGTGATTCATTATGTGACATAAAATAACTTCATACACTTTTTCTAGAAAGAAGAGTCCAAGACATCATCTAAAACAAAAAACTTGTATTAACTTATAGAATTCTGGGAGTGAAATATCCAGTACAATAATGGCACAGTAAATCCTATCAAATATATAAAAAAAACAGAAAGGCCAAACAATGGACCAGTTTGTGAGTTCTTTTCAATAATCTAATAAAACAATTAAAGGCGGCCAAGTTATTCTATCAATTCCTCTGCTCAAATATGAACTAAAATTGGAACCCCTTTCTTTGAAAGAAGAAGCAATATTTATAATGAAAACCCATCTTGATGAGCAAGTAACAAAAAATATGCTTCAATCATGAGTAATGATGCATTAGCAATTATTTTACTTTGGCCATTACAACCAAAAATATCCTGGCCATGAATGAGGACATCCAAGGTTTCAGATGCATCCCCTATGAATGATTGTAGTGGTCCCAAAAGACCAGAGCACTGACACGTTCAATCCATTCATGGCGGTAGTTACAGAACATGATAGGTGGTGAAAGGTTGTCGTTTTCCTGGCTTTCTGTTGTGAGGACGTCTTCAGAAGGTCACACAACAAGCAATCGAGGCCCAATGTTTATCCTTCTTTTTGAGTGATGAAGAACTTGCATTGCAGAGACACGTGGAGGTCTCCACCATACAGCATTGAAGGTGGGGTTCACCAAAAAATATGCGCAAACTGATGTTGTGTGGCGTACGATCGGGGCTTGAAAGGGGAGCGATTCAAAGAGGCATAAAATATTGCAAATGACTGACATGTGGAAGCTTGGCACAAGCTTTTTGAAAAGTGATCGAAGGAAATCTTGCGAGGAGCACTCGGCTGATACATGGCAAAATTTGCAAAATATTTTGTGTAAATGAGCCCGATATTTCTTTTTCTCATATAGGTGTGGCCGATACTTAGGCAAAAATAAAACCCACTTGAAGGGAGCTTGAGAATTTTAAGTTCACAAGGACCAACAACATCAATCACTTGTTTTGGATCAATTCCAAAATGATGAAGCAGTCACATATTTTATGGGACTTCAAACTGACATACCAACAGGAGATCATAAAGTAGGGTTCATCATGGAACTTGAACATGAATTATATTTTAGTGGGGAGATTGTGTCCTCTAGTCACAAAAGTGAAAAGGATAATATAAGAATAAAAAATAGATCCCCTAGGGAAAACCACAATGTGGCTCTATTGGATCCTAAAAATAAGAAAATAAAAGATGAATCTAAAAATGAAAACATCCCAAAGGCACCTAAGGATGGAGGATTCAATCTCCCTATACTTGAATATCAAGAGAATTCAACACTCCTTATAGAAGAATCAAAATCCATCAATTTTTATACCACAGAGAACCTAAAGATCACACATCATGTGTGTTATTCCCTGCATAACCACCCCATCTTTTGTCTTGGTCAAAAGGGGTCCCCCTTGTTAGTTTTGTCGTTAGTTGTTTTTCAAACAAAGTGAGGGGTCTTGTTTTGCCAACACTTTGTTTTTCTTAAATTTTTTCTCGGAGGTGGAACTGGAACTGAAATTGGGTTCTCAAGTTTCTTTTGAAAATGGTTTTTTGTTCCCATCCCAATGGCCTTTCTCTTCTTTTTTTTGTCTTTATTAGAGCTGGAACCAGAGTAGATGTTAAGTTGGTGATTATTGAAAATTGCCAAATCAAAATCTATCTCGTCTCTGCCTCCACTATTTCAATTTTTTTGGTTTTAGTCTGTCTTTTTCTTTAAAGTTTTATTATGTCGGTCTTTTTTTTTTACTTTATGTGTTTGGTTTCATTTTGTGCTTTGTTGTCGGACCTGGACTCGGAATGGGAATGAAGTTAGGAAATTTCTTAAATTTCTAAACCATTCCAGTTTTGATTTCACCCCCGCCGTTTTTTTGGGGTCATTGAATTTTTGACTGAAGTCGCACTGTAGGGAAGTGTTGGTTCTCTCTTAGTTCTGACTCCGCTTTAAATTGCATTTAATGCATTAATGACAGCAGCTTGGTGTAGGTAAGAACTCAGATTTTTACCTTCATTAAGGATTAAACGTATCATTATTATCATTGTTAAAAACTTGAAGAGTGAAATAGAGCTGCTACGGAATCCATCTGAGCAAATCGATTGAAGGAGAAGGAGAGAATTGTTGTGAATCAATTCAGAAGGTTAGCCAAGTCTATTTATTGGTGTTCGAGGTAGGGTTTCTTATTGTTTTTGTTCTTCATTTATTTACTATTGCATTTTTGTGTTTGCTCGTGCTTTGAATCATTTCGTTTTAACGAATTCGTGGTTCTTGGCGTGTTTGTTTAAGTAGGTTCTTGCTTTATTTTTTTGTATGGTTAATTCTTTGTTTCTTTTACTTTTGTTTTTGGTTCTTTATGTTTTAGGGCATGGTCACTTTCACATTTTAGTTGTGATCACGTCATGCTATGTTGATTTACAGTAAGTTAGATTAATTAGAGGTTTTAAGTGGTGTTAGTTAATATTAGGGATTTACAATGAGGTAGAATGGATTAATAGTAGTATTGCATATTCATCTGGTTAAAATAGGGAGGGTTAAATTCATGCCCTATTTTTGTCATGTTTTCTAGATTAGGGTTTTAAGTACACTTTTGTAAATGCATTTAAAAGGTTTAAAAATGATGCCCTAAGAATACAGTCGCCCCCTGGTCATATGGGGAGGGTTCTATGGATTTCCAGGTTAAGCCACATGTCATTTTGAAAGTCGCCTAGTTTGACACCATGAAGTTTTGCATTAAATTGATGAAGTTGTTTATGACGTCATGGTCAACTAGGGCAGAAGCGGGATTAGAATTGATTTTGAACTTGGAAAATTATTTGTTTCAAAAGGTATCGATTCTATTTTCATCTCATCTTCGGCTCCACTTATAGTGAGAAGCCTTCCTTCAAAATAATGATAACATAGATGAAAGTAGAATCAGAATGAAATAAGAATATGAAATAGAAAATATCAGGAAAACCAAGTTAATTTCCATTCCGGTTCCAAACACATTTCAGTTTCAACTCCGAGCCCACTTCTTGTTAGTAAAGCTACCATTCCAGTTTCGACTCCAATCTCGGCAGTGTGTTAAAAGAGATTGTTTACAGTATGTTTCTGCCTAGTTCTGCCTCTGATGTATACATGAAATGTATAGTTTTAAAGAATGTTTTATGATGATATTCAAAGATCTAATTAGAGGTTTTTGTGGCAGGGAAGCTAGAAAATGTCAGGAACATCAAGAGAAGTTGCTCACAGGAATCGACCTGCAGGAACATCAAAGGTAGCGCCTAAACCAAAGAAGATCAAGCCTGAACAACTACCTTATACCTTGAGGTATAATTATAGGAGTCCGGTTGTGAAGGTGAGCAAGGTGGAATCCGACTAGTCAGACATCACTGATACAAACTTGGGCCAGTACAACTTTGAGGAGTTATATGCAAAAACCTTTGCAGAACGGGAAGGTCTAACAGGAAGGACACAAAGAATTGTTGATTTCGGCTTGGCACATATCACTGTATTTCCTATATCAATCCAGTGTCTGAAGTTGATCTTGATAGTAGCCAGTGCCTACAATCCTATAACCAGACAGTGCATGGGTTCCCAAAATAATGTGATCATTGATCTCACTTCTCTGGCATTTCAAGATATATTTAATGTCCCAAATCCGAAGAGTTTAGTGCAGTTGGATGAGGTAGAGGCCTTGGAGAAATATAGTGGGTATAAGGACTCCAATAAGTCTCATTTAAACAAAAAGTGGTTCAAGACAGAAAAGAAAACTTTAAGCCAACTTGCAGACCTACCAAAGAGGGCAGATTTCTACAAGGAGGTATCAGATTTAATCATAATGTTTTCTAGAGTTTTGGGAAGAGAGATACATTTTGATTCAAGGAGTGGATGTTTTCTTTCATCTAGATAATCTTAAATGGAGCCCAACAGTTTGATTGGTCAATGATTGTGTCAAATGCTATTCATGATCAACTGACTAGCGTCAGGCAAACTAAAAGCTTCTTTATGACTTCTTACATTGTGTATGCAGAAGCAAGGTTGGGTATTTTCCCAAGTTTGAACAGAGTGGGCATAATGGGAGCCTTGGATGGACAAAATAAAGTGTGGGATCATTATGACCAGTTGTCTCTTTAGGCTACTGAGACTCATTTTAGAAGAGTCAATGATGCATTCATCTATGTAGTCATCAACCAATTGAATGGAGATGCAGGGTATCGATTGAGTCAAGAAGCCATGGCATTCACTGCTGAATGGGGATGTTGGTACATTCAATACCACAAATTCACATATTTCAGGTTAACTAGTTTTGAAGGCCATCCACATTTGCTTCCAAGGTGCTGCAATAACATAATAGTGTTGATGGAGTTTGTATATCAGGCTCTTGGAGTTAATGCTTGGTTTGGGATAAAACATAAAACCAGATGTCATAAGTTTCCCATGAAGTTGGGTGAGTATAGCTGTCAACATCTGGTAGGAGCAAAGGTTGTTTGCAGGGAGCTGATATAGTTGAAATTAGGTTTATACACAACTCGTAAGTATTTTGATCCAAAGGGTAAGATGTATGCCTTGTTGCCTTCGGTGTTTATCAAACATTTCAATTTGTTAGAAGACTTCTGGAGTGACCGACAAGATGAGTATGATCTAAGAAAGAAGAATTATGAAAGATTATTTGTCTCACTCATGTCCGAGCTTGGTGTTAAAGATAACATTCCTAACACATTGGTGGATGATGGAATTGTATTAGATCCATCCTATAAATTTTTGAACATTGGCACCAAGAGTCTGGATACAATTGACTAGGATAGTGAAGAAACCATTGATATTAAGCATATCGAAAGGACAGTGCTCGATAGGAGTTTGCAATGGTTAGTTCTAAGAACCAAGACTCCTCAAGGACCAGCCCCTAAAAAGGGTATCGGATACAAAAGGATCAAAAGGAAGACACCTCCCAAGGAGCCTTTGGAGTTATTTTCCCCAAATGTTGATGAGATAGAACTTGAAGCGGCAGGGGATTAAGAGGAAACAAGAACAGGATGTTCCAATAGGATCGGTCGTTTCAACACCTACATTAGGTGAGTCTTCCACAAAAATCCCACTTACAAAACAGTAGAGAGGAGAAGTTCAAGAGGGAGCTCTTCATAGCATGGATGAAACTGCCAAGGGAAAAGAAGTGGAGAGGGAAATTCATGATGTTGAAACAGATTCAAATGAAACAGTGTCAGAGAAAGATATGCAAGAAAATATGCCTCTAGAGGAGGATACTGAGTAGGTTTTGACACAAGAAGATCAATGGATGTTGTTTGAAGAGGCGAAAAGGGATTCTAATGCAAGGGTTACATCCTTTGAGAAACAAAAGGAAATGGATGCTAAGGCACAAGTTGATGCTATACTGCACCAGCAACAATTAAAAGCCAGACAAATTAAAGCTAAGGCAACAACTGATGAAGTAGAGAGATAAAAAAGGCAACAAGAACATGAACTCAAGGTTAAAGAAGAGAATGACAACTTGGAACTAATACAGAAGATTCATGACCTTAAGGAAGAGAAGGCAAGGAACCAGAGGGAAAAATAAATCTTGGTTGCCAAGTTAAAACTTGTTGAGGAAGCTCACCAAAAGGAAGGAGAAGCAGAACAATTATGAAAGGAAAGAGAGGCCGAAAAGATAGTTAAGAAACAACAACAACAAGAAGCAAAGGTAGAAAAGCTTAAGGCTTTAGAAAGGGAAAGAATAGAGAAGGAAAAATTAGAAAAAGAAAGGTTGGAAAAGGAAAAAGTGGAGAGAGATCGGTTGGAGGAAGAGAGGTTGAAGAAAGATGAGGAAGATAAGAAAATGAAAGAACAAAAAGATAGGGAAGAGGTTGAAAGGCTTGTGCAAATGCATGTGGTGCAAGAACAACAAGAGAATTCAAGGGTTGACTCTCAACCTCAAATAAATATGCATCCACCTTCTACTATTATTGCTTCCTCTTCCTCTATGATGACTACTGCTCCATGTGCTACCACTTGGTTAAAACTAGACCTATAGAAAAGGGTCGTGACACCTTCACAACCTCTCAATTGGGAGGATATGATGAAGGAGATTCAACAATATAGGCCTAAAAAGAAGGCCAAAATTCTACATTCTACTAGACTCATGGACAAAGGAGAGATTGTTGTTGAATGTGCCATGCCAATGATAGAAAAGGAGGTAGCAGACATGCAGCTAACGGATTATCAGGTGAGTACTGTCAACTTGGGAAGGCCCACTAGAAGTCAGAAAATGAACCTAATTGATGTGGTGGCTTCAACAACCAAGTCAAGAATGATAAAGGATAAACAAAAGAAGGATGAGCTTAAGGCCCAGTTGGATCAATTACATTCATTTTTGAGAAGTGTCTCCTCTCCGAGATCACAACAGGTAACGAATATAGAGACTCCTATTTTGTTAAGAAAAAAGGAGGTAGTTGATTTGGTTCAGGTAAGAGGTAAAGCGGAGATGGTAGACAGATGGGTAGACAAGTTGAATCAGGAGGTAGGTGAAGTTTTGGTTGAGGGTTTTGAATTTTACAAAGGCACTGAAGAATTGATAAGAGAAATGCATCAATACATTGAAGCATCAGAGAAACAAGAAGAGGAGTATAAAGAGTACAGTCAAGAATTGGAGAAATTTAATACATTGCCTTTGACTACTCTTCTTGAACAATCAATACTTGAGGAGGAGAATAAATATTTCATTGGAAAAACCTCTCGTATACTCTGATTCAAAGCAGATTTCTTGTGTAAACATAGGAATGAGGTTCAAGAGGTTGTTAATAATCTGACTGAGCAGTTGGAGGAGCTGGAAGCGGTCATTGCTATCATTGTAGATGTAAATGTGTTAACAAAAGAAGGCATGCCTTTGGATCAGATTAAAGTTAAATGGGATTAAAGATTCAGAGGACTCATGCAAAAAGGAGATGATGACAAATCAACTAATGGTTGTCAAAGAAGAAATAAAAGTTGCTAGAAGAGAGTTGACAAAGATAAAAGGTATGAGAGAGTTTGCTGCAGCATAATTGGATCGAATTAAATTTGAAGATAGATGGATTGATGGGCCAGAAATAGATACATTACAGCAAGTCTTCACCAGTTATGATGAGTTCATTGCAGATCCAACTTCACATGCATAAATCTCTTGCATGCATGATTTTCTTCTTCTTTGCATGTTGCATGCAACACTGACAGTTAATGTGCATGGCATGTTTCTCTTTTGTTTTTCTATTCTCAAGTCTAAACTAAATGTCTAATGTAAGAACTCAAGATCAAATTGATTTGAGTTTCCAAGAAATTTGTGTTCCTAAAAAGCTGGATGGCTTAAAATAGAAGGGGAGTTTGAATTTTGTATATCTATAAATACCCTATGGGTATCATATTGTAAAGGTCAACTGATTGAGAATAGAATTGGCTTACCTAATGTTAGGAGATAGAATTTTGTAGTGATTACTGAGATACATTATTACAAGATGCTTTACAGTTAATAAAAATTATAGGTTTTCTCACAATATGGTGTTAGAATTAAATTGTTTTGCGTGATAAGGCTGATAAGTTATAAGCTATCTGTATGCAGTGATTGTGCTGAAACATAAAAGTTTCTTGAGTGATGAAATTCATTTGAAGGAATCAGATTTAAGGATTATCTTGTTAGATTATCATTGAATTGAATTTATTAAAGTCTGTTCATCTATGACCTTGGCAATGAATGAATGTGTGTGTTCTTTCCAAATTGTGGAGATAGTTGTGATATGCGAATAGTGGAATTAAATTAAGAACCTTAGATGCATGCAATGGTACGGTTTATTCTATAAATTGTTTCATGCTTTGGTTTTTTTGATCTGTTAGAAAACATTCATTGTTGAAATTATATGTCCAAATGCTCGATAAATTTGATTCATACTTACCGGTTTACCCTTTGATCTATCTTTTTTCTTTTGTTTGAAACCCCCTTTTATTTACAAGAACGGTTTGATAAAATGAGTCATGGCTTGAATCTTTTGTTACCAGCATAGGCCCCTTGAACATTACAATTGCATGAACCGATTGAGTGACACTAGATAGTTGAGAACCAACTACCAAGACCTTGGGAGTTAGGCTACTACATGTTGTCTTTCTTTTTAAGGAGAAATAGAGTATAAATATTTTGTTTCAACGTTGTTTGTGTCATTTTCACCATCAATAGAAATTGGCATTAGAAGGAGGGCCTAAAAGAATAAGTTGGCTCACATAGGTTTGTTCTCATTGGAAAAATACGGAAGGATTCTCAGATCTTCTACTGATCTAGAACCATTACAAGAATTGCAAACCCCGCTTAGACCAATACCTCATGCTCGTAGGGTTTTGATACCTACACTGCCACCACCACTTACTCCACCTAGATTTCCTCCAAATCCACCTACACCACCACCAGTTCAACCTACACCACCAATTAGGCCTGTGTCACCACCAATTCGGCCTATATCACCACCTACCCAACCAATCCCACCGATGGCTTACTTTGTGAATAATCCCTCATTCCTAGGGGATTCCATGATTTACCAAAGAACCCAGAAAGGTTATGTCTGAAATACATGCATGGAGAATCGAGAAGTGTTGAGGAACATATACAAGCATTCAAAGATGCTTGCACACGAGCTCAAGTTTCTCATCAAGATGTGGTATGTAGGTTGTTTCCTTACTGTTTAGGGGATATGGCATATAATTGGTATCTAAATCTGCCCCAGGGATCTATTCTAGGTTGGATAGATTTAGAAAATGCTTTTATTAATCAATTCAGGGTTTATGTAGACCCTACAATATTATATCACTAGTTTGCCACCATAAGAAAGGAACATCATGAACCATTTCCCTTGTTCAACACTAGGTTCCAAAGGATGTATCGTAGGCTACAAGAGCCTTACTTAGTGCCAGAGGGTATGGCCATATAGGCGTATTTGAGAGCTGTTGATCCTTTGATTGGCCTATTCTTGCAAAGAACTTGTCAACCTGCTGATATTGACTCACCGTCTAAGATTTATCATCTGGCTATCAAATTACAACAACAGATAAGTCTACAATCTGGAATTTTTGGAGCAGCTCTTCCTCCCATGAATTATCAGATGCCTAATCCACCATTATACAACACTATCCCAGGGATGTCTTATTCCCAATATGGACCTGTATCTAAGTTGCAAGCTCCACCCATTGTGCCCTTCTTTGGCAATGGCATACAAGATTCCTCCCATCAACCTCAAAGTCAACAACAACAAGTGGGAGGATCAACCCATGTCCATTCCCCAGCCATAGTCCAAAATGTGCAGAATGAACAAATTGTTCAACTCACGAGTGAGTTAAAGAATCTCAAGAAGACTCTCTCTCAGATGTCAAATGACATGGCACAGGTCAGGCAAAACCCTCCCCATAATCAAAACCATGATTACAACAATCAGGTTATAACTATCAAGGCAATTACTCTAATCAGAACCAAGATTAGAACACCAATAGGAACTTCCAGGGTCAGAACTCCTCAAACCAAAATGATCAAAATCAAAATAGAGGATATAATCAAAGGTTCAACAATAGCAACACTAATAGGAAGTAGAATACTGGACCTAACAATGGGGGAGTTCCTCATAATTATCAAATAGGTGAGGAAAGACCACATACTGCTAATGTTGCTGATTTGAATTTTATGACCAATTGGTGTAGGCTGCACGATACAACAGCACATTCTGAGGTCAATTGCCAAGAAATGGAGAAAATTGTGAAAATTGAACTGGGTGATGCCCATCCTCCAACATGATATTCCAATCAAGATAATGGGCTAGTCAGCACTGCCATGACTTATGAAACCATTGAAGAAAAATATCAATTCCCTATGCGAGGAGATAATGAGCCAGAGGAAGATGTTTATGATGCTCAAGCTTTTCAGTCCAAAGGAGGTCACTTTCTAAGAAATCAGAATAAGGGCCCATTCACTACATCTGCACCCCCTAATACCATGGTCCCACCTAACCAGAAAGTAGATAACAATCCACCACCACCAAAGGGACTTTCTGATTCTCAGAATAGAGGTAATCCACCTCCTTTTCCTAAATATCAAGTTAGGAATGATTCAGAGTTTTATTTCGTTACAAAATTACAAAGGCAAAAGACATCATTGTCTTTCTCTTACATCATGAAGTGGTGCCCAACTCAACAGGAGGTGGTGTTAAAAGCTTTGGAAGAGATAGATCACCTAAAATGGAAAGGTAAGGTGACTCCAGCAAAGGAGACAAATGCAACCATTTATAAAGGTAAGATCAGTACCCCACCTTTCTTGTTAAGTTTAAGGATCTTTGGAAAGAATCTGCACAATTATTTATTAGATTCTGGAGCATCGGGGAATGTCATGCGTTTTTCAATTTGTAAGAAGTTAGGATTGAGTCCTATCCCCACCAAAAAAAAGGTGATTCAGTTGGATAAAATTGAATTCAATGTTGTGGGTGAATTAAAGAACATGCATGTGTAGGTTGGATCAGACCCAAGGATCCAAACCTATATAGATATCCAAGTAGTTGATATCCTAGAAACATGTGGTATGCTTCTAAGTCGGGAGTTAATGAAGATCATAGGGGGTATCTATCCTTGGATTTCTTGCACATGTGGTTACCATGGAAAGGAGTTGCCATACAGATAAGAATTGAAAGTGAACCTAGGCTCAAACACATGATCAAGAATATGATGCCTCAAATGAAGTAGCATTCTTAAAGATTGAGATAGGTGTTTACAAGCAAGAAGAAGTTCTTACTTTCTCTGTATCTAGTCCTGATGATACATTATCCTTAGAACACAATGACACAATGATCTGCATCAACCAATAGGTTTTGATAAGAAAATTACAACAAGATAAGCTGGTTTTAGGAGCAGAAACTGATTTGAGTAGTTTATTGCTTCCTAATTGGTGTAGGATACATTATCATAGCCATTCAGAATTAACATGTCAATCATGCTTAAATATTCTAAGTCATGTAGAACAACATCAAAAAATATGTCAGGAGGAACAAGCCCAGACCCCCATCAGTGAGTTTTCCTTCCAAGTTAAGGATGCAACTATTCTTACACGGGCTAGTCTTTCTCAATAGGAAGGTCTTTCACCAAAAGAACAAACTCAAGTTGTTGGTTCTGAAGTTCAAAAGGAAGTTGAGATGTCCCAGTTCACATTTGATACACCTACCTCGCATACTTTGCCAATATCCAAGGAATTGATAAGAAGTGAGTTGGATGGTAATTTGACCCAAGAGGGTGTTTAGGAAGTAATTCTTGGGCAAGCTGAAAACATAGAAAAATCCTCAACTCAACTTTTTCCGGAGTTACATTTTGATAAATAGCTAAAGTCTAAGCCGCCACACATCTCGAGTAAGTCATCCCCTATTATCCCTAAGAAGAAGGAACTCCTAGCCAATGGTCAATTATGGACTCTTAAATTTGATGGTTCCAAATCTAAAGTAGGAAGTGGAGCAGGGATTGAGCTAACTAACGTGAAAGGGAAGACTTACTTTGCTTCTTATAGATTGCAATTTGGTTGTACTAACAATGTGGCTGAATATGAAGCACTTGCTCATGGGCTTATGTTTTCTCATAAGAAGAAGGTTACTGCTCTTACAGTGATGGGAGATTCTAAGGTGATTGTGAAACAGGTACATAGCCAATACACATGCCATAACAAAAGATTGGATGCATATAGAAACAAGATTTGGAATTTAATTGAAAATTTTGATGCCTTTGGGATTACTCTCATCCCAAGGGAAGCTAATCAAATTGTAGATGCTCTTGCTATTGCTGCTAGTAAATTACAGCCTATGCAAGACTCAAACCTTAAAAGGTTGTCAATTGAGTTGATTTTAGTCCCAGCTATTCCTGATAATGTCAAACACTTTCAGGTATTTAATGATAATCAGCATATATTGGCCTTTTTGGAAAATTCTAATGTTTTTGAAGGGCAGGTAATTGATGAATCTGATAGAGATCTAGGAGATTGGGATCCAGAAAATAATAGTCTAGAAGGGGTATTGGATTTAAAGAGAAATAACATCCCAAAAGGGATGATAGCATTAGAAGGAATATTTGATTCAGATCCACAAGCTTATCAAAGAGTGCCTACAAAGAGTGAGGGAGGTAAGTATGAATCTGTTAATTTGACTCACTCAAGCCCAGAAAGGAACATTCTTATAGGGAAGACTTGTCCTCAAGAAATTAAGGATGAAATGATCAAACTCTTGAAGCAGAATATTGAAGCTATGGCTTGGAGCTATGATAAATTGAAAACATTTGATACATTTGTGATCACACATACAATTCCTCTTAAGCCAGAAGCTAAGCCATTTCACCAAAAGCAATGCCCGGTCAATGCATTAATTGAGCCTCTAATTCAGAAAGAAGTGCAAAAAATTTTGGCTATGAGAATAATCTTTCCAGTTAGACACTCTACTTGGGTGGCTAATCTAGTTCCTGTAAGGAAGAAGAATGGTGAAATTCGATTATGTGTGGATTTTAGGAATTTAAATAAGGCCTCTCAAAAGGACAACTATCCATTACCTTCCCTTGATGAAGTATTGCAAAAGGTTAATGGATCTCAGATGATGTCTTTCTTGGATGGGTATTTAGGATACAATCAGGTCCTTGTAAGTCATGAGGATAGGATGAAGACTGCTTTCACTACAAAATGGGGCACATTTTCCTATAGAATAATGCCTTTTGATCTCATCAATGCTGGTGCTACTTTTCAAAGGGCGATGGATGTAGCTTTTAAAGATCTGATAGGGAAATGTATAATCATCTATGTTGATGATTTGACCATTTTCTCTAAGAATAGAGAAGATCATGTTGCTGACTTGGAAAAGGTGCTAAAGAAATGTATAAGTTATGGTGTCTCTCTTAACCCAAAGAAATGTGTATTTGAAGTTTCTGAAGGAAAATTTTTAGGTCACATTATATCAGAGGAGGGGATTTCCATGGGTCCTGACCGAGTAGAGGCCATCTTGAAATTGACAAAGCCAAGAAGTAAGAAGGAAATGAAACCTTTCTTTGGGAGGATCAATTTTGTTAGGAAATTTATAATAGGGTTCGCAGAGATTGTCAAACCCCTCAATGAAATTATGAAGAAGGATGCAAAGATTGAATGGAGTGAAGAGGCTAATTCTTCTTTCATGCAGATTAAACAATCTATATCTGAGGCACCTGTTTTGACAAGCCCAAATTATTTAAAACCCTTCTACATTTATTCTTTTGCTTCTGAACATTCTTGTGCAGCAGTTTTAACACAGAGAAGAGAAGAGAATGAGGAGAGACCTATTGCTTTTATGAGCTCTCCATTTAAGAATGCAGAAGTAAGGTATTCACCATTAGAAAAAAAAGCCTTTGCATTGGTACGAGCAGTGAAGAAGTTTAGGCATTATATAATTCAAAGTCAAGTGATGGCCATAGTTCCAGATCCAGATGTGAAATCTCTTCTGATGAAAAGTGAATTAGGGGAACGAAGAGGAAAATGGATGGCCATTTTACAAGAATTTGACCTGGAGATTCACCCAATGAAACTTGTTCAAGGCCAAGGTTTGTCAAAAGTGATGGCAGAAGTGGAAAAAATTATTACTTGTCAACAATACACAGTTCAATCATTCACTAAGGATCCCTGGTATACAGACTTAGTTTTCTTCTTCCTCAATAAAAAATGTCCAAAAGGAATGAATTCTAATCAAAGGAGAGCATTTAGGATGAAGATCGCCCATTACATGCTCAAAGGGGGATCAATCTACAGGAATAATTTTCAAAGAATTTATCTACGTTGTTTGGATCAGCAATAAGCTAAGCATGCCATAAATGAATTTCATGGAAGGCATGAAACAAGACATGGATCTGTTGATGCTTTGGCTCATCAGATTTTAAGATCAGGCTATTATTGGCCTTATGTGTTTAGAGATGCACATCAACACTGCAGGACTTGTCATGTTTGTCAAACCTCCACACCTAGAGAAAGAAATCCCACAATGCCCCTACAACCAGTATATGAGGTAAGGCCGTTTTCTCAATGGGCACTTGATTTTGTAGGTGTAATTAATACAAATTCTTTTGTAGGGCATAAATTCATCTTAACTGCAACTGACTACTGCACATGTTGGATGGAGGCACAACCTTGCAAGAATAGTACCACAAAAGTGGTCATCAAGTTTCTAACTGAGAACATCACAACCAAGTTTGGAGTTCCATTTTCTCTGGTATGTGATAATGGCTTTGCTTTTTCTTCTGTTGAGTTCATTTCATGGGCCTATGAACATAAGATTGTGTTGAAGTATTCTTCCAATTATTACCCTCAGGGGAATGGAGTGGCTGAGTCCACAAATAAGAACTTGTTGGAAGTTATAAGAAAGTATTTAGAAAGTAAACCTAGGGACTGGCACACCCAATTGAGATTTGCCTTATGGGCAGATCGAACCAGAATCAAAGAAGCCCTAGGGAATTCACCTTTTAAGTTAGTCTATGGCCAAGATCCAATCTTCCCCATTCATTTACAAATACTTGTTCTAAAGTTTATGTAGGATTTTTACAATAGGGATGATAGGATTGAGGTTAGACTACTTAATTTGTTAAATATGGAAGAACAAAGAGATGCTGCTTTGCAGCAATTCTCTAAACATCAGGTTGTTGTCAAATGCTGGTTTGACAAAAGAACCAAGATAAAATCCTTTAGAATATCAGATATTGTGTTATTATGGGATAAGGCTAGAGAAAAGAAGGGAGATCACCAGAAGTTTGATAGAATTTGGTTAGGTCCTTATCAAATGGCTGAAATATTAGGCGAGAATTATTTTCATTTGAGTACCTTAACAGGAGAGCCCGTTCCATTACCAGTTAATGGCCATTTTCTCAAGCACTATTTTGGTAAATAGAAAGTCTGATTTTTGGAAAAGAATGTACTATATTGTATCATATGTAATTGAGTCTTTGTTTTAGTTAGGTTTTCTTATTGTTGTTGTTTTATTTTGGTTTTCTTGGTTTTCTTTGTTTTGTTTTTGTTTTGTTGTTTTTTTTGTTTCGTTGGGGATTTTTCTTTTGTCCATCTCAAGACATGGGGTTAGTATTCAAAGTATATTGTTGGTACTAGGAGAGAAATTGGTTTAGGTATTTTCATCATCATCATTGAAAAGGATTTCATTATGAAACTTATGTCTTATGATCATTCTAGTTTGGGTTTGAGAAGTTATTTAAAGATAAGAAGATACATTGTGAATATCTCATGAATTATCATCAAAAATCTATCACCAAATTAGATAAAACGTCTGCATAAGTAAGTGCTTATCTATTTTAGAATGACTCTACCTTTGATTCAAGTGAAAAAATTTGATTCCAAGACTATCATGAAATCCATTGTAGTCCTCAACCCACATTTTAGATTCATTGAATCTGAGTATTGAGAAAGATGCATAAAAGAATTTCCACAAGAGAAGTAAAAAAAAGAGAAGGAAAAGAAAGAAAGAAAAGGCAAGCTCAATATCAAGTGGGTAATCAAGTATCTCTATCGGGGCTATGGACGCTTGGCTGGCAGTAGAGCAATTCTTTGTGAGAACTAGAGGCATCTCCATGGGGGCTATAGACGCCTGTCTGGAAGCGGAGCAATACCCAGGATTTTACTGCATGATAGTTAAAAACTCAACTCATGTAGCTTGAATTTTAGGTATGGTGGTTCAAAGAGTAGAGAAAGTATCTATGAAGAATGATGCACAAAATAAGCACACGCTCAGATTCATAAATAGCTCATGAGCACATACGTTTGAGATTCCAGCTCAAACTTATCCATGTATAACTGATCTTATTTAAGTTGAAGTGTTTATAAGCCAAGAAGTTTTTTTTGGTGACTGAAATTTTCTTTGGGTATCTTGAAAATAGGTAAACCATTTTACCAATCGAGTCGCCATTTGTTATGCCTTGCATAACCACCCCATCTTTTTTCTTGGTCAAAAGGGGTCCCCCTTGTTAGTTTTGTCGTTAGTTTTTTTTCAAACAAAGTGAGGGGTCTTGTTTTGCCAACACTTTGTTTTTCTTAAATTTTCTGTCAGAGGCGAAACTGGAACTAAAATCGGCTTCTCAAGTTTCTTTTGAAAATGGTTTTTTGTTCCCATCCCAACGGTCTTTCTCTTTTTTTTGTCTTTATCGGAGCTGGAACTGGAGTAGATGTTAAGTTGGTGATTATTGAAAATTGCGAAATCAAAATCTATCTCGTCTCTACCTCTGCTATTTCAATTTTTTTGGTTTTAGTCTAATTATTTTTCTTTAAAGTTTTATTATGTCGGTCTTTTTGTTTTACTTTATGTGTTTGGTTTCATTTTGTGCTTTGTTGGTGGACCCAGACTCAGAACGGGAATTAAGTTAGGAAATTTCTTAAGTTTCTAAACCATTCTAGTTTTCATTTCGCCCCTGCCTTTTTTTTGGGGTCATTGACTTTTTGACTGAAGTCGCACTGTATGGAAGTGTTGGTTCTCTCTCAGTTCTGACTCTACTTTAAACTGCATTTAATGCATTAATGATAGTAGCTTAGTGTAGGTAAGAACTCGGATTTTTACCTTCATTAAGGATTACACGTATCATTGTTAAAAACTTGAAGAGTGAAATAGAGCTGTTGCGGAGTCCATCTGAGCGAATCGATTGAAGGAGGAGATAATTGTTGTGAATCAATTCAGAAGGTTAGTCAGGTCTATTTATTGGTGTTTGAGGTAGGTTTTCTTATTGTTGTTGTTCTTCATTTATTTATTGTTGCATTTTTGTGTTTGCTCGTGCTTTGAATCATTTCATTTTAACAAATTTATGGTTCTTGGCATGTTTGTTTGAGTAGGTTCTTGCTTTATTTGTTTGTCTAGTTAATTCTTTGTTTCTTTTACTTTTGTTTTTGGTTCTTTATGTTTTAGGGCCCGGTCGCTTTCATGTTTTAGTCGTGATCGCGTTGTGCTATGTTGATTTACAGTAAGTTAGATTAATTAGAGGTTTTAAGTGGCGTTAGTTAAGATTAGGGATTTACAGTGAGGTAGAATGGATTAATAGTAGTATTGCGTATTCATTTGGTTAAAATAGGGAGGGTTAAATTTGTGCCCTGGTTTTGGCGTGTTTTCTAGATTAGGGTTTTAAGTGCATTTTTTTAAATGCATTTAAAAGGTTTAAAAATGATGCCCTAAGAATACAGTCGCCCCCTGGTCATATGGGGAGGGTTCTATGGAGTTCCAGGTTAAGCCCCCTGTCGTTTTGAAAGTCAGCTAGTTTGAAACCATGAATTTTTGTAGTAAATTGATGAAGTTGTTTATGACGTCATGGTCAGCTAGGGCGGAAGCAGGATCGGAATTGATTTTGAACTTGGAAATTTTTTTTTTTCAAAAGGTATCGATTCTATTTTCATCCCGTCTCCGGCTTTGCTTATAGTGAGAAGCCTTCCTTCAAAATAACAATAACCTAACGAAAGCAGAATCAAAACGAAATAAGAATATGAAATAGAAAATCTAAGGAAAACCAATTTCATTTCCATTATGGTTCCAGTTCTGGTTCTGAACACATTTCAGTTTTGACTCTGAGCCCACTTCTTGTTAGTAAAGCTACCATTCCAGTTTTGACTCTGATCCCGACAGTGTGTTAAAAGAGATTGTTTAGAGTATGTTTCTGCCTAGTTCTGCCTCTTATGTATACATGAAATGTATAGTTTTAAAGCATGTTTTATGATGATATTAAAAGATCTAATTAGAGGATTTTGTGGCAGGGAAGCTAGAAAATGTCAGGAACATCAAGAGAAGATGCTCAAAGGAATCAGCATGCACGAACATCAAAGGCATCACCTAAACCAAAGAAGATCAAGCCTAAACAACTACCTTATACCTTCAGGTATAATCATAGGAGTCTGGTTGTGAAGGTGAGCAAGGTGGAATTCGACTGGTCAGACATCACTGATACAAACTTGGGCCAGTACAACTTTGAGGATTTATATGAAGAAACCTTTGCAAAACGGGAAGGTTTAATAGGAAGGACACAAAGAATTGTTGATTCTGGCTTGGCACCTATCACTATATTTCCTATATCAATCCAGTGCCCAGAGTTGATCTTGACAGCAGCCAGTGCCTACAATCCTACAACCAGATAGTGCATGGATTCCCAAAATAATGTGATCATTGATCTCACTCCTCTAGCATTTCAAAATATATTTAATGTCCCAGATCCTAAGAGTTTGGTGCAGTTGGATGAGGCAGAGGCCTTGGAGAAATATAGTGGGTATAAGGACTCTAATAAGTCTCATTTAAACAAAAATTGGTTGAAGAAAGAAAAGAAATCTTTAAGCAAGCTTGCAAACCAATGAAAGAGGGTAGATTTCTACAAGGAGGTATCAAATTTAATCATGATGTTGTCTAGAGTTTTAGGGAAGAGAGATACATTTCGGTTCAAGGAGTGGATGTTTCCTTTCATCCAGACAATCTTAAATGGATCCCAGTAGTTTGATTGGCTGATGATTGTGTCAAATGCTATTCATGATCAACTGACTAGATTCAGGCAGACTAAAAGCCTCTTTATGACATCTTACATTGTGTATGTAGCAGCAAGGCTAGGTATTTTCCCAGGTTTGAATAGAGTGGGCATAATGGGAGCCTTGGATGGACAAAAGAAAGTTTGGGAGCATTATGACCAGTTGTCTCTTCAGGTTGTTGAGACTCATTTTAGAAGAGTTAATGATGCATTCATATATGTAGTCATCAACCAATTGAATGGAGATGCAGGGTATCGGTTGAGTCAAGAAGCCATGGAATTCATTGTTGAATGGGGATGTTGGTACATTCAATACCCCAAATTCACATATTTTAGGCTAGCTGGTTTTGAAGGCCATCCATATTTTCTTCCAAGGTGCTGCAATAACAGAATAGTATTGATGGAGTTTGTATATAAAGCTCTTGAAGTTAATGCTCGGTTTGGGATTAAACATAAAACCAGATGTCATAAGTTTCCCATGAAGTTGGGTGAGTATAGCTGTCAACATCTGGTAGGAGTGAAGGTTGTTTGCAGGGAGCTGATATAGTTGAAATTGGGTTTATACACAACTCGTAAGTATTTTGATCTAAAGGGTAAGATGTATGCCTTGTTTCCTTCGGTGTTTATCAAACATTTCAATTTGTTAGAAGACTTCTGGAGTGACCGACAAGATGAGTATGATCTAAGAAAGAAGATTATGAAAGGTTATCTATCTCACTCATGTTTGAGCTTGGGGTTAAAGATAACATTCCTGACACATTGGTGGATGATGGAATCGTATTAGATCCATCCTATGAAGTTTTGAACATTGGCACCAAGAGTCTGGATCCAATTGACTAGGACAATGAAGAAACCATTGATATTAAGCAGATCGAAAGGACAGTGCTGGATATGAGTGTGCAATGGTTAGTTCTTAGAACCAACACTCCTCAAGGACCAGCCCCTAAAAAGGGTAAGGGATACAAAAGGATCAAAAGGAAGACACCTCCCAAGGAGCCTTTGGAGTTCTTTCCCCCAGATGTTGATGAGATAGGACTTGAAGCGGCAGGGGATGAAGAGGAAACACAAGAAGGGGATGTTCCAATATGATTGGCTATTTCAACACCTACATTAGGTGAGTCTTCCACAAAAATCCCACTTACAAAATAGCAGAGAGGAAAATTTCAAGAGGGAGCTCTTCATAGCATGGCTAAAAATGCCAAGGGAAAAGAAGTGGAGAGGGAAATTCATGATGTTGAAACGGATTCAGATGAAACTATGTCAGAGAAAGATATGCAAAAAAATATGCCTCTAGAGGAGGATACTGAGCAGGTTTTGACACAAGAAGATCAATGGACACTGTTTGAAGAGGTGAAAAGGGATTCTAATGCAAGGGGTACAGCCTTGGAGAAACAAAAGGAAATGGATGCTAAGGCACAAGCTGATGCTATACTGCACTAGAAACAATTAAAAGCCAGACAAATTAAAGCTAAGGCAGCAACTAATGAAGTAGAGAGACTAAAAAGGCAATAAGAACATGAACTCAAGGTTAAAGAAGAGAATGACAACTTGGAACTAATACAGAAGATTCATGACCTTGAGGAAGAGAAGGCAAGGAACCAGAGGGAAAAAGAAATCTTGGTTGCCAAGTTAAAACTTGCTGAGGAAGCTCACCAAAAGGAAGGAGTAGAACAATTACGAAAGGAAAGAGAGGCCGAAGCGCTGGTTAAGAAACAACAACAACAAGAAGTAAAGGAAAAAAAGCTTAAGGCTTTAGAAAGGGAAAGAATAGAGAAGGAAAAATTAGAAAAAGAAAGGTTGGAAAAGGAAAAAGTGGAGAGAGATCAGTTGGAGGAAGAGAGGTTGAAGAAAGAAGAGGAAGATAAGAAAATGCAAGAACATAAATATAGGGAAGAGGCTGAAAGGCTTGTGCAGATGCATGTGGTGCAAGAACAACAAGAGAAATCAAGGGTTGACTCTCAACCTCAAATAAATATGCATCCACCTTCTACTATTATTGCTTCATCTTCCTTTATGATGACTACTGCAACATGTGCTCCCACTTGGTTAAAACTGGACCTGCAAAAAAGAGTCGTGACACCTTCTCAACCTCTCAATTGGAGGATATGATGAAGGAGATTGAACAAGAGAGGCCTAAAAAGAAGGCCAAAATTCTACATTCTACTAGACTCATGGACAAAGGAGAGATTGTTGCTGAATGTACCATGCCAATGACAGAAAAGGAGGTAGGGGACATGCAGCTAATGGATTATTAGGTGAGTACTGCCAACTTGGGAAGGCCCACTAAAAGTTAACAGATGAACCTAATTGATGTGGTGGCTTCAACAACCAAGTCAAGAATGATAAAGGATAAACAAAAGAAGGATGAGCTTAAGGCTCAGTTCGATCAATTATATTCATTTTTAAGAAGTGTGTCCTCTCTGAGATCACAACAAGTAATGACTATTGAGACTCCTATTTTGTTAAGAAAAAAGGAGGTAGATGATTTGGTGCAAGTAAGAGGTAAAGCGGAGATGGTAGAAAGATGGGTAGACAAGTTGAATTAGGAGGTAGGTGAAGTTTTGGTTGAGGGTTTTGAATTTTACAAAGGCACTGAAGAATTGATAAGAGAAATGCATCAATACATTGAAGCATCGAAGAAACAAGAAGAGGAGTATAAAGAGTATAGTCAGAAATTGGAGAAAGTTAATACATTTCCTTTGACTACCCTTCTTGAACAGTCAATACTTGAGGAGGAGAATAAATATTTTGTTGGAAAAACCTCTCGTATACTCCGATTCATAGCAGATTTCTTGTGTAAACATAGGAATGAGGTTCAAGAGGCTGTTAATAATCTGACTAAGTAGTTGGAGGAGCTGGTAGTAGTCATTGCTATCATTGTAGATGTAAATGTGTTAACAAAAGAAGGAATGCCTTTGGATCAGATAAAATAGAAATGGGATGAAAGATTCAGAGGACTCATGCATAAAGGAGATGATAGCGAAGATTTGATGATAGATTGACCAATGGATGTCAAAGAAGAAATAAAAGCTTCTAGAAGAGAGTTGACAAAGATAAAAAGTATGAGAGAGTTTGCTACAGTAGAATTGGATCAAATTAAATTTTAAGATAGCTCGATTGATGGGCCAGAAATAGATACATTACAACAAGTCTTCACCAGTTATGATGAATTCATTGCAGATCCAGCTTCACATGCATAAATCTCTTGCATGCATGACTTTCTTCTTCTTTGCATGTTGCATGCAACATTGATAGTTAATGCGCATGGCATGTTTCTCTTTTGTTTTTCTATTCACCAGTCTAAACTAAACATCTAATGTAAGAACTCAAGATCAAATCGATCTGAGTTTCCAAGAAAGTTGTGTTCCTAAAAAGCTGGATGGCTTAAAATAGAAGGGGAGTTCGAATTTTGTATATCTATAAATACCCTGTGGGTATCATATTGTAAAGGTCGACTGATTGAGAATATAATTGGCTTACCTAATGTTAGGAGATAGAATTTTGTAGTGATTACTGAGATACATTGTTACTAGATGCTTTACAGTTAATAAAAATTACAGGTTTTCTCACAATATGGTGTTAAAATTGTTTTGCGTGATAAGGCTGATAAGTTATAATCTATATGTATGCAGTGATTTTTCTGAAACATAAAAGTTTCTTGAGTGATGAAATTCATTTGAAGGAATCAGATTTAAGGATTATCTTGTTAGATTATCATTGAATTGAATTTATTAAAGTCTGTTGATCTATGACCTTGGCAATGAATGGATGTGTGTGTTCTTTCGAAATTGTGGAGATAGTTGTGATATGAGAATAGTGGAATTAAATAAAGCACCTTAGATGCATGCAATGGTATGGTTTATTCTATAAATTGTGTCATGCTTTGGTTTTTGTGATCTGTTAGAAAACATTCATTGTTGAAATTATATGTCCGGATGCTCGATAAATTTGATTCATACTTACTGGTTTACCCTTTGATCTATCTTTTTTCTTTTGTTTGAAACCCCCTTTTATTTACAAGAACGGTTTGATAAAATGAGTCATGGCTTGAATATTTTGTGACCAGCATAGGCCCCTTGAACATTAAAGTTGCATGAACTGATTGAGTGACACTAGACAGTTGAGAACCAACTACCAGGACCTTGGGAGCTAGGCTACTACATGTTGTCTTTCTTTTTCAGGAGAAATAGAGTAGAAATATTTTGTTTTAACGTTGTTTGTGTCATTTTCACCATCAACAATGTGACACCATTTCATCCTGAAGAGAAAGTGAACCTTACAACATTCATTAATGATGGAAAAATAAAATTTGCATGGACCTATGTAGATATGCCAAGAATAGACCTAGAACTAGTTGTAAATTATTTGTCCATAGTTCTAGAAGCTAAATCTATCAAGAAAAAACTAAGGAAAATTCATCCTCAAATAGCACTATCGGTAAAGGTGGAACTAAAGAAGTTACTAGATGTAGGTTTTAGTAGACCAATCAATTATCCAAAATGGATATCAAATCTAGTACTAGTGTCAAATCCCATTGGGGGCATAAGTATTTGCATGGAATTCTGAGACCTAAACAAAGTTTGACTAAAATATGACTTCCCTCTTCCAACTATTGATATGACAATATATCTAACAACATGACATGATATGCTATCATTAATGGATGGTTTCTCCAAGTATAATTTGATAAAAATATCCCCTAATGATCAACATAAAGTGGAATTCACTTGTTCTTGGGGGACCTTCTGCTAGAATGTCATGCCATTTTTTCTAAAGAGCATAGGAGCGACCTATCAATGAGCGATGGCAACAATATTCCATGATATGCTACACACAATCATGGAAGACTATGTGGATGACATTCTAGTGAATTCCATCAAAAGGGAAGATCACTTGACCAATCTTGCAAAGGTGTTTGATAAGCTAGAAGAGTATAACTTGAGACTCAACTCAAAAAGTGTGTGTTTGGAGTAACATCTGAAAAGCCACGAGGGTACATAGTGTCAAGAAAGGGCATTGAAGTAGATCCTACAAAAGTAAAGGCCATACTATAAATTCCTCCATCGAAGATATTAAAGTAACTTAGAAGTCTCCAAGGGAAGCTACAATATATTAGGCGATTCATCACACAACTGGCAAACAAAATTCACCCTTTTACCCATCTCCTACACAAAGACATCACATTCAAGTGGGATGGGAAATATGACCAAGCATTCTAACAAGTCAAAGAATACATGCTTATTCCTCCAATCTTGATATTGCCTATTCTAGATAGAGAAACGATACTCTATGTGTCCAATACATAAGCAATGTTGGGAGCTCTCCTAGCACAACAAGATGATAATAACAAAGAACGAGCAGTCTATTACATCATTTAAAAATTGGTGTGCTATGAGTTGAACTGCTTGTCCATAGAAAGAGCATGTCTCTCTGTTGTATTTGTGAAACAAAATATGAGACACTATATCTTAAAAATAAAAGTAAATTTTATTTCAAAGGTAGACCCACTAAAATACTTATTGGATAAATAATCTCTAATAGGTATATTTGCTAAATGGGTAATGATTCTGAATGAGTTCGATATAAAGTATGTAGATAGGAGATCCATCAAGGGACATATCATAGTAGACCAACTAGCAAAGGCACCAATGGAAAATCACCAAACTCTCACAGTAGAATTTCCAGATGAAAGTATATTGTTGATAGAAAAAACAAGTTGTTGTACCTTGTATTTTGATGGGTCCCACACTCAACATAGCTCTGGAGCAGGTATCCCATTTCTCACACCATAGGGATATAGTATAACCAAGGCATACAAAATAGCTTTCCCATGTACAAAAAATATCTCATAGTATGAATCCCTCATCACAAGAGTCAAGATGGATATTTAATGGAGGATAAAAGAACTACCAGTCTACGAAGACTCTCAACTAGTGATCAAACAAGTGAATAATGAGTATAAAAAAAAAGACAAAAAGTTGATGTCGTATAAAAGGATGGTGGCTAGCTTAAAGAAATATTTTATCACCATAAAATTTGAACAAATTCTTAGAATTAATAATAAATTAGTTGATTCCATGACAACAATAGGTTTGCTTCTTGATATTAAATGTAGAACATTCCTAAGTATGAATTCATAGTGTTAGTGTAATTAATTAATTATTACACTAGCATAAGTTAACTTAGGTTTTAATTAATCATATTAGTCCTAAGTTGCATTTAATCATTTAATAAAGTTGTTGAGAGAAGATTCCCTTCTAGAAGATGAGTTGTCTTTTCTAGAACTTATCTTCATCTTGTTATCATTCCCCAGGTAGTTTGTTAGGGTTTCTTGTTGTCACATGAAGTGTGATTTGAACACTTGGCAACATCCTTTGCATTTTAGGTTTAGCACTTGCCTATATAATCAGTCATATGTACTCTTTATAATTCATTTATCTATCAATCAATCAATACTTTCTTTGTGGTTGAATATTTCTTCAAACCCTTGTTTGTTTTCTCCATCCATTCTCTTCTTTGTGACAGGTATCCATTTACATGCAAGTGATCTTGGAGTTTGAAGTTGGTTTTGACAACTTCTACATGGTATCAGAGCTTTCCTGCTGCATGCTTGTTCTTGTTTAAAGAGTTTGGAGCTATTTGGAGCTACAAGGGTTTGTTGCATGCCATTTTTTATTGGAGTCGTCATCATATTTGCTTCAAAAATTTGGTTTTCACTCATTTGCAGGGAAAACGATTTCTGGGTTTTGTAGCTAGCGTCGAAATCTGAACTGGATATCTTTTAGATTTTGCATATCTTGCACAGATCTGGAGAAAATCATTGTTGAAAAAGTGGCACGCGTCATTTTTCTCCTGGCTAAAGGTTTAAAAAAAATCAATTTTTTATCTTCTACTTGTTGGATCAAAAAACAATTTCTGGGTTTTGTTTCTAGCATAAAAATATTTTTGGGTTTTTATTTTTGTCTACAAACAGCGAGTAGATTTTCCAGAAATCAAGCTAGAAATAAACATTTTTTGCTAGAAAATTCGTTTCCTGCAAGCTAAATTCAGTTTTTGAAAAATTCATAACTTTTGCCCATGATGTCCATTTTTGGCAAATGAGATATTGATGGAAAGCTTGTTTTGAGCACTTCATAGTGTTGTAGACCATGTTTTCAAATTTGGTCATCTACACAAATTTGAATTTATTTTCATCATGGAGACAGATGTGAACATTCTTCAATGCATGCACAATTTCTTTTTTTGTTTGCATTAAGTTTGCATTTTCTCTTTGTTTTATGCATATTTAGGCATTCTCTCCTTTTGCAATCATTAGGTATTGTAATAAATGAACTGATATAAAGTTCCATTAGGGGGTTTTCTTGCATAATAATCTGATTAGAGTGTGCATGCACTTTGATCTTCATTGTGTTTTGATGACAACTTGCATGGGTTGTAATCTAGTTTCTTAGTTTCTTTTGGCCATATTTTGTCTTAAGTTTGACACATATCAAATTCACATTGGATCCATCTCAGTTTAAGGACCACTAAATTTGTGGTTAATGTTCCTGAGTCTTTATGGTACTTGTTCCCATGGAAAATTTTTAGTCTCAGTTTGACATCGGCATCGAGATTCACGGCTTCCTTATTTTGTCATCATCTTTTCATCTATTGTTGTTTTATGGATTCCAGGGTTGTTCCAGTTTGGTGTTTTTGAGTGTTTCGTGGCATCGGGTCTGCTGTTGCATTATTATGATTCTAATATGGTTTCTTGTAGACAGAAGTATCTTTCCTTGCTTGTTGGATTGCGGTTCCAGTGTTACTCCACAGTGTTCTTCCAGTGCTTCTTTGCAACAGTCATCTCATTGTCAGGGGGGTTTGTCCCACTGGGTTTGCCTTCTCTACCTCATTATTGCATTTTTACATGGGTACCTGATCAGGCCTTGTTGCCGGGACCCATTCATGCTTTCTTGCATTCATCTTAGTTTTAGGTGCATGCTTATTTAGTCTCCCTAAGTTGCACTTATGGGGGGGTGTTAGTGCAATTGATTAATTATTACACTAGCATAAGTTAACTTAGGTTTTAGTTAATCATATTAGTCCTAAGTTGCATTTAATCATTTAATAAAGTTGTCGAGATAAGATTCCCTTCTAGAAGATGAGTTGTCTTTTCTAGAACTTATCTCCATCTTGTTATCATTCCCGAGGTAGTTTGTTAGGGTTTCTTGTTGTCACATGAAGTGTGATTTGAACACTTGGAAACATCCTTTGCATTTTAGGTTTAGCACTTGCCTATATAATCAAGCATATGTACTCTTTGTAATTCATCTATCTATCAATCAATCAATACTTTCTTTGTGGTTGAATATTTCTTCAAACCCTTGTTTGTTTTCTCCATCCATTCTCTTCTTTGTGACAGGTATCCATTTGCATGTAGGTGATCTTGGAGTCTGAAGTTGGTTTTGACAACTTCTACACATAGTGGAGCAATTACTCATACCAACATTTGATATCACAAAATTAGAACTAGTGTGTGTTGTTATTGGTCCTCAATTACCATGGTACCAAGACACATTTGATTACATCCAACATGGTATCATACCACTTGACTTGACTACATTCCAAAAGAAGACCTTCACCCATAGGACTTCCTGATTTATGATCCTAGGAAATACCTTATATCATCATAGTTTAGATGGTATGTTACTCTGGTTTCTTTACACAGAAAAAGTAAAAAATACCTTACAAGAGGTACATGAAGGTGTCTATGGGTCCCACTCTAGGTGACCTAACCTAGTCCAAAATTTTCTTAGAACAAGTTACTATTGGCCCTCCATGGAGCAATAGTGTATTTAGTATTCCCAAAAATATCATCAATGCCAACAACATACTAACCTTATTCATGCACCAGCACAAGAGTTGAGACCTATCACCACACCATGGTCTTTTTCACAATGGGGATTAGACTTGGTAGGTAAGATTTCTCCTGGTTCCTGTAACGGGAATAATTTTATCATTACCGCAACTAAATACTTCACTAAATGGATAGAAGCAATCCCATTGACCTATATGACTGAAAAATAGATATCAAAGTTCATTCTAAATTATCTAATTTTTAGGTATGGAATTCCTCAATCAATCATAACAAATAATGGAACCTTGTTCAAGAATCAAGACATCTAAGAATTTTTTTCTAAGTTCTCTATCCAACATAGATTCTCAATGCCCTACTACCCCCAAGGAAATGGTCAAGCTGAAGCATCTAACAAAACCATCCTAAAAATACTAAAGAAGACTATTAATGACATTGGTCATGATTGGAATTTATAATTAAACCCAACTCTATGGGATTATTGAACCAGTTTTTGAATGCCTATAGGTGTCACACCTTTCTTCTTGGTCTATGGATCAGAAGCTATCTTACTTATCAAAGTCAAAATCCCCTCATTGCAAATCTCACTAAAATACATGGTCAACAATGAAGAGTATCAGGTACCCATATTAAATGAGTTGAACTCCTAGATAAAAGGCATTTGATTGCATTAAACCATCTTTAGGTTTATCAAAATTGACTTAAACGAAGCTATGATAAAAAGATCAAAGACAAAAACTTTCAAGTTGGTGACTTGGTACTCAAAGAGAATCATAAGGTACAACTCAATCAAGATGAAAAAGGTAAGTTTGAACCCAGTTGGTTAGGCCCATTCATCATCACAACAATATACAACTCTGGATTTTATCAATTGGCTACTCATGAAGGAGAACCCTTGGAAAAACCGCTGAACAATAGCCACCTCAAAAATTTCTATACTTGAAGCACATCATAATACTCTAAGAAAAAGGGTAAAAATTGAAAAAAAAGAGAGAAAAAACAAATAAATCAAAAAGAAAGATAAATAGTAAAGATAAATAAAATATTCTTTAAGTGAAAAACACTTTGTAGTGCTACTAGAATAGGTACCGTAGTGAAAAAATAGCAAACATGTGTTATGTTTAAATAAAACTTGCATCGTTATCTTTCAGTACTATCTAAAGCATTCACCCATTTAAGCATACACCCATTCATCCCATAATAAAACATGTGTCCAACCATGGCTTAATGACTGATTACGTATTGAACCTTTTTGCACCATCAACGTCAATCTCCTAGAGAAGGTAGTCTTATCTCAAACTAGGAGCAACTTCTTGAAACAGGTAGTGGAGTAGATCCTTGTGCATGCCAACATGGTGAAAAACTATCAAAATTCAAGAACATCTAGAAAACAAAAAAAAATAAAAACAACTTTGTGTTATTTTTTAAATCAAAATTCTAAGATATCATTTGCTTGAACCTCACAAATAGTTCAAGTAGATTTCCCACAATATATCCTCTAGAAACAAAAGTGGAATATCAATCCAAGTTATCAACATTGTTTGAATCCCAAAAATATGTTTTGAGTCAAAACTGGTCGAACATGTGGTCTTTGCATGTACAATGTAGGCAAGGCTTATCAGGACTTGAGGCCTTAGGTCACTCCCCTTAGGTGTTTATCATACTTTATTTCAACTTATTCAAAAAATCTAAAATCCAACAAACATTCACAAACGAAAAAATCCAAAAACATTCAAAAAAATAGAAAAGACCAAAAAATATGTTCTAATCAAACCAAGTGAACTACGAGCCTTTCCATGTACAACGTAGGAAAGGATTATCTTTGATGAGCCCCCGAGGCCCTAGGTTAGTCCCTTGAAAACCAAAAAAAATGCATCATAAAACTTAGAAAATAAAAAAGGTCCTAACCTCATAATCACAATCTGCATTAAAATTTTCATCCATAATAAACAAATCATCATCTTCACCCTTTGACAAAACAAACAAGAAAACAAAGAAAAAATCAAAATCTAGAACTTTCAAGTAAACAATCAAAAAGCTTTGATTACAAATAGAAAAAAACAATGACAAAGTATTAACTACCTATCTTTTGACAATTCACCAACAACATCTTGATATATGTCTTAACGAATCCATTCCTACAATAGAAATGATCAACATCTGATAATAGCCCCAACCCAAACAGATATATAAAGTGATACTACAACTTTTATTTTATCTTTTTATAGTTGTATCTTTATGATTTATTTTTATTGACTCGTTCCCAAGATCTCTCGAGGATGTCCATAAATATTTAGAGAAGAAGGCATGGGGGAAAATGAGTGTCATTTCAATTTTTTGTTTGAAGATGTTTTTTTGATACTACCATGAAAAATACTTGCTTTATTAAGTGTATGGAAGTTGTTTTAAGAAAATTTGTGTAGCAGTTGCATGTTAGGTATTCTATACCTCTCTATGTAACTAGTCTGAAAAGTTTTAAACATAACCCAACCATATATTTTTTTTTAAAATCTATATTTCAGGTATGAGCAAGAATATTCTTTGTATGTTGAGTCATATTCCACATAATAGATACACAGTCACCTTGGTTATCAATACCCTAGTGCATCGTATTTGTTTGCTACATAAAAAAGGATTATTAAAAATGTGAAATCTCCAAGCAAAGAAAAAGAATCACTCATCAATAACTAACAACATCAAATTTATATCCATCATCAAATATGTCTTCTAGCTAACATCCATCCTACACAATATCATTAGTAGAATATCCATCCTACATCCACAATATCATCAATACATATCATCATGATAAAAAAAGCAGTAAAAACATTATAAGTCATGTATAAGGCATACATCCATCATATATCTACATCAATAAAACATCAAATGTAATAAAATATGATAAATCCATCCATCCACATCACGTGCATACATCAAAAAAAGTACAAAAACATGTATAAACATGCATCATGATACACTTCCATCCATAATCATCACCATAACACATAATTAAGTCACATTGAAGCATGTATATCTCATATATATCATCATAAGAAATGATAATGTCATGGTACACCATCAATGAAACATGTGTGATAGGATAATAAATATATATATATACATACATGAGGCCTTAGCTCTAGACCAATGAATATATACAAATCATGTCTACAATATAAGTCTTTGAATAGTAAACATTGTAAAGATCAAGCATAAATAAAGTGCTACACAATTGGAGGAGGAAACTCTAAGGATCGGGCTATGGATCAAATTGCCTAACTGAGTGACTACTAGAATCAACACTCATGGCAGTACTCGGCTCTCCAAATTGTGGTCGTCACTATAATCAAGGAACAAAGGCATCATACAAGGTTTGGTAATATGTCATCCTCTGTAGCAATTGATCTTGCTCAACATGGATACTATCATGCTCTATGCTAAGGCTATCCCTCTCAATGGTAATCGCCTGCAACTGTGTCTCAACAATGAGATGGCACCTAATCTTTGTATTGATCTTTCCTAAGTCCATCTCTCTCTTTTCAAGAAGTGTCTCTCTATGTAGTTAATGTGGTAATTTGATCCTTTTCAGCCTATCACCACCCTACCTTCGCAGCCAACTATACACCTCCATCTATAGGTGGTGGAGGAGGACCCAGAACTTGTCCTTGATTTACCTGCATCAAATCGCTCTATGCACCATCCTGTCGGGCCCTAGAAAGCTGCTCAAAAATGATCTCCACACATTGTCTCTCCCCATGATGACTATTAATGCTTTCTCCACCCAATGCAGGAACACCCAAAAGGATTGATGAATCTTAAAGGAATGCATTGTGCAAACCACTGACCAAAATTTGGGTTAGTCCTAGGATCTTCTAAATCGACTAGCCAACCCCACTTGAATGAGGTAAGAGCTCTAAAATCAGAAACAAAAACATCACAATCTACTTGTAGACCCTAGACATAAACCTCTTTGGTAGTCTGACCAAAACGAGCCTCATAGGTATCTAAAAATCAGCCATGTCTCTCTCCAAATTTCCTATAAACCCTATCAGGTAGATATCTCTCTAGTAGAGAGAGAACACAACCAAGGAGCCATCTATTCTATCTGAAAAATACCAACTACTCTTGATTGTCAAGTCTTGCCTCGTAATCCATGTATTACCTCCATACAAACCTAGCATATCATCAAGAACATGATGCCAACAAGGAAGCTAACTAGGAAAGGTATAGTGAAGAAAATATCCATAATGATAAGAATATGGGTCTCGAGTAGTACGATCCAATATACCATTAGGCCGAGCAATTGGGATGTGCTCCCAAGCCCATACATATAGAAGAGAGACACTAGCAAAAATAGATCTCCTACCACAATAAGCAATCTCATGCATATCTCTATATATGTGTGTGAGGAGACACGAGCCCCATGCATATCTAGTTTCATTTTTGAAAATTTTCTTGATGCACACGCCCCATCTAATAGGAAACTATTGGGATCGCCTATCAGGAACAATGGGTCCCATGACCAAATCGTAGAGAACAAGTAAAATAGGATTGACACTTCCCATAAAATCAGATAAATCTATCTCTGATTCCCAAACCTAAAGATGCCTCATAGTGAGTACTTGATGCATGGCATGTGTACCTCATCAAGCAAAATATGTAACGAGCTCTCCATGAATGGGTATGCAGAGGATCCTCCACACATCCTCTAGGGTAATAATGGCCTCCCTAGTAGGTAAATGAAATAATGAGGTCTTTGAATGCCACCTCTCCATGAGATTAGCCATCATCGCTCTATGGCATTTGATAGTTGGAATGTAGCAGATATTTTGCAACCCAACCACATCTAAAACATCTCACTCTAGCTCTTGAAAACCAACAATCAAATCAAACAGATCTCGTGGTCATCGCTCTCTTGATTGGAGTGAGTTAAGAACTACCTACAACCATTTAACTCGCAATGTTAGGGGTTTACCATCAAAAATGCAAAACACATCTCAAATTGCAAATAAATTAACTTCAGATTCCAAAAAAGTCAAAAGCAATTTTTTTTATCAAAAGGACAATTTTTTTTGTCAAAAGCACAAACATTTTTAGCAAAAGTGAAAAAAACAAGCGAAAGTGGTAAACTTGTCAAAAGTGAAAAATAAGGGAAAATGTGAAAAAAATTAAAAAAAGAACTTTTATATCAAAAGCATAAAAAAGCAAACAAAATAAGGCAAAAATATCAAAAGAAAAAAAATTAGGCAAAGGCGAAAACAAAAGTGAAACTCTATGTCAAATGTGAACTATTTAAGAAAATGTGAGCGAGAAAATCAAAAGTGCACAATTATAAACATCAAAAGCGAGAAAAACGATGAAAAAGAGAAAATTTCCTAAACCTAGTGCTATTGAAAACTTGGAATTCATGCATTAAATACGCAAGCATGGAAAGATAAAAAGGAGAAATAAAAGGGTACATACTAGGGCACTGACACCTACAGGCCATCCAAACTTGCGAATCACAACTATGTGATGTGGGGCTCCCTGAATCCTCACCATATCTCCTCGACAATTGACAAATCAAGCAATCCAGAGGAAAGACTTTTCTATAGGCTTAAAGTGAAAATGAGGATAATTAAGCCCTAATCACCTATTATAACCCTCAAAAACTCTAATTTTTTTACCTAGGAAAGCTTCCTAGATTGAAATTAGGACCTCCCAGGAACATCTGAACTATCAGCAAGAGACCTATAGGCTTAATTTTTCCCTCTACACATCTGAACTAAAATAAAATAGTGTCATGAACTTGACCTCAAAATTGAAATTTTTGGCCAACCTCTCGAGGGGGCAACCTAGAGTCCTACCATCATTCCACTGACTACTAGGGCACAGTGTGGCATATTTTATTTTTTAAAATCTTGATCTTAACATCAAAATATTTTATCTCAAAGAGGGACAAAATGTAGACATGTAAAAATGACCTAACACTTATCACGCATCCTAAATGATTGTTTCTCATCATCGGCATCTGTATCACCTAATATTACTCCATTCCACATCAATTGCATCAAAAACCCTAATTTCCTCTATTAATTTATTAATATTACATTAATTAATTAATTCACTTTGTTACCATTTTTTATGAACTAAATAAACTTCATTTATTTAATAGTCCTAAAAACCCTAATTTCCTCTATTAGTTGAATAATATTACATTATTTAATTAATTCAGTTTTTCATCATCTTTTAACCAATTAAATAAATTTTATTTATTTAATGAAGTCCTAATCTAACTTTATTCCTCCTGATTAATTAAATAACATCAATTATTTAATTATGTTGTTGATTAACCATATTCCCCTAAGTTAATTAAATTATTAATACTTAATAGTTTAATTAAATCACTTTCCCCTAAATTTGAATAATTTAATTTAATTATTCAAAACATCATAAGAAAGGTCAAGTCAAAAAAATACCACTTTGTTTGCAAAATTCAAACTTGATTTGCATGGTCAACTCAAAAGAATTAATTAATTACCCTCGCCCACTTTTATGATTGAGAAAATTGTGACCCACCAATTTTTCACTCTATTCCTAAAAGATCAATCTATTCTTCAATCCCACTGAAGGCTCAAATTGATTTCATCAATTTCACATATTGCTCCACATGATTTCTTTAATTCCATAAATCATTCAATCTATTTCCTCAATCCCACTAAACACTCAAAATGATTTCTTCAATCACATTGATTATGTAAAAAATTTGCACTGATCATTCCCATCTAAACCTCTCAATGATTTTCAATTGTTGATCGAGATATTGTACTATACGATCTTGAGCATTCATTTCAAAACACAAATTGTCTATAACAATCATATTATTCCTCAAAAAGGATTGGAGAATCGACATCATTTGCACAACTAAGTAATGGAAAAACCTTAATCAAACTTTTGAAGCCTCACCACATATCTTCAATCAACACACACACATTCTTCAAGATTTTGTATTCACAATGGAGGATTCACATTGATACGAACAATCCAACATCTTCATGAACACACTCCAACATAGGATGGTAAAGATATTTTATTTTGAATGCATTATTATTGTTTTGTTTCAATTTTGTTCTTGAATTATTGATTTTGTAGTTTCATTTCGTGAGTACTAGGCATGAATCATTAAAATATTTTTTTATTAGATTAGTTTCTATTCACTCATTTTAATCTATCGCATCTTCCTGATTTCCCCCTTACACATAATATTTGTTAGAGGATGTCAGGGATTGGTACAAAGGTTTACCAGATGGTAGAATTGGTGCATGGGATGAGTTTAAGGGATTTTTTAGAGAACACTATGGAGATAAAACTAACCCCAATTTTATGCTCAATGAATTCAATAATATCTCTAAAGGACATAATGAGATGGTGTCTAATTTTAACATCAAATTTCAAAAGGCTATGAATATATTGCCACCAAACTTGAGGTTGAATGATTTAGTGTGCCTTGTTACTTATTTTAATGCATTTGATGCTAATATGGGTTACAATTTGAGAGAAAAAGACACTCAAACTTTGAGTGATTCTTTCAAAATTTCTCTACACATTGAAAGTAATAAAAGAGCTTTAGGCAAGGTGGGAAGAAGAGATGATGTAAAAATCTTGAAGAAACCCAAAGGTAGCCAAGATAAGGCTATTGGCTCAAATCCTACTTATGATGAGAGATCGGATAATGTGATGAATACCCTCAAGGACATCAAATATACTATTGCAAAAAATGAAAAGGGGCATGGAAATAACAAGCAACAGTTCCAAAAGAATGAAAAGCCCTCAAGGCTCCAGGATTATCCTTACAAAACCAATTGGAATAATGGAAAGCTAATCCCTAATAATTAGAAAGATAAACAAGATCGGTTCACACATGATCCTTTGTAAAATCACTTCAAAAATTTCACTGATGAACCTCCTTGGTGTATGGTTTTCCAATTGCCACACTCTCCTCACCATTGTGCAATTCCATAATTGGTAGAAGTAGAACAAGGTACACCAGAAAATTATGATCAATCCCATGAGGATGATCTTTAAGTCAATGTTATCATGAGCAGGTCTGATTTATCTAATAATGAATGCTCATCTAATATGGAGTCTCATGAAATTGATGTGGATTGTCAAAGGAAAAGAGCAAGTGCATATCACTATCATGTTCTCCCTAATGAAGAAAGTGATGGTGACCATGAAGTGTGTACAGAGGAAATAAAGGAGGATGGTGTGTCTTAAGGAGGCCTTCAAATGAGGATATTGCAAAGTTGACAATAGCCTTGGCCACATAGGCCAAAATTTCCTATCATCTAAGAAACAAAATGGTGGGTGGTGACCAACGCAAGGCTATTGGCCTATTCATCAAAGAGTAGAATTAAAAAGGAAAGGAACCAAAGTGTGATAATAAAGTGGATAGAGCTAAATCCAAGGAAGGAAAGGGATACAAAATTTGGGTAAAGAAGGTTGAGAAACCAAAATTTGATGGAGAAGTCAATTCTTCTTCTATGAAGGTGAAAACACAAAAGAAAAATCCTAAGCCTAAGAAAAAGGATGCCAAGCCTAAGGTTGAAAAAAAAGGTGAGAAACAAAGGGAGTACAAGGCCAAACAAGGTATGATACCAACTAATCTACCTAAATACACTTTTTTTGATACGTTTCAATTACTATCTCAAGTAAAAAAAAAAGTTCCTTTGCTTGAAATGATGAGAATTGATGAGCAAAAATGAAAGGTGGTGGCCCTTATTAATGCTGCTAGTACAACTTGTGATTGATTAGTGGTGTATACTCCAACCAAAGAGAGTAGTAAAGAAAATAAAGAAAAGGAGGTTGAGGTAAAAATTAATGAGATAACTCACATTTATCTAGTAATTTCATAAACCACTTATCCTGGTAATATAGATCCATTTTTTGCAACACTAATTGTTGATGGAAAATTCTTGAAGAATTGTATGATTGATTCATGAGCATCTAATAATATCATTCCAGATAATATCACAAGGGAAATTGGATTGAAAATTGATAGTACCCATGGAAAATGTTATGCTATGGATTCTAGGGAAGTACTTGTGATTGGTGTGATAAATAAACTCCCATATAGGCTACTTTCATTTCTAGAGGAGTTCAGAATGAGTGTGGTAGTGGTAGAATTCTTTAAAATTATGGAATGTTGTTGTCAAGAAAATGGAGCACCTCTAGGGGGGGTATTATGCAATGTGATATGTCTTTTTCCACCTTCCCAATTGATGGAAAACATGTCAAATTGGTTAGAGAATCAAAGGTGCCACACATGATTGAACATGTTCCTAAAGATGATACAGTCCACTTTGTTGAGACTGGCATTAGTGATTTTAAGGTAGAATAGTTACCAATAGAAAGTGACAGGTGACCTACACCTATGGAGAATAAGATGACTATATTGTATGATAATATGTTGGATTCTATGGTTGTGTTGTTGATATGTTGTTGCCATTGATGTTAACACTATTAGTATTAATGTCTTCAACATTGTATATGTCGAGGATATTGAGAAAATTATAATAAATATGTTGCAGACTATCTATGAAGTTGTGAAGATCAAAGTGGTGGAAATTTATGTATGTTGGTATTCAGAAGTTATGCATTAAAGGGTTTTTTGTTGAGCCTATCTATTTTATCCTTTGGAAGTTTCGGAGGTGTGCATCAAGAATTGAGCAAGTTATGAGTTTATGTGTTCCTACAATTATTCTGTTATTGTAGCTGGTATTTCTAGAAGAAGATAATGTAGTTCTAGTGATTTTAGTTGTTGTGTATACTCCGACAACATTCATTGATGTTTCTAGATCATGCTCTATCTTTGTGGTACGTCCACATTGATTGGTGTGTTCATGATCAAATATTTTTCCTTTGTGTGTTCGGGTTTTCATGTTCTTGGCCAACATGGTAATTGTAGCATGTTGTGGATGCTCATGGATTAATTTTTGAATGCTTGGCACATTCAAGGATGTTGTTTCAGGTGTTCATTATGTTTTTACCGACTTAGGTTGGTACGCATTGATATTTGTTCATGAATTGGGTCGACAGTTTTTATTCATCTATTCTTTATTTTTGGCCGATGGAGTTGTTGATGTAATTCCATGAAGTGGATATATTAGAGCGATTTTTTTCTTCATTTGAGAAGTGAGTGTGTGAAGTATGAAATATATGTGTGAATAAATATTAGATCATTTGATTGGAGAGAAAATTATGAAGGATTTTGAGAAAAGTGTGAAGAAGTGTTTATGTGCCTAATTGGAACTGTCATCAGGCTTTTGAAGAAGCTAATTTCTTAGTTCAATCTATTTAGATGGATTTAATCTAAAAGTTTTATGTAAGGTAGTGAGCCTTCCCTTTTGAGCAGTGCACTCTAAGCAATTCACATGAATGCATGTGCATTCCCATTATTCATTTCTCTTATACTTTTAACAGGGTATAACTTGTGGATTAACCTCCATCGTGGTTTTTCCCCTAATAGGGTTTCCATGAAAAAAAACTTGGTGTTATGTGTGATTCTGATATGTTGTTTATTCATGCTTTCACTATTATTTATTACATCTAAGATTAAAGTTTGATAAGGTTAAATAAAGTTTAAATTATGTGACAATTGATTCACCCCCCTCTCAGTTGTCTATCCTTGTTTTTTCCAACAATTGGTATCAAAGCAGGTTCCTCTTAAGAAGTTTAACAACTTGAGGTGATCTGAGATGACATCATACAAGAAGGATAGTCCTAGATTCAATGGTACAAATTACTCTTTGTGGAAGGTTAGAATGGACTGCCATTTGAAGTGCATTGGTGAACCTTTCTGGAAGATTACAAAGAACACATATAATATTCATCGAAATGGTCCCTCTACTCCTAATCAAATCAAAGAAGTTGAAACTAGTATCAAAGCTATAGAATAATTACCAAGTGCTTTGACAGATTCAAAAATGACAAATGTGATAGGTCTGAAAATAGCACATGAGATCTGGAAGAAGTTGGAGACATTATATGAAGGATATGTACAAGTGAAAGTTGCTGAGCTACAAATTTTGAAAGGAAAGTGGAAAAACATGAAGATGAGTGAAGATGAAAAAAATATTTCTTTCATGCAAAAGGTAAATGAACTAGTGATGGGTATTAGATGTGTCGGTGGAACCTTGGAAGAAGATGAGATTGTGGCTAAAGTGCTCAAATCAGTGCCTACTTCTTACAAAACAAAATCTCATGCTATTGAAGAGCTCAAGACAGTAACAAATGTGACAAGAGACATGTTGATTGGTAAGCTTGCTACCTTTGAGTTGAGTGAATTTGGTGAATATAATCCTAGAACAAAATCTACATTCAAAGTTATTGTATCCAACAAAGATATGATCCGGGAGAAATTTCAAGGAAGACATTCAAGTATGAAGATTATTTGAAACAAATTGAGGATGAAGAAAGAGAGTTAGAAGAGTTGGAAGCATTGATTATGAAAAGAGAAGCTAGAGGACAAGGTAAGTATAAAGGAAAACTACCTATTAAATTTTTCTCTTGCAATAAGATAGGTCATTTTGCATCAAGATGTCCTAAAAGAGTTTCTAAGTACAAACCTGACAAGTATAGATTTCAAAATAAATGTTATTATGCTAAAGAAGGTGTTACTGATGATGAATTTGATAAAGAAACTGGAAATCAAGATGGATGGGTATTCATTTCTATCAAGGAAAATGATTTGGTGTCCACTAAATACGCTAGTAATAACAATATTGAGAAAGATCTTGTAGCCAGAATTGATGAGAAAGATGAGTGGGTGATTGACAGCGGATGCTCACATCATATGACTAGTGACAAAAGCAAGTTTCACTCATACATTTTGACCCGATTTCCAATGAAAGTTCATCGAAATTTCGACGACCGTTCATCGGAAATTTTTCGTCAAAAAATCGACCATGTTTGAAACATCGATTTTCCAACCCAGGGTCGTCCGCAGGGTTAGAAAATCGACATTTAAAATTTCGTCAATTTTTCGATGAAAAATTTCTGACAAACGGTTGTCAAAATTCTGACAACCGTTAGTCGAAAATTGGATCAAAATCTACTAGTTTTTATAAGCTTGGAGAAATATGATGGTGGTGTTGTAAGATTTGGAGATAACAATGCTGGTGTGATTTGTGGTAGAGGTAGTATTTCTCTTTGTGGTAAATATAATATAGATGATGTCCATTATGTTGAAGGATTAAAGAATAATCTATTGATTTTTGGATAAATGGTCGACAAGGGATACAATCTTCAGTTCAAAGATGGAAAATGCAAGATTTTGGGAAGTTCTAGAAATGTAATTGCTTTAGGTACAAAGACAAGAGGTAAAAAATTCACTTAAGTGCTACTAGTGAAAGTTGTTTAATTTCTCAAGTTGATGTAAGCTAGTTATGGAATAGGAGGTTTTGTCATGTGAATTTTGATAACATTGACAAAGTAAGCTCCACACAAGAAGTTAGAGATCTTCCTAAGCTAGTGAAGCCTACTAAAACCATATGCAAGGAATTTCAGATGGGAAAGCAGACTAAAATTTCTTTTCGGAGCAAACAACATCATTCTAATGGAGTACTAGAGTTGGTACAAACCGATCTATGTGATCCCTCTAGAATTAGAAGTCTACAATTGGAAAGGTACTTTATGTTTATTATTGATGATTACTCTAGAATGATATGGGTTGCTTTCTTGAGAGAAAAGCATGAGGCATTAGAGAAGTTCAAAATTTGCAAAGCTATGGAAAAGAATGAGACAAGGTTGAAGATTAAATTCTTAAGATCAAACAGAAGTGGTGAATTCACTTCTTGGGAGTTCAATTCATTCTGTGAAGATCATGGAATAAAAAGACAATTATCTTCTCCCCTAACTCCTCAACAAAATGAAGTTTTTGAGAGAAAGAACAAAACAATTCTAGATAATTCTAGAACTATGATGCTGGAGGGTAATGTACCTCATATCTATTGGAGAGAAGCTCTAAGCACTATTGTGTATACTATTAACTGGGTAAATGTCAATGGAAATTATGGTAAGATTCCTTTTGAGTTATGGTTTGGTTATAAGACTACTGTTAAATATTTCAAAATATTTGGAAGTAGATGTTATATCAAAAGAGATGAAGATATATGCAATTTTGATGTTAGGAGTGATGAAGGAATCTTTTTGGGTTACTCTACTAAGAGCAAGGCCTACCGGTGCTATGATTGAAGAAAATGATTGAAAGTGTAAATTTCAGAGTTGATGAGGATACTGAAAGATCATCTAGATACTGTGGATATGATTCAGATGAACAACATGATAGTATTGATATAGGGAAGAATTCTCAGACATGTAATCAAGTTCAAATTATTTTTGTGAATCAAGAAAGTCTAAGAGAAGCTAGTGTAAGTATAAAAGAAAGAATAGAAGAACTAGAAGTCCGAGAAAATCCCAAATTTCCAAGGTATGTAAAGCTAAATCATTCTGAAAATCAGATTATAGGAGTCAAGAACAAAGGTGTGCAGACTAGAAGAATAATTGCAGAAGAGTATTGCCTAATTTCCAAGACTGAGCCTAACAATGTCAATGAAGAATGTAAAGATGAATATTGGATGGAAGCAATGAAGGAATAACTGATGCAAATAGAAAAAAATGATACATGGATTCTTTTTCCCAAACCCCAGGATAAGAATGTGATTGGAACCAAATGGGTCTTTTGGAATAAGCTAAATGAACAAGGTGAAGTGATCAAGAATAAAGAAAGATTGGTATGTAAAGGGTACTCATAGATGAAAGGTATTGATTTTGAAGAAAATTTTTCCCCTATTGCTAGAATTGAAGTTGTAAGATTATTTCTTGCTTATGCTACTTTCAAGAACTATAAAGTCTATCAAATGAATGTGAAGTCAACATTTCTAAATGGTGAATTAGAAGAAGTGTATATTGAGCAACCAGATGGATTTCAACTAACTGACAAAGGAGATATGGTTTTCTAATTAAATAAAGTATTGTATGGACTCAAGCAAGCCTCTAGAGCCTAGTATGCTAGACTGGATAAATACTTATTAAAGCTTGGATTCAATAAAGGTACTGCAGACAGTTTTCAATATTTCAAGATGGATTAGGATAAAGAGTTGATAATTGAAGTATTTGTTGATGAAATCATTTTTGAAGGAGATGATGACCTATGTATGAATTTTTTTTTATCAAATCAAAAGTGAGTTTGAGATGTCAATGATTGGAGAGCTGAAATTATTTTTGGGACAACAAATTACTTAGCTAGATGATGGAATCTTCATATCTCAGTCCAAGTATGTGAAATAATGATTGAAAAAGTTTGTTATGGAAGACTCAAAGCCTGTTGGTATGCCCATGGTAACTGGATGCAAGTTAACAAAAAATGATGGTTCTCCTAAGGCTACTCAAACAAGGTACATTCCAATGATAGATGGATCACTTTATTTGACTCAGACGAGACCAAACATCATGAATTTTGTATGTATAGTTGCTAGATATCAAGCTTATCTGAAGGAATCACATGTGACTGTCATAAAGATAATTGTTGGATACTTAAAAGGGACAACTGATTTTGGACTATGGTATCCTAAAGATGATGATATTACTTTGAATGCTTTACTGATGCAGATTGGGAAGGAGATGTGGATGATAGGAAAAGTGTTGGTGGTGGTGCATACTTCTTGGGGAAGAAGTTGGTGTCTTGGCTAAGTAAAAAGAAAATTTTCATTTCCTTTTCTACTATTGAGGCGAATTATATTGTTGTTACAAAAAATTGTACTCAAGTAATATGGATAAAGTATATGCTGAGAGATATAAAAATTGAGTATGATAAGCCTATTGCTATATTTTGTGATAACTCAAGTGCCATAAACATTTCCAAAATTCTAGTGTTGCATTCAAAGAAAAAATATATGTCTATCAAATATCACTTTTTGAGAGACAAAGTGAGTGATAAAGAATTCAGACTAGAGTATGTGCCTACTAAGGAACAAATTGCAGACATATTTGTATACACCTAAAAATGGTCTGGAGAATTTTGATTAATTAAATACAAATTATTTGATTAATTGTCCTGATTTCCTCTACTGTTTGAATAAATAGAAATATTTATTTATATAGTTCACGTTCACATTCACATTTAAATTCTTCTAATATCTCATCTTAATTAAATAATAATAAAAAATACTTTGTTTGATTTAATTATCATTTCCCTATTTTATTCTATCACATCAATCTTAAATTAATTAAATAAATATTAAAATACTTTAATAATTAATTACCATATTCTTCTATTTTGATTTAATAAACGAATTCTATAGTTTATTTTATTAAATTATTTATCCCTCTTTTGCTAATTTAAATAAATCAAAAAATATTTAAATAAAGGCATACAGAATATTCCTCTATATTTCCTCAAAATTGAATTAGATATCCTATGTCCAATTTATGTCAAAATCATGTCAATATTAATTGATTGAAACTTCACGGGAAGTTTTGGAGACAAATTGGAGACAAACTGCAAATTTATCTCTCAATCTTCTTCCATCAATCCTTCCTCTTCTCTTGTTTGGTGTTTTCATGGGTAGAGACAATCTCCAAATTTCTCTCAATCTCTTCCATCTTTCACCATTCAATCCTCCAGATTGAATCCGAGCCTCTCTTTTCCATCCCTGTACATTTCTACAACTAGGAAATCTATAAATAAAGCCTCATTGAACCAAGAAAAGGATCCAAATTATCTAACTTATGCACTCTTACTCTACATTAATTCAAGCATCAATCATCAAGCATCCAACATTCAAGCATCTAGCATTCTAATTTCCATATCATGGTTGCTTCCTATAGCTTCATTTATCAGTTTTCATGTCAATTCATGTTACATTAGCTTCTTTTATCATTTAGGATTATCATATCAGCTTCATATCATTGCATTATCATCTTTCTCATTCTTCAGATAGTCATTTTAATAATCACATGGCTTACACGATCTGAGAGCAACAATGATTTAATAAATCTTTGGAGATAAAGAGCAATATGACGCTTTTAGTAGATTATTGTTTTGAATTGGTTCAATTAACTTTATTTTTTATATAATATCATATTAAGAAGTGTTTTGTTCTTTTCTACTTATTCACACTTACAATTTGGCGCCCACCATGGG